>CM035134.1:4205000-5405000 GCA_020205605.1 Panax ginseng | reverse complement strand
GCCATTTCGTCATCTCTGTTCCCACTGTATGTGTGTGTGGAGAGGCGTGTATTGCATAGCTTCTAGAGGTACCGTTCCTCTATCTCTCTATTGTTGCCATTTCCCAGTCGCCACTTTCACCGTGGTTGCGAAAGGTACAAAATTTGGTCTCTGTATGTATTTTAGTTGCTATATTTGCTTATGTTGAGTTTCTTAGTGTGTATCATGTGTTTCGAATTCAAGACCTGCAATCAAATGTTTTCTTGATTATTTATCCACTAAGTTAAGGAGTTGTTAAGGAGTCGTTAAGGGTGTGTGTGTCTTGTTTAAACTCAACCAGTAAGTGGGACAACTTGGGACTGGGATTGGGGTAGATTTTGACGTTAACTGGTGACAATGATTTTTCCGTTGCCTTTACGGAATTTTTATGTCTCTTAATGACTTTGGTAACGTTCTCACAAGCTAATTCGAGTTCTTTACATTGTAGATAAACTTTAATTCCCTTTTTTGTCATAACATGTCTCAGTATATATAGCCAAATTGTTGAGTAGAAAGTTTGTATATTTTTATATGGATTTTATTTGGTTTTGAAGATAGCCCTCATAGTTTTAAAACTTACTTTGTGTTCAGGTAAAGACTTTTGTTGCAAGAGGAATTCAGTTCAAGTTATGATATTATTCTAATTATTATTATCTGGTGCGATACATTGGACTAATTATTCTAATTATTATCTACTTAAACAGAACTTAAACCTAAACTAAGGGACATTAGATTTGTTAGTTGTGACTACGGACTTGCAAATACGACTTTTAGTTTAGGAACCTGGTATTAAAAACACTACATAGGGTTGTCATATGAAAAAAACGACTCTGTGAAAGTCATTCTATGAAGAAGTCGTTCAGAATTTGCCAATTTGGTAGCCAAGAGATGTTTACTTAATTCAAATCTCTCGCATGACTGATGCTATGAGAAGATTGATGCTTGTGAGAATGACTGTATGTTGTATTACGGTGATGTCAATAAAGATAAGAGGTCGTGTGATATTTATGGTTCAAGTAGATACTGTGAACAGCACAAGAAAAAGGGAAAAGACGTGTCGAGAAAGATCTTACGTTACTTTCTCATTGCTTCAGCGGTTGTTCATGTCAACACATACCGCCGAGGATATGAGGTGGCACTCTACATGGGACATAGTCGAAGGTCAACTGAAGCACCCAGCAGATGGGCTTGAGTGGAAAATTTTTGATAACAAACACCCCTCGTTTGCTAAAGAGGTTTTCAATGTTAGGCTTGGACTTGCTACAGATGGGTTTAATCCGTTTAACGGGCCTTACACAAAGCCCTACTCAACTTGGCCGGTGATTATTGTGGTATATAACCTCCCGCCTTCGATGTGCATGAAAGATCCCTACATGTTCATGCCTTTACTGATTCTGGGTGATAAGAGTCTGAGTAAAGACATCAATGTATACCTCAGGCCGTTAGTTGATGAGTTGAAGATGTTGTGGGAAAAAGGGGCTCAAACTTATGATGTATCTCTTAAGCAGAACTTTTACATGAGGGCATCTTTACTATGGACAATAAATGACTTCCCGGCGTTAGGAATGATCAGTGGATGGTCGACTCAAGGGGGCTTGTCATGTCCCGTGTGCATAGGGTCAGTTAAAGCTGTGCGCCTCAAACATGGGGGGAAAATAAGTTTCTTTGCAAAATCTAGACAGTTTTTGCCGATTGAGCATCGTTATCGACGGATGAGTAGACAATTCAATCAAAAAATAGAGAAACGTCAAGTACCTGACCATCTTTCTGGGTCAGCAGTGTTGAGTTGGATTAGTCATTTGAAGTTTCCACCTCCAGGGAAGAATCACAGATTAGAGCGAGCTTATGGTTACGGCAAGGTTCACAATTGGACACACAGATCCATGTTCTTTGACCTGCCTTATTGGGCTACACTCTGCATCCGTCATTGTTTAGATCCGATGCATACTAAGAAGAACATATTTGATAACATTTTTTATAAAGTCCTAGATGCCACTGGTAGAACAAAGGACAACAACAAGTCGAGGCTTGATTTGGTAGAAATGAACATTAGGGAAGATCTGTGGTCATGATCGGGAGGGTAGTAAGATCAGTAGCGCCTAAAGCTGAATATACTTTGACCAGGGAACAGTTGATATTGATATGTAATTGGATCAGTGGACTGAAGCTCCCAGATGGATATTCTTCGAATATAGCAAGGTGTTGTAAAGTCGAAGAGCTGAAGTTTCGGGGTCTCAAAAGTCATGATTGTCACGTATTCATATAGAAGTTGATCCATGTGGCATTTATCGACTTGTTACCGAAACGTGTGGTTGAAGCACTAACAGAGCTTTCTAATTTCTTCAGAGATATATGCTTGACGGAGCTTCAGGTCAGAGACATAGATAAAATGGAGATACAGATAGTGGAAATAACGTGCAAGTTAGAAATGATCTTCCCTCCATCATTTTTTGATTCAATGGAGCATTTGCCTATTCACTTGCCATACGAAGCTAAGTTTGGCGGTCCCGTACAATATAGATGGATGTATCCATTTGAGAGGTAATGACATTAATATTTTTAATACGGTAAAATGTTCATTTTTTCTTGCTAATCTATATATCACAGAGGTATATGCGACGTCTAAAGCAAAAGGTAAAGAATAGAGCCCGTGTAGAGGGGTCGATTGCTGAAAGTTATGTTATGGAGGAATTTGTTAATTTATGCTCATTGTACTTTGAACTGAATATTCAGACGAAGCACAATCGCGCACGTCGAAATCAGGCTGTTGAGCACGAGGAAAATGGAGAATTAACGGCCTTTAGTCATTCTGTACGCCCATTCGGTGGTAAAAAAGGCGATTCTTGACCGATAGTGAGTATGCAGCTGCCACATTGTATGCACTTGTCAACATGAATGAAGTAGCGCCATACATTAAGTAAGTTGTCATAAATATATATGTCTGGTGTAATTGTGTCAAGTTCCTTTACAAACACATTGAGTATATAACTGTGCTGCAGTCAATATGATGTTGAAGTACATGAAGTGAATTCGAGTATATCGGACGGGGATTTGTAAAATTTGAGAAATGGAGAATTTGTGCAATGGTTTAAAGATCATGTAAGTCTAACCTTTACAAGTTCAATGAATCTACCATCATAGATTTATTCTTATGGCGTAATTAACATTTGTCCAATGTTATGCTAATGTACATTAGGTCCTCACAGATGAGTTAGCTGACAATCGGCTAAAGCTTATAGCCGATGGCCCTGAAAGATCTGTAGATACTTATACATGCTGCATTGTCAACGGTTACAAATTTAAGTGTTGCGATATTGGGGAAGTCGATTCTGCTGATTCTGGTGTTGTGGTGAAAGGTTGCTGCTACGATAACATTTGGGATGACTGGTATGGACGATTGCTAGAAGTTGTCGTGCTCAAGTATTGGGGTCATAAAGAATTAGTTTGCTTCAATTATCATTGGTTTGATGTTGAGAATGGAGTTAAAATAGATAAAAAATAAGGACAGGTGACTGTTAACGTTAAGTCAAAACTAAGACTGATGAGTGGTATGGACGAGCCTTTTATTTTAGCAAGTCAAGAAACACAGGTGTACTACGCGCGGAGTGTTAAGACTCCTACAAGCCCATAACATGCGGTTATAACCACCAAAGCCCGTGGTTTTCAAGGCACAACTCCTCGTCCAGACGATGAACCTTTATAAGTCAAGTCTACTAGTGTCACACCTGCTGATGTAACAATTATTAGTGAGTCTAGTGAAAAAGAGGATGATGTTGTCGCTGTCGAAAGTGAAGACGATGTGGTTGAGGAGGTAGATATAATTGAAGAAATCGTTGAGGAAGACGAAGATGGTGTTGACAATGATAGTGAAGATCTACTGCTCGAAGATGATGATTCTGATATTGATGGCTTTGATGATATAAATGATTAGGAGTATGTACTCTTTATGTCCTTTTAGTTGTATTCAAATGTAATAATTGTCTCCTTTTAGTTGTATTCAAATGTCATAGTTGTTTCTTTGTAGTTAGACTTAAATATAAATTAGTACCCTAAAATATAGGCCATATTCAACTTTGGTGATTCACCTTTCAAATTTGTCAATTAGAAGATTGAACTGTCGAATATTTTCTTGATTTCCCTCTTCTTCTTCTAAACTATGAAGAGGAGGAGTTCATCAGAGAATTACTTGATCTGAATAGGTTCTCAATGTTTTTAGATTTTGATATCTCCTCTCTATCCCTCTTCATCTTTTCACAAAGCTTTACCAAGTAAATATCTTCTTGTGCTCTTGTTCTTTTTTTGACTAAAAGAGTTCAAACTGAGGTTCTGATGAATTGATTTGATGGAGAAGAAGAGAGAGAATCTGAATAGTCTGAATTTTTATGATGGAAAATGAATTGAGGAGGAGAGAGAAAGTGGAAGAGGAAAACAAAGAGTCGCCATTTTTGTATAATAGGTGGGAACAGAGCAAACACGGTGACTTTGGGGCATAAATGATCGTGACTTTGTTGCCATTTTTTATATTTAAGCCTATAAAAAATAATAAATAAAATAAAAATAAAATGGAAGAACAAACGCATGTTGTATCTACATGTTGTATCCTTTTAGTTGTTTCTACATGTTGTATCCTTTTAGTTGTATTCAAATGTCATAGTTGTTTCCTTTTAGTTATATCTGCATATTGTATCCTTTTAGTTGTATTTGCATGATGATTCTGATATTTGTGTTTGTATCCTTTTAGTTGTATCCGCATATTATCTTCTTGATGATGATTTGACAGTATATATATAGATATGGCGCGTACACCACATGGCGATCATGGTGGGCGTGCTGGTAGTTCAGGCCATGGGGGCCGTGGAGGTAGTACTGGTGATGATCAGGCCGGATCATCAGGTATAATTACATATTTTGTTGTTATACATCTTATTGTTTGTAATTTTATATAATATTGACATTATATTCGTTTATATAAATATTGTTGTATTTCACTACATAGGTGATCGACGTAGGCCTCCGCGGGGACTAGTACGTGGATTGCTAGGGAATCCCCCCCCAGGCGCCGCTTATATGCCGTGTCGGGACTACTAGGTAATATATACATTACGTTTGTATTAATTATTTAGTTCTTATATATTCTTTGTAATTTGGAAATTTAATAATTTCAATTTTAGTATCCTTGACGCGACGCCAAGGAACACGTTGCTTGGGATCGTTCGCAATTAATTCTCCAGCCCGTGGATGAGGTGGGAAGATGTGGATGACCGCACACGTGAGCTTATTATTGCTTAGTTTAGGGTAATAAGTCATTCATTCATATGTTAGTTTTAATTTGTGCTTTTGAATATTTATTTACCGCTTTGCTTTATGTTGTCTACTAAGTAACTGCTGATATTCATATGTTGTACTGCATCGCTTCGAGGACGGGCAGGAAGCCCATGGGATGACTGTTCTCGAGAAGTATCTCGAGATGAATTGGCACAAGTGGGTCTACGACTGGAAGAAGAAGGCCTAGACCAAGATGGCTGATGGACAGACACTTAGAGATGTCCGGCCAGATTTCATTGGTGCTGTGGTGTGGGGACAGATGCGCGATATTTGGGAGGGCGAGGCATTCAAGAAGATGTTCAAGCAACGCATACATGCCTGACATCAAGACTGGAGTCGATCTTACGACCTCTGCATGGAAAGACTCGAGGCGAGTCTAAATCACCGACCTTCCCGCCTCGAGTTTTGGTGGCACACTCACCAGAAGAAAGGTAACGGTGGTTATATCTCACCGAGCAAAAAGTTCATCACAGTAAGTAATTTAATTATTTCATTTAGTATGTATTTGATGGCTTTGAAATTCTTTTGAATTTTTTAGTGTAATACTTGTTTTTCACCTATTTTTGTGTTTTTTCAGACACGGTTCGAGGACCTTTCTGTGGTCCGGAGCACCCAGAGAGGAGACACTCCAGTGGATGATGCTGAGTGTGAGGACGAGGAGATGGAGGACTGGCTGGAGGCTACAGGGGGGGCGAAGAAGGGTAGAGTTATGGGCATTGTGACACCCCCAAAATAGGTATACATCACCCATTCTGAGTTGTCAATACACGATACAGAAACAACTACAACTTTATTATTACAACAGTAAAACTGTGAGTTTAAATACAGATATTGTCATCTAAACAATATCCACATACAAATAAATCCTCATCATAATTATTGATACATTATTTTACAAAAATGGTGAGGACTACTAAACAACTCTCTAAAACCATCATTCCATACCCCGACTCGTACTCGCTACATTCTCGCCTCCTGAGAAGAAAAATGGAACAAAAAAGGAAAGGGTGAGCTCAACTAGCCCAGTAAAGAATATTATGACTAAGATAATATACAACAAATTATCGTTAGTCTTCAACAGGGAAAAATTTAATAGAATACAATAGACAACAAGTTTTAAATCAATACTTGCAGCGGAAAATATTAATTCATAGAAGAGTTACATAGAGGATGAAATCTACTAATATCTATGAATTTTAAAATCCATCATCAATATTTTTATCCTCGTAACATCAATCAATATATATCTCGAATCATATATTCATCCTTGCACTATGTGCCAAGGACATTCACGATTGGTCATGTTCATCTAAAACACTGCTCATCTTTGCACTACTACGCCAAAGATATTCATCGAAATCATTTATCTTTGCACTCTGTGCCAAAGATATTCATCGAAATCATTCATCTTTGCACTACAGGCCAAAGATATTCAATAATATCATCATTTAAGACTAAAGATGATGAAAAATATTTTAAAAAAACGAATCCAAAGGAAACAAAATGACAAGGATTAAGGATTAAGGATTCGTACTTTGTTTTATCCATGTCCAAAAATACCTCAAAATAATCATAGTGGTGTAAAATTCAAGAATGATCAAAACATGGATACAATCAAAGCTAGTATCCACAATAGATATTTTGGACTAAAAGGAAAATTTTCATTTTTCGATGAATAAAGGCCGTGATTCGTGAATAAGATCAAGTATATGTGAATAAAGGCCGATATCGTGAATAGTAACTCCGACACCAAAAGTTCCAAATTTGATAAAAACTTCAGATCAATATTTCAGCATAATGATATTAAAGAAATAATATCATTACGAAAAAAAATAATATCCCTTACCTCAAAAAATCAAGACTTAAATTTAAACACAGGATATAGGCTATGACTTGAACTTTCACCGATATAGCAATACTCAAAGTATACTCAAAATACTCACAAGAATACGCTCGATAATATAGAGAGAAAACTTGATTTTAAAGTGTGATTTTCAATTCTAACCTAAGCACCTATTTATAGGAAAATGCTTAGTAACACCAAAAGCAGTAAAATTTAATATAATAATAATATATATAATCAAATATCCTACGCACACAAATCTGATCCAAACTTCAGCCACACATGTTAAATGAGTTTAAAAAATGAAAAAAACGTTTTTGTAATTAAAAATATTTTAAACTTCCAAAAATTAATTATTTCGGAGCTTCGGAACTTCAATAATTCATAATAAATAGTCCTTTTGTCAGAAAATTTGAATCTCGCGACTTTTTATAGGAAATTCAATTCTCTACAACTTTGCAGAAGAAAGTTTTTCCAAATTCCAAACATAAATTGACCGAAATCCACAAACGGGTAATTTTAGAGGCTATAATCAAATTTCAATCAATAAATGGGGTCCACCGACATGTTTAACATGTTTTAAACATTTATTGCAATAAAAATATTCTTTCTCCTCGTATACTCATATATCCCATATTCATTGTAAAAATATCACCATTATTATATTATTAAAATATAATAATATATTTAAATGAATTATTTTATCAGAAAAAGATAAAATTTCAATTTTCAACAATTCTCACATTAAAAATTTTCTCCATCTATATCCACATAAAATCAATATTTTCCTCATCATATGAATCAATAATTAATTATTCACAAATAATATTACTGAATCACAATATTGACAACGAGTGCAGGTTCCTGTGAAAGCAGGGCTTTCAATAAGAATTTCTCCTCATCGACGCGCAATTAAGTGACCAAACCTCTCCTTGACATGTAACTTTCTAGACATTGCCAATAATGTTATCTAATAATATTATTCAGATAATATGAATTATTGCTTCGATAATGAAAAATACGTGTAATGACAATTATTGAAACAACAAAGAATATAAAATATCAACACAACAATTATTGAACCAATAAAATAATCGAGCAAAGAATTATCGTAACCATTATTGAGTAAAGGCCTTCACGTAAGAATCAATAATTGGTGCAATACCGCAAAGTCTTCGTATTTTAACCCATTTAGTATTTTAACAAGATTAACGGTGAATAACTACGCCTGTTATTTTTAAACAACTTATATTTGTCGCTTTCTTCATCCAATCGCTTCAGTTATGGGCCACACACATGGTCATCGCTGCCGCATTTAATATTCTCCGACAAGCGATTTAATATTCCCACGACCAAACGAATATTCCCCGAGAACAATGAATATTTTATAACCACTTGCTTATTTTGAAATATTTGCGTATTTTACCCATAACTATCCACATTAATCACATCAACCCTTACTATTTCAAAATAATAATTAGAGGAAATTAAATTTCATTTATTAATTATTTGGGGTCTTATAACCTCCCTCCTTATGAAATTTTCGTCTCGAAATTGACATACGCATACTGTGTGTTTCAAAAGGTGAGGATACCTCGCTTTCATTTCGCTTTCAATTCCTGTGCCATTTCTCTATAGCATGGTTCCTCCACAAAACTTTAACTTGTGGTATGACCTTCGAGCGTAGGACATGCTCCTTCCTATCCAAGATCTTGACAGTATCTCCTCATACGTTAAGTCTTCACTATCTCGTCCGGTTCTAACTCAATAATGTGGTTCGGGTCTTTCACATATTTACTAAGTATGGATATGTGAAACACATTATGAACACGAGACATACTTGGAGTAAAAGCGAGTCTATAGGCTACATTTCCTACTTTCGGTCAAGAATTTGAAATGGACCAATAAATCGTGGATTGAGCTTTTCTCTCTTCCCAAATCTTATAACTCCCTTTCATGGGGCAACACGCAACAATACATGATCCCCTATACTAAACTCCACGCCCTTTCGATGAAGATCCGCATAACTCTTTTTTGTCGATCCTGTGTCTTTAGTATGTATCGTTGTCTAATCATTTGGATCTTTTCGTGGTCATACGCATCAACTCGGGTCCCAACAATGTTGCTTCACCCACCTCGTCCCAACATAACGGAGAGCGACATTTTCGCCTATATAATGCTTCAATGGGGCCACACCTATACTTGCTCGATAATCGTTATTGTAGGAGAATTCCACCAATGGTAAATACTTATCCCAACCGCCCTTGAAGTCTAGGACACGTAGTCTTAATAAATCTTCAAGAGTTTGAATAGTCCTCTCCGATTGTCCGTCTGTTTGAGGATGGTATGCCGAATCGAATCATAAACCGCATCCATAGCTTTTTGCAAGCTAACCCAAAATCTTGAAGTGAATTTTGGGTCACGATCCTCAAACTATAGATACTTGGCATGCCATGCAACCTCACAATCTCATTTACATATATACTAGCAAGACGTTCAAGAGAATAAGTCTCCCGTGATCGGCAAGAAATGTGCGGGATTTGGTTAATCTATCAACAATAACCCAAATAGCATTTATGCCTTGAGAAACCGTGGGAAGACCCGTAGAATCTAAATCCATGGTAATGTGTTCCCACTTCCATTTCGGAATCTCAAGTGGTTGCAATGGTCCTTAGGAACTTGATGTTCGCCTTTACATGTTGACAAGTTAAACATGTTGAGATAAACTTTGCAATCTCTCTCTTCATATTGTTCCACCAAAATGTATGTCAAGATCACGATACATTTTAGTACTTCCGAGATGGATTGCAAATGGTGTATTGTGTGCCTCCATCATAATCTTGTACTTCAAATCGTAGTCGTTAGAACACAAAGTCTATAGTGGACTCAAGAATTCCTTCTTCATCGATTCTCGCTCCTAATAGCACCACCTCTTGTACTTTCTTCTTTATATGCATCATTTCGCCTCGGTGGCTTGAGCAACCTTAACTTTTTCTATTAAAGTTAGCTCTATGCGATACTTGACATCATCACACTCGCTCCTCGTGATATGATCTTTTACTCAACGCTACATTTACCTACCACGCTCGCTTTTCCGGTGATGGTATTGAATAGTGTGGTCGTAGTCTTTCAATAGCTCGAGCCAACGTCGCTGCCGCATGTTAAGTTCTTTTTGAGTGAAGAAATATTTAAGGCTTTTATGGTCTGAATATATCTCCACTTTCTCCCCATAAAGATAGTTCCTCCAGATCTTTAGCGCGAAAACGACTGCTGCCAACTCTATATCATGAGTAGGATAATTCCTCTCATATTCTTTAAGTTATCGCAAGGCATAGGCTATGACTTTCCCATGTTGCATGAGAACACATCCTAACCCTTTGCCCGAAGCATCGCTGTAGATAACAAATCCATCCGAACCAGATGGTATTGTTAGAACAGGTGCCAAAATAAGTCTCCTCTTAAGCTCTTGGAAACTCTTCTCGCATTCTTCACTCCAAACGAATTTTGTATCCTTCCGAGTCAACTGAGTTAACGGAGTAGCGATTCGAGAAAACCCTTCCACGAATCTCCGATAATAACCATTAGACCCGTAAAGCTACGTGCACTTGACCACCGCCTTGCTTGCTCCCTAACTTTGTATTGCTTCAATCTTCGCTTCGGGTCAACAGATACTCCATGTTTTGACACTGATGCGTGCCCAAGAAATGCTACTTCCTCAAGCCAGAACTCGCATTTCTTTAACTTGGCATATAACTTATTTTCACGAAGCCTTTGTAGTACCAGCTTCAAATGGTGCTCATGATCTTCACGACTTTTGGAATATATGAGGATGTCATCAATAAAGACAACAACGAACTGATCCAAATATTCCTTGAATACTTTCGGTTCATCATATCCATGAAAGTCGCAGGAGCATTAGTCAATCCGAAAGACATGACTAAGAATTCATAATGCCCGCATCGAAGTTCCGAAGCGATCTTTGAATATCCTCGATTCTAATCTTCATTGATGATATCCGTAATCTAAGATCGATCTTTGAAAAGAATTGTGCTCCTTGCAATCATTTGGTTAAACAGTCATCAATACGAGGTAGAGGATACCTATTCTTGATAGTGACATGGTTCAATTCCCGATAGTCAATATAAAGTCGCATACTCCCGTCTTTTTTCTTTTACGAATAAAACAGAGCACCCCAAGGAGATGTACTAGATCTAATGAAACCGATGTCCAACAACTCGTAGTTGGACCTTTAACTCCTCAAGTTCAATAGAGCCATTCGATATGGGGTTTTAGAAATGGGCTTTGTACTGTGTTCAAGGTCAATAAAGAATTCAACTTCACGCTCGGGGTAGACCAAGGAAGTTCTTCAGAAATACGTCAGAAAGTCAATAACAACAGAATATTATTCAAATTTGACGTGTCTTTATTCAAATCCATAACATGGGCTAAGAAAGCTTGACATCCATTTTTTAATAAACGAATAACTTTATGATTAGATATGACAGTGATTGATTTTAATGGTTTAGTTGCTTGAATTCGTACAACAGGTTGTTTAGGAATATGAAAGCTAACAATGTGACGACCCCAAATCCAGGTACTTGAAACCCGAACTCGGTTCTCCACGATACCATTTCTTTAAGCTGAATAATACTAAATAATAATACATTCGAACTTAATTTACATACATCAAAGTTTACTTCCCTGTGCACGTGACCTTCAAATACATTCCTTACAATACTTGAATAGATACCAATACAACTATAACCATTAACTCATAATACACACTTATTCGATCAGCTTTCCTTTTCCTTTGCTCGTGCCTCGAGCCTTCAAAGTTGCTCATACATAACCGAAAACATTTAATTTAAGCAAGGATGAGCATTTGAGTGCCCAACAAGTAATAGCAATTATATATATGTCGAAAAAAGAATATAAGTATTCTCTTTACATAACACTTCTACAACGAATCGAAAGTTGTGAAGTAATCTGTACTTTTAAAAAATTCACATAACAAATCTCTTCCAAATTATTTAAATTTGGCTCTGGCTCTACCCATGAATAGGGTTTAAGAATCATACTATGAACATTCTTTTCATTTTCGAAAAGGTTTGGCGTAAATCCATCCAAAACCGCTCTAGCTTACTTAGCACCTGAGGGTGATCACCATTTCATTGTACCTCAGATTGATCAATACTACATAACTTGAACGAAATTCATCGCTCACTCTATCCGCCTTTGGGCGCAAAAATCTTCCCATATAGGGATGTTCATATGCCCGGTTCCAAACCCGAAGGTTTTTAATCTTGCTCAACAATAATATGTAATTCAACATATATGTATACGGGTAATCGATGAGGTATATCAACATGTGAATAATGCCATGGTTATCCAAGTGGGGACACTTGTATAACCATTTAGAAATCAACTTAATGTAATAATATATATCCGAGCTAATATGTTGATAATCAAAGCGCATATAATCAGACAGAATAGAATAATTTCAAACTTCTTACTCATGTCCATTACATAAAGAAAATGCAAAGGTAGGATACTTTTCGATTCATTGATTACAAATCTCAACTTAGGTTTTATCTCTTTATCACAACCTATCAATAATCGATCATTCGCTCGATTAGAACAATATATCTTAACACATAGATCGTTCTATTACAACAAGACATAGTCTAATCACATAATCACGGTGATCATACTTTTAGTTCCTATTCTATACTTGAAATATTTTTATACGCTTTTTCAAATATCTCATCCATGCTCTTACAAAGAAACCTTTTCTTTTCTATTATAGAATTCGACATTTGTTTATTGCATCGACAAGCCTTTTATTTGCAAATAATGAAGTCCAAGACTCTTATTCTATACCTCAACATCTCAGAATATCATACATCTTATTTTTAATCATTTTTGCAATATCCGTAAATTGAAAAATTTAAAATAATTCAAATCATTACTAAAGGGCCTATAGTGATATAATCATTATTATAGTGTTCTTCAAATTCGTAACTTCATAATCGGTTCTCAAGTCAAACTAGTTCAAGGTGCTATAACTTTCAATTATCGTAATCATAATTAAATGATTTAAACATTAAACAATTCCATTATCATTAATAGTTTAATTAATACTAAACTATTAATGAAACCATCGCTAAAAATATAAAAGTTATTTATAATAACTCAAACTATTTTTAAAATATTTATATTATCCCTTAAATGATTTTTAAAACAATAAAAATCATTTTTAAATAATTACCATTAATATTTAAATATTAATGTACTATTTATCCAAATATTAAAAGTCATTAATTATAACTTAAAATATTTTTAAATCCTTAATATCCTCTTTAAATGGTTTTTAAATAAGTAAAACCATTTTTAAACTATTTATTTAATATTAATCATTAAATAAACTAAATATCATTAATATTATCTTAATATCATTAATATTTAATTATTAATGAAATTATCATTTAAATATTAAAAGTTATATTTTATAACTTAAAATATTTTTAAATACCTTATTTTCATTTAAAATAATTTTATAATATTAAAATCATTTTTAAACTAAATTATTTAATATAATCATTAAATAACTTTAATATCATTAATAATAATTAATTAATGAAATTCATCACAAAATATTAAGAGTCATCACAAATAACTCATTTACATAACCAATTCTAAGCCAAAATAAACATAGTAAACTAACTAGTTTATTAACAACACTAACTAAACTTCAAAAATTCAAACTTTAACTAACAATTAAAAATAATAACATTACAAAATTAAATAAGAAACATACCCTAAATACTAATTCCACAGATGAATACACGCACTTCCACGCCAAAATTTAACTAAAGAGATCTTTTTATAAAAGTTCCCCCACAACAAAGCCTTTCTCAAAAAATTGGAGGCTTTATTGTTGGTGAATGAAACAAAAGGCCAAGCCCTTCTATTTATAGGTTTAGAAAATGGTGAAGTTCTCAATTTAGTCGATGTGGGACTTGGTTTATACTAATTTTTCAATAGCTCACTTTATGATTTTCTAACGCATTGCTCATAACTCCGATTAATCTGATTTTTGGATATGTTATACATGGTATGTAAGACTATTTTTAAAAATAATGAATTACCCAATTCGGGTTCATTAGGTAGCCCAAACAATAAGGCCAAAAGTGGACGCTCATAATAGTTTTCAATCTCGTTTCAGCTTTACCTCTTCCGCTAAAACAGTCATAACTCTTTCATTTGAAAACATTTTTGAGCGATTCTTGAGCCCACGCGAAGCTAACGTCTGGGGCTACAACTTTTATTCTTTGACCATTTCCAAATTCCGAACACATCAGCCCAGAAATTCCGTTCAAATGGACTGCACCGCACTTGTTGGGAAGTTTTGACACTACTACTTTGAAATGTCATAACTCTCTCCTCCGATATCGGATTTAGTCCGTTTTGGAGTCTATGGAAAGCTTATTCGGTGTACTATAACATACCAAAAGCCTAGAAGGTTTTGAAAACATTAACTGATCAAAACAGTATCCCGAATAGCACATCCCGCTGCTTACTTTCAGTTTTGACATATTTCCTTCCAATCACCGTAATTCCCCTCATCCGAGGTCGGAATGAGGTCATTCCAAGGCCTATGGCTTCCTAACTCAGTGCACTACAACATATCAAAAGTCCAGACCTTTTAAAGCACAAAAAGTAGACGAGAATGCCCCCATTACAGATCGCCTAAAGCAGTTTATCATGATCCACAACCATGTTTGACCATCTATAACTTCTAATCTATACATGATATGGAATTGATTCTTTTTGAAAATTAAAGACCACATATCAGGCTACACATAACAACTTTTGAAGAACAAAACTCATGATCGAGCAAAGAGTTATGGCCTCGACATTTGGTGAAAAAAATAAACGTAAATTCTTTTTCCAACTTGCTTAAATCTTCAAATTGTGCACTTTGATGTTATGGGTCTTTGATTTATAAACCCATATCATCAATTAACATTCTATTACACAACTTTAAACAATCAATTGTATCCAATAACATCGAATCAAAGGATTTCTAGGTTTAGTGTTCTTATACCCTTTTGCCAAAAATTCTTGATTCTTGCTTCGATTTGTTATGGGTGATGGTTGGGCTTTGTTTAAGAGTGTATGGGCAATCTTGTACAAGGCAATTAAATGTAATATTTCATCACTAGATTTAATTCTTATAATTTACCAATTAACTTCTATCCTTTGGTAAATTAAAACACTTATACAATAACATCGAAATTAAACCCAGTAATTAAAATTAGGGTTTCTAATTGACCAAAGAAGTGGTTCTTTAATTATCTCGTGTGTATGTTACTAACATAGTCGTTATGGTTTCTAATTTCAACCTAGGTTAGGGTTATAATAATTAGGGTTTGTCCTAATTATCGATGTACAACAAAGAATTAGGGTTTCTTCTAATTATCGATATTCTTATTCAAGAATTTCATATATACGATCACTACTCGTAAATACCCCATAACCGAAGTTTAATAATTAGGGTTTCACAAAGACGGTAATATGTTATGACCTAATTGACCGTCATTGCTCAATATTATCTCGTCAAGCACATACCCAAAGACATAATTATGGTAATCGTAAAATAATATAATATTATTATTCTCATCTCTTGATCACAATCCCAATCTGTGGTTTGGATCTCAAGTCGACTTATTCTTCAGACACAACATCAATAATCAAGTTAAAATAATTAACTTAAATATTCGAACAATTCATATAATAAAATATTTATTATATAAATCTAATTATCACTTCATATATTATTTCCAATCATGTTTTCATGGAAAATAATTAATAAAAACATTTTGAACTACGTAAATTTATTACCATATAATTTGTGGTAATTAATAATTCCAAAATTATTTCTAATTTTTCAAGTAATAAATGTATTCGCATTTATCGCTCACTTTACTTGACACTTAGTCTCGCTCATTAAATAAAAAAAAAATTTATACATAAAATTTCTTATTTATTTTATATAGAAAATCTCGAGTTATTACAAACAACCTTATTTAAAACAATCAATTTTGGCATGATGAGTAGTTAACCAATCAATCCCTAAAATCACATCAAAAAAAGCAAGTATCTTTAAAGAGATAAGGTCAATGACGGTAAGGTGATGGTGCCAACTTGAATCAAACAAGATTTATAAATGAGTGGATGTGATGAAAGTTTCTCCTAACGGAGTTTCCACAGATAGGTCAAAGTCTAATTTCTCCTGAGTCAAGTTTAAACGTTGAGCACAAGTAGAGAGATAAATGAATGGGTAGCACCCAGATTCAGTAAAGTATAAACTTCACAAGAATTTATAAATAGCTTACCCGTGATCACCTCGTTTGGGTTCCTCGTGATTTTGACTAAACCACAACAAACGTTCTTCCAGAACCGTTGACTTTGACTTTTCGGGATGGTCTTTTGAGTCACCGTCCTCATTGAACTAGGTTTTTCGCCATGCAATCTCGAGCGATATGTCCTTCCTTTCCACAATTATAGCATACCGAACTGTCAGGCGGTTTGACCGATATGTCCCTCTTTCCCGTGATTTATAAGATATGATGTGGTCGTTCTCCTCCCTTGGAACCCGATTCTTCAGCGGGCATCGCTGCCTTCACATGGTCGTTGTTGAATCTCCTTTTTAAAATCTCCTCCCGACTCGCTTCTTCTATTTTCATGGCCATGATTACCACCAGAGTGGTTACCATTTTTGTCCGTCTTTTTCTTTCTCCATTTGGTTATTGTTGTTTTGTTGATCGCTATCTCAAAGATGATCCCGATTGTGGTACCTCGGTTGACCGTACTCGTTATCTCGCTTCTAACAATTGAGCCCTCGTTAACAACATCCGAATAGAGAGAAAATTAATGAGAGATGAGATCTTCGACGTATGCCGGGTTTCAAACCTCTCGTAAACATCCGCGTCATACGTTCCTCATTCTCCACCAAATGAGGTGCAAACACGATAACTCGCAAACTTCGCTTCGTCATCGAGACACCGCCATGTTGTTTCGCTCCGGCCTAATAAACTCCACTTCCTTCATATGACTTAACACTTTCAGAAAGTATTTATCATTAAATAGTTTCAAACGTCTCCCAAGACATCTTTGGAGTGCTAATTTGGATGGTACGCACGCTTCACGACTCCCACCAAGAGAGTCCGCTTCGCCCGGAACATAAAGGTGGCGAATGGAACCTTCGTTTCTCCGCATCCCAAGACATCGAATATCTTGGTAATTTGCTTGACCCATGTTTCCGCCATGATCGGATCAAAGCTTTCCCTTAAATTTCGTGGTCCCAACTCTTTGAATCGCTTGTTTGTGACAACCCGTGAATTGCTATCATTTCCTCCTATGTTTTGAACACGAGTCTCCTCATTCGATTTTGCATAAACCGTAAAAAGCTTCTAAATATCCCTCGTTTATCATCGCTTCCGTGGTGTTGTTCATGGAGGAACATTGCAAACTGTTGCAGACGTTTCTCCTCATTGGTGAGTACAGCGTCTCCACGGCCTCATTTCCATTGTTAATATTCTCAATCGACATTCTCAAATCGTCATAAAACAAGGGTTAATTAAGGAAATCAATATATCACATAATATCCTATATCTTCCACCAACTAACAAATAAGCTTAGGTAGGACACATTAGCGAAGGATTTACTCTGCCTCCCTCCTAGTTCTATTCCCCGATCTCCGCCAGAGATCATATCCCTAAGCTCTGATACCAACTGTGACACCCCCAAAATAGGTATACATCACCCATTTTGAGTTGTCAATACACGGTACAGAAACAACTACAACTTTATTATTACAACAGTAAAACTGTGAGTTTAAATACAGATATTGCCATCTAAATAATATCCACATACAAATAAATCCTCATCATAATTATTGATACATTATTTTACAAAAATGGTGAGGACTACTAAGTAAACTCTCTAAAACCATCATTCCATACCCCGACTCGTACTCGCTACATTCTCGCCTCCTAAGAAGAAAAATGGAACAAAAAGGAAAAGGGTGAGCTCAACTAGCCCAGTAAAGAATATTATGACTAAGATAATATACAACAAATTATCGTTAGTCTTCAACAGGGAAAAATTTAATAGAATACAATAGACAACAAGTTTTAAATCAATACTCGCAGCGGAAAATATTAATTCATAGAAGAGTTACGTAGAGGATGAAATCTACTAATATCTATGAATTTAATAAATCCATCATCAATATTTTTATCCTTGTAACATCAATCAATATATATCTGGAATCATATATTCATCTTTGCACTACTGTGCCAAGGACATTCACCAGTTGGGTCATGTTCATCTAAACACTGCTCATCTTTGCACTACGCCAAAGATATTCATCGAAATCATTCATCTTTGCATTACAGCCAAAGATATTCATCGAAATTCATTCATCTTTGCACCACAGCCAAAGATATTCAATAATATCATCATTTAAGACTAAAGATGATGAAAAATATTTTAAAGAAAACGAATCCAGGTGAAACAAAATGACAAGGATTAAGGATTAAGGATTCAGACTTTGTTTTATCCATGTCCAAAAATACCTCAAAAATAATCATAGTGGTGTAAAATTCAAGAATTATCAAAACATGGATACAATCAAAGCTAGTATCCACAATAGATATTTTGGACGAAAAGGAAAATTTTCATTTTTCGATGAATAAGGCCAGATTCGTGAATAATATCAGTATGAATGAATAGTGCCAGATACGTGAATAGTAACTCGACACCAAAAGTTCCAAATTTGATAAAACTTCAGATCAATATTTTAGCATAATGATATTGAAGAAATAATATCATTCTAAAAAAAAATAATATCCCTTACCTCGAAAAATCAAGACTTCTAAATTTAAAAACAGGATATAGGCTATGACTTGAACTTTCACCGTATAGCAATACTCAAAGTATACTCAAAATACTCCCAAGAATACTCGATAATATAGAGAGAAAACTTTAGTTTCGGTGTGATTTTCAATTCTAACCTAAGCACCCTATTTATAGGAAAATGCTTAGAACACCAAAAAGCGTAAAATTTAATATAATAATAATATATATAATCAAATTTCCTACGCACACAAATCTGATCCAAACTTCACCACACATGTTAAATGAGTTTAAAAATGAAAAAAACGTTTTGTAATTAAAAATATTTTAAACTTCCAAAAATCAATTATTTTGAACTTTTAACTTCAATAATTCATAATAAATAGCCCTTTTGTCGAGGAAAATTCGAATCTCGCAGCAATTAGATGACCTAACCTCTCCTTAGACGTAACTTTCTAGACATTGCCAATAATGTTATCTAATAATATTATCCAGATAATATGAATTATTGCTTCGATAATGAAAATATCTGTGTAATGACAATTCTTCAAACAACAAAGAATATAAAATATCAACACAACAATTATTGAACCAATAAAATATTTGAAGAATTATCGTGAAACCATTATTGAGTAGTGCCTTCTTACGTAAGAATCAATAATTGGTGCAATACCGTGTGCTACCGTATTTTAACCACCGAGTATTTTTAAAAGATTAACGGTAACAACTACGCCGTTATTTTTAAACAACTTATATTTGTCGTTTTCTTCATCCAATCGCTTTCAGTTATGGGCCCATACACGGTCGCTACTGGTCGTATGAATATTCTCACGACGCGATTAATATTCCACGACCAAACGAATATTCCCTGAATAACAACAATGAATATTTTATAACCACTTGCTTATTTTGAAATATTTGCGTATTTTACCCATAACTATCCACATTAATCACATCAACCCTTACTATTTCAAAATAATAATTAGAGGAAATTAAATTTCATTTATTAATAATTTGGGGTCTTACAGCATCCCGTGTCCCCCCGCCACACTATAGTCCCCACACGAGATCTCAACGCCGCCCACCCACCGGAGGTAGTGGCGAAGTGGATCAGCGCCAAACCCTTCATTATCCGACGACTTCTTCGTGGATCATAGAGGGTACATGCAGCAAAGGTCGCGATGCGATCAAAGCACCATCACGCCGGAAAGCAGATCTACCAAACCTTGCTCGGGAGGTTGTCCACGGCTCCATAGATCCTGCGGTGCTGGCCGACGACCTCATGGGTGTAGTCCGGGAGGAGGCCATCCGTGTATGTACAGTTGTCTTGGCCAACATCTTTCCTCCGTATACTCGACAGGTAAAACTTATTATTGATGTATTTCCTTATTTGTAATTATATTACTTATATAAACTGTCAAATAACTAGTTAACACGCCTAGGCATAGGCAATAGACACACGTTACAACTGACGGAACTCGATTCCGACATACGGAGCCTGAGTTCGAGTCTCGTCCGCTTAACTCGCCAACATTTAGGCAAATAGCCAAAAAAATAGGTCAAAACCTGCCTCGGCCGTTCGAACGTCACGCAAACACACACATATCACTGAGTAGGTATTAGACACGCGTTAGAACTTGCGGGACTCGATTCTGATATAAGAAATCCGAGTTATCGCCCAGTTTGCAAAACTCACTAACATTTAGGCAAAAAGCCAAAAAATAGGTCAAAACCCGCCTCGGCCGTCTGAATGTCACGCAAACACACACATAGCACCGAGTAGGTATTAGACATGTGTTAGAACTTATAGGACTCGATTCCAATATACGAAATCCGAGTTATCGCCCAGTTTACAAAACTCGCCAACACTTAGGCAAAAAGCCAAAAAATAGGTCAAACCTCGCCTCGACCGTTCGAACGCCACACAAACACACACATAGCACCACATAGCTATTAGAAACGCGTTAGAACTTATGGGACTCGATTCCGATATACGGAATCTGAGTTATCGCCCAGTTTGTAAAACTCGTCAACACTTAGGCAAAAAGTCGAAAAATAGGTCAAAACCCTCCTCGGTCGTCCGAACGCCACGTAAACACACACATAGTACCGAGTAGGTATTAGACACGCGTTAGAACTTACGGGATTCAATTTCGATATACGGAATTCAAGTTATCGCCCAGTTTGCAAAACTCGCCAACACTTAGGCAAAAAGCCAAAAAATAGGTCAAAACACGCCTCGGCCTTCTAAACGCCACGCAAACACACACATAGCACTGAGTAGGTATTAGACACGCGTTATAACTTACGGGACTCAATTATAATATACGAAATACGAGTTATCACCCAGTTTGCAAAACTCGTCAACACTTAGGCAAAAAGTCAAAAAATAGGTCAAAACCCGCCTCGGTCGTCCAAACGCCACGTAAACACACACATAGTACCGAGTAAGTATTAGACACGCGTTAGAACTTACGGGACTCGATTCCGACATACGGAATCCGAGTTATCGCCCAGTTTGTAAAACTCGTCAACACTTAGGCAAAAAGCCGAAAAATAGGCCAAAACCCGCCTCGGCCGTCTGAATGTCACGCAAACACACACATAGCACCGAGTAGGTATTAGACATGTGTTAGAACTTATAGGACTCGATTCCAATATACGGAATCCGAGTTATCGCCCAGTTTACAAAACTCGCCAACACTTAGGCAAATAGCCAAAAAATAGGTCAAAACCCGCCTCGGCCGTCCGAACGCAACGCAAACACACACATAGCACCGAGTAGGTATTAGGCACGCGTTAGAACTTACGGGACTCGATTCCGACATACGGAATCCGAGTTATAGCCCAGTTTGCAAAACTCGCCAACACTTAGGCAAAAAGTCGAAAAATAGGTCAAAACCCGTCTCGGTCGTCCGAACACCACGTAAACACACACATAGTACCGAGTAGGTATTATACACGCGTTAGAACTTACAGGATTCAATTTCGATATACGGAATTCAAGTTATCGCCCAGTTTGCAAAACTCACCAACACTTAGGCAAAAAGCCGAAAAATAGGTCAAAACATGCCTCGGCCGTCCGAACGCCACGCAACCACACACATAGCACTGGGTAGGTATTAGACACACGTTATAACTTACGGGACTCAATTCTAATATACAAAATCCGAGTTATCACCCAGTTTGCAAAACTCGCCAACACTTAGGCAAATAGCCGAAAAATAGGTCAAAACCCACCTCGGCCGTCCGAACACCACGCAAATACACACATAGTACCGCATAGGTATTAGACACGCGTTAGAACTAACGGGACTCGATTCCGACATAAAGAATCCGAGTTATCGCCCAGTTTGCAAAACTCGCTAACACTTAGGCAAAAAGTCGAAAAACAGGCCAAAACCCTCCTCGGTTGTCCGAACGCTATGCAAACACACACATAGCACCGAGTAGGTATTAGACACGCGTTAGAACTTATAGGACTCGGTTCCAATATACAAAATCCGAGTTATCGCCCAGTTTGTAAAACTCGCCAACACTTAGGCAAATAGCCGAAAAATAGGTCAAAACCCGCCTCGGTCGTCCGAACGCCATGCAAACACACACATAGCACCAAGTAGGTATTAGACGCGTGTTAGAACTTACGGGACTCGATTCCGATATACGGAATCAGAGTTATCGCCCAGTTTGTAAAACTCGCCAATACTTAGGAAAAAAGCCAAAAAATAGGTCAAAACCCGCCTCGGTCATCCAAACGCCACGCACACACACACATAGCACCGAGTAGGTATTACACACATGTCAGAACTTACAGGATTCAATTCTGATATACGAAATTTGAGTTATCGTCCAGTTTCTCGCCAACACTTAGGCAAAAAGTCAAAAAATAGGTCAAAAACCGCCTCGGCCCTCCGAACGCCACGCAAACACACATATAGCACCGAGTAGGTATTAGACACACGTTAGAACTTACGGGACTCGATTCTGATATACAGAATTCGAGTTATCGCCCAGTTTGCAAAACTCGCCAACACTTAGGCAAATAGCCAAAAAATAGGTCAAAACCCGCCTCGGCAGTCCGAACGCCACGCAAACACACACATAGCACCGCATAGGTATTAGACACGCGTTAGAACTTACGGGACTCGATTCTGACATACAAAATCCGAGTTATCGCCCAGTTTGTAAAACTCGCCAAGACTTAGGCAAAATGCCGAAAAATATGTCAAAACCCGCCTCGGTTGTCCGAATGCCACGCAAACACACACATAGCATCGAGTAGGTATTAGACATATATTAAAACTTACGGGACTCGATTCCAATATATGGAATCCGAGTTATCGCCCAATTTGCAAAACTCGCCAACACTTAGGCAAATATCCAAAAAACAGGTCAAAACCCGCCTCGGCCGTCCGAACGCCACACAAACACACACATAGCACCGCATAGGTATTAGACACACATTAGAACTTACGGGACTCGATTCCGACATATGGAATCTGAGTTATCGCCCAGTTTGCAAAACTCGCCAACAGTTAGGCAAAAACCCGAAAAAGAGCCCAAAAATTGCCCCGGCCGTCCAGTTGACACGCGAACACAGGCATAGCACCGCGTATGTATTAGACACGCATTAGAACTTATAAGACTCGATTTAGATATACGGAATTCGAGTTATCGCCCAGTTTGCAAAACTCGCCAACACTTAGGCAAAAGTCGAAAAAACAGGTCAAAACCCGCCTCGGTCGTCCGAACGCCACGCAAACACACACATAGCACCGCGTAGGTATTAGACACGCGTTAGAACTTATGGGACTTGATTCCAATATACGGAATCCGAGTTATCGCCCAGTTTGCAAAACCCGCCAACAGTTAGGCAAAAAGCCGAAAAAGAGCCAAAAAACTGCCCCGGCCGCCAGTTAACACGCGAACACAGGCAATAGAACCGCATAGGCAATAGACATGCGTTACTACTAACGGGACTCGATTCCGATATACAGAGCCCGAGTTCGAGTCCCATCCGCCTAACTTGAAGGACACAAACTAAAATAATGTAAATATGTTTTCATTATGATTTTGTTATTAATATTTTAATTTTGTAGGGTCTTGTTGACGAGACTCGTGGAGGTGGAGTTGGAGGTGGAGGTGGAGGCATTGGTGATGACCACCGAAAGCCGATGATGACGAAAGCAGCCTCCTCCAAAGACAGTATGCGATGACTGCCTAGTTGATGATGACTCACCTCCTCTAAGACAGGTGATGACCTCCACTTCGATGACATGGAGACAAAGCGATGAAAGTTGTAGTTAGTTTAGTTTATGTTATAAACTGAGTTTCATATATGTATTTGTATAGTTTTTGAGTTGTACCGACGGCCATTATATTTTTTATCTATATATTTGATTTGGGTTACTAGTTTATAGCAGGTATAGTTGTTATTAGTTTATAACAGGTGTATATTTGTAAATGAACAGGGAAATTTTGATTTTTTTAAAAAAATTCAAAATATATGTAGTCATTGCCGACGGGGGTAATGGCGACGGCTATGTCGTCACCAATGACATATAGCGACAGACTTGGGTTAAAGGACATTGCCGACAGCTATAAAGGCATTGCCGACAGTAATGAGGTTTTCCCTCAAAAAAATTATGGGGTCTTTGCCGACGGCCTTGCCGTCGGTATTGCCGTTGCTATTGACATTATGTCGTCGCCAATGACTCCCGTCGGGAATGACACTCATGCCGACGGCTAGCGATGGGAGCCAGGGGCGATGATGACGTAAAGTGGACATTGCCACAGTCGACGGCGATGCTTCGCCGCCAATGAACTCAATGTCGACGCAAGCACTATAGTCATAGTAAGCAATGTTAGCGTCCGCGTCAAGAATGACTAGTTTTCTTGTAGTGAAACGTGCAATTATCGAAACTATATTTTCCTATAAGTAGAAGCTCACAAGAGTAATTATAGAGAGAGAAGCTATAGAGAGAGAAGATATAGAGAGAAAGAAGAAGAGAAGTCTACTACTTCACTATTCCAGTATCCAGTCTTCTTCTAAGGAAATGAGAACGTAGCCGTGACTAGTCGGGGAATGGAGTGATGGTCCGAGATGGTGTCATAGTAGTCCTCACTACTCTATAAAATAGTGTGACAATAAATGTAATGAGGACTCCATTGAGTGTGGATATTGTCTAGATGAAAATATTCGTATTAAAACTCTCAGAGTATATTTTGTCGTATTTTACACGACAGATATATAATTAAGTTGTATTTAAATTTGTGTACCATGTATTTGGAGACACAAGATTGGTGATGTATACCTATTTTGGGGGCGTCACAGTTGGTATCAAAGCTTAGGAATATGATCCCTGGCTGAGATGTGAGACAAGAACTAGGAGGGGAGAGACGGGGAATTCCTTCGCTAGTATGACCTACCTAAGTTTATTTGGTATTTAATTGGCCGGTCGAGTATAGGGATAATATGTGACATGTCAATTAACCCTTGTTTAGTGGCGATTTGAAAATGGCATCAAAGAAAATGTTGAGATAAGCAAATGAAGCACATGAGACCGCTGAGTCACCAACGATCAATACCTGTGATAATGTGCAACAGAAGATAATAATCCTCGTGTAAACAATAACACTGATGAAATGATGAACGATGGGATGTTCAGAGGCTTTATGCAATTCATGAAACATTAGGCGAGAGCGGTTCCTGTTCAAAATGCGGGTGGAAACACTGACAACTCTCGGATGGTCACCGCCAAACAGTTCAAGGAGCTGGGACCACCGGAGTTTATTGGAGAGCCAAAACAACTTAAGGCGGAGACATGGATAAAGCAGATCACCAAGATATTTAATGTCTTGGGATGCTCCGAGGAGCAGAAGGTTCCCTTTGCCACCTTCATGTTGCGAGGAGAGGCATATTACTGGTGGGAATCTGTAAAACGTACTCAACCTGACGCACTAAAGATGTCTTGGGAGAAGTTCTAAGAACTTTTCAACGACAAGTACTTTCTTAAAAGTATTCGTCACATGAAGGAGGTAGAGTTCATCAAGCTGGAACAAAACAATATGACCGTGTCGCAGTACGAGGCTAAGTTTGTTGAGTTGTCCCGATTTGCGTCCTACTTGGTTGATAATGAGGAAAGAATGACGCGGATGTTTCAAAGAGGTTTGAAAACCGATATACGTCAATATCTCATTTCTCATAAACTTTGTTTATATTCCGATGTTGTGAATAGGGCTCAGTTATTGGAGCACGATAATGAGTCAGCCCAACCAAAAGGCAACGACCAACAACACGATAATAATCATACTGGTGGTAATGGTCATCGAAAAAATGATAACCATCGTGGAGGAAATTATCATGCTAGAAATGGTAACCACTTCGGTGGTAATCATAGCCAAGATAATAGAAGAAATGATTCAAGTGGAAAATTCAAGAAGAGAAGATTTAACGATGATGGGATGACGTCGGCAGCAGCATCAACACCAGCAACAAATTCTAGGGGTGGAGAATGACCGCCAGTTAGATACTACAGATGCAGAGAGGAGGGACACATAAGTCCAAATTGTTCACAACCTTCCAAGATATGTTTTAGTTGTGGAAAAGACGGTCATATAGCTCGATTTTGTCCTGTAGCGAAATCAAGTCTAGCTGGGACGGTGGCACCAAAGGCGGATATGAACAAAACAAAGTCGGTGGTTTCAGGAAGAGCGTTTTTCGTGACTTCTCAAAAAGCGAGTAACCCAAACGAAGTTAGCACGAGTTAGTTAATTATAAATTCTTGTGAAGTTTATACCTTATTAGATACCGGTTCTACCAATTCTTTTATCTCTCTTGCTTGCACTCAACATTTAAATTTGACTCCAGAGAAATTATACTTTGACTTATCGGTTAAAACTCTGTTAGGAGGAACCTTCGTTACACCCACTATTTCTAAATCTTGTTTGATTCAAATCGGTACCCTCATGTTACCTGTCGATCTTATCTCTTTGAAAATACTTGCCTTTGATATGATTTTAGGAATCGACTGGTTAACTACTCATCATGCAAAAATTGATTATTTTTGTAAGGTTGTTAGCCTTCATATTCCTAACCAACCTATCATGCGAATTCGAGCAACCAACCCCTAAAGTCAATCATTGTCATATCAAGCCCTAAGTAAAGAGCCCTGAGCCTTTCGCTAGTGACTTCTTTGTGTGGAATACACCGTAGCCAGACTATCCGTAGGGGACGCCGTGAATAACGGTGGCAAGTTGATAGGTATCAATGTGACGTGTTATCCAAGTCTTGGGATGAGAGTCACAGTTTTGAATGTTATTTCTATTGTTAATAAATTTCCTGACGTATTCCTGAAGAACTTCTTAGCCTACCCCAAGAGCGTGAAATCGAATTTTGTATTGACCCCAGTACAAAAACCATTTCTAAAACCCTCAAATATTTCTTCACCTAGAACGAACATAACATGTGCCAAATACATTGGCTTGAGCTGTTGAAGATTACGATAATACCATTCAATATCATCGTAGAAAAGCGAACGTGGTAGCTGACGCGTTGAGTAGAAAATCGTATGCGTTTATGAGTGCGATGTTGTTAACACAAAAACCCATTTCGTATAACTTACAAATGATGAAGATAGAGTTAAACACTCTAGGGACCCACACGGTGATATCAAATATACGAGTAGAATCGACTTTAATCGATTAAGTTAAAGTCGTTCAAGCTACAGACCCGGAGCTGATGAATACGAAGAAGAAGGTTCAAGAAGGCGTTATTCTAGAAGCAAAAATCGACAAAGAGAGGAAATCTCAAACCTCGATTTAATTCGCCCATTTAAAATCCTCGATTGAGTAGGAACTGTGGCCTATAGACTCATTTTATCGCCAAGTATGTCACGTGTTCATAACATTTTTTTACGTATCGATGTTACGTAAATATGTGGATGACCTGAACCACATTATTGAATTACAACCAGACGAGATAGCGGAAGATTTAACGTATGAAAAGGTACCTGTTAAAATCTTGGATAAGAAGGATCATATTCTACGCTCCAAGGTTATACCTCAAGTCAAAGTTTTGTGGAGAAACCACGATGTGGAAGAAATGACCTGGGAGTTAGAATCTGAAATGAAATCAAGGTATCGTCACCTCTTCGTCATACCAGGTATGTACTCTAATTTTGAGGGCAAAAATTCATAAGAAGGGGAGGTTGTTAGTTCCCAACTTTTATGAATAAAGATAAATTTTTCTATAAATATCATTTTTGAATATTAAGGTGTGAGTTTGTTATAATGTTATAGTTTTGGGTAATATTTATAAATTTTACAAAGTAAGCAAGTTGTTATATAATATTCTATTGGTCGGGGAATATTCATTTTAACAGGGAATATTTGTACGACCAAGATAATCATCAGTGAACCCCATTAACTAAGTATTGTCGTAGTTAGAAAAAACTACGTAATTATCTTTTATAAAAATAACTTGGTGAAAGTGTTACCATTAAAACCGCTAAACTAGCGGTAGTAAAAGTACAAAGAATACGCGTGGTTGCATAAGAAAGACACCTCAGATTGATTATTGATGCTTATGTGAGAAGTCACTCAGTTATGACTAAATTAAAAATGGAGGCATAGATGAAGGTATTATACTATAATTATTTTTTTCACATGTATAGAACTATTGAGTCACATAATTTACTATTAATGTATCTATCGAAGCTTTTTTTGGGACTTATAACGGTATCTGTCTTGGTCGAAGGATATGATTTTGGTAGGGCTCGTCGCTAGCTTTGTTTTGATATATTATGGGCCCTAAAACTCCAAACGGATCAAAAGTTATGATCAAAGTAGTAACTACTCCTCTCGGACTTCATTTTTTCCATCCAATCGTTGATTTTCCCCCTAGGGTTCGGCCCCCTAGGGTGGTTTCTCTGCAGAACATTTTTCTTCCTTCGTGTTTTCGTTGAAAAATGCCAAATCTTTCTTTATAATCCGACGGAAAAAACCAAGATGTAATCAAGGTAATGGGGCTCGAAAGACAAAAGAAAGATTGGAGGTACCTAAAAAAAACTACTCTAGGGTTCGGCCATCTATGGGGGTTTTCCCTTTTATACCTTTAAGTTTTTTTTGCTCCGCAAATCAGCTGCTCCGAACGAATGCTTCTTCCCCGCGAAATTATAGCCTTTCTTTGATAATATCCGAGGGAAAAACCAAGATATGATAAAAGGTGATGGGGCTCGAAAAAAAAAGGACTACAATTGCCTGAAAAGATAAATAGATGAAGTAAATCAAGAAAAATTCGAAAGAAAACATGCAAATAAATAAAGAAAATTTAAAAGCGAAGACGAGAAGAAGGGAAGGAACCGCAAGGGTTCGGGTCTCCCCTAGGGTTCAACTCCTAAGGTTCGACCCTATACGGAGGAATTCTCCTTGTCACCTCTTGCTTGGAATGAATAATGTCCCCATGTTGCCTCCTCTATGATCTTCCTGGCTCGTAAGAGCAGAGAAAATTCAAAACAAAGTAAGATGAAAAGTGAAGCATGAAAAGCTTGGGAGATGTATATATAAATACATGTATATATTCTCAAGTATGCTTGCACCAGAAAAGGAAGTAGTCACCATGTTCCTATTAAGGGAAGGATTCAATCTGGTTTCCAAAATATAAGTATATTTGATCCTTCTTCTAAATAGAAATATATAAAGATATTATTTTCTAAATATAGAAAAGATTTGATTTTATTCCCAACAAAGAGACATTTCGAAATATATGTTTGGTTTCCTCCTAAATAATAATAATAATAATATAATAATAATAATAATAATAATAATAATAATAATAATAATAAGGAAGGATCTTGTCTTCAAATCAGATAAAGAAAGATTTTATTTCTAAAATAAAATAAGATTTGATTTGATTTGATAAAAAGAAAGATTTTATAAGATTGGATTTTATTTAATAATATTTGATGATCTTCTTTGTTTTAATTTTCCAGAAAAATTATGGAAACGAAGATTGAGCAAGATTTGGAAATATTTTCAGAAGATTTCCCAAGATGTTCAAGGAAGATCTCTTTTAGGTCTTGCCTCCCTAGGGTTTAATCCTAAAGGTTTGCCCCTTCCCTCTTCTAGGACCCCTGTTTTCAAGACTTGTGAAATGGAGTCCCACAAAAAAAAGTTCGAAAACTCGAAGTACTCTTGTACGATCGTCTCTTTGGAATCGCGACTCTCGCGCAGGGGGCAAATATGGGCCGAAGTGCAAATTAGGGTTTATATGACCTAATTTAATGAAGACGAAAAAGTCGAAAATAAATTTGCTCCACGTGTCCCGAGGTAGAAGGCTCGTGGAGGTGGGTCGTTTTGAGAATTGATTGAAGGATTAGATTTGTGGCTAGAAGGACAAGACGATATGGGCATTATTCTAATGACTAAAGGGTATTTTTAGAATTTTCCTGAAAACATGTACGTAGCATGTGACTACTTAATTTCTAGGAAACTCTATAAATACCTTTTTCATTACATGGAGAAGGGACTTTTAGACCTCTTTTTGGACTTTAGACTTGGACATTCTCTCAATTCGAAGCACTCAAGACTTGGACGTACATTCCCTTAACTCGAAGCATTCTAGAAGGCTCTTGGAATCCCTGCTACCCTTACAAGGTTTCAGGATTTTGAGAGTTCTGCCACGTGACACTAGAGTAACTGCTCGCCTGTTATTCTTTCCTCTTCAATCAATCAATTAATTATGCGCTCTTCATGAATTTCTCTTCTACTCAGCCAACACGAAAATTTAACCCTAACAAGACACGATTTCCTTGTCCACGCTTACTTCATTTTAAACTTCACCGTAAACATTTCATTGATTATAGAAACACACTACTTATATAATAATTAAGGACCCATGAATCAAATAAGCAATCAAATAATAAAAAATAAAACAAGAGAGATAGAAAGAAAACTAAATTATTAATACCAATTATTGTCCTTTTGAGTGTTTTTTCCCTACCAACACTTAAATTTTTGATTGGCTAATACTTATTATTTATGACACTATTATTTTTGCACTTGACATTAAAAATGTCCTTTATAAGAAAACTAAGCTTTTCAGGTAGCTAAAATAATTGTCGAATTGACGCATTAATGATTGGTGCTCGTCATATGTGTTTTAGATGAAAACAAAAATAGAAAAGAAAGTTGATCATCTTTAGGTTGGTCGGAGGAAGGCAACATGCATGTACAATTGCTAACTACTAATATAGTAATATATATGCATTTATGTGTTGCATAATTATGAATAAAATAAGTAGAGTTGAATTATTTAAATTTAGTTCATAAAATTTATTGAATTTAAAATAAAATTTAATTGAATTTCGTTTAGTTATTGAATCGAGTACTATCTCGAATCGAACCCGAATAATTTAAATTATTCAAGCGAATACGATCCGAATATTAATAAAAAAAAATTATATTTTGAAAAGACTCGAATAATTTATTGAATTTTAAAATTTGTTCATATTTAAAATTTGTTCATATTTGAATTATTTATATTTTGAATTGAGTTTGAATCGAACTTTTAGTCAAACAAATACGAATTAAACTCAAATCGTTGGGTTCATTTTACAACTTTAAGCATGCACATGAATGAAGAAATTAATTAAAATATTTTTTTTATCTGTGTATAATAAATAAGTTAAACTCTTTTATCTTAATTATGTGTTCAACTCATTATATATATATATATATATATATATATATATATATATATATATATATAGAGCATGCATGGAAAGAAAATAATTGTAGCCAATGGATTTGACATGCATGTAAGACTAGAATTTTATGAAATAAAAGTATTAAATTTTCTTATAATTATTATTTTATTTTATAAATAGTTAAATTGATAAAAGGTTAAAGTTAAAGGTGATATGTGAAATTTTTTGCAAAGTAAGCTATAAAATATTCGTTTGGTCAGGGAATATTTTTTTTGTCGGGAATATCCGTACGACGGCACAATCATTGGTGGACCCCACAACGAAAGTATTGTCGTAGTAAGAAAACGACAGAATTATTTTTTTATAAAAATAACGACGAAAATTTTACCGTTAAACTGTTGAACTACCTGGTAGTAAAAGTACAATAATACGCGTGATTGCATAGTAGCACACGGTATTGATTATTGATGCTTACGTGAGAAGTCACTCAGTTATACTCAATTATTGCTCTGATGAATTGTTGCATCATATCTCTCATATTATTTATTCAATTATTGTCACAAGATCATCTCGCATAATATGTTATATTATTAAATCAATAATTGAGATGACAAAGTTATTCATATTATTATTTGCAATATTGACAATGTCTAGAAGTTACACGAGGAGAGGTTAGTTAATCTAATCATGCGGCTTGATAGGGAGAAATCCTTATTGGAAAGCCCCCTCTTTCCTGGGAACGACCTAGTTGTTAAATATTGTGAATTATAATATTAATGATGAATAAATTTGTGTTGATTAAAGATTAAATTGATAGTTCCATTGTGTGGGAATTATTAGTGTTAGTGGAAATCGACATTTATTTCGATAATAATTGATGTCTGGAGGTTATATTGACCAATCGGGTAATTAACCGGATAAATGAGCAATTAATTGCTATTAATTCACATGCTTAGAACTATGTGTTCACATGTGTGTACTATTGATTCACATGATTTACTATTAGGGGAGTTGGTACAAGATTGATAATACTTGTATGACTAAATTAAAAATGGAGGTATAGATGAAGGTACTATACTATAATTAGTTTTTTTCACATGATTATACTATTGAGTCACATGAATGAACTATAAATTCACATGATTTACTATTAGGGGAGGTGGTGCAAGTTTGATAATACTTGCAGGACTAAATTAAAAATGAAGAAAAAGAGGAAGGTATTATACTGTAATATTTTGAGCCCCAAAACGTGCAATTATTGAAACTATATTTTTCTATAAATAGAATCTCATTCTTCTCTCATTCTCACCAATTCACTAAGTCTCACAAGAGTAATTATTATAGAGAGAAATTATAGAGAGAAAGAAGAAGAGAAGTCTGCTACCTCACTATTCCAGTATCCAGTTTTCTTCTAAGGTAAAGGGTATTATTTCTTTCGTATTCATGAAGAGAGTTGTGAGACCCCGAATTTTATGAAATGAAAGTATTCAATTTTCTTATAATTATTCTATTTAGTAAATGATTAAATTGATAAAAGGTTAAAGTTAAGGGTGATATGTGAAATTTTTTAAAGTAAGCAAGTTGTCATAAAATAATTGGTGGTAAAAGTATAGTAATACGCGTGGTTGCATAGTAGCACACGGTATGTTGAGTATCTTTGATTATTGATGCTTACGTGAGAAGTTACTCAGTTTTATTCAATTATTGTCACAATATTTTATATTATTAAATCAATAATTGAGACGAAAAAGTTATTCATATTATTATTTACAATATTAACAATGTCTAGAAGTTCTGTCAATGAGAGGTTAGATAATCTAATTGCGCGCCAATAGGGAGAAATCCTTATCGGAAAGCCCCCTCTTTCGTGGAAACGACCTGTTTGTTAAATATTGTGTGTTATAATATTAATGATGAATAAGTTACTGTTGAAAGATGAAATTGATAGTTCCATTATGTGGGAATTATTAGTGTTAGTGGAAATCGACATTTATTTCAATAATAATTGATGTCTTGAGGTTATATTGACCAATCGGGTAATTCACCGGATAAATGAGCAATTAATTTCTATTAATTCACATGCTTATACCTATGTGTTCACATGTGTGTACTATTAAATCACATGATTTACTATTAGGGGAGTTGGTGCAAGATTGATGATACTTGCATGACTAAATTAAAAATGGAGGTATAGATGAAGGTACTATACTGTAATTAATTTTTTTCACATGTTTAGAACTATTGAGTCACATGATTTACTATTGATTCACATGATTTACTATTAGGGGAGGTGGTGCAAGTTTGATAATACTTGGATGACTAAATTAAAAATGAAGGAAAAGATGAAGGTATTATACTGTAATATTTTGAGCCCTAAAACATGCAATTATTTAAACTATATTTTGCTATAAATAGAAGCTCATTCCTTCATTATTTTTCACCAATTCACTAAAGCTATAGAGCAATTATTATAGAGAGAAATTATAGAGAGAAAGGAGAGGAGAAGTCTGCTACCTCACTATTCCAGTTTTCTTCTAAGGTAAGGGGGTATTATTTCTTTCGTATTCATGAAGAGAGTTATTTCTTTCAATACTCGTAAGGGTTGTAATTCCATTCTTTATTATTACATTGAATAACTTTTGTTTGTCTGCGGACTACATACTTTGGTGAATTCTTCTGTTATTCCATTCTTTATTATTCTGTTGGAATAACCTGTCTGTGCGGACTACACACGCCTGGTGAAATTCTTCTATTATTCCATTCCTTATTATTCTGTTGGAATAACCTGTTTGTGCGGTCTATCACATGCCTGGTGAATTATGTTGTTATTCCATTTTTTATTATTCTGTTGAAATATCATGTCTGTGCGGATTACGCATGACCTGGCTCCATTCTTTATTATTACATTGGAATATCCATGCATGCAAGGATTACGCATGACCTGGTTCCATTCTTTATTATTCTGTTGGAATAACCTGTTTGTGCGATCTATCGCATGCATGGTGAATTCGTCTGTTATTTCATTCTTTATTATTCTGTTGGAATAACCTGTCTGTGTGGATTATCGCATGCATGGTGAATGATCATTCGTATTCATTCCTTATTAAATTGTGTTAATAATCTGTCTATGTGGATTACCGCATGGTGGGCGAAAATCCATTTGCAGTTTCATATATTCTATTATACTCAGTTGGTTAAAGTTTTGGCTTCTATACTCCATGAAATTAGTAGAATATCCTTGATATTTGTGCTTCATCCAGTATCTTTTCATGTAAATATTCTTCTGAGTATTCTTGAATTTTACTCCATAAAGCAGTATCATGATGACAAATTGGACATTATTGATTCCTGGATAAATTAAATTATAAATCTTTAAAATTTATCCTTGAACTTGTTTTATTGAATTATTATGTCATTGTCATCATCCTCATGCTTATATTGTGATGAAAGTCATCTTTGGCTTACGTGTATAGATGAACTTGGTATGATTATGACCAGGGATTATTCGGTATAATCGTGACCGTAATGTGACTAAAGATGTGGTGAAAGTTCTCATTGGCCTGTAGTTCATTGATGGACAATTGTTGGTATGATTATGACCAGAGATTATTCGGTATAATCATGACCATTGATGATTACATGAATATCATTGGCAACGCCCCTTGAAAGCCAAGCGCAAAGTGCAATTAGGCTTGAGGATTTATTAGTAGTCTTGTTTTAGCTTTTACTAATGTATTGAGTTTTATGTGTTTGGACCTAAGCAAGAGTTTTTTTAGTTACTATAAAATTTTTGTTTGGTGTGTGGATCATTGTAGAGTATAAGATATCTAATGAATACATCAGACAAACAACATGACTAACCAAATTGATAAATATGTATACATCGCGTGTTCATACTTTTTCGTATTTTATATAATATGTGTGTGATTGTAATATTATTAATTTTAAATTCTAACAGATATTTGTAATATTCAGTGAGTAATTATTACCACAACCATCGGCCCCACCCTAAGAATTAAGTGAAAACAATCCCACGCACCCACCTCAGTCGAAAGTTGTCCGTATGCATGCATGTCAACATATTCACGTACTCAAGTGGTGTCTTATACTCCTTCCGGTTTTAAAGATTGTCGTTTTAAAAAAAAAATTTAAAAAGGTTTATCATTTATAATTTTTAAGGAGAATAAATTATTTATTTTTCTATATTACTCCTACATTCTCTCATTATCTCAAGTGTATTAATAGTTTTTAACTTTTCATAAAGGAATAGTGATGAAATTTCAAATAAATTTTACTTGTTAAATAATACTTTTTTAATTCATGTGCCAAAACCTTAAACGATAATTTTTTACGAACGGAGGTAATAATTTAGATTTTTGATTCTTGAACCCACCATAACTAAACTTTTCTGAAAGCAAAAATAACGAATTTTGTAAATCCCAATATTTGTGGCTTATGCGTGTGGCTAGATAATGTATTCTTTACTTCTAAAAAAATATTCATTTTTAAACTAGAAATAAGTGAAAAGTAAATTTTTTTATACCAAATTATTTTTATTTTTAACTAGTTTAATTGTTTTTTTATATGAAACACAAACTGTTTTTTTAAAACTGACTATGAGCAAAATCAATAATTAAAGTTAATAATCACATTTTTTTAAAACAATTCCAAATATACTCCTAGCCTAGCTAACATGGACATTTCCGTCAATTCCTCTCCATCAACTTGTACCTGAAAATAGTTTTTAAGTCTAAGATCATCCTTGACTATATATGTTCAGTTTTCCATTATATGCAGCATCTTCTGTGTTTAGTTTATGATGAGTGCATATTATTCATTTATTTTGATTCCATTATATTTAGTTTTATTGCATGTTTCATGGGTATATGAGCTTATTAAGGTATTTAATTTTAAGGGAAGAATTGCAGTGAAAATGAGAAAAAGAAAATTGCAGAATTTTTAGCATTAAGTTGGATGCATGTTCTTAGCTTGGGACTTGAATTTTATTGTAGAGCTCTTCTTTAGCTTTCCGGAACATCTTGAATCGTCCCAATCGGAGTTCATATGAAAAAGTTATGATATTTTTACTAAACGAACGTTGAACCTCAAAGTTTGGAAGTTGTAATTTACACAGCAGTCACTTGGAGGCCGATTTCGACCTTGATGCAGAGCGATTCTGTCGATTCTCAAAGAATGAGAGTTGTAGATCTCGTCGATATCTTCGTTTTGATAGGTAGCAGGCCCCGTAACTCCTCCTAGATCAAAAGTTATGCTCATTTTACCAAAGGACGTCGCAGCAGGAAATGAAAATTCACCCCAGCGAATTTGAGCGGGAAAATCAAGAAATCTTGGATTTTTGAAAAGTTTCTAAATGCAGATTTTGGTAGACTTCTACATGGAATTGGATTGATATTTCTATTAGCTTTAGGATTTCCTTTAGACTAAGATTTATTTCCAAATTGAATTCTATTTCTTTATGGAAACTAGTTATGATTTGTAAATCCTTTTAGGATTTGAATTTCTACATCCTATAGGATTTAGGACTTTGTCTAGCACTATAAATAGAGGATGAGGGTCAAGGTTTTATTCATTCAATATTCAACATTCAAGTATCCTCTGTTGGAGTGAAGGCTCAAGAGCATGTCGTCGCTAGTTCTTTTGTTCGATTCTAAAGGGAGGTGAATCCTTGTTACAAGTAATTAATTAATTGAGTATTATTATTTATTCCTTCTTGTGTGAAATTTCTTCCGATAATTTTATTGATTGCATGCTAATTGATCTAATTAATTTAATATGGCCAATTGAGTTAATTTGATCATTATCATATGCTAGATTAAGATTGGTATTACGTGTAATTGATATCTCTTCATCACAAGTAGCAACTTGGTAATAATAATTGTGGACAAACTTTTGTTTATTGCTAAGATTATTAGAAAACAAGTTAAATAAATCGAGCTTATGTGTTTGTTGCTTGGATTAGCCTAATTTTCTATTTCTTAATGCTTCTATCATATTAAATCTAGAGAGCTTATTCTAGGTTATATGCTAGTTAGAATCAACGGTGGAGAGCTTGTTTCATATGTTGATAATCTAAAGAGAATTTTGATAAGCAGAGCTTATTGTTATCTAGGGCTAATAATTTCATTAAAGAAAATAATAATTACTTGATTAATTGATTGTTGTACTTGGTGAAACCGAATCGCAGAATCAAGTTTTACATATTTGGTTAATTTTATCGTTAATTCTTGTTCTCTTAGTTTAAAAATAATTTTCAAAACCCCATCTTTATTTTCTCGTTAAAATAGTAGAATAATTCTAAAACAACTTTTTACTCTCTGTGGGATCGATCCTTACTGCCATCGTGCTAATTATTGTAAATTGTGGAGTGAAAGTGAGGTTAATTTAGAGTGTCAACGACGACTCCCTAAATTTTGGCGCCGTCGCCGGGGAGTAATTTGGCATTTTGTTTTTATTCTATTATTTGTTTTGTTTTTGTTTTATGACTCGATCTTTTCAAAGCTACTATATTAGATTTTGATCCGTAGATTGAGAAAACCGCAAGGAGGCTAAAGAAGGAAAACTTAAAGTTCAACAATTCTCCAATATATGTAAGAGGCTTCAGATCATCATCAAAGCCTCAACTTAGCTTTGGAATTATTATCCAACTAATCCGGCAAAGAAGAAGAGATGGCGATTCCAAACAACAATAGAACTCTCGTGGAGTTGGGTAACTCCTAATTTAAATCAACAACCTCTCAGGCATTGAATATCCTAATTTAGATGTCGATTTGAACTTAAATCGACTAATCCATTTATCGCTTACTTTTCGTGGTCTTATGGTGAAGACCCCTACAAACATCTGAAGGAATTTCATGTGGTGTGCTCTACTATGAAACCAAACTAATCATCAAGAACAAATCAAGTCGAGAGCATTCCCATTCTCCCTAAAGCAGATTTGGCAAAGGATTGGTTGTACTACCTACCCTCGTGTTCAATATACGTCTTGAATGATATGAAGCAACTATTCTGGAGAGATACTTTCCAAATTTCAAGAGTAGCCAACATAAGGAAGGAGATCCGTGGGATTAGACAATTCAAATGGGGAGACATTATACGAGTATTGGGAAAGATTCAAAAACTTTGTTCCAAATTGGCCCACCGTGATCAAATAGATGAACAACACCGATCCAAAGATTTCTAATGAAGGGTTGGTACCGATGGATAGAAGCATGATCGATGCAAATGAAGAGGAGGAGCACTATTTGACAAGACCCCAGAGGGCTAGAAGGAATTTAATTGCAAACATGGCAAAGAACTCACAACAATATGGCACTAGAACAAATCATGCACCAAAGAAGGGTAAAGCGAGGTAAGCACTTGTGATTATGGTCAACAAATTTCTCAATTAATCGCTATGGTTAGACAATTAGCTATGTGTCAATTGCCAATTGCAAAGGTTTGTGGAATATGTCTACAACCAAATCACAATATGATGAATGCCCAACATTACAAGATGACGAGGTCAGGCAACAAGCTAATGCAATGGGAAATTATCACCACCACCTCGTAAAAAGTATGATCCGTACTCAAACACATATAACCCAGATGGAGGGATCATCCAAGTCCGAGTTAAGCATGGGAGCAAGCAAGCGGCACCACCTGCGTGATTTCCACACCAGCAAAGCAGGCTTCCAACCAACCCAACCTCAATATCAACCAAGCAAGTAGTCCCCCGCACCCACCGGAACATCATTGGAGGATATGTTCAAAGCATTCATGGGATGTACACAACAGTTCATGAATCGACATACGTTAGCCAAAGAAGAGACAAAACTTTGCTCAAGATTTGAGGAACCAAGTAGACAACCTGCTACAACTGTGGGGATATTGGAATCTAGAGGCTTAGAAAATTACCATCTCAAACAAAGAGTCAACCCAAGGGAGAATGCAAGTGCCATAACTTTACGGAATGGAACACGCTTGGATACACCACCGACCCTCGTAGAGTTCAAGAAGGAAGCAAAGGCAAGGAGGAGCAGAAAAATCCAAGGTACAACCTAAACCTCCTAATCACTTAAAAACATTCCTCTTCCCTTTCCTTCCGTAATTTCTAAAACTTCAAAGAACAATGAAAAGAAAAGAAATTTTGGAAACTTTTAGAAAAGTAGAAGTGAACATCCCTCTTCTTGATGCAATTAAACAAGTACCACCAGATGCTAAATTTTTAAAAGAATTATGCACTAATAAAAGAAAATTACAAAATGATGAAAGAGTCACAATTGGAGAAAATGTATCTGCTTTGTTTCTTCAAAGAAAATGCCTCCTAAATGTAAAGATCCGTGAATGTTCACAATCCCATGCAAAATAGGAAACACCAGATTGAAAAAGCCATGCTAGATTTAGGAGCTTCAATTAATGTTATGCCTTTATCTCTGCTTATGCTTCCTTAAATCTAGGCCCTTTAAAAAAAATATCGTGTGATTATCCAATTGGCAGATCAGATTAACACCTACCCCGAGGGGTAATTGAAGATGTCTTAGTGCGGTGAACGAACTAATCTTTCCCGCAGATTTTTACATTGTGGATATGGAAGATGATACATCACCAAATCCTTCCCACATCTTGTTAGGAAGACCCTTCCTAAAAAACAAATGAGAACCATGATTGATGTGCATAATGGGACCTTGACTATGGAGTTTGATGGTGAGAAAATTCAGGTTTAACATCTATGATGCCATGAGGTACCCTAGTGATATAGGACAAGTTTTTGCTATCGATGTGAGAGACTCCTTGGTGCATAGAGCTTTTGAACAACTACATAGGGACAATTTGGAAATTGCAATCAACAACAGTTTTGACATGGACAGAGAGAAGAAGAGATTGCATGAACCTCAGAATTGAAAGAGAATGTAGTCGCATTACATTCATTGCCAAAATTTTCAAATAAGTCAACCAGATATTCTATTCAATTTCCGCTTCTCATCAAAAGTTATTACCTCTCATTGTACAAGCCCCAACTCTAGAATTGAAACAATTTACCGCTCATTTGAAATATGCATATTTGGGGACTAATGACACTTTACTCGTAATTATTGCTAGTAATCTAACCAAGGTGCAGAAGAAAATTGATGAGAGTCCTAAGGACCATGTTACGCTTTTTGGTTGGACAATAAGCGGATATCAATGGTATTAGTCCTGGCATGTGCATGCATCGGATATTGTTAGAGGATGGAGCTAAGCCTCACAAGAGATGCGCAAAGGAGATTGAATCCATCCATGATGGAGGTGGTGAAAAAAAGTGCTCAAACCGCTTCGATGCTTCAGATTATCTATCCCATCTCGAGATAGTCAATGGGTGAGTCCAAAGCGAGTGTAGTCCCAAAGAAATCCGGAATCACCGTTGTCAAGAACGATGATAATGAGTTGGTGCCCACACTAATGCAAACAGGTGGAGAGTGTGTATAGATTATAGAAAATTGAATGTTGTAACAAGAAAAGATCACTTTCCTCTTCCTTTTATTGATCAAATGTTGGAGAGATTAGCTAGGCACACTTATTATTGTTTTCTAGATGTTTTTGAGGATATAACTAGATTGTGATTGCACCCGAGGACCAAGAGAAGACCACATTCACATGTCCCTTTGGTACTTTTTGCCTATCGACGGATGTCTTTTGGATTGTGTAATGCCCTGTGTACTTTTCAACGATGCATGGTAAGCATTTTTCGGATCTTTTAGAAGAATGCATCGAGGTTTTTATGGATGATTTCACAATTCATGGAGATTCTTTGGATGCATGCTTAGATAATTTAAATCGTGTTCTAGATAGATGCATGGAAACTAATCTTGTTTTAAATTGGGAAAATGTCATTTCATGGTAGAACAGGAATAGTACTTGGTCATGTTGTGTCATCTAAAGGTCTTGAAGTTGATAAAGCTAAGATAGATGTTATATCCGCTTTGCCTTACCCCGTCGTCGTCAAGTGAGATTCGCTTCTTTTCTTGGTCATGCAGATTTTATCGAAGATTTATCAAGGACTTCTCAAGATGGCATTACCCTTATGTAAATTTGTTGCGAAAAAGATGTGGACTTTCGGTTTGATGATGAATGCAAGGAGGCGTTTAATACTTTAAAGAAATTATTAACTTCGCTCCCGTCATTCAACCGCCAAATTGGAAGTTGCCATTGAGATCATGTGACGCAAAGCAACTATCGCGAAGAGTCTTATTTTGGGACAAAGGATTGACAAAGCCGCTCATGCCATCTATTATGCTTCTAGGACTTTGAATGAGGCTCGGATAAACTATTCCACAACGAAAAAAGAACTTTTATCCGTGGGTTTTGCTTTAGATAAATTTCGATCTTATTTGCTTGGTACTAAAGTTATAGTTTATTCGACCATGCCGCTTCTCGTGTATTTGCTCACTAAGAAAGATTCTAAACCAAGGATTATTCGATGGATTCTCGCTACTACAAGAATTCGACTTAGAGATCAAGGATAAGAAAGAAAAGCGACAACTTAGTAGCGGATCACTTGAGTAGGTTATTGAGAGACGAGGAGGAGCTACCGTTTACATGATTCTTTCCGGATGAGCAAAGATTACTTTCCATCCATGCCGAGATTCCTTGGTATCTGATTTGGTAAATTATTTGGTAGGTGCACATTTTCCTAAAGAATTTTCCAAACCCCAAAAGGAAAAGTTAAAAGTGATGCTAGACACTATGTTTGGGATGATCCATATTTATGGAAATTTTGTCTTTACCGGATAGTTAGGCAATTGTGTGCCTAATGTTGAATTTCAACCTATTCTTTCTTTTTTGTCATTCTCATGCTTGTGGAGGACATTTTGGTCCAAAAAGAAGCGCTAATAAAGTTTTGGAAAGTGGTTTTATGGCCATCGCTTTTTAAAGATTCATATCTATTTTGTAAAACATGTGTTAATTGCCAAAGGATCGGGAATATTTCTCAACGAAATCAAATGCCCCAAACTCCTATATTAGTTGTTGAAATTTTTGATGTTTGGGGTATAGATTTTATGGGACCTTTTCCTTCATCTTTTGGGAATTTATATATTCTTTTCGTCGTTGATTATGTCTCAAAATGGGTGGAAGCTAAATCCACTAGGGATCGACGATTCTAAAGTTGTTGCAGATTTTGTTAGACTAACATATTTGTCGAGTTTGGAACACCACGAGCCATCATTAGTGATCGCGGAACCCACTTTTGCAAATAAAGGTGTTAACGGCTTTGTTCAAGAAATACAATGTTCTCGCACAAGGTTTCTACATCCTACCATCCGCAGAGTAATGGTCAAGTCGAGGTGTCTAACCGAGAGATAAAATCCATTTTGGAGAAGGTAGTCAACCCGAAAGAGTAAAAGATTGAGTCCGAGATTAGATGATGCAATTTGGGCCTATAGAGCTGTGCATACAAAACACCTATTGGGATGTCACCATACAGATTATGTTTGGAAAATCATGCCACTTACATTGAATTGGAGCATAGGGCTTTTTGGGCAATCAAGCAAAGGCAACATGAGTTTGGAGGCATTTGGAGTACAGGTGAAATTGCGATTACAAGAGTTAGAAGAATTGAGGAATGAAGCCTATGAAAGTTCAAAGATTTACAAGGAAAAGACCAAAGCTTTTCATGATAAGCAGATTGATGCGGAAAACCTTTACTGTGGGACAAAAAGTTTTGCTATATCATTCTCGGCTTAAGTTATTTCCAGGTAAATTAAGATCTAGATGGGTTGGTCCTTTTGTTATCATTAATGTGTTTCCTCATGGTGCAGTTGAGATTCAAAGCCCGAGCACAAACAAGATCTTTAAGGTGAATGGACATAGATTAAAGCCTTTCTATGAGGGGCATCAGGTGGAAAATATTGAGATGGTGGAGCTAGACGATCCGATATATGAAAGCTGAGAAGAGAGGCATGACGTCGAGCCAAAGACATTAAACACGGGCAGCTACTTGGGAGGCAACTCAAGATCTCAGATTTGATTTTTCTATCCCTTTATTTTTATTTTATTTTATTTTATTTTATTTTTATTTTTATTTTTTTTGTTTTTATTGCATGTTTGCTAGTAGTATTTTCTTCTTTGCATGATTTTCTTACATTGGGGACAATGTAAGGTTTGAGTGTGGGGGGAAGATTTAGGTTTTATTTTATGTAGGAATAATAATCCAATTTTGATGGAAAGTTGATAAAAAAAAAAACTAAAACTTGGGTTCCATGGTTCTATTTGCTTATGTGTTCAAGGTTAAAGTCAAAGATTGAAAATTGATGCTAAAATTCAGAATCTGTTGATGCTTAATTTGTTAATGAATAATGACAACTAAGCCACAATCCATAGTAATTGATTTGAATTGAATTTGTGATACATGAGTACTTGAATATGAGAAACATGTTTATTTGGCTAAGTTATTTATGAAGTTATCTATGTGCACTGATTTCACGACTTAGAACTGTTTAACTTGTTTATGTTGTTGCGAGAACCATGTGAAAAAAAATGATGAAAAAAAAAAAAAGGAAAAAAAATAATTGAAAAATGCTTCAATGTCCATGTATGCGAAATAACTGGGTATCTAAGCCTCGGGAAGCATCGGTATTCACGTTGAAAAGTGTGATGGATAAAAGCGACTTGACTAGTCGACTTTTTGTGGCCTTTGTTACTTGAATAAGTAAGTCTCGTGAGGGTGTCTCTACACCTAGCGCCCTAAGATCATCCTGGTTTGGGAGTCGTTGGTGGAAAGTTCGCTAATGGGTAACTCGAAAAGCCTAAGAAAAGGAGACATTGCACATGTCAAAAAAAAAAAAAAGAAGAAAGAAAAGAAATACGAAAAAAGAAGAAACATGAAAATACATTCATCTGTGCTAAAAAGAAGGTTCTATGAAAAAATTAAAAGCGAGAAAAATTTGTTCTTGGTTATGAGTCGGTGTGTGCACTGCTTTTTGCTCCATGGTAACTAAGTTGAGTAAGTATGATGATTTTGGGAAAGTTACTTATGTGGCTACAATTTGATTTAATGAAATTCATTGGTGAAATGGTAAAGTTGGTAATTGTGAGTTAATTGATAAGGCGTTGATTAGATTTCGCAAATTTAGTGTTGATAGTCATTATTTGTATCTTGAAATCTTTTGACACTATGGTTGAATAGAATTTTTTGGAAGTCAACTTTTGGTTTTTACGAGGGCGTGTAAAAGGCTAAGTGTGGGGAATTTGATGAGTGCATATTATTCATTTATTTTGATTCCATTATATTTAGTTTTATTGCATGTTTCATGGGTATATGAGCTTATTAAGGTATTTAATGATTTGGGGAAGAATTGGAGTGAAATGAGGAAAAAGAGAAAATTGCGAATTTTTTTTAGCATTAAGTTGGATGCATGTTCTTAGCTTGGGACTTGAATTTTATTTTAGAGCTCTTCTTTAGCTTTCGGAACATCTTGAATCGTCCCCAATCGGAGTTCATATGAAAAAGTTATGATATTTTTACTAAACGAACGTTGAACCTCAAAGTTTGGAAGTTGTAATTTACACAAGAGTCACTTGGAGGCCGATTTCGACCTTGATGCAGAGCGATTCTGTCGATTCTCAAAGAATGAAAGTTGTAGATCTCGTCGATATCTTCGTTTTGATAGGTAGCAGGCCCTGTAACTCCTCCTAGATCAAACGTTATGCTCGTTTTATCAAAGGACGTCGCAGAAGAGGAAATGAAAATTCACCCTGAATGAATTTGAGCGGGAAAATCAAGAAATCTTGGATTTTTGGAAAGTTTCTAAATCTGATTTTGGTAGACTTCTACATGGAATTGGATTGATATTTCTATTAGCTTTAGGATTTCCTTTAGACTAAGATTTATTTCCAAATTGAATTCTATTTCTTTATGGAAACTAGTTATGATTTGTAAATCCTTTTAGGATTTGGATTTCTACATCCTATAGGATTTAGGACTTTGTCTAGCACTATAAATAGAGGATGAGGGTCAAGGTTTTATTCATTCAATATTCAACATTCAAGTATCCTCTGTTGGAGTGAAGGCTCAAGAGCATGTCAGGCTAGTTCTTTTTGTTCAGTTCTAAAGGGAGGTGAATCCTTGTTACAAGTAATTAATTAATTGAGTATTATTATTTATTCCTTCTTGTGTGAAATTTCTTCTGATAATCTGTTTTCATTGATTGCATGCTAATTGATCTAATTAATTTAATATGGCCAATTGAGTTAATTTGATCATTATCATATGCTAGATTAAGATTGGTATTACGTGTAATTGATATCTCTCTTCATCACAAGTAGCAACTTGGTAATAATAATTGTGGACAAACTTTTGTTTATTGCTAAGATTATTAGAAAACAAGTTAAATAAATCGAGCTTATGTGTTTGTTGCTTGGATTAGCCTAATTTTCTATTTCTTAATGCTTCTATCATATTAAATCTAGAGAGCTTATTCTAGGTTATATGCTAGTTAGAATCTAGTGGAGAGCTTGTTTCATACAGTGATAATCTAAAGAGAATTTCGGATAGCAGAGCTTATTGTTATCTAGGGCTAATAATTTCATTAAGGAAAATAATAATTACTTGATTAATTGATTGTTGTACTTGTGAAACCGAAGCGCAGAATCGAAGTTTTACATATTTGGTTAATTTTATCGTTAATTCTTGTTCTCTTAGTTTAAAAAATAATTTTCAAAACCCCATATTTATTTTCTCGTTAAAATAGTAGAATAATTCTAAAACAACTTTACTCTGTGGGATCGATCCTTACTTGCTTCTTGTGCTAATTATTGTAAATTGTGGAGTGAAAGTGAGGTTAATTTAGGAGTGTCAAGCGACTCCCGATTTAGTTCCTTTGAACAAGCTCATTACCTGCAAACAAACCTCTCTCTCTCTCTCTCTCTCTCTCTCTCTCTATATATATATATATATATATATATATATATATATATATATATTGAGTTCGGTTTCGGTTGGGACTCAGTATTTTAGTATCGTCAGGACTTCTTCTTTTTTTTTTTGCTTTTTTTTTAAAACAATCTTCTGTTGTTTTGTTGGACCTTTTTTGCATTTTAGTCTGTACAGACATGTTTTGTTATATGTATCCAAATCACACCCTAAACACTGTATTATGAAAAAAATTCCAGTTCCATAAAATATTAAATTTTTTTTTGGTTGTTTAAAAAAAAAGAAAAAATAGGTAAAGTATTTTATCGTGTCCGGAGTTAGAACCGATCCGTATGTATATATATATATATATATATATATATATATATATATATATATATATATGATAGAACCGTAGTTTCGTAGAGTCAAAATTGTAGTAGAAGACAAGATACAGGTGATTCTTATCTTTAATGTCTTTATCGCCCCCACCAAGATCGATTTGCAAAGGGTTTCTGTAACGAACGAGATTTTTATATTTGATTTTTAAATATTTATTTAATTAAAAAAAATATTTTGTTGATTTATTTATTGCGATAAATAAATATTTGATGGAATAGTTGTGGATTAAATGATTAAGTGTTATGCATTAATTAAATTAATGTGGAATAATTTTATAATTCAAAGTGTGAATTTAATTGGGATAATTAAATTAAATGAGTTGTTAAATAATTATAATATTGTTCTAATTAATTTAATAATTAATTAGAGATTTAATGATTTTTTATAATTAATAAATAAGAGTTTTAATTATGTGGTAATTTGATTTAATGAGTAATATTGGCTTTAAATTAATTGAATTTAAATAATGTAATTTGATTAATTAACGTGTGACAAATAAACTATATAATTAGTGAGTTAATTAAAATAAATGAAAAAGAGTCTTTTAAAGGCTAGCCAAATATGACCTTGAGAACATATGATCAGTTAAAGCCTCAGTGCACTTAACTGATACCCACGAACGTCAGTTATTAATATTACACGTATAGTATAACCTTCATATTGCTAAGTATGAAAACATAATACAGAGAGAATAGAGAGAAAATTTGAGAGAATTGTGAGATTGAAGAAGAAGAAGTTGGAGAATTAAAGGAGTTTCTATCATCTCCTACTAATCTAAACAAACAATCAAGGGTAATCTCTTATATTCAAACTTTTATTTACGTTTTTGAGTTCTCTGTGAAAGTTTATTTTAGTTCTCTGTAAATGAAATTTGATGGCTAATTTGTTAAGAAATTGATTATATATGTTTATTAGCATGCATAATCCATTTGTATATGATTTGTATGTGATTTAGAGTAATCAAATCTGAAATCGTGTTTAAATTGGAGTTTTGTAGTTTACAGAGAATTATGTATAAATATTGTGACGCCCCCAAAATAGGTATATATCAACTATTCTGAGTCGCCAAATACATGGTACAGAATACAAATACAAACTTAATTATATAACTGTCGTGTAATATAAGCTGAGAGTTTTAACACAAATATTATCTTCTAGACAATATCCAAACTCAAATAGAGTCCTCAGTACAATTATTATCACACTATTTTATAAAATAGTGAGGACTACTATAGCCACCATCTCGGACCATCACTCCGTTCTCTGACTAGTCCCAGCTATATTCTCAACTAGCATAATAAAGAATATTATGACTAAGATAATGCAGAATAAATTATCGTTAGCCTTCAACAGTGTTAAACTGATAGAATACAATAGACAACAAGTTTAACTACAGCGGAACAAACAATCCATTAGAAGAGTCAAGTAGAGCATGATATCTACTATCTTCTATGATTTAAAATTTTATCATCAATTTTATCGCTGAGACTCAGCTTAATAAATTAATAATCCACATCACTGAATTATCCATGCACTACGGGTCAAGGATATTCATTATTATCACATCCGCGAATCATCCATGCACTACGGGCCAGTGATATTCGTATTATCATCAATGATCATGATCATGCCAACAACTGTCCATTAATGCATTACGGGCCAACGAGGACTTTTTACCACATCATTTGTAACATTATAGGTCATGATTATACCGAATAATTTCTGATCATAATCATACTAATCAACAGTTCATCTATGCACTACGGGCCAATGATGACTTTCATCACAATATAAGCATGAGGATGATGACAATGATATAAGCATCAATCAAACGAAATCAAGGATAAATATTAAAGACTTTAAATTTATACAGAGTTCAAAAATGTCCAAATTGTCAACATGATAACTGCTTTGTAGAGTAAAATTCAAGAATAATATTCATGTATCAAAAATAATTTGGACATAAATTAAAAGCAATCAATTTTTTTGTCATGAATAGTACCTCGGGTGAATAGTACCCCGTGAAAAGTACTTCGTGAATAGTGTCGTACGTATGAATAGTACCGTACGTATGAATAGTACCCATGAATAGTACTCTGGCATGAAAAGCTTAAAATTTAACAAGAATATTCAGAAAAATATTCTTGTGAAACGATACTAGATGAAGTGCAAATTTCAAGGATATTCAACTAATTTCAAGGAGTATAAAAGCAATACTTAACAAAATGAGTGTAGAATTCGGAATCTAAAATGAAATAATATTACTTACATACTACATAGTATGGAAGAAAATATTATTTCTTACGAATATTGAACAAAAATAATATCTCTTACGAATATTGAATGAAAATAATATTCCTTACGAATATTGAACGAAGACAATATCCCTACGTACGAATATTGAACGAAAAATAATATTCCGTACGAATATTAAACGAAAATAAAATTGGTTACGAACACGAAAAATAATATCGTAAGCGAATATGAAATAAATAATACCCCTTATCTTAAAAGGAGAGTATTTCTGACTGGCAGGGCGGGGATATTCTTGAAGTATATTTGCACTATTTTCTACACTCAAAGTTTTCTTAAACTCAAAAGAAATACGCTTAATATTATAGAAGAAGAATTAATTATCTGATTCTGGTGTGATTTTCAATTCTAAACTAAATATCCTATTTACAGGAGAATGGAAGGATACTATTTAGAAATTTTTTCATTTAACCGCATACGTGACATATCACTAGTGCCTTGAGAAAATTAAAATTTGAAAATAATTTTCTGATTTACTATGCAACACTATACAATACCATGCATAATAAAATATAATATATTCTATTTTTCATAAAAAATAAAACTTATTACACACACACACACACATATATATATATATATATATAACAAAACTGAGATAACTTTCTTACGATAATTTTGATAAATGGGTAAGTGGGGGTCCATATAATAAGCCAAATTTACAACAAAAAACTTCATAAAAATCTCCTCTATTTATCTCAATTCACTTGGCTTCACAAAACACATTTTTTACAATATTTATTCATCATTTATAACTCACAATATTAACAACCAGATCATTCCCAAGAAAGAGGGGGCTTTCCGATAAGGATTTCTCCTTATTGGCGCGCAATTAGGTGACCAAACTCATTTCCTCGATAGAACTTTCTAGACATCGTCAATAATACAAATAATAATATGAATAACTTTGTCGTCTCAATTATTGATTTAATAATATAAAATATTGTGATAATAATTGAATTAGTAACGTGAGATACTATGCAGCAATTAATGTGGCAATAATTGAATAAAACTGAGTGACTTCTCACGTAAGCATCAATAATCAAAGATACTGTACAATACCGTGTGCTACTATGCAACCACACGTATTACTGTACTTTTATCACCGATTATTTCAATAATTAACGGTAAAACTTTTGCTGTTATTTTTATAAAAAGTTATTTCGTTTTCTAACAACTCCGATGTGAATTACATTGTGGGCTCCACCAATGATTATGCCGATTATCTGAATATTCCACGAAAAAAGCGAATATTCTATAGACCAAACGAATATTTTATGACAACTTGCTTACTTTGCAAAATTTATAAATATTACCCACAACTATAACATTATATCAAATCCACACCATAATATTCAAAAATATATTTCGAAAAAAATTAATCTTTATTCATAAAAGTTGGTGTCTTACAAATATGGCTTAAATGTTTGAAAATTTATGTTTAAATTGTATATTAATCGGTGAATTGATAATTGATTATGTTTATACATGTAAAAATGAAAAGAACGAAACTTAAATGGACTGATTTGGTGTTATAACGAATATGTAATATGTGATTTCATGAAATTTGACGAAAGTTTGAAAAATAGCAAGAACATGAAAATTATGAGTTCAAATTTAGCTGTTTATGTGATTTAAGTTGTTAAAATCATGCTATGAATGTTGTAAACCGTTTCTATAAAGTTCAGAACTTATAGGTAATATTGAATTCATTGTTTGAACGAAGTTTTGGCTTAATTTGGTCATGTTCTGTGTTTTTCGTGAACTTCAAATTTCGAAACTGGCGTGTCGCGCTGCAGCGCCAGATTTAAGCTTAAAATCCGAATTGCAACGCGCCATCCGAAATTATGACGCCGGACTTAAGTCTAAAGTTCCGAGCTATATTTTCAATGAGTCAAGCATCGCTTGATCTTAGTTCAAATGGTGGAGTCAGCTGCAGGCCTTGATGATTCAGCAGAGAGCGCTTTTAGTTCAAATGGTGGAGCTGCAACGCCACTAAGCAGAATTGCCCAGAAATGAGATTTTTAATTGTTCAAGTCTAGAAAATGTAATTGTAACCTAATCTATTGAACATAAAAGACGTTAATTATATTATATGTTGTTAAACCAGATTATAATCACATTGTAAGTCAAGTTTGATGATTGTAAGGTTATGACTTAACTAATTGTTAATAATTGAGGTTTGATTTTTATAAGAATTGGAAATGTGATTTAAATGCTACTACATCATGTTACGTGCTAGTAAAGATTTCAGTTGTGCTATGTGATTAGTATGATTAAACCTAGAATTAAAGAATGAAATACGAATGTGTAACTAAGCAATTTGGTAGCGTTGTGGCTAATTAAAATTGTGATTGTATATGACATATATGTAGGATAATTAGAGAACGTAAATTGTAATTTTATAGCTTATGCACGAGGCAAGTTTTCTAACCCTAAACTTCTTTAAGCAAGTTTCTTGAATCTATTATTCAATTGAGCAAGTTCTTCAACCCTAATCTTTTATTATGCAAGTTTCTACTCCTAACTTGTTATGGATAGGCAAATTCTCTAATCTTAATCGTTATCTTAACTCTACTTTCCATTGAGCAAATTATTTATCTTTATCTTGCTTACAATTACGCAAGCCCTCTAACATTTGCTACTCAACAAGGTTCTTGATTTAGTTCAATGCTTAAATACTTAAAATAAGCTTTCTAATTCTTTCTGAAAACACTACTTCGATAAATGATAATTACTCAGTCGTGAATCGTTGAGACTATGTCAGTTGTTGAAACATGAATCTCTTATGTACCTCTATAGTCTTGAAAACATGAATTCGATGATTAACTATTGTTCATTTATAGCCCATTGAGACTTTATCTCTTATTGTTTCGTTGTTATACTTTGTTCATGATGATATTGTAATCAAACTCTTGAGTAGTTATTGATCCCTATTTGATTCAACCAGTACTTGGTTGATGAGCTTTCTAAAGATCTAGAATTCCTTTAAAATTAATTCCAAACCAAACTTTCTTTGGTACGGAACTTAATGATCTAAGCTGAGATGAACAACCCTATGTCAGGGGATTATTTTAGAGCTACACAATAGCGCTAAAATATTTACGCAATACATAATACAAAAGGCTGATCACCTGGAATACGAGATGGTGGTCCACATAGTCGTTTAGACTGATAAAGGTTACAGTAGAAACACTTGTTAACCTAGGACATAGATAATGATTATAGTCTTTTAGACTGTTAAAGGTTAAAGTAGAAATACTTGACAACCTAGAACATAGTTTGTGGTCTTGTGACCCTCAGTGTATTCCTTTGATATTGATATCTGTTATTTGACTTAAAAGTTCATTATTCCTTTGAACTCATAGCTCTTGAATTAAAGCTTATTGCTTTCAGTAAGAATATATTACCACTAAAGCTCAGTAGATTATCATTCATAGACTATTACTGGAAACTATTCTCCTTGTGGGCAATTGTTTGCTCACTCTTGCACAAAACAATGCAGATGAAATCAAGAAGTCTGAAGAGCTTTCTACAAGTAAGGGCAAGGGCAAGATACTTGAATATATGATTTTTAGTTTACTGTTTATTTATTTAAGCTTATGTAATAGACTTGATTATGCTTATGTTTATTTGTTCCGCTGATGATGTAATAATAAAGGTTAGATAACCTGGGATTTATTTTAGATTATGTAACCCCTTAATGGGATGATTATCTATTATGCTTGTGAGATTTATTTATATCCTTTGTTTATGGGTAGATAGATGTAATTTTGTGAAATAGTGAACACTAGATTTGTGGGATTGAAGTACCTGGATTTGGGAGTGTCACAGTTTCAGACGATATACCTCTAGGATATATGTCAAACCTTTGGTGAATTATCCGTGATAGCAATTAACAGAAAATTCCAATAGAACACTGCTTTTTAGTAGTTTTTTGTTTGTAAGAAGAATAGGAGAAGACAGAAAAAAGAGAAAAATTCATGTGCAAAATCTTATATGTAAACTTATATCTTACATATGCATATATCTAATCTTATGTATATATATCAACATATATATATATATATATATATATATATAATACATAAATGTAAGTTACATAATATACTATTTAATTCTATATTTAACATACCTATTAATACTAAATATTTAAGTTACATACTAGCCATTATTAATAAAGTGGTTAATTAGAATTTAAATAGCACTCAATATTTTTCTTTTGTTCTAAAATAAAATAGAATTCTATTGAATGAAACTAAGGAAAAATAGTTTTTATCAAACAATTTTGCACCTTATTAAATGACTCACTATAGGTACAAATCAAATGATTTTTGTACAAATCAAATAAAGTTCTCTTTTATTCTCTACAATTAGGGAAACGAATTACACCTTTATATTTACTTAAATTATGTCTACTAATGAGTTTTATTCAAGCCTAAACTTGACAATAATTAAGTCTCCAAAATATAGAATAAGGTGCAATTTTTAACAATCCCCCACTTGTTTGGAAAAATTATTTTTCTTCCAAAAACTTCTTATCAAACAACTCCAAGGCACGTGTGCATAAAAGAGGGTGTGACGAACATTGAACCTTCCCTTAGCGTAAACAACTCAAAGTCACATCGAAGTTGAAATTGTTCGTAGATTGAACCTCTACTTCTATATGATATGACCGAAATTGTCACACACACACAAAATCCTCCTACCACGGTGAGTATTCTCAATTGCCTTGCGCGAATATGGCCATGCGCAATACCCTGTTTCATGAACCTCTAAGAGAGTAAACCACAACCCTCTATAAGAAGCGACTTCACTTCTAGTTCATATATACAAAGTGTTTCACATATGTTTCTATTGCCAAGAACACAACAACTTTGTTAAGAGTATAACACAACCTCGGTCGTGCAACATACGTTACTATCTTAGACTACATATGGAACCACATCGATAGTAACACAGTCAGCAACTGTGACTTGTTTTTCCCATTGAACCTATAAACTAGGGGTAACCTAGGAATAGGTTGGGTTACCATCACCCCTGACTCAAAGTGGTTTAAGTTCCATATCACAAATAGTTAAACTTACTAAGTTCTCGTCAAAGTCTTAGTAAAAAGATAAGTCAAGTCGTCATTTGGCTTCCTCATAGACAAAAATTATAATACCTTTTTGTATCAATTGTCTAACAAAAAATATGTCTATAATCAACATGTCAAGCAAGACTTACCTTTAAAGGTAATCTCATATGCTTTATACAAAAACAATTTCATTATCACAATATATTGAACAAAAAATATTGGAAGTCGCCACAATTTGATGTTTCTACAACAAATTTCGATTCCAATTGCTCTTTACATCATATAAATAAATAGTATTGCTTGAAGTAAATTATACCCTTCACAAAGAGTAATAACATATCTACCTACTTGTGGAAATATAAGAATATATTCACTTACGTGTGAATATTTTCTTAATTAATCAAGATCACAACGACCTATGAAGGATTAATAATGTGGGCCCAAGTATAAAATTAGGGTTCACATGACCTAATTGAATTAAATGCGCAATTAGGGTTCCATGATCTCATTATAATGTGCAAATTAGGGTTCGCAAAACCTAATGGAATGAAGACAAAAAAAGTCAGAAATAAATATGCTAGACCCGGGAGAAGCCTCCATGTGCCCCGAGGCAGAAGACTTGTGGAGGCGGCTCATTTTGGGAATTGATTGAGGGATTGGATTGGTGGCTAGAAGGACAGGGCAATATGGGTATTATTCTAATGACTAAAGGATATTTTTGGAATTTCCTTGAAAGCATGTGCCTTGCACATGACTGCTTTTTAGGAAACCCTATAAATACCCCTTCCATTCCATTGGGAAGGGGACCTCTCTTTAGAATCAGGACTTAGACTCTTGGAAGATCAAAGGACTCTTTTGGTGACTTAAGGCTCAGATATTCCACCTAAAAGCACTAAAAGAGTTTGGACATTCTCTCAACTCGAAGGACTCAAGAAGGCTCTTGGAATATCTGCTACCCTAACACGGTTCCCGGATTCTAGGAGTTCTGCCACGTGTCGTTGGAGTAATCGCCCACCAGTCATTCTCCCCTATTTAATCAACCAATCAATTCCGTGCTCTTCGTGGATTTCTCTCCTCCTCAGCCAACACGAAACCCTAATTGGCAAGGCACAATTTCCTTGCCCACATTTATTTGGCGACTCTGCTGGGGAGGTGTAGAATTCGTGAAAGGTATACCCACAACTTAAAGTGGGAGAACTATAGGAAGAGCTGCTTCACCAACAAATAGCATCACCTCACCGAATCCAGTCCCGAGGAAAGTGACTCAAGCATTCCAAGGTATGAACACGGATTTTGACCAACCACTTATCAAGACGCCTGCTTGAAGGGAGTTCGACATCACCACATATGGCCAATCAACAACAAACCAACGTAGGAAGGCAGGGCGAGGATGCAGGTGGAGACCAGACGAATGCTATGCAACTGGAGATGCTCAAGGCATTGAAGGAAGCATGAGAAGGAAAAGGGATGATGATTGCCATGATGCTGGAAATGCAGAGGAAGCAAGAGGAAATGGGGAATTTTCGCCAGCAGTTGATGCAGATTCCCACCTTCAAGGCCATATTCCTAAGCAGTTCGCAGGGGGAACAAACAGGGGTGGAAGACAATAACAATGACAACAACAACAAAGAGAATCAGATTGTACCTCCATTGACGGAAAGTCAATCGGTTCCAATAATCAACTTGGAGGCCCAGAACAGAGGTGACGTGCCACAACCTCGGTTGGAAGCAAGCCAACCTCAAACAAACATTATCCCAACTGCCCTCCCATCATTTTCACAGGTGCAAATTCCAACCATTCCAAGCCATGTCCAGCAAGTGAGCCAGAGACTGCCACCAATGCCAGCTTTGCACGATGCAAGTGTGCATCAACTAATCTCTCTACCATACGCATCGCCGATACAACAGTATATCACAACACCTCAAAGAGTTCACGCCACGAGCCAGTACGTGACGAAGGATGATATGATCGACGTGATCAATCAACTTCACAGGCAGACATCCCAACCCTCAGATTTGGATTTTACTCATCCTTACCCGGCACACATTCGGAGGCAACCTTACCCGACAGGGTATATTGAGCATCCCCCGCAGTTTCTAAACTACAACGGGGAGAAAGAAAATGCCAGAGAACATAATGTCAGGTTTGTAGAGTCAATGGCTTCCTGGCTCGGATATGATGAAGTGAACAATCACAACTTGTTGATGCGGGAATTCAACAAGACCTTGACGGATAATGCCTTCAGTTGGTACTATAATTTGGAGAAGGGGTCAGTCCATGATTGGGATGACCTAAAATTACAATTTTTTAAGAAATTTTTTTATGTGCAAAAATAGGTGCCCATTGTAGAGCTCATGAGGTTCAAGCAAAAGCCGAATGAGGAGCTATCAGATTTTATTGACAGGTTCAGGGCCCAGACACAGAAGTGTGCAGAGCCGATTGAAAAAAAGAACTTAGTCAGCATTTGCAACAATGATGCCTTAGATGCCTTCAAACCCCACCTCATCACCAAGGCTTGTGATTCCTTCGCAACCCTCTCATCTTTTGCACAAGACATGGGAGGAATAATGACATTTCCCACTATCTATGTGATAGTTACATAGAAGGGTAAGAGGACAACAACTGTGGCTTTGGCTGACTCTCAGTCAAAACCACAAGGGCAAGAGGGAGAAGCATGAGAAGAATTTTGACCGAAGCAGAGGAAGGCCTGGAGAAAAATATGCAAGAAAGTCAGTCCCGAAGGCTATCACATGCAGTGAGAAAGTATTCAGGGGTCTATATGAACAATGGGTTGAACATGGGGTGGTGAAACCCCCAAAGCCTAGATTTGTAGTAATAGAAGAGATGAAGAGAAGACCAGACTTCTGTGTATACCACCAATACGCAGGACACTCAACTATGGATTGTTATAGCTTGCGGAGGATATTCCACGAGAAGCTGGAAAATAGGGAGATTGAACTTGGAAAGGAAAGTAGCATTCATGACAAGCCACTGCCAAATCAGAAGGGGAAAGAAACATGCAACACTGTTATTCACAGCACAATCCCAGAAGTGGAGATGATGATGAAAGAAAAGGAGGAGTGTGACCCAGGCCTGCAGGTGACAGCGTTGATGAATGGGGCTAAGTTTAGAAATTTTTTCGATCAGATAGGATTGGCCAAGGAAGCAAGGATTGAGGCAACCAGGGCAATTATCAAGGCTGCCGAGACGCAGGAGACTTGCATGGCCATAAGCAAAGGATTTGTGAAGATGATGGAGGAAGAAGAAAATAAGATATCTTTCTCTAAAGTTGATAGAGAGATAAGATACCCGCACAATAGGCCTTTGTATGTGACAGCAGTAATCAATGGCATAGAGGTACGGAGGGCATTCATTGAAAATGGAGCGTCTGTAAATATTATGCCTTACACCGTGTTCAAACGGTTAGGCCTACCAGAGAAGAAGATTATGAAGGAACAAACAAACATTACAGGATTCGCCAACCAGAGCACAATAACCCTGGGACACATCAAGGTGGACATGCAAGTTGGGAAGATTCGAGGGCCTGTAATGTTCCATGTTGTAGAGGTGGATGCAACATATCATGTCTTATTAGGAAGGGCTTGGCAAAATGACTACGGGGTGGTACCCTCAGTCTTTCATCAGTGCCTGAAAGCTATCTGGAAAGGGAGAGAAGTGAAGGTACCAGCAACTCGGAATCCCTTTGGACCAGAAGAGGCGCACATCACCGAAGCAACTTTCTTCGATGATGTCGCTGAAGAGGGAGAGAACTAGATTGCAAGGCCTGATTCCCTAAGACTAGTAAGCTGGGAGGAAGTGCAGGAAGATAAGTTCGTGCCTGCGGGAAAAGAGAAGAAGAAGACCCCGGAACACGGAGAATGTTCCAAAAACAAGAAGCCAGTGGTAGTAGACCTAGAGAAAAAAGGAAAAGAAGAAAAGAAAAGTCCAGCAGACCCTGAAGATGCCAGAAATATAATAAATGCCAAGCGGATGACACAATCTGAGGATGACCAGAAGACAAAATGGGAGAGGGTTGTTAAACCCGGCGGAAAGGTGGTGTTTCGATTGTAATGGTGCAAGGGGGAGGAGCCCAATGAAGTATGCGAACCCAATGGCTCAGGAGGTGTCCCCCACTCTAGCAATAATGAAGAAGGAGAAGTTGTACAGCAGAAGGTAGAACCAGCTCCAAAATGCTTCGAGGATAGGCCAAAACCTCAACAAAATGAATTAGAGGATGTTGATTTGGCAATAGAGGGAGGAACATCGAGACCGACTTATGTCAACAAGGAGCTAGATGCTAACCAAAAGGAGGAGGTTGTACAATTATTGCGAGAGTATAGGGATGTCTTTGCTTGGAATTACGACGAGATGCCCGAAATTGACAAGGATCTTGTGGAGCACAATCTAAACGTAAGCCCGGGAATAAAGCCAGTAAAGAAAGTACCTCGCAACTATGCACCCGAAGTCAAAACTCAAATAAAGGCAGAGATCAAGAAGTTGCTAGAAGTAAGGTTCATCAAGCTAATTCAACATCCAACATGGCTATCCAGCATTGTACCAGTAAAGAAATCAAATGGACAGCTACGAATATGTGTGGATTTCAAATACTTGAACAAGGCATGCCCGAAGGACATGTACCCATTACCCAATATAGACACTTTGGTAGATGAAACGGCTAATCATGAGATGATGTCATTCATGGACGAGTTTGTGGGTTATAATCAGATAAAGATGTCCATAGAAGATGCAGAGTTGACAGCCTTTCGTACCCCGTTTGGGAATTTCTACTATGTAGTAATGCCATTCGGGTTGAAGAATGTGGGGACAACTTATCAAAGGGCAATGCACGCCATATTTCATGACATGATTCATGATATAGTGGAGGACTACGTGGATGACATAGTGGTGAAATCCAAGAAGGCGACAACTCATGTAGAGGACCTGAGGAAAGTGTTTGAGCGATCACAGAAGGTCTGAGTTGAGATGAATCCAAAGAAGTGCGCCTTTGGGATGGCGGTTTGGAAAATTCTTGGGCTTCTTGGTGCACAACAGAGGTTTAAAGGTGGACCCAAGCAAGGCGAAAGCAATCACAGAGATGCCCCCACCAAAAATGCAGAAACAGTTGAAGAGCTTTCTAGGGAAAGTTGTAAGACCCCAACTTTTTAAAAATAAAATTGAATTTCTTCTATTTATTATTTTGAATAATAAGTGTTAATTTGATATAATGCTTTGGTTATGGGTAAAATGTGCAAATTTTACAAAAAAAAAAGCAAGTGGTAATAAAATATTCATTTTTATTGGGGAATATTCGTTTGGTCGTGGAATATTCTTGTTATCGGGGAATATTCTTACGACGGCGCAGCTATTTGTGGGCCCCATAACGAAAAACGGTCGGATGAAAGAAAATGACAAGTATGAGTTTTTATAAATAACAGCGTAATTGTTACCATTAACACTGTTGGAATAACTAGTGGTTAAAATCTGATGTCTGGCATGGTGGTTAAAGAAATACACCAGCAGGTATTGTACAATATTTTTTTTGAATTATTGATTATTACGTAAGAAGGAACTACTAAATAATTGTTACAATAATTACTGTTCAATATTTTATTTTATTGATTCAATAATTGTTACGTTGATTTTTTATATTATTGTTGTTGTCACTGCACAGTATCTCCATTATCAGATCAATAATTCATATTATTTGAATAATATTATTAGATAGCATTATTGGTAATGTCTAGAAAGTTCTGTCAAGGAGAGGTTAGGTCATCTAATTGTGCGCCAGTAAGGAGAAATCCTTAATGGAAAGCCCCTTCTTTCTTGGGAACGACCTAGTTGTCATTATTGTGATTCTGTAATATTATTTGTGAATAATTAATTATTAATTTATATGATAAGGAAATAATTATTTTTATGTGGATATAAATGAAGGAATTAATGTTGAGGGGTTTTATCAGTATTTTTTCGGAATGGAGGTATTAAAAATCAAATCAGTGTTCTTAAAGCTCTATTGCGTGAGTTATAATTTTAATTCGATTATTGGATCGTTATGATTTTTGGATATGTTATACATATATAAGTTGAGTATATGTCCACAAATTTTGAACCGTTAAAAATTAGCGTATGATTTGTTATGAATTTTCAGAGGTGTTGAAAATCATCCGTTTGTGGATTTCAGATATTTTCTGTTTGGAATTTGAAAAAACTTAAAGCTACAAAGTTGTAGAGAATTCAATTTCGTATGGAATGGACATAAAATTCGTATTTTTCTGATAAAATGACTATTTATTATGAATTATTGAAGTTTCAGAAATAAAAATATTTTTATTAAAAATTGGGTGGGACCCACTTTTATTTTTGAAAACATGTGGGCTGCTAAATTTCTTCCAAGATGGCATGCTGATGGCTTTCCAAAGTGATGGGCGTAGAAAGAAGAAGAAAAATAATATTTTATTATTTAGTCTCCTATGACGTTCTAGCATTTTCCTATAAATAGGCGCTTATGTTAGAATTGAAAATCATACCAGAAACATAAGTTTTCCCTCTCTATATTATCAAGCGTATTTTTGTGAGTATTTAGATACTTTGAGAGTTGTTATTCAATATAAGTTTCCTTCGGCTTTACATCCGATATTCTGGTCAGAAAACTATTATTTTGAGGTAAGGGATGTTATTTTCTTCGTAAATGATATTATTTTCTTCAATATCATTATGCAAAAATATTGATATGAATTTATTTGTGGAAATTCTACCGTTTTGTGTCGGGATTACTATTCACGTATACGACACTATTCACTTATATGGCATTATTCATCGAAAAATAAAATTTTCTTCTTTTTGTCCAAGATGTCTATTATGGTTACTATCTTTGATTGTATCCATGTTTTGATCTTTAGTTTTGAATTCTGCTTCATATTTGATTATTATGGAGTATTATTGAACTTGGATAAACTGTAATACGAATCCCTAATATTTGTCCTTTTATCTCACTGGATTCGTTTTCTTTAAGATATTTTTTCATCATCCTCAGTCCTAAATGATGATATTACTGAATATCTTTGGCTTGTAGTGCAAAGATGAATGATTAACTGATGAATATCTTTGGCCCGTAGTGCAAAGATGAACAGGTGTTGAGATGAACATAATCGACTGGTGATACAAATGAATATCTTTGGCCTATAGTGAAAAGATGAATATTGATTGTTGTTACAGGGATAAAATATTGATGATGGACTTTTAAATCCTAGAAGATAGTAGAATTCATTCTCTACTTGACTCTTTTAATAGATTGATGTTTTCGCTGGATTTATTGATCTAAAACTTGTTGTCTATTATATTCTATCAGATTTTTCCCTGTTGAAGACTAATGATAATTTGTTGTATATTATCTTAGTCATAATATTCTTTACTGGGCTAGTTGAGCTCACCCTTTTCCTTGTTGTTCCATTTTTCTTCTCAAGAGGTGAGAATTTAGCAGGGACTAGCCGGGGTATGGAGTGATGATTCAAGATAGTTGTTTAGCAGTCCTCACTATTTTTGTAAAATAGTGTATCAATAAATATAATGAGGACTTATTTAAGTATGGATATTTTCTAGAAGACAATATTTGTATTTAAACTCGCAGTATGTGTTGTCGTATTTTGCATGACAATTGTAATAATGAAGTGTAGTTTTCTTTCTGTACCATGTATTTGGCGACTCAGAATGGGTGTTATATACCTCTTTTGAGGGCATCACAAAAGTTTCGTACATAAGAAGATTCATGCCAGCGTTAGCCGAAGTCACAGAACCTTTTGGCAAATTGCTAAAAGGAAAGGCACAATGGGACTGGGGGCAAGACCAACAACAGGCCTTTGAAAAGGTGAAAAGAATTTTGGCTTTAGTACAAATGATGGTAGTGCCACAAAGAGGAATGCCGTTGCAGTTGTATATCACATCTACCAAGAAGTCCATAGGTGGATTGATCACGCAGGAGGTGGATGGAGAAGAGAAACCATTATATTACATTAGCCGGATAATCAGGGGACCAAAAACCAGGTATTCACAGGTGGAGAGGCATTGCCTAGCATTGGTGTTCATTGCGCAGAAAATACGCATTATTTTTTAGCACACGAAGTAAAGCTTGCAACAAGAACTGATCCAATCACATACCTATATACTAAACCAGCATTAGTAGGAAGACCTGCTAGATGGATGATGATTCTTTCAGAGTACGACATCAAGTGTGTAACACCGAAGGAGATCCGATGTCAAGCCTTGGCCTGCTGGCTCAGTTTCCAAATGGAGAATATGAACCCCCTTCTGAGGATCTTCAGGGTGGAGAAGTAGAATCAATCGAGTTGATGGATGAGGACCCAGAATGGTGGAGTTTGGCTTTTGATGGATCATCTACAAAAGGTAAAGGCGGGGCAGGAGTGGTGTTGATCACCAAAGAAGGAAATAAAGTGACCTTGTCATACAAATTGGATTTCCCTTGCACAAACAATGAAGTAGAATATGAGGCGTTCATACTAGGATTGTTGGCAGCTCAAGAATTGGGAGCCAAACATCCTAAAGTAAAGGGAGATTTAAACCTCATAGTGCAACAGATAAGATACCAATTTGGAATGAAGAAACCTATCTTGGCGCCATGTTGAACTGTAGCATAAAAGGTGATGGAGACTTTCAAGAAGGTGGTGATTGAATATGTGCCAAGGGGACAAAATAAACAACCTGATGCACTAGTAATAGTAGCATCTCGAGTCTATGTCCAAGGAGAGGACTTGGATATAAAGGTAATGAAGAGAACCCTCCCAACCACGGTGCTAAACTTGTTCCCCAAAGACATGATAGATGATTGACGACATGACATCTCCCATCAATTGCAAATAAAGGAGGGAACAATACCTATCGTCGAGTTACAGAAGTACAACATCATCAAAGGTGTCCTGTATCACAAAGAAGCATACGGTGTATTGACACGATGCTTGGGGAGGCAGGATGCAAATAGAGTCTTGCATCAGGTGCATGACGATAACTGTGGATTGGAAGACATAGACATGTATCGTAGGCTGCAACGTCAAGGGTAATTTTGGCCTAAAATGAAGAAAGAACTAGATGCCTTACAACGTCAATGTGTTTCATGCCAAGAATACCCTGGGGAGGATGAATGCGCCTACATTGAAGATATAGTGGATTGGCGAATCCCTTATGTAGAGTTCTTACAAAGCAGGACTCTTCCGACCAAAAAGAAGGACGCAATTATAATCAAGAGGAAGTCACAACGTTTCTTCTTGCCAAATGGTGAATTGTTTAGAAGAGGATTCAATGGCAAGCCCCTACGGTGTCTGGAACTAAGTGAAGCCAAAGATTTGGTTTACCAAATGCACAAGGATGAACACCAAGGGGGAGCCAAGTTGTACAAACAACTTATCGACCATGGTTACTACTGGCCAAAAATGGAGGGAGATTGTCTAGAATTTGTTAAAAAGTGCCACATTTGTCAAATACATAGAAACTTGATCCATGCTCCCACCGTGGATTTGCGAACCTTGGCAACGCCATGACCCTTTCATACATGGGGAATGGATCTTATAGGTCCTGTTTACCCTAATTCCAAGGGTAACATATGGATTTTAACTACCACCAAGATGTCAACAAAGTGGGTGGAAGTAATACCCTTGAAGAAGGTCATGGGACCAGCAGTGGCAAATTTTATCAAGGATCACATCATTTGTCGTTTCGGGATCCTGAAGATCATTTTGTCCGATAATAGAAATCCCTTCATCAATAGGGATGTCAAAAATCTGATGGAAAGATACAGGGTGAAACATTACAAATCGTCACCCTACTACCCGAAAGGCAATGAACAAGCAAAAGCTACAAACAAAACCTTGATAAAAATTTTATCAAAAACTTTAGACGATCATCCGAAGACATGGGCAGAACAACTACCAATAGCGTTATGGGCATAACAAACTTCAAAAAGAAAGCCTACAGGCGAGACCCCATACACTTTGGTTTTTGGTGAAGAAGTTATTCTACCCGCCGAAATAGAAATACCTTCGGCTCGAATTAGACTTTGAAGCTTAATCGAGGAAGAGAACCGACTAGCCGCCCTGGAGGCCTTAGTTGACTTCCGAGACAAGGCTAAAGAAAAGCTTGAACGGTACCACAAAAGATTGTGACGACAATACAATATCGCAGTAGTACCACGACAGATTCTGGTGGGAGACCTGGTACTCAAAACGGCAACTCAAGTCATGAGGGGGACACCAACCACCAAATTTTACCACAAATGGGAAGGCCCGTATAGGGTACGAGAGATCTCCAAAAGTGGGTATTGCAAGATATCTCACGTGGGATCAAATGCTGTCTCAGGCCCATTAAACTTGAAGTGGGTAAAGAAATATTATACATGAGAAGAGCATCACAAAAAGTTATACTTTCAACTTTAAAAGTAATCGAGGCACCTGATTATCAGCCCTCGTAACACAGAGTTATACTTTCAACTTCAAAAGTAATCGAGGCACCTGATTAACAGCCCTCAGATCAAAAAGTTATACTTTCAACTTCAAAAGTAATCGAGGAACCTGACTAACAGCCCTCGAAAGTTACACTTTTAACTTCAAAAGTGATCGAGGCACCTGACTAACATCCCTCGGAAGTTACACTTTTAACTTCAAAAGTAACTGAGGCACCTAAATATAAGCCCTCAACCCCGAAAGTTACACTTTATCTTTAAAAAGTGGTGAACGTTATGCTTTATTCGAAAAAAGCAAGAAAATTACACTTTATCTCTAAAAGTGGCAAACGTTATGCTTTCTTCGACAAAAGCAAGATTTACTATATGAAGCGTTATGCTTTTCGTTAAAAGCAATTCGATTATCAATGAATTGACAAACTTTTACTTATACTTGAATGTTTTTTTTAATTTAAAAAAAGAAGAAGAAAAAGTATAAATTCAAGTGTTGGTTTGTGAAAAATATATATTGTAAGACCCCAACTTTTATGAATAAAAAATGAATTTTCTATAAATATCATTTTTGAATATTATGGAGCAAATTTGATATAATGTTATAGTTGTGGTAATATTTATAAATTTTGCAAAATACGCAAGTTGTTATATAATATTCGATTAATTGGGAATATTCGCTTTTAACGGGGAATATTAAATGCGACTGGCACAATCATTAGTGGACCCTACAACGGAAGTATTGTCGTAGTTAGAAAAAGCATTGAATTATCTTTTATAAAAATAACGGCAAAAGTGTTACCGTTAAAAGCTGTTGAACTACCTTAAGTAGTAAAAAAAATGCGATGTCTGGCGTGGTTGTATAGTAACACACGGTATTGATTATTGATGCTTACGTGAGAAGTCACTCAGTTATACTCAATTATTGCTATAGTAATTGTTGCATCATATCTCTCATATTATTGATTCATTTATTATCACAGTATTATCTGCATAATATGTTATGTTATTAAATCAATATTTGAGACGACAAAATTATTAATATTATTAAATTGAAATATTGACAATGTCTAGAAGTTCTGTCAAGGAAAGGTTAGGTAATTGCACGCCAGTGAGGAGAAATCCTTACCGGAAGGCCCCCTCTTTCCTGGGAATGACCTGGTTGTTAAATATTGTGAGTTATGATATTAATGATGAATAAGTTGTGTTGATTAAAGATGAAATTGTTAGTTCCATTGTGTTGGGATTATTAGCGTTAGTGGAAATCAACATTTATTTCGATGATAATTGATGTCTGGGGGTTATATTGATAAATCGGGTAATTTATCGAATAAATGAGCAATTAATTGCTACTAATTCACATGCTTATCTAACTATTTGTTCACATGTGTGTACTATTGATTCACATTCTTTCACTATTAGGGGAATTGGTGCAAGATTGATAATACTTGCATGACTAAGTTAAAAATAGAGGTATAGATGGAGGTACTATACTGTAATTCATATTTTCACATGTCTAGAACTATTGAGTCACATGATTTACTATTAATTCACATGATTTACTATTAGGGGAGTTGGTGCAAGATTGATAATACTTGCAGGACTAAATTAAAAATAAAGAAAAAGAGGAAGGTATTATACTGTAATATTTTGAGCCCCAAAACATGCAATTATTGAAACTATATTTTCCTATAAATAGAAGTTCATTCCTTCATTATTCTTCACCGATTCACTAAAGCTATAGAGCAGTTATTATAGAGAGAAATTATAGAGAGAAAGAAGAAGAGAAGTCTACTACCTCACTACTCCAGTATCCAAATTTCTTCTAAGGTAAAGGGTATTATTCTTTCGTATTCATGAAGAGAGTTATTTTCTTTCAATACTCGTTATTCCATTCTTTATTATTATGTTGGAATAACCTGTCTATGCTAAGTACCGCATACATGGTGAAATTCTTCTGTTATTCAATTCCTTATTATTATGTTGGAATAACCTGTCTATGCGAAGTACCGCATACATGGTGAAATTCTTCTATTATTCCATTATTTAATATTCTGTCGGAATATCCTGTCTGTGCATTTTACGCATGACCCGGTTCCATTATTTATTATTCTGTTGGAATATCCTATTTGTGCTTTATGCATGACATGGTTCCATTATTTATTATTCTGTTGGAATATCATGTCTGTACTTTACGCATGACCTGGTTCCATTATTTATTATTCAGTTGGAATAACCTGTATATGCGGATTACCGTATACCTGGTGAATTTTGTTGTTATTCCATTCTTTATTATACTCAGTTGGTTAAAGTTTTGGCTTTTATACTCCATGAAATTAGTGAAATATCCTTGATATTTGCGCTTCATCCAGTATCTTTTCATGGAAATATTCTTTTGACCATTCTTAAATTTTACACCACAAAGCAGTATTAGGTTGACAATTTAGACGTTATTGGTTCCTGGATAAATTAATTCTTGAACTTGTTTTATTGAATTCTTATATCATTGTCAGCATCCTTATGTTTATATTCTGTTGAAAGTCATTTGTGGCCTGTAGTGCATAGATGGACTTGGTATGATTATGACCTGGGATTATTCGGTATAATCATGACCGTAATGTTACAAATGATATGGTAAAAGTCCTCATTGGTTGTAGTGCATTGTTGGACAGTTGTTGGCATGATCATGACCATTGATGAATATTACACGAATATCCTTGGCCCGTAGTGTATGGATAATTCGTGGTTGTGATACTAATGAATATCCTTGGCTGTAGTGCAGGGATGATGTGGTTTATTTATTAAGCTGAGTCTCAGCAATGAAAATGATGAAAAACCTTTTTAAATCATAGAAGATAATAGATTTTATGCTCTACTTGACTCTTCTAATGGATTGCTTATTTCCGCTGCAGTTTTTGATCTAAAACTTGTTGTCTATTATATTTTATCAGTTGTTATACTGTTGAAGGCTAAGGATAATTTATTCTGCATTATCTTAGTCATAATATTTTTTACTGGGCTAGTTGAGCTCACCCTTTGCTTTCATTGTTCTTTTCAAGAAATGAGAACGTAGCAGGGACTAGTCGGGGAACAGAGTGATGGTCCTAGATGGTGTATTAGTTGTAAAATCCCAAATTTTACGAATAAAGATTTAATTTTCTCGAAATATTTTTTCAAAATTATGGTGTGGATTTGAGATAATGTTATAGTTGTGGGTAATATTTATAAATTTTGAAAAGTATGCAAGTTGTTTTATAATATTCGATTGGTCGAGGAATATTCATTTTAACAGGGAATATTCGTACGACGGCATAATCATTGGTGGACCCCATAACGGAATTATTGTCGGATTGAGAAAATGACAAATATTTTTATGAAAATAACGGCGGAAGTTTTACCGTTAAAACTGTTGAACTACTCGGTAGTAAAAGTAATGATGAATCTGGCGTGGTTGCATAGTAGCATTACGATATTGATTATTGATGCTTACGTAAGAAGTCACTCGATTATACTCAATTATTACACAAGAATCGATAATTCTTTGCATCATATCTCTCATATTATTGATTCAATTATTATCACAGTATCATGTGCATAATATGTTATATTATTAAATTAATAATTGAGACGACTGAGTTATTAATATTATCAAATTTCAATATTGTCAATGTCTAGAAGTTCTGTCAAGGAGAGGTTAGGTAATTGCACGCCGGTGAGGAGAAATCCTTACCGGAAGGCCCCCTCTTTCTTGGGAACAACCTGGTTGTTAAATATTGTGAGTTATGATATTAATGATGAATAAGTTGTGTTGATTAAAGATGAAATTGATAGTTCCATTATGTTGGGATTATTTGTGTTAGTGAAAATCGACATTTATTTCGATAATAATTGATGTCAGGAGGTTGTATTGTTCACTCGGGTATTAGGGGCACTTTTCGTGCCGGAGTACTATTCACGGGTTACTATTCACCCGATTACTATTTACTCTAGTATTGTTCACTCGGGTATTCAGGAAACTTTTCGTGCTGGAGTACTATTCACGAGTTACTATTCACGGGTTACTATTCACCCGGTTACTATTCACTCTAGTATTATTCACTCGGGTAATTAACCGGATAACTGAGTAATTAATTGCTATTAATTCACATGATTATAACTATTTGTTCACATGTGTGTACTATTGATTCGCATTCTGGTACTATTAGGGGAGTTGGTGCAAGATTGATAATACTTGTGTGACTAAGTTAAAAATGGAGGTATAGATGAAGGTACTATACTGTAATTAATTTTTTCACATGATTTTACCATTGAGTCACATGAATAAACTATTGATTCACATTCATTTACTATTAGGGGAGTTGGTGCAAGATTGATAATACTTGCATGACTAAGTTAAAAATGGAGGTATAGATGGAGGTATTATACTATAATTCGTATTTTCACATGTCTAGAACTAATGATTCGCATGATTTATTATTGATTCACATGATTTACTATTAGGGGAGGTGGTGTAAGTTTGATAATACTTGCAGGACTAAATTAAAAATAAAAGAAAAGAGGAAGGTATTATACAGTAATATTCTGAGCCCCAAAATGTGCAATTATTGAAACTATATTTTTCTATAAATAGAAGCTCATTCTTCCTTCATTTTTCACCAATTCACTAAAGCTATGGAGCAGTTATTATAGAGAAAAATTATAGAGAGAAAGAAGAAGAGAACTTTACTACCTCACTACTCCAGTATCCAATCTTCTTTTGAGGTAAGGGGTATTATTCTTTCGTATTCATGAAGAGAGTTATTTTCTTTCAATACTCGTTATTCCATTCCTTATTATTATGTTGGAATAACCTGTTTATGCGAAGTACTGCATACATGGTGAAATTCTTCTGTTATTCCATTCTTTATTATTATGTTGGAATAACATGTTTATGCGAAGTACCGCATACATGGTGAAATTCTTCTATTATTCCATTCTGTATTATTCTGTTGGAATATCCTATTTGTGCGTTTATGTCAGACTGGTTCCATTATTTATTATTCGCCGTAATATCACATCTCAGACGCTTACGTGGGACACAAGTTCCATTATTTATTATTCTCGTAGAATATCATATACGTGCTTTTACGCATGACACGGTTCCATTATTAATTATTACATTGGGAATAACACATGCATGCGATCTATCGCATCGCATGGCGTAATCCTACATTATTCCATTCTTTATTATTCATTGGAATAACTCATGCGTGTGGATTACCACATGCATGGTGAATGATCCTTTGTATTCTTTCCTTATTAAATTGTGGAAATGATCTCAGATATACATGGATTACGCGTGGCGGCGGTGAAAATCCATTTACAGTTTCATATATTCTATTATACTCAGTTGGTTAAAGTTTTGGCTTTTATACTCTCTAAAATTAGTGGAATATCCTTGATATTTGCGCTTCATCCAGTATCTTTTCATGGAAATATTTTTCTGAGCATTATTGAATTTTACCCCACAAAGCAGTATCAGGTTGACAATTTAGACGTTATTGGTTCCTGGATAAATTAATTCTTGAACTTGTTTTATTGAATTCTTATATCATTGTCATCATCCTCATGTTTATATTATGTGGCCTATAGTGCATAGATGGACTTGGTATGATTATGACCAGGGATTATTCGGTATAATCATGACCGTAATGTTACAAATGATGTGGAAAAAGTCCTCATTGGCCCGTAGTGCATTGATGGATAGTTTTTGGTATGATTATGGCTATGGATTCTCTTCGGCCAAGGGTGCAAAGATGAATTGTTTTATGGCATGATCAGGACCGTTGTTGAAAATACGATTATCTTTGGCCTGTAGTGCATGGATAATTCATGGCCGTGATACTAAATAATATCCTTGGCCTATAGTGCAGGGATGATTCGATGATGTGGATTATTTATTAAGCTGAGTCTCAGCGATAAAAATGATAAAAAAAAAACCTTTTTAAATCATAGAAGATAGTAGATTTTATGCTCTACTTGACTCTTCTAATGGATTGCTTATTTTCGCTGCAATTTTTAATCTAAAACTTGTTGTCTATTATATTATATCAGTTGTTATACTGTTGAAGGCTAAGGATAATTTATTCTGCATTATCTCAGCCATAATATTTCTTACTGGGCTAGTTGAGCTCACCCTTTCTTTCATTGTTCTCTTCAGGAGTTGAGAATATAGCTGGAACTAGTCGGGAATTGGATTGACGATCCAGATGGTTGCATTAGTAGTCTTCACTATTCTGTGAAATAGTGTGATATTATTGGTAATAAGATTGAATTTGAGTGTGGATATTGTCTAGATGACAATATTTGTATTAAAACTCTCAGTTTATGCTTTGTCGTATTTTACACGACAGTTGTATTATTAAGTTATATTTGTATTTCTGTACCATGTATCTGGCGACTCAGAATGGCTGATGTATACCTATTTTGGGGGCGTCACAGTTGGTATCAAAGCTTAGGGATATGATCCCTGGCTGAGATGTGAGACAAGAACTAAGAGGGGAGAGACGGGGAATTTCTTCGCTAGTATGACCTAACTAAGTTTAATTGTTATTTAATTGGTCGGTCAGAGTATAGGGATAATATGTGATATGTAAATTAACCCTTGTTTTGTGGGAGTATTTGAAAATGACATTCGAGAATGTTGAGAATAGCAATGGAGCACATGAGACCGTTGAGTTACCAACGATCAATAACCAGGATAATGTGCATAAAGAAGGCGATAACCCTCATGTAAACAACAACACTAATCAAATGACGAACGATGGTACGTTTAGGAGTTTTCTAGAATTCATACAAAACCAAACAAGAGAGACTCCTGTTTATAATGCTGGTGGAAACGATGGCAACCCACGGTTGGTCACTGCTAAGCAGTTCAAGGAGCTGGGACCACCAGAGTTTTTGGGAAAGCCAGAACCACTTAAGGCAGAGACGTGAATAAAGCAGAGCCCTAAGATATTTGATGTCTTAAAATGCTCAGAGGAGCAAAAGGTTCCATTCGCTACCTTTATGTTGCGTGAAGAAGTAGATCATTGGTGGGAATATGTAAAACGTACCCAACCTGACGCACTCAAGATGTCTTGGGAGAAGTTCCAAGAATTTTTCAACGACAAGTACTTTCCCGAAAGTATTTATCACATGAAGGAGGTAGTGTTTATCAAGTTGGAGCAAAACAATATGATCGTGTCGCAGTACGAGGCTAAGTTTACCGAGTTGTCCCGGTTTGCATCCCATTTGGTTGATAATGAGGAGCGAATGACGCGAATGTTTCTGCGAGGTTTGAAACCCGATATACGTCAATACCTCATTTCTCACAAACTTTGTTTATATTCAGATGTTGTGAATAGGGCTCAGTTAGTGGAGCGCGATAATGAGTCAGCACAACAAAAAGGCAACGACCAACAACACGATAATAATCGTACCAGTGGCAACGGCCATCAGAACAATGATAAACATCGTGGGGGAAATTATCATGCCAAGAATGGTAACCACTTCGGTGGTAATCATGGCCAAGTTAATAGAAGTGGAAATTTCAAGAAGAGAAGGTACAATAATGATAGAAAGACGGCAGCACCAGCACCCGTTTCCAAAGAAGAAGAACGACCACCGGTCGTATGTTTCAAATGCGGACAAGAGGGACACATCCGTCCAAACTGTACGCAGCAATCCAAAACGTGTTTTAATTGCGGAAGAGAAGGTCACCTAGTTCGATTTTGTCATGCAGTGAAGTCAAGTCCAGCTGGGATAGTGATGCCAAAGGATGTTCCAGATAAGTCAAAGTCGGTAGTTTAAGTTAGAGCGTTTGTCGAGGAACCCGAACAAGGTTAATACAGGTAACTTAATCATAAACGTTTGCGAAGTCTATAATTTATTCGATGCCGATTCTACCCACTCTTTTATTTCACCTAGCTGTGTTCAACGTTTGAACTTGACTCTTGAGAAATTAAACTTTGACTTATCTGTTGAAACTCCGTTGGGAGAAACCTTCGTTACATCCACTGTTTTTAAATCTTATTTGATTCAAATCGATACTTTCACGTTACCTGTCGATATTATCTCTTTGAAAATACTTGCCTTTGATGTGATTTTAGGAATCGATTGGTTAACTATTCATCATGCTAAAATTAAGTCTTTTCGTAAGGTTGTTAGCTTTCATATTCCTAACCAACCAATTATGCGAATTCAAGTAGCTAAACCACTAAAGTCAATCACTGTTATATCAAGCCATAAGTAAAGAGCCCTGAGCCTTTCGTTGTTGACTTCCTTATGTGAAATGCACCAAAGCCAGACTTTCCGTAGTGAACATCGTGGATAACGGTGGCAAGTTGATAGGTATCAATGTGATGTGTTATCTAAGTCTTGGGATGAGAGTCACAGTTTTGAATGATATTTCTATTGTTAATAAATTTCCTGACGTATTCTTGAAGACTTCTTAGCCTACCCTAGAGCGTGAAATCGAATTTGTATTGACCCCAGTACAAAACCCATTTCTAAAACCCTCAAGTATTTCTTTACCCAAAATGAACGTATTATGCGCTGAAGACGTTGACTCGAGCAGTTGAAGATTAGGACCATACCACTCAATACCATCCTAGAAAAGCGAACGTGGTAGCTGATGCGTTGAGTAGAAGATCGTATGCTTTTACGAGTGCGAATATACGAACCTACGTGAAGATAACGAATATACGATTAGAATCGACTTTAATCGATAAAGTTAAAATCGCTCAAGCTACAGATTTAGAGTTGATGAATGTGAAGAAGAAGGTTCAAGAGGGCGTTATTATAGAAGCAAAAATCAACGAAGAGAGGAAATCTCAACCCTCAATTTTATTGGTCTATTTGAAATCCTCGATCGAGTAGGAACTGTGGCTTATAGACTTGTTTTACCGCCAAGTATGTCGCGTGTTCATAGCATTTTTAACGTATCGATGTTACGTAAATATGTGGACGACCTGAACCACATTATTGATTTAGAACCGGACGAGATAACGGATGATTTAACGTATGAAGATGTACCTGTTAAAATCTTGGATAAGAAGGAGTAGATTTTATACTCAAAGATTATACCTCAAGAGTTAGAATCTGACAAGGTATCCTCATCTGTTCGGTATACCAGGTACGTACGAAAATTTCGAGGGTAAAATTTCATAAGGAGAGGAGATTGTAAAATCCCAAATTTTACGAATAAAGATTTAATTTTCTTGAAATATTTTTTTAAAATTATGGTGTGGATTTGAGATAATGTTATAGTTGTGGGTAATATTTATAAATTTTGAAAAGTATGCAAGTTTTTTTATAATATTCGATTGGTCGAGGAATATTTGTTTTAACAGGGAATATTTGTACGATGGCACAATCATTGGTGGACCCCATAACGGAATTATTGTCGGATTGAGAAAATGACAAATATTTTTATGAAAATAACGGCGGAAGTTTTACCGTTAAAGCTGTTGAACTACTCGATAGTAAAAAGTACAATAATCTGGCGTGGTTGCATGTAGTAGCACACGATATTGATTATTGATGCTTACGTAAGAAGTCACTTTCGATTATACTCAATTATTACTACGATAATTCTTTGCATCATATCTCTCATATTCTTGATTCAATTATTGTCACAGTATCATGTGCATAATATGTTATATTATTAAATTAATAATTAAGACGACAGAGTTATTAATATTATTAAATTTCAATATTGTCAATGTCTAGAAGTTCTGTCAAGGAGAGGTTAGGTAATTGCACGCTAGTGAGGAGAAATCCTTACCGGAAGGCCCCCTATTTCCTGGGAACAACCTGGTTGTTAAATATTGTGAGTTATGATATTAATGATGAATAAGTTGTGTTGATTAAAGATGAAATTGATAGTTCCATTATGTTGGGATTATTTGTGTTAGTGGAAATCGACATTTATTTCGATAATAATTGATGTCAGGAGGTTGTATTGTTCACTCGGGTATTAGGGGCACTTTTCGTGCCGGAGTACTATTCACGGGTTACTATTCACCCAGTTACTATTCACTCTAGTATTATTCACTCGGGTAATTAACCGGATAACTGAGAAATTAATTGCTATTAATTCACATGATTATAACTATTTGTTCACATGTGTGTACTATTGATTCGCATTCTAGTACTATTAAGGGAGTTGGTGCAAGATTGATAATACTTGCGTGACTAAGTTAAAAATGGAGGTATAGATGAAGGTACTATACTGTAATTAATTTTTTCACATGATCTTACTATTGAGTCACATGAATAAACTATTGATTCACATTCATTTACTATTAGGGGAGTTGGTGCAAGATTGATAATACTTGCATGACCAAGTTAAAAATGGAGGTATAAATGGAGGTATTATACTATAATTCATATTTTCACATGTCTAGAACTAATGATTCGCATGATTTACTATTGATTCACATGATTTACTATTAGGGGAGGTGGTGTAAGTTTGATAATACTTGCAGGACTAAATTAAAAATAAAGGAAAAGAGGAAGGTATTATACAGTAATATTCTGAGCCCAAAATGTGCAATTATTGAAACTATATTTTTTTATAAATAGAAGCTCATTCTTCCTTCATTTTTCACCAATTCACTAAAGCTATAAAGCAGTTATTATAGAGAAAAATTATAGAGAGAAAGAAGAAGAGAAATCTACTACCTCACTACTCCAATATCCAATCTTCTTTTGAGGTAAGGGGTATTATTCTTTCGTATTCATGAAGAGAGTTATTTTCTTTCAATACTCGTTATTCCATTCCTTATTATTATGTTGGAATAACTTTGTTTATCTGCGCCGCATACATACATGGTGAAATTCTTTTGTTATTCCATTCTTTATTATTATGTTGGAATAACTTTGTTTGGCAATCGCATACGTGGTGAAATTCTTCTATTATTCCGTTCTTTATTATTACGCTTTGAATATCACATGCGTGTGTTTATCTTGGACTGGTTCCATTATTTATTATTACATCGAGAATATCACATGCGTGCGTTCTTGGGACACAGGGTTCTATTATTTATTATTCTATCGGAATATCTTATGCATGCGTTCTGAATGACTGGTTCCACTATTTATTATTACGTTGGGAATAACTTGTCTACGGATCTATCGCACGCATGGTGAATTCTTACATTATTCCATTCTTTATTATTCATTGGAATAACTTTGTCTATGTGGATTACCACATGCATGGTGAATGATCCTTTGTATTCATTCCTTATTAAATTGTGGAAAATGATCTGTATACGTGGATTACCGTATGGCGGGTGAAAATCCATTTACAGTTTCATATTTTCTATTATACTCAGTTGGTTAAAGTATTGGCTTTTATACTGTATGAAATTAGTTGAATATCCTTGATATTTGCGCTTCATCCAGTATCTTTTCATGGAAATATTTTTCTAAGCATTCTTGAATTTTACACCACAAAGCAGTATCAGGTTGACAATTTAGACGTTATTGGTTCCTGGATAAATTAATTCTTGAACTTGTTTTATTGAATTCTTATATCATTGTCATCATCCTCATGTTTATATTCTGTTGAAAGTCTTCTGTGGCCTGTAGTGCATAGATGGACTTGGTATGATTATGATCAGGGATTATTCGGTATAATCATAACTGTAATGTTACAAATGATGTGGAAAAAGTCCTCATTGACCCGTAGTGCATTGATGGACAGTTTTTGGTATGATTATGGCTATGGATTCTCTTCGGCCAAGGGTGCAAAGATGAATTGTTTTATGGCATGATCAGGACCGTTGTTGAAAATACGATTATCTTTGGCCTGTAGTGCATGGATAATTCGTCGTCATGATACTAAAGAATATCCTTGGCCTATAGTGCAGGGATGATTTGATGATGTGGATTATTTATTAAGCTGAGTCTCAGCGATAAAAATGATAAAAAAAAAACCTTTTTAAATCATAGAAGATAGTAGATTTTATGCTCTACTTGACTCTTCTAATGGATTGCTTATTTTCGCTGCAATTTTTAATCTAAAACTTGTTGTCTATTATATTATATCAGTTGTTATACTGTTGAAGGCTAAGGATAATTTATTCTGCATTATCTTAGCCATAATATTTCTTACTGGGCTAGTTGAGCTCACCCTTTCTTTCATTGTTCTCTTCAGAAGTTGAGAATATAAATTTGGAACTAATCGGAATTGGATTGACGGTCCAGATGGTTGCATTAGTAGTCTTCACTATTCTGTGAAATAGTGTGATATTATTGGTAATAAGATTGAATTTGAGTGTGGATATTGACTAGATGACAATATTTATATTAAAACTCTCAGTTTATGTTTTGTCGTATTTTACACGACAGTTGTATTATTAAGTTATATTTGTATTTCTGTACCATGTATCTGGTGACTCAGAATGGGTGATGTATTTCTGTTTTGGGGGCGTCACATTAGTAGTCCTCACTATTCTATGAAATAGTGTGATAATAAATGTAATGAGGACTCCATTGAGTGTGGATATTGTCTAGATGACAATATTTGTATTAAAACTCATTGTATATATTTTGTCGTATTTTACACGACTGTTGTATAATTAAGTTTGTAGTTGTATTTGTACCATGTATTTGGCGACTCAAGATGGGTGATGTATACCTATTTTGGGGGCGTCACATATATATACATGTTTTTTGAAAAAAATTCATGTTTGGTTATAATACCTACTGTTGTCTTGGAATATTAATTTGAATAACTTGAGATTCAATGATAAATATTGAGTTTTAAAGAATCATTCAAATTAAAAGCAATCAACAAGGTTAAAGAACTTACATTCTGATAAATGATGAGTTTCTGAAATAGGAAATCGAAAAACAAAAAACTACTACAACAAGTTATGATCTAAAGGCCAAGACATATCAAATTGAAGTGGAGGCATAGCTAAAGCTTCCAAGTCAGCAATGGCAGCATCTCGAATCTTAAGATTTGCAGCTTTCAGCTCCCTAACCTGTCGGGTAGTTGATTCTAAGTCCTGTCACTGGCACTCTACATCCTTCAACTTGGCATCTAGATCCCGAAGCTTGTCCTCTAAATCTCGAGACTGGATCTTCAATTTGTTTGCGGCTTCGTCAAGCTCAGAAAGCTGCACTGAAAGGATTCATCTTCACACTTACGAACAGCAACCTCCGAACGTAGTGCAACATATTAAAGCTCGACTTGAGAAGATCCAACCTAGTACGGAAAGGAGATATGTCAATACCCAAGATTGCAAGGTCGTCTATATCATCGCTAAATTGCTTCAGGTCCTCGACTCGCAATGAATATAAAGAAAGATTGTGCAACCCAAGAACAAGGCCTGCGAGCTGATCTAGGAAGAAGGTTTGAGAAGAAACCGCCTTAAAAATTAGTCGGTCAAGAATCTGCGGGAACCGAGTTGGAGACGCTCCAGACTTTCCTGACTAGAAGCTGATATCTAGAAACCCCTCCAAGAAATAAGATCCCCATTTGGATTGAAGGAAGCTCTAACAGGAGCTACTTTAGAGGCCACCGTGGAATTTATTGAGGCAAGAGATGGAGGAACAGAGAGATGCTGTAGGGTTGAGGATTCCTCAAAGCCTTGGTCACCTGGAGGATAACCAAGGTCACTATATGGCGAGTGGGCAACATCTAGACGGAGAGCATCAAATAAAGCGAGTGCCTCAACAGGCAAAGGCAAATCTTTCATCTTCTCGCTCTGAAAACAAAAATGTTAAAGCATAATATATTAAAAAAAAAGAAAATTCAAGACAAATCATATGTTGACTAAAGAAGGATACTCACAATATAGTCAATGGAAAAGGAGTCGGGAGATGCCACATAAAAGGGAATGTCATTCAACCCACCCAAAGTACTATCAACAATGCCCTCCCGAGCAATCACCAACTCGGTAGAATCTTTCTAGGGAGGATGAACATCACCAATAGTTTCAGAATGATTCCCCCTCGGGGAAGTAAGAGTCTCATCAACATCTTCAGACTCATCATGAGGAGCAGGTATAGGAAGGTGTGAAGAAATGGCTGTATCACCCACAGCAAGACTCGAGCTCACATCGGATAAGGTATCCTTAGCATCCAGGCTAACAAAATCATCGTGAGGAGTAGATGACTCAATATCAACAAGTACAAGTTGGGGAGGCTCATGACTAGTGGAAACCGTCGTGGCCGCCTCATTTGCAGTACTATACATTAACCCAAGAGGAACGTCATCATCATCATCTTCATCGACCTCTGTAATCTGAAAATCAAGGAAATCATTACCCTAGGAAATATGAAATCAGTTATACAAGGGATGAAAGAAAAACGAGAATAGCATAACAAAATTACCAAATTTCTACGACGTTTCTTGGTCGGATCCTCAGCTGTCGGCATACTAGAATCAGCACTATCAAGAGGGTGTTTTGCCAATGGCTTTATGATAATCCTAATAGGACGACTGACTGGAACCACGGTAGAAGCAATAGGAGGAACTACTTCAGAATCAGTAGTAATACCTGCTCTCATTTTAGAACGAGTAACTCTCATTGCCTCGACATTAGAGGATCCCTTGGGAGGAGCTGGAGGAGACACCTGAAACGGAGCATGTGGTGGAAGACTCCTAGAAGTAGTGGGAGCCTGTGCGGGAAAAGTATTCAGATCATCTCGAGGAGAAATGTCTGCTAAATGAGGAAGATAAGACTTAGGCATCAAAGCCTCACGCTCAATCAACCAGCTACTGGTTGGCCAAAGTGTTGAGCGGATATTGGTCTTAGGAGAAAACAGAAGTCGACCCCATTGGAGACGTTTTGGAATGGAAACTGTTGCCCCTTTTATAGTTCTAATAAAAGAGCTCTAACTCATGCAAGCAACATGTGTCAATAAGTAATACAGAGTAAGTAAAGTATCGATCCCACAGAGAAAGTTGTTAAACTTAGATTATTATGCATTAATTAACTCACTATACTTATATGCTTAGACTAATGACTCAATTGTTGATTTAAACTAATTATGATTACCAACTAACAATAAAAATATAAGTGGACTAAATATAATGTGGAAACAATGGGATCCTAACTTCATTCAATATTTCGTCTAATCGCCACTGTCATGCAAGAAGTGTTCACATATCACAGGAAAATAGCCAAGAGCACAAAAAGAGTTATAACCATTTTTCAATGCACTATAACCAACTTACACAACATCTACAGATGTTAGACTCTATGTAATCACCAATACAATCACAATCACCATATGCCTATACACAATTACAATCCTATTGCTCTTAAGCACAAACCCTTACTCTAGCTCATACGGCGAATCAGTATATGTCTATCTGGTTCACAAAATATGCAGGCTACCACACTAACCCCATATTCGCATGCTATCATGGTTACAATCCATATTTATATGTTCATTGTCAATCCCATACAAATACTGAAACGAATGGTGATCAATCATTCATGTATGTAAAACAACCATGACAGATATCCCATATGATATGCAAATCAAATCTATCATTTAGATGTACAACTAAACTACATATTAAAATCCGTTAGAATCCCATAATGGAGTTTAGTTCATGACTGAACCAAAAGCCATTATGGGATCAATGCTACACATGATCACTAAACAAACGAATAAAGTAAGAAAGAGAGAACGATCAAACCCAATCGCTGAATAGGAACCAATGGTTAACTATTAAATCCTCAAAGAAATCCAATAGATAATAAGTAAAATCCACGATGACAGAGAATTCCAAGAAGGTAGACGTTATGGCTTCGTTCTACGTTGGAATCTCTCCCAAAGTGTAAACCCTAGTTTCTACTATCAAAAAAAAAATACGTAAAAGTAATCACGTCTATTCTATTATTAAAATTAAAGAGAGAAGATGGAAGTAGCTTGAGCCCCCAAGGGGTGGAATATCCTCTACATAATGATAATACGTCTAATATATAAGCCCTAATTGAATCCCCCCCTCAATTGCACTTCAATTGCACTGTTTAGTGAAAAGTCATCTTTAGTCAACTCCCGAAGTCGCGCGGCCGCGCAGGAATTTGGCCTGAAGGGTGCACGGGTGCTCAACTTGCAGAAAATCGCATTTTTTGCTCCAGGGTAGCGCGCGGCTGCGCACAAATTCGCGCGCCCGTGAGGTTGATTTTCTGCTGCAGTGTCCTCTGGTAAAATGACCATAACCTTTGATCCGGGAAGAGTTATGGGGCCTGCCACCTATCAAATCGAAGATATCAACGAGATCTACAACTTTCATTCTTTGATGACTGAGAAATTCCGGCCGGGTGAAGGTTGAAATTGGGTTGGAAGGGACTGCTATAAAAATGGCTAACCAAAACAGCGAAGTTTGACGTCCGTCGGTACAACGATCATAACTCTTGCATCTGAACTCCGATTAGAGCGATTCAAGATGTTTCGGAAAGCTACGAAGACGCTCTACAATGTAAGCTAAGTTCCAAACCAACACATGAAGTAACATGAAAGCCCAAATGATGGCCGAATTGCCTTTTCTTTGTATTTTCTTTGCTTTTCCTTACCAATAATCGCTCACACCACTTCCAAACATAAAATCTACAAAATAAACACAAAATGAATGAAAAGTAACTAAGACACATGAATATAAGCAACTAATTCAAGTAAAAGATATTAGATAAGTGTATAAAAAAATCCACTTATCAAATACCCCCAAACTTAAACCGTTGCTTGTCCTCAAGCAACAACAATGCTAATACAATCTACATGCTATGCAAGCTACGCTACTATGACAATGAATCCCCAGATTTCCAACCATGTTAAGAATTCCAATAAGATATGCCTCAGAGATATATCAAGATCCAAGAACAAAGCATCAAACTAAGCTAAAGGCATAATGACATACAATAATATAATCCTAACCTGCTATAAAGATGTTGTGTGTGTGTGATGTGCTCACCGATAAGCTTGACAAATGTGAAGATACCACATGCTTTATTACTTAAGGCAGAAAATTGAAGTTTAAATCAAGAACTGCATATAATGAGACATCAACTATTCCCACACATCAATACAACTAAGGTTCAACATTGGGTTTATTCTGCTTTGTTTTTACTCACGATGGCGATTTTCGCACTTGTCCGCGGTGTTTATTGATTTTTTTTAAGTATATAGCGAGTGCGTTTTACGCTCCATCTCACTTTCCAATTCCAATTTAACGAGTGCGTTTTACGCTCCATCTCGCTTTCCATTTCCATTTAAACGAGTGCGTTTTACGCTCCATCTCGTCCCAATAGCAAGCATACACATGTATTCCCAAAGTTTGAGTATCTGTGTTTTCATAGTCTATGTCTACATTATACATAATTCCATTTTTAAAAACAACATTTTCTACTCAGCAAACAAACAAGCTAATCTTAACCAACAAGCAAATAGGAACATTGTCGTGCTACCTGGTAACATCTAAACAGCAAGCATGAATTATATCATGTATAAAATTATAACTAAGCTCAAGATATTAACCAAATTCAAAAATCTATCAAATTTCTATTTCATCATTGGCCAAATTAGAATTCAACTAACTAAAAGACTGGGATTATGCAATGTTATGCAACTAAACACATACTAACTAAACAAAACAAAAGAAAACTAAAATAATAATAAAAAAAATTCATACTAAAATACCCCTACTATGCAACTTAAACATGCAATAAAACTATATGCAACAACTACTCACTACAACCCAATACCCCCAAACTTAAAATAAACAATGCCCTCATTGTAATTAAAAGTGAAAGAATACTCCCCTAAGTGGAATTATCATCTCCGTTCGTCTCCTCATGATCCGCTGGTATATCAGGCGATGGCTAAGTTTGAGATATTCTGTAATTGGAAACTGAGTGTGGGCTTCTAACTGTCCGAATGCTTGAGTCAGAATTTCTAAAAATTTAGCAAATTTTTTTTTTTGATCGAGCTACAAATGGTCTTGGCCATGCGGTGGTTGGCTAGTAGGGTCGCATGCAGTAATGCGACTACTGCACCATGGCAACTTCAGTTTTGTTTGATTTCTATTTGATCTTGAATGCTTATAGCAATTGGATTGAACCTGAGAGGAGAAACAATAAATCTATTATTAATACTTATAACTATCTAACATCAACTAAATATGGAAATGGAAATAAGAATTAAACAAAGAGGGAGAAAGATTGGATGGGGTGCCTCCCATCTAGCGCTCGATTTTTAGTCTGTTAGCTGGACTCTTTTCTTGACACCGCTATCCAATTCCTCTACGATAAGATAAGAACCCTCCATCCATTAGAACCGATATGTGCTTTGGTAGGTTCCCCATCATGAGAATTTATGAATTGAAGCCACCTAGCATATTTCCTGTACATGATGTCCCTAGTTCCATTGCAATGCCAGGTGCTTCTCCCGTTGTATCTGTGAATAGATTTTTGCATTGAGGCATGAAAGATTCAACGGGATTTTCTTCTTTTATTATCTCTTCCTTTGCCCACCATGGTTTGTACGAGGCCTCTTTATCATATTGATCATTGCCTTGGATCTGACTACCTAGGGGACATGGGTGTGCAAATTTCACTGAATTTTTCAACTCTAACTGAGAAGGCACTTGGGGTATAATACAAGTTAGCTCATGTTCTTCATTTTAAATACCCCCAGTTGTCTCCTCAATGTCCGCTCCTTTCAGTTCATTCAGTGGCATGTACACTTCTGGCACTCCATCAATTTCATCGTCCATGTCATAGCACCAATTGTTTGGAGGGCGATTATTCAAGGCTTCGAACATTCGATCCATATGATTCTGAAGATTTCGAATTGACCTCTCTTGCTCAATCATCTTCTCCTCAGTTGATGCTACAAACTTGACCCACAAATCCTCCAATTTTGAATTATCTTCTTGTTGCATTGGAGGTGGATATGAGAAATTCGATGGATGTGTTGGACTTGGGGCACAGTATTGGTCTCGATAGTTATAATCCCATTTATAATCTGGGTGATATCCCCAACCTTGTTGATAATCAGGATAAACATCGTTGTTGAAGAAATCACCCCCAAACTGCACTTGTCCAACCTTGATGTTGATCGAGAACTCCTGGGATGCTCGCCAAAGACAAAGATTCACATGTAACTACTATCTCTCTCGAAAAGCGTTGAAATGCGCAAGAATATCCAACCTCTCCGAAAGTGTTGTCATTTGTGATGACAATGTAGAAAATACATTGAGTCCCTCGGTGCTTATGTCCCTTAGTTGCATCCTATTTGCATAAGGCCATTGATAAGCAAAATCATCCATGGTACCCATATAAATCAATAAGGCTAACAATGAAGCATGCTCTTCTCTTTGCTCAATTCTTGGTTCTTCCGCCATACATCGATCAGAGTGCTTTTAACCTGTGCTTTAAATTTCTTCGCACACTCGCTTTCCAACCTTTTCCGTTTATATTAGCTTGCGCTGGTGTTAACTCTGAGTTGGATGATCGTGTGTGCATAAAATTTTACAAGTACATGTAACCAAAAATAAAATAAAAATAGAAATGAGAAATGAACAGAATTGTCTAAGTCATACAATACAGCTTTAAACTAATGATAATTATCTAAATTAACGCCTTTCCCCGACAACGGCGCCAAAAACTTGTTGCCCCTTTTATAGTTCTAATAAAAGAGCTCTAACTCATGCAAGCATACATGTGTCAACAAGTAATACAGAGTAAGTAAAGTATCGATCCCACAGAGAAATTTGTTAAACTTAGATTATTATGCATTAATTAACTCACTATACTTATATGCTTAGACTAATGACTCAATTGTTGATTTAAACTAATTATGATTACCAACTAACAATAAAAATATAAGTGGACTAAATATAATGTCGAAACAATGGGATCCTAACTTCATTCAATATTTCGTCTAATCGCCACTGTCATGCAAGAAGTGTTCACATATCACAGGAAAATAGCCAAGAGCACAAAAAGAGTTATAACCATTTTTTAATGCACTATAACCAACTTACACAGCATCTACAGATGTTAGACTCTATATAATCACCAATACAATCACAATCACTATATGTCTATGCCCAATTGCAATCCTATTGCTCTTAAGCACAAGCCCTTACTCTAGCTCATACGGCGAATCAGTATATGTCTATCTGATTCACAAAATATGCAGGCTACTACACTAACCCCATATTAGCATGCTATCATGGTTATAATCCATATTTATATGTTCATTGTCAATCCCATACAAATACTGAAATGAATGGTGATCAATCATTTATGCATGTAAAACAACCATGACAGATATCCCATATGATATGCAAATCAAATCTAGCATTTAGATGTACAACTAAACTATATATTAAAATCCGTTAGAATCCCATAATGGAGTTTAGTTGGTTCAGCCATTATGGGATCAATGCTAAACATGATCACTAAACAAACGAATGAAGTAAGAAAGAGAGAACGATCAAACCCAATCGCTGAATAGGAACCAATGGTTAACTATTAAATCCTCAAAGAAATCCAATATATAATAAGCAAAATCCACGATGACAGAGAATTCCAAGAAGGAGTAGAAAAGTAGACGTTATGGCTTCGTTCTACGTTGGAATCTCTCCCAAAGTGTAAACCCTAGTTTCTACTATCAAAAAAAAATACGTAAAAGTAATCACGTCTATTCTATTATTGAAATTAAAGAGAGAAGATGGAAGTAGCTTGAGCCCCCAAGGGGTGGAATATCCTTTACATAATGATAATATGTCTAATATATAAGCCCTAATTGAATCCCCCCCTCAATTGCACTTCAATTGCACTGTTTAGTGAAAAGTCATCGTTAGTCAACTCCCGAAGTCGCGCGGCCGCACAGGAATTTGGCCTGAAGTGTCGCGCGGGCTCTCAACTTGCAGAAAATCGCATTTTTTGCTCCAGGGTCGTGCGCGGCCGCGCACAAATTCACGCGCCCGCGAGGTTGATTTTCTGCTGCAGTGTCCTCTGATAAAATGGCCATAACTTTTGATCCGGGAAGAGTTACGGGGCCTGCCACCTATCAAATCGAAGATATCAACGAGATCTACAATTTTCATTCTTTGATGACTGAGAAATTCCGGCCAAGTGAAGGTTGAAATTGGGCTGGAAGGGACAGATATGAAAATGGCTAACCAAAACAGCGAAGTTTGACGTCCGTCGGTACAACGATCATAACTCTTGCATCCGAACTCCGATTAGAGCGATTCAAGATGTTCCGAAAAGCTACGAAGACGCTCTACAATGTAAGCTAACTTCCAAACCAACACATAAAGTAACATGAAAGCCCAAATGATGTCCGGATTGCCTTTTCTTTGCATTTTCTTTGCTTTTCTTTACCAATAATCGCTCACACCACTTCCAAACATAAAATCTACAAAATAAACACAAAATGCATGAAAAGTAACTAAGACACATGAATATAAGTAACTAATTCAAGTAAAAGATATCGGATAAGTGTATAAAAATCCACTTATCAGAAACTGGCAATGAGCAAATCAAGGTATCATCCTGCCATCTCTTAAGATTGACCAGCCAGTAGTTGCGTTCGTCGGTAGTATATCGCCCACTCTGATAATCATCTGGTATGACAAAGGGAAGAGATCTATAAGGATCACTTGGTAACGTTAGAAATGCCCATATGAAAGAAGGAGAGGCAGGGACAAAGTTGAGAAGAGCAGCCTCATAACTCCTTCGACAGGTGTGACCGAAAGGGCGTTCCTGGTCAAATTCGAATTGCCTCATGACCCTGTGAGGAGAATAAAGTATGGTGCCAAATCTATTATTCTCAATAAAATAGGGAAGTTCTGCGGTCCGAAGGAATACGAACCAACACAACGAAGAACCACTCAATCTGTCTCTGTTGAGGCTTGAGTAAGTGCAAAATTTGTGCTTGTAAAAATGAGGTAGATGACCGCAACCCTCTGAAACAATGGTATAGGGACGAGCGGTGAAGCATGAATAATCATCAAGGAAAGGCCGCAAATCTTTACTATCGAGACTAAATCGAAGATCAATCCAATGTGTCATGCGAGGAATGATGTTGGGTGATTCAAAAAGAGGAGATTTCTTCTTCTTCTTAGAAAGATAGCCCGGGAAGCGTTCAAAAAGAAAAATCGGAAGGAAGGAGCATGGAATGAAGCAATTGACATCATACCTGAATAAATAAAAAATCAAATAAGAAAAAGATTAAAGGAAAAGAAGTGCGGTTTGAAAGACAATTAATAAAAAAAATATAATATGAAAGTGATTACCTCCCAACGGATTCTTTCATGGTAAGGGTTCTTTCGTCTAGGAGGCGATATAAGGTCCCTAGGAAGAGGGAAGCAAGGGGAATCTCCAGGCCCCAAGATAATAACGCTGTCAAACTAAACAGACGGGCAGAAGGACTGTCTATGGGAGACCCAGGGAAGAGGAAGCGGGACAGCCACATAGCCAAATAAGCTGCCAGAGGAAAGGGACAAGTCTCTTTATAGAAGGTAAGAACAGATTTGTTGTGAATAGAGCTATCCCACTGGTTGGTCTTGTAGTCACAGAAGAACTAGCGTACCTAGGATAACCAAGAATTTTTCTGTCGACTGGAGGTCTCGAAGTCTGGAAGGAGTGAATCGCCCTTGAAGCGAGAGATGAAGTGGGAGGATTACTTGAAGGTGTCCATCAAGTATGTAACATAGTCGTTATCTCTAGGGGACATACTAGAAGGGTCACAAGAGTTTGAAGCAACAACAGGAAGACTACAAGACATAACTTAAAATAAATATATATTTCAGAAAAATGAGAATGAATGCGATAAATATAATGTAAAAATGAAAGAGAACTTACTGATAAAGGGCATAGACATCCTCTAGAGTAGGGGTGAATTCCCCCCAAGCAGTGACAAATGTGCAAATAGAGGAACACCATCGTGAGATCAATACAGAAAGGGCGTTATGGTCTTGTTGGATACGTAGGTCTCTGCATAATTAAACACAATGAAGGATGCCCGTACTCTTGAGTTTGTCCACGAAATTAGTGTTTCCAAGGATCTCGTCGGTCCAATCCTGCCATCCTTGAAGGCGACTAGATGAATCAGACAGGAAGCGAAGGGGACTGAAAGGGTATTCTTGCTTCTCTATGCATATGCGGGGAATGCAATTTGCATGTGGGAAGTCATCCCAACCTCCGCAAGATGGGGCATACAGAAACAAGCCTTCTTTCTCTGGTGGAGGAAAAGTTGCACGGTCATAGTCCTTAACTCTATCCCAGAAGGTGTCAGAAGGACCAAAGAAGGGAGTTCTCTCCCAATCGGTGATGAATGGGGACTCCTGGGTAGTTTTGGTTCTGCAGAACATTCAGGTGAAAGGGCCTACAAGCAAGGGAAATTTATTATAAAGAAGCAAAGACATGATATCAAATAAAGTGCTTGAGCTCGAAGTACTCACCATGGCAAAGAGAAAAGTTTGAGAGTTAAGCATCAAAATTCCTGAAAAAGAAGAAGAAACAATGTCAGAAAGAGTTAGAAATCACAATTATGGAAGAAAAAATTTCCCAAAAATTTTTAAAAAAACGTTGGACGGCCAAAAGGCATCCTTCAGAGCCTTTTTGGACTTATAATGGCATACGTCTTGGCCGTTGGCAATGACTTTTGTAGGGCTCGTCGATAGCTTCGTTTTGATATATTATGGGCCCCGAAACTCTAAACGAGTCAAAAGTTATGATCAAAATAGTAACTGCTCCTCCAAAACTTCATTTTCTTTCATTTAAACTTCATTTTTTCCCATAGGGTTTGGCCATATTGGCTTCGACCCCCTAGGGTTCAACCATATTGCCTTGGGCCACCTAGGAGTTATTCCTTTCATCCTCAAAAAAAATCTATAGGGTTCGGCCATATTAGCTTCGGCCCTTAGGGTTCAGCCATGTTGGCTTCTACCACCTAGGGGTTGTTCCTTTCATCCTTAAAAAAAATAATCTATGGGGTTCGGCCCCCTGGGTTGTACCTTTTACCCTTAAAAAAATCCTATAAGGTTCACCCCCTAGGGCTCGACGCCCTATGGGGTTCGGCTCCTATGGGGCTCGGCTATCTAGGGGTTGTTCCCCATCATACCTTTGAGGTCCTGTTGCTCTACCAATCAACTGCTTGGAATGAATTCTCCTTCGCTGCGAAGATTATAACCTTTTTCTAATGAATTCCGAGGGAAAAACCCAAGATATAATCAAGGTGATGGGGCTCGAAAAACAGAAGAAAGGCTACAACTATCTGAAAAGATAAATAGATGAAGTAATCAAGAAGAATTCAAATATAAAGAAGACTATTTGGTTTTCTTTTATTTGAAACTTTCGAATACGTGGCAAGAACATAACATGAAGCATTATAGCATCAACATCATATGGGTTAATGTGAAAAAACAAATCAACATAAGGCTATTAAAGAGGATTTCATTTTCTTGCATCAGCAGCATAAGAGTTCGGGAAGATAGAATCATAAGCCTAACAAGTTCTAGTAATTCCGTTCATTAACAAAGTTATTGGCATGACTACATAGAAAAGCTAGCAGATGGGTTTCATAATACTCATAGAAGACATAGTATCAAGTCTTGAAATACGAGCCCAATTGTCACCAAATAACTGCAGAGGATTATTCACATGAGAAGTTGAAGATTACCTTACACGATGAACCTTCGTAGCGCGACAATTGATCGAGAAATTGATGCGTCAAATTTGCAAGACGAGGATGAAGAAAACAAAGAGCTTTAGAGGAATGTGCATATAGCCCTCAAAGTCTACTTATAAAAAAAAAAGGGGGCACTTACTATGTTCCTATTTAAGGAAAGATTTGATAAAGTTTCCAAAAGATAAGTGAATCTGATCTTGCTTTTAAAATAGAAATATATTAAAGATATTATTAGCTAAATATAAAGAAGATTTGAATTTATTCCCAACAATGGAAGATTTCAAAAATTATTAAAAAATAAATTAAAAAATATATAATAAATAATAATAATAATAATAATAATAATAATAATAATAATAATAATAATAATATATTATTGTTATTAATATATCCAAATTTTGCTTTCAAAATCAAATTAAGATTTTATTTTATTCGGATTTGATTTTATTTCCAAAATAAAATTCAAAGTTGAAATTCTTCTGTTATTCCATTCCTTATTATTATGTTGGAATAACCTGTCTATGTGAAGTACCGCATACATGGTGAAATTCTTCTATTATTCCATTCTTTAATATTCTGTCAAAATATCATGTCCGTGCATTTTATGCATGACCTGGTTCCATTATTTATTATTCTGTCGGAATATCCTGTCTGTGCGTTTACGCCGGACCTGGTTCCATTATTTATTATTCTGTTGGAATATCATGTCTGTGCTTTATGCATGACCTGGTTCCATTATTTATTATTCTGTTGGAATATCATGTCTGTGCTTTACGCATGACCTGGTTCCATTATTTATTATTCAGTTGAAATAATCTGTATACGCGGATTACCGTATACTTGGTGAATTCTGTTGTTATTCCATTCTTTATTATACTCAGTTGGTTAAAGTTTTGGTTTTTATACTCCATGAAATTAGTTGAATATCCTTGATAATAGAGCTTCATCCAGTATCTTTTCATGGAAATATTCTTTTGAGCATTCTTGAATTTTACACCGCAAAGCAGTATCAGGTTGACAATTTGTACGTTATTGGTTCCTGGATAAATTAATTCTTGAACTTGTTTTATTGAATTCTTATATCATTGTCATCATCCTCATGTTTATATTCATTGAAAGTCATCTCGTCGGGCTCAGTAGTGCGTGAATTGCACTTGGTATGATTATGACCTGGGATTATTCGGTATAATCATGATCGTAATATGTTAGAAATGATGTGGTAAAAGTCCTCATTGGCCATAATGCATTGTTGGACAGTTGTTGGCATGATCATGACCATTGATGAATATTACACGAATATCCTTGGCCCATAGTGCATGGATAATTTGTGGTTGTGATACTAATGAATATCCTTGGCCGTAGTGTAGGGATGATGTGGTTTATTTATTAAGCTGAGTCTCAGTGATGAAAATGATGAAAAACCTTTTTAAATCATAGAAGATAATAGATTTTATGCTCTACTTGACTTTTCTAATAGATTGCTTATTTTCGCTGCAGTTTTTGATCCAAAACTTGTTGTCTATTATATTATATCATTTGTTATACTGTTGAAGGCTAAGGATAATTTATTCTGCATTATCTTAGTCATAATATTTCTTACTGGGCTAGTTGAGCTCACCCTTTGCTTTCATTGTTCTCTTCAGGAAATGAGAACGTAGCAGGGACTAGTCGGGGAACAGAGTGATGGTCCTAGATGGTGTATTAGTAGTCCTCACTATTCTGTGAAATAATGTGATAATAAATGTAATGAGGACTCCATTGAGTGTGGATATTGTCTAGATGACAATATTTGTATTAAAACTCATTGTATATATTTTGTCGTATTTTACACGACTGTTGTATAATTAGGTTTGTAGTTGTATTTATTCCATGTATTTGGCGACTCAAGATGGGTGATGTATACCTATTTTGGGGGCGTCACATTAACCCTAAGAGTTTGGCTCCCTAGAGGTTCCCTCTATAGGACCATTGTTTTCAAGACCTATAAAGTGAAGTCCTGCAAAATCATTCAAAGACTTACAATTTTCTTGCATGATCGTCTATTTGAGAATGCGACTCTCGCGCAGGGGAAAAATGTGGGCCCAAGTATAAAATTAGGGTTCACATGACCTAATTAAATTAAATACGCAATTAGGGTTCCACGATCTCATTAAAATATGCAAATTAAGGTTCGCATAACTTAATGGAATGAAGGCGAAAAAGTCAAAAATAAATATGCTAAACCTGGGAGAAGCCTCCACGTGTCCCGAGGCAGAAGACTCGTGGAGGCGGCTCGTTTTGGGAATTGATTGAGGGATTGGATTGGTGGCTAGAAGGACAGGGCAATATGGGCATTATTCTAATGACTAAAGGGTATTTCTGGAATTTTTCTGAAAGCATGTGCCTTGCACATGACTACTTTCTAGAAAATCCTATAAATGCCCCTTCCATTCCATTGGGAAGGGGACCTCTCTTCAGACTCAGGACTTGGACTTTTGGAAGATCAAAGGACTCTTTCGATGACTTAAGGCTCAGATATTCCACCTAAAAGCACTAAAAGAGTTTGGACATTCTCTCAACTCGAAGGACTTAAGAAGGCTCTTGGAATCCCTGATACTCCAACACGGTTCCTGAATTCTAGGAGTTCTACCACGCATCGTTGGAGTAATCGCCTACCTGTCGTTCTCCCATATTCAATCAACCAATCAATTCTGTGCTATTCGTGGATTTCTCTCCTCCTCAGCCAACACGAAACCCTAATTGGCAAGACAAGATTTCCTTGCCCATAAATAACATTAGATCCATATAGTGAAATGATAAATACTCATTTATTTCTTACTCATCTAAGAAACAATACCCAAGATTGGGTGAAAATTCACCTACTTGTGAATTTATAATTTCTCTCACTAAGATATAAGTGACATTATGTGATCTATTAAAATATTGAGAAATCTAACAAAAATAAATTTAAAACCACTAGTATACTAAGTTTAAAACTGTGGGTAATATTTGATCTCGTGCATTGCATATCAAACATAAGGCTCCCACTAGCACAAGTGTACTTCAAATTTGCAATAGTTATATCAGAATTAACTTCCAGTGTACCACCACTATTAAAGAATTATTAAATTCTTCAATCTCAAGGTTATCAAACTTAGTTCAGTACAACCCCTCAATATAATTAAATTGATATTGTTGAAACCCTCACTATATTTTCACATGATAAAAGATAACATCTATTTTACAAGTTTTTCAACATAAAGACAAAAAATAGATGTCTTAAACTCGTTTACGTTAACAATGCTATGTAAAATGATCAACGCATCATTAATATACACAAAAACTATCACCTTATTGTTTATTAAATTATATTGGTAGTGTAACCATATAAATAATTCTATATCCGATAAATAGGAAAAAAGTGAAGTACTAGTTCTCAATTTAAACCACAAGTACATAACTATTTTACACTTTAACCTCTCAATCAAAAAGAATAAACCATCTTGTTCATTCACAATATACTCCCTCAATCAAATTTATTGAAAATTTGAGTTGGAGTAATATCATAATCGGTGCTAAAAATGTTAAAATAGTTTATACTCTTTTGCCAAAAAAATTTATTTTTTTCCAAAGTAAAATAACCATTAGTATCGAATCACTTATTTCTATCAACGAATTTAGAATCTCAAAATAAATATGCACAGACCTATATATTATTACCTAATATGTATCCACTTTAATCTTATAACTTATTTTCAATTTCACTATTGAACTCAATCATTATAAAAATTTTGGATCATATTTAGGCTAATAAAATAGGTATTATATTTACCAAATTATTATATTGATTTCCTTCACCAAATCAATATTGTTCCTTCTAAGTTCAACTTATAACTTTGTAGAAACTTAGATAATAAATTAAGCGAAATAAGTTCACATTTCATTATTATTCAAAAGTTTGAGTTACAAAAAATTTCATTTAATATAAGACTGCATAATCAAATTGAATTTCACAACAAGAAATCCATAAGTCTTACTATTTCTTACATAAATAAAATTATACTCCAAATAGTTCAAAGGCCAAATTTAGTCCATAAATAAAAATCTTAAAGAATCACCCTCACACTTTTAAATAATTGAAATCTCATTGAATATTTTCTCTTCACAATATTATGCATCTACTTAAAATAAATTTTAGATTAATTAACATTTTATGTGACAATGTTCCTCTAAATATTACTTCCACATAAGAATATTAAGAAACACTTCTCAAAACAAAAAAAAAGTTCTTGTACATTTTATGAATTAATTATTCATATAAAGATTGTTTCAACATAATAATCATTTAGAATACCCCCACATAAGAAAATAAGTTCTTATTTTTTGTAATTCCATAAAATCTCAAATCCAAAAATTATTTAAGATAAACACTAAAAATTTACATGTACAATTTTCAAGTATACCAATATGTAACACTTGACTATATGTAAATAGTATAAAATTTATTATATACAAATTATAGCACAACTCATCATATTAAACAAATTTATTTGCATACAATTCATAAAATATAAAAATTTATATTTACTTTCTAAGAAATTAATTTATCGCAAACAAAATTAATTTTTGTAAAAAACAAATAAAATTCACACACATGAATTAGTATATTCTCAAGTGTTTTCTTGTCCCGACTTGGATAGGAAATATCATAAACAATATATATTTTGACATGTACAAATATAAAATTCAAGACAATCCTCATAATAATATGAAATACTTGAAGTTCACTATATTTATAAAAAGTAAAAAAAAATAAAATATTTATCTCAATCAGAATATACAAAATTCATATGATCACATTAAAATTTACTACTTCTTGGACAAGAAGTACACATATAAAAAATAAATCAACATATATATACCCATTATGATTATCCCAAAAATACTACGAATAACATTTCTAAGTGTTTTCTCAACATCATAATCACATTGTATACAACAATTACTATACCAATTTTACTTTACAATATCTCTTCTAACTATTAGTTGATAATTAATTTATTATACACAAACAAAGTAATTTATCTCAAAATTCATGCATACAAATGCCAAGTAATATTACACACTAAATATTATCTCAAATTTTATATGCATAATTTTGTTCAAAAAGAACATAAATTTACTTTATTCTCAAAACAAATTAATTCACAACTAATTTGTTATACATAGAGACAAATAAATTTCTCAAATTTTTACTACAACCACTAATAATAAATTAATTTCAATTAGTTTGTAAGAATAATAATTTTCTTAAAACTCATGCATATACACATTTAGCAATATTATCTACTCATAAAATATTACTAAATATATATATATATATATATATATATATATATGCACAAGTTAAAGTTTGTTCCACCATGAACAATCATCAAATTATCTCCAAATCAAATAAAACTAATCTAATTAATTTATTATATAAGATCTTAAGTAAAACAATATTCACACATGCAAATATCATCAACACGTGATATATATAGTACATAACATATATACCATTCATGTATATATTCTTGTAATTAAAATGATAAACAAATATCATTCTCTAAAATAAAGAACAAAAAATTATGACACACCTTTTTGGATAAAATCCAAAGAACACCATAATCTTGTTTAGAAAATTTCTAACCATCAATGTTTGGTGTTTTTCTATAATGACCCTTCATCTCCTCCACATCAATTTACAAAATTGTAAATTGCAAGTCTTTTCACTTTCATTTTTCTACAAAATCCATCTTCTAATAGGAGTTGCAATAAAAATAATTAGTTTAATCAACTATTACTAATTATCATAAAAATTCATTGATAAAATAGATATATAAGAAAAATGACACTTATCTTTGAAAACCGTGTTGTCTTCCATCTCACCAAAATCATGACTCCAATGAACAGATAAAGACCTTAAAATTGATAGAACCGTAGCTTCGTAAAGTCAAAATTATAGTAGAAGACAAGACACATGTGATCCCTGTCCTTAAGGTCTTTATCGCCCCCACCACGATCGGTTTTGCTAAGGGTTTCAGACGATATACCTTCAGGATATATGTCAAGCCCTTGGTGAATTATCCGTGATAGCAATTTACAGAAAATTCCAATAGAACACTGCTTTGTAGTTATTTGTTTGTAAGAAGAATAGGAGAGAAGATAGAAAAAAGAGATCAAAAATTCATGTGCAAAATCTTATATGTAAACTTATATCTTACATATGCATATATCTAATCTTATGTATATATATCAACACACACACACACACACACACACACACATATATATATACACACACAGATGTAATTAGTTACATAATATACTATTTAATTCTATATTTAACCATACTTATTAATACTAAATATGAAAGTTACATACTAGCTAGTATTAATATAGTGATTAATTAGAATTTAAATAACACTCAATATTTTCCTTTTGTTCCAAAATAAAATAGACTTCTATTTAATGGAACTAAGGAAAAATAGTTTTTAACAAACAATTTTGCACCTTATTAAATGACTCACTATAGGCACAAATCAAATGATTTTTGCACAAATTAAATAAAGTTCTTTTTTATCGTCCACAATTAGGGAAACAAATTATACCTTTATATTTACTTAATTATGTCCACTAATGAATTTTATTCAAGTCCAAACTTAATAATAATCAAGTCTTTAAAATATAGAATAAGGTGTCATTTCTAACCATATGTATCTAATATAGATATGGATAAGGAAGAGGAAAGATGGAGAATAAGGATGAAGAAAATGAAGAAGAGAAGATAGAAAAATTCTTTGCGTTGATAATGCTGATTAATTAGTGTCGTGCACCGATATATTGACAATACGTTATCCATGCAAGTATAATATGTAGTACGTAGTATGTATGTATATTAATGACATGGTCAGGGTCATGCATACGTGTTAGTATTTGATTATTAAACTATTGAGTATGATTATGTAGGACTTTATTAATTAATTAGTGGCTAATGACTGCATTGCGTTTTTATGTATAGGTATTTATATAATGCATGTGTAACTCATATATAGTTTAGCAATAATTGCAATCGACGTCCTAAGTAAAAGTAAAAATCGAATTTATAAATTAAAAAAAAATCAAAATGTGACTGATCTATTAATTCGTTGACAGAGAAAAAGATTATTATAATAGTAGAAAAATATTAGTAGGTATCTAGCTTGGCGTTCGTTTTGATACCAACTTTCTCACATTACACCTACCCTTTCCTTTCCCTTTATTTAATATTTACTGTTTGTTTTTTCTTTTTTTGGTAAAAGGCGTTTTTTTTAATTGTTGGAAAATGAAAATAATACCATAATCCAAAAGTTTTGGATTAGGATATAAATTATATATACAAATTTTCCTGAGCTACATTAAATGTGATGGATAGCATGGTGAATCTAATTTCCAATGCCACGATTAAGTAAAGGAATTAAGAGAGGAGAGAAGAGAAAAAAAGGAAAATAAATTAAGTAAAGGAATTAAGATAGGAGAGAAGAGAAAAAAAAGGGAAGAAGGGAGGGAAGTTTCGTCTTTGAAGTAGTGTTGAATATTAACATTACTGTTCACGCGTAAATGTACTAATATAAAGGTTGATATTAGGTTAAAATAAATTCGTTTAGGGTGAAATTAATACCAACTTTATTTTAATAAATTTATATAATTTATTATTGTATTGAATATAGATAAAATTGAATTGATAAGTTCTATAACTTTTTATTACAATGATTAATGTAACATTTTTTATATCAAATACAATGAAAAATTATATGAACTACTAGGGTAAAGTTGGTGCCAATTTATTCATTTATGTTTTTTTTATTTTGTTTTTCATTTTTCTTTTTGTTATATGTAAGTGTATATATATGTATGTAGAGGAAGGAAGGAGAGAGTGGGAGAGAGATTCAATTCACAACTTCAGAGCAAAATGGAGTCCGATCTTGAGAGAGGCAACGGCATCGGTGGTGATTTTGGCGGAAGGACGATCAGAGAGGAGGAGATAAGTAGTGTTGCTATTACTACGGTTGCCGTTCGTCCTAGAGGGGGCGGCAATGGCGGTGGAGCTCGTCGTATTAACCGGAGGAGGTTAGTTAATTCTGCTGTACAATTCCTCCTCCCCTTACCTATATATCTGATCAACTTAATTTTTCTCTGCATTTGATGGACAGCGTCGGCGCCGGCGCCGGTGCGGGTGCCGGTGCTGGTCGTGGCCGGCAAGCTCAACATATTAGAAGGAGTAGGTAAAATTCCTCCTCCCTAACCTATATATAATCTGAATAACTCTTGCTCATTATTATTTTCATTTACAATTTGAGACAAAATAAATTAATTGATTTATAATCACGCTACCCGGTTGTAGATCCGGGAATAGGCGAAATTCGCGAGGGATAAATCCGATTGGCTCATCGGTATAATATTCCCGTAGATCTATTGGTCTAGAAGAAGGGGGAACTTGTAAGAATAGACTGGTTTGAGAAAGAAAGGGATATTGGTGAGATGTATATATATATATATATATATATATATATATATATATATATATATATATATATATACACAGAGGTAGGTGCCACCATGCAGCTAGGGTTTTAAGTTTTATTTAAAGATAGAAAGCCGTTAATTTTGAAAAGCAACCAATTGGTTCCTACGACCTATACATAAATAGTATATATTGTCTGATTATAACTTTCTTTCTTTTTTTTATATTTAAGATTCCAATTTTACCAACTTGTTTTTGTTGTGTCAGACACAAAGATCGAGACTAGTTATTGCCCCTCTTAAAACTATATATTTTTTAATTTTTGTTTGTTTCAGTTTTTCAAAATCTATTTTTAAAGTACTTTTCTCTATTCCATTCAAAAAAAAAACTGAAACTCATCATATATATTTTACCATAAGAGGCTCTTAAACAGCAAGCAGAACTATATACTGCATGAGCTAGGGTTTGTGATTTTAATTATACTTCTTTTTTTTCGTGGCCGTAATTCTGTATAAATGCACATTGAATAGATGTCTTAGCTAGAAGTGATCGATAATGACAAATTTTTATTTTTTCTACTACAAGTTTAAAACAGACAGATGATACCTATGTTTTTGGTGTCTACTTTAAATTAAATTTTAATTTAGTTATAATGCAGACAAGACAAACTAGTGAGAGTTTGTGTCTAAATTAGACTAACACTACTAAAAAATGTCATTGTCGATCACTACAAAAAAAAAAGGTCATTCTCGATTGAGCGAGGCCTTACAACGCTTAATGACCCACTTTCCGTCGGCGGTCGTCAGTCATCTTAGCTCCGTTGCCCTTCATCGGGAATTAGGTCATTGACGACAGGGTCATTGCCGACGGCCAGCCGCGTCGCCAATGACTCATTGCCGATAGCCGGCATGAGCGACGGACAGACCATCAGCAATAGCCAGTTAAAAAAATTTATTAATATAAAGAACCGTTGCAGTAGGTCATTACCGATGGGAAGCCGTCGCCAATGCCCCCGTCGCCAATGACTTTCTTTAAAAAAAATTTAGAAAATTGCGAAATTCCCCTGTTCATTTACATATACATAATTATACCTGTTATAAACTAAAGAAAAATAAATAATTTTTCAAGAACGCATATCAATAACAATCAAATCTTTTGCTATGAACCATCAAATATGTAGACAACGTAATGATATATAGATAAAAATTGTACGATGTAGATACAAAATGTAATCATAAACAATCAATATAGTTAGATACATAAACCATCAACCTAACTAGATACAAAACTCTAGTCTGTACAACTCAAAAGTTGTATAAATACATACATGAAAGTCAAAATATAAACATAAACTAACTAAAGCCCAATATCAGAAGTGTCAATATCATCATCGTCGCCATTAGCCATCTATTATGCGAAAGTCATCGTCCAATCGAGTCCACCCTCCATAGTCTCATCAAGATTTCGTTCATCGGTCATTGTCATGCATGACCTCCACCCCCACGAGTCTCATTAACAAGACCCTACAAAATTAAAATATTAATAACGAAGTCGAAAAGAGAGTATATTTAAATTATTTTAGTTTGTATTCTTCAAGTTTTAACAAAATAAGTAAATGGGTTGATAACTCGGCCTCCGTATATCGGAATCGAGTCTCGTAAGTTGTAACGCGTACCTAATACCTACGCAGAGCTATGTATGTGTTTGCGTGTCATTTCGATGACCAATACGAGTTTTGGTCTCTTTTTTGACTATTTTTCTAAGTGTTGGCAAAGTAGGTAAACGGGCTGATAACTCGGCCTCTGTATATCAGAATCGAGTCCCGTAAGTTATAACGCGTGCCTAATACCTATGCGGTACTATGTATGTGTTTGCATATCGTTTTGACTATCGAGGCGGGTTTTGGTCTTTTTTCGACTATTTTTCTAAGTTTTGGTTAGTTAGGCAAACAGACTGATAACTCGGTCTCTATATACCGGAATCGATTCCCGTAAGTTTTAACGCGTGTCTAATACCTATGTGGTGCTATGTATGTGCTTGAGTGTCATTTCGATGACCGAGGCGGGTTTTGGTCTCTTTTTCGACTATTCTTCTATGTTTTGGCAAAGTAGGCAAACAGATTGATAACTCGGCCTCCGTATATCGGAATCGAGTCCCGTAAGTTGTAACACGTGCTTAATACCTATGCGGTTCTATGTATTTATTTACGTGTTGTTTCGACGACCGAGGCGAGTTTTGGTCTCTGTTTCGACTATTCTTCTATGTTTTGGCAAAGTAGGCAAACAGGCTGATAACTTGGCCTCCGTATATCGGAATCGAGTCCCGTAAGTTGTAACGCGTGCCTAATACTTATGCGGTGCTATGTATGTGTTTGGGTGTTGTTTTGACGACCGAGGCGGGTTTTGGTCTCTTTTTTGACTATTCTTATAAGATTTGGCAAGTTAGGCAAACAGGCTGATAACTCGGCCTCCGTATATCAGAATCGAGTCCCGTAATTTATAACGAGTGCCTAGTACCTATGCGGTGTTACGTATGTGTTTGCGTGTCATTTTAATGACCAAGGCGAGTTTGGTCTCTTTTTTTACTATTCTTCTAAGTTTTGGCAAGTTAAGCAAACGGGCTAATAACTCGACCTTCGTATATCGAAATTGAGTCCCGTAAGTTTTAACGCGTGCCTAAAACCTATACAATGTTATGTATGTGTTTGCGTATTTTTCGACTACTAAGGCGGGTTTTGGTCTCTTTCTTGACTATTCTTCTAACTTTTGGCAAGTTAGGCATACGGGTTGATAACTCGGCCTCCATATATTGGAATCAAGTCTCGTAAGTTATAACATGTGCCTAATACCTATGCGGTGCTATGGATGTGTTTGCGCATTATTTCGATTACCGGAGCGGGTTTTGGTCTCTTTTTTGACTATTTTTCTAAGTTTTGGCAAGTTAGGCAAACAGGCTGATAACTCGGCCTCCGTATATCGGAATTGAGTCTCGTAAGTTGTAACGCGTGCCTAATACCTATGCGGTGCTATGTATGTGTTTGAGTTTTGTTTCGACGACTGAGGCAGGTTTTGGTTTCTTTTTTGACTATTCTTCTAAGTTTTGGCAAAGTAGGCAAACAGACTGATAACTCGGCCTCCATATATCAGAATCGAGTCCCGTAAGTTGCAATACATGACTAATACCTATGCGGTGCTATGTATATATTTGCGTGTCGTTTCGATGACCGAGGCGATTTTTGATCTCTTTTTCGACTATTTTTATATGTTTGGCAAAGTAAGCAAACGGGAAGATAACTTGGCCTCCGTATATCGGAATCGAGTCTGATAAGTTATAATGCGTGCCTAATACATATGCGGTGCTATGTATGTGTTTGTGGATTGTTTTGATGACCGAGGCGGGTTTTGGTTTTTTTTCGACTATTCTTTTAAGTTTTAGCAAGTTAGGCAAATGGGATGATAACTCGGCCTCCGTATATCAGAATCGAGTACCGTAAGTTGTAACATGTGCCTAGTAACTATACGGTGCTACGTATGTGTTTGCGTATCATTTTTACAACTGAGGCAGGTTTTGGTCTTTTTTTCGACAATTTTTCTATGTTTTGGCAAGTTAGGCAAACAGACTGATACATCGGTCTCCGTATATCGGAATCGAGTGTCGTAAGTTATAATGCGCGCATAATACCTATGCGATGTTATGTATGTGTTTGCATGTCATTTCGACGACCGAGGCGGGTTTTGGTCTCTTTTTCGACTATTCTTCTAAGTTTTGGCAGGTTAGGCAAACAGGCTGATAACTCGGCCTCCGTATATCGGAATCGAGTCCCATAAGTTATAACGCATGCCTAATACCTATGTGGCTCTATGTATATGTTTGCGTGTTGTTTCGACTATTGAGGCGGGTTATGGTCTCATTTTTGACTATTCTTCTAAGTTTTGGCGTGTTAGGGAAACAGGCTGATAAATTGGCCTTCGTATATCGGAATCAAGTCTTGTAAGTTGTAGCGCGTGCTTAATACCTATGCGGTGTTATATATGTGTTTGCTTGTCGTTTTGATAATCGAGGCGGGTTTTGGTCTCTTTTTCGATTATTCTTCTAAGTTTTGGCAAAGTAAGCAAACTGGCTGATAACTCGGCCTCCATATATCATAATTGAGTCTCGTAAGTTATAAAACATGTCTAATACCTATGCGGTGCTATGTATATATTTGTGTGCCGTTTCGACGACTTAGGTGGGTTTCGGTCTCTTTTTCAACTATTCTTCTAAGTTTTGGCAAGTTAGGCAAACGGGCTGATAACTCAGCCTCCGTATATCGGAATCGAGTCCCGTAAGTTTTAACACTTGTCTAATACCTATGTAGTGTTATGTATGTATTTGCGTGTCGTTTCGACGACCGAGACAGGTTTTGGACTCTTTTTCGACTATTTTTTTAAGTTTTGGCAAAGTAGGCAAAACGGCTGATAACTCAGCCTCTGTATATTGAAATTGAGTCCCATAAGCTGTAATGTGTGCTTAATACCTATACGGTGCTATGCATGTGTTCGCGTATTGTTTTGACTACCGAGGCGGGTTTTGGTCTCTTTTTTGACTATTTTTTTAAGTTTTGGCAAGTTAGACAAACAGGCTGATAACTCGGCCTCTGTATATCAGAATCGAGTCCCATAAGTTGTAACACGTGCCTAATACCTATGCGGTGTTATGTATGTGTTTGCATGTCATTTTGACGACCGATGAGGGTTTTAGTCTCTTTTTTGACTATTCTTTTAAGTTTTGGCAAGTTAGGCAAACAGGCTGATAACTTGGCCTCCGTATATCAAAATTGAGTCCTGTAAGTTGTAATGCGTGCCTAATACCTATGCGATACTATGTATGTGATTGCGTGTCGTTTCAACGACCAAGGCGGGTTTTGGTCTCTTTTTTGACTATTCTTCTAAGTTTTGGCAAGTTAGGCAAACAGACTGATAACTCGGCCTCTGTATATCAGAATCGAATCTTGTAAGTTGTAACGCGTGCCTAATACCTATGTGGTGCTATGTATGTATATGTTTTAGAATTTTTTTAACAAATTAGGCAATAAGTTTTCTTTAATTTTAACAAGTTAGGCAATAAGTCGACAATAAGTCGAATAACTATTTATTTGGCAGTTTATATAAGCAATATTATTACAAATTACATGAATTAAATAAAGAAATACATCAATAATTGTTTTTACCTGTCAAATATGTGGAGGAAATATGTTGGCCAAGACAAACGCACATACACGGATGGCCTCCTCCCGGACTACGCCAATTAGGTCGTCAGCGGCAGCAATAGGATCTATGAAGCCATGGACAACCTCTTGAGAAAGCTGGTAGATCCGCTCACGTAATGGTGCGCTTGACTGGACAACACTACTCGCCATGTACCCCTCTATGATTCACCAAAAGAAATCGTCAGATAATGAAGGGCCGACGCCCGATCCACTCGCACCACTACCTCCGGTGGGTGGGCGACACCGAGATCTCGCAGCAAGGACTAAAGTGTAGGCTGGGACCTAGGGAATGCCCACAACTCTATCCTTCTTCGGTCCCCCTGTAGCCTATATCCAATCCTCCATCTCCTCATTTGCACGTGTATAATCATCTACTGGAGTTTCATCTGCACGTCCTCGAACCGTCGCTGAAAAAAACACATAAATAGATGAAAACACAAAGTATAAAACAAAAAATTACAAAAAAATTTCAAGATTTTAAATACATATTAAATAAAAGAATTAAATTACTTACAATAATGCGCTCTGCCTTAGGTGAGATATAATCACCTTCACCTTTCTTCTGGTGGGCGTGCCACTAAAACTCTAATTAGCATAAAGGTGGATGTTTTAGACTCACCTCGAGTCTCTCCCTATAGAGGTCGTACGATTGAGACCCCGTGCAGTGTGGGAGACAACTCTGCTGTCGGGCAGCTGTACGCTATGCTGACATCTTCTTGAACTCTCGTCGTCCCAAATACTGCACATCTGGTCCCATACCGCAACACTAATGAAATCTGGTCGGACATCCTTAAGTGTCTGTCCATCAGCCATGTTAGTTTGGGCCTTTTTCTTCCAATCGTAGACCTACTTGTGCCAATTTATCTCCAGATATTTATGTAGAACAATCATGTCATGGGCTTCCTGCCCGTCCTCAAAGCGGTAATATCTCTGCACATTACACATTAAGAAACTTAGTATACAACATAAATCAAAGAGGTAAAAACATATTCAAATGGAATATAAAAATAACATATGAATGAATGACATCTTACCCTAAACTCAGTAATAATCAGTTGATGTGTGCGATCATCCACATTCGCCCACCTCATCCACGGGCTTGAGAATCGGTTGCGAACGATCCCAAGCAACGTGTTCCTTGGCTCGCGTCAAGGATACAAAAATTAAAATTAATACATTTGTAAATTACAAAGAATATATAAGAACTAAATAATTATGTCAAAAAATGTTAAATATGAAATTACCTATTAGTCCCAACACAACAAATAAGCGGCGCCTGGGGGGGATTCCCTAGCAAGCCACGTGTTAGTCCCCGCGGAGGCCTACATCGATCACCTATGTAGTGAAATACAATAATATTTATATAAACGAATATAATGTCAATACTATATAAAATAAAAAATAATAAGATTTATAACAACAAAACATGTAATTATACGTGACGATCCGTCCTGATCATCACCCCCACTACTTCCACGACCTCTATGACCTGCACGCCCATCACGATCGTTGTGTGGTGTACGCGCCATATGTATATATACTGTCAAATCATCAAAAAAATATTATTAGATATTCGTAAGCACAATATTTTTGAACAATAACAAAGAGGATAACATACGGATATAACTAAAAGAATATAACATAAATAATAACCTAAAAGGATACAACATAAATAGTAACCTAAAACAACTAACACCTTATTTAGTAGATTAATATAAGTTTCAGATAATGATTTCTCTACTACAAACTATTACATTTAAATACAACTAAAAGTACATAAAGAGTACATACTCCTAATCATTTATATCCTCAAAGCCATCAATATTAGAATCATCATCTTCAAGTAGTAGATCTTCAATATCGTTGTCATCACCATCTTCTTCATCCTCAAAGGTTTCTTCAATTATATCTTCCTCCTCAACAACATCGTCTTCACTTTAAACAGTGACGACATCATCCTCTACTTCACTAGACTCACTAATAATTATCACATCAGCAGGTGTGACACTAGTAGACTCAACTTGTAAAGGTTCATCGTCTGGACGAGGAGTCGTACCTTCAAAACTACGCGCTTTGGTGGTTATAACAGCATACCATGGGCTTGAAGGAGTCTTAACACTTCGCGCGTAGTACACCTGTATTTCTTAACTTTCTAAAATAAAAGGCTCGTTTGAGTACTTTAGTTTTGACATAACATTAATAGTCACAAGTCCTGAATTTTTATCTACTCTAACTCCATTTTCAACATCAAACCAATGACAATTAAAGAAAACTAACTCTTTATGACCCCAATATTTGATAACGACAACTTCTAGCAATCGTCCATACCAGTCTTCCCAGAGATTATCATAGCAGCTACCTTTAAACACAACACCAGAATCAAAAGAAGCGACTTCCCCAATATCACAACACTTAAATCTGTAACCGTAGACAATACAACATGTATAAGTATTTACAGATCTTTCAGGGTTATCAGCTATAAGCTTTAGCTGAATGTCAGCTAACTCATCTATGAGGACCTAATGTACACGAACACAACATATTCTAAAGTTAATTACGCCATAAGATTATGTCTATGATGGTACATTCATTGAGCTGCTAATTATTTAGACTTACATGATCTTTAAACCATTGCACAAATTCTCTATTCATCAAATTTTGCAAATCCCTGTCTGATATAATCGGATTCGCTTCACGTATCTCAGCATCATGTTGACTGAAATAAAGTTATATACTTAATGTGTATGGAAGGAACTTATAGCAATAACACAAGACATATATAGTTATGGCTACTTACTTAATGTATGGCGCTACTTCATTTATGTTGACAAGTGCATATAATGTGGCAGCTGCATACTCACTACCGGTCAAAAATCGCCTTTTTTCCAGCCAAATGGTTGTACAAGATGACTAAAGGCCGTTAATTCTCCATTTTCCTCGTTTGTGACAGCCTTATCCCGACGTAAGTGATTGTGCCTCGTTTGAATATTCGGCTCAAAGTACGACGAGCAGAAATTAACAAGTTCATCCATAACATAACTATCAACAATTGACACCTCTACACGGGCTCTGTTCTACACCTTTTGTTTTAGACGTTGCATATACCTATGTGTTATATATGCATGTATACATTAGTAAAAATGAATGAACATTTCAGCGTATTAAAAACATTAATGTCATTACCTCTTGAATGGATACATCCATCTATATTGCACGGGACCGCCAAACTTAGCTTCTTATGGCAAGTGAATAGGAAAATGCTCCATTGAATCAAAAAACGATGGAGGGAAGATTATTTCTAACTTGCACATGCATTATTTCAACTATCTGCATCTCCATTTTATCTATATCTTTGAGTTGGAGCTCCGTTAAGCATAGATCCCTGAAGAAATTAGAAAGCTCTATTAGTGCTTCAACCACACGTTTTGGTAACAAGTCGATAAATGCCACGGGGATCAACTTCTGCATGAATACATGACAATCATAAATTTTGAAACCCCGAAACTTTAGCTCTTCAACTTTACAACACCTTGCTATATTCGAAGAATATCCATCTGGGAGCTTCAGTCCACTAATCCAATTATATATCAATATCAACTATTCACTGGTCAAAGTATAATCAGCTTTAAGCGTTACCGTCTTACTACCCTCCTAATATAGCCGCATATGTTCCCTAATGTTCATTTCTACCAAATCCAGTCTCAACTTGTTATTATCCTTTGTTCTACCACTTGCATCTAGGACTGTATAAAAAATGTTATCAAATACGTTCTTCTCAGTATGCATCGGATCTAAACAATGACAGATGCATAGTGTAGCCCAATAAGGCAGGTCAAAGAACATGGATCTGTGTGTCCAGTTGTGAGCCTTGTCGTAACCTTAAGCTCACTCTAATCTGTGATTCTTCCCTGGAGGTGGAAAATTCAAATAAGTAATCCAACTCAACACGACTGTCCCAAAAAGACGGCTAGATACTTGACGTTTCTCTGTTTTTCAATTAAATTGTCTACTCATCCGTTGATAACGATGTTCAATTGGAAAAAACTTTTTGGATGTTGCAAAGAAACTCATTTTCCCCCCATGTTTGACCCACATAGCTTTAACTAACCCCATGCACATAGGGTATGACAGGCCCCCGTGAGTCGACCATCCACTGATCATTTTTAACATCAGGAAGTCATTTATGGTCCACATTAAAGCTGCCCTCATGTCAAAGTTTTGTTTAAGAGATACATCAAAAGTTTGAAACCTTTTATCTCACAACATCTTCAACTCATCAACTAACGGCCTGAGGTATACATTGATGTCTTTACTTGGACTCTTATCACCCGGAATCAGTAAAGTCATGAACATGTAGGGATCTTTTATGAACATCGAAGGCGGGAGGTTATACACAACAATAATCACCGGCCAAGTTGAGTAGGGCTTAGTGTAAGGCCCATTAAACGGATTAAACCCATCCGTAGCAAGTCCAATCCTAACATTGCGAACCTCTTCAGTAAACAAGGGGTGCTTTTTATCAAAAAATTTCCACTCAAGCCCATATGTCGGGTGCGTCAGTTGACCTTCGTCTATGTCCTGTGTAGAGTGCCACCTCATATACTCGGCGGTATGTATTGACATGAACAACCGCTGAAGCCTCGGCGTAACGGGAAAGTAACATAAGATCTTTCTCGACACGTCTTTTCCCTTTTTCTTATGTTGTTCACAGTATCTACTTGTATCGCAAATATCACATTACCTCTTATCTTTATTTGTAAGACCCCGAATTTTTTTAAATAAAAATAGAATTTTCTCTATTTATTATTTTGAAATAGTAAGGGTTGGTTTGATTAATGTGGTTAGTTATGGGTAAAATGCGCAAATATTTCAAATAAGCAAGTGGTTATAAAATATTCATCTTTATCGGGGAATATTCATTTGGTCGTGGAATATTCTTACTGTCGGGGAATATTCGTATGACGGCGCAGCCTTGTGTGGGCCCCATAACGGAAAGCGATTGGATGAAGAAAACGATAAATATAAGTTGTTTATAAATGACGGCGTAGTTATTACTGGTTGATCTTCGTTGGAATACCCGGTGGTTAAAACACGATGTCTGGCGTTGTTGCACAAGAAGACACGCAGTATTGCACCAATTATTGATTCTTACGTAAAAGGCACTACTCAATAATTGTTACGATGAATTCTCGCTCAAAGATTTTATTTTATTGATTCAAAAATTGTTGTGTTGATATTTATTATTACTGTTGTTTCAATAATTGTCACTACACAGTATTTTCCATTATCGGAGCAATAATTCATATTATCTGAATAATATTATTAGATAACATTATTGGCAATGTCTAGAAAGTTCTGTCTAAGGAGAGGTTATTTAATTGCGCGCCACTAAGGAGTAATTTTTACTGGAAGGCCCCCTCTTTCCTGGGAACTGCATGGTTGTCCATATTGTGATTCTGTAATATTATTTGTGAATAATTAATTATTGATTTATATGATGAGGAAAATATTGATTTTATATGGATATAGATGGAGAAAATTTTTAATGTGATAATTGTTGAAAATTAATATTTTATCTTTTCTGATAAAATAATTCATTTGAATATATTATTATATAATATAATAATGGTGATATTTTTACAGTGAATGTGGGATATATGAGTATATGAGGAGGAAGAGTATTTTTGTGGCATTAAATGATTAACACATGTTTTGTGTGTCGGTGGACCCCATTTCTTGACTGAAATTTGATTATAGCTCGTAAAATCGCCCGTTTGTGGATTTCGGTCAATTTTTATTTGGAATTTGGAAAAACTTTCTTCTGCAAAGTTGTAGAGAATTGAATTTCCTATAAAAATACGTGAGATTTGAATTTTTTGATAAAAAAGGCTATTTATTATGAATTATTGAAGTTCCGAAGCTCCGAAATAATTAATTTTTGAAGTTTGAAATATTTTTAATGTGAAAAACGTTTTTGGTGATTTGAGTGTGGGTCTTGCATGTGTTTTAATAGCTGAATTCAGATTCTTGGTGCGTAGGAAGTTGTGAAAATAATAATAATATTATTATATTAAATTTTCTACTTTGGTGTTCTAAGCATTTTCCTATAAATAGGGTGCTTGGGTTAGAATTGAAAATTACACGTAAGCTGAAGTTTTCTCTCTCTATATTATCGAGCGTATTCTTGTGAGTATTTTGAGTATACTTTGAGTATTGCTATACGGTGCAAGTTCAAGTCATAGTCAATATCCGGCGTTTCAACTAGAAGTATTGTCTTTTGAGGTAAGGGATGTTATTTTTTTTCGTAATGATGTTATTCTTTCAATATCATTATGTCGAAATATTGATCTGAAGTTTTTATCAAATTTGGAACTTTTGGTGTTGGGGTTACTATTCACGTATACGACACTATTCACGTATACGACACTATTCACGAATACGGCACTATTCACGTAGCTTTGATTGTATCCATGTTTTGATCATTCTTGAATTTTACTCCACTATGATTATTATTGAGGTATTTTTGGACGTGAATAAACCGAATTACGAATCCTTAATCCTTAATCCTTGTCTTTTGTTTCACTGGATTCGTTTCTTTAAAAATATTTTTCATCATCCTCAGTCCTAAATGATGATGTTACTGAATATCTTTGGCCTGTAGTGCAAAGATGGTTGATTTTCTTATGAATATCTTTGGCTCCGTAGTGCAAAGATGAAAGGGTGTTGGGAGGACCTGGTTAAATTAATAAATATCTTTGGCCCGTAGTGCAAAGATGAATATTTGATTCCAGATGTGTATTGATTGATGTTACAGGGATAAAAATATTGATGATGGACTTTTAAATTCATAGATAATAGTAGATTTCATTCTCTACTTAACTCTTCTATGAATTATTATTTTCGCTGCGAATATTGATCTGAAATTTGTTGTCTATTATATTCTATCAGATTTTTCCCTGTTGAGGACTAACGATAATTTGTTCTATGTTATCTTAGTCATAACATTCTTTACTGGGCTAGTTGAGCTCACCCTTTTTCCTTGTTGTTCCATTTTTCTTCTCAAGAGGCGAGAATGTAGCGAGTACGAGTCGGGGTGTGGAATGATGGTTCTAGAAAGTTGTCTTAGTAGTCCTCACCATTTTTATAAAATAATATATCAATAATTGTAATGAGGACTTAGTTGGGTATGGATATTGTCTAGATGATAATATTTGTATTTAAACTCACAATTTTTATGTTGTATTAATAAAGTTGTAGTTGTTTCTGTACCATGTTATTGATGACTCAAAATGGGTGATGTATACCTATTTTGGGGGCGTCACATTATTGACATCACCGTAATACAACATATAGTCATTCTCATAAGCATCAATCTTCGCATACCCTAGATTGAGCCTTTTGACCATTTTCTTCACATCATAGTACGACTCCGATAACTTATTGCATGTAGATAAGCACTCCTTCACAATGTTTAGCATTTCATTAAAACCTCTTTCACTACAGTAATGCTCGTTCTTGAAGTGTAAAAACTTAGTCACTGCATATAAGACGGTGTGCTCTTCGTGCCCATCATACAATGGCGTCGCTGCTTCATGCAATAACTCATAGAAACCCTTAGCTTTGTCATTCGGCTTTTGCTCAACGCTACTTTCATCCCTTTCTATATTCCACTGGAAGTATGAACTAGTAGCTTCGACTATCATGTTAGTACAGTCAAAGGTTTCGTCATCTCTGGATTCCAGTTCTAATTCATGTTCATCCAACCAGGTTTCCATATGATAGATCCATGTCGTATAATCCTGATTGAACCCATACGTAAATAAGTCGCACATGACATCACTCTTTTCCTTCCACACTTCATTCATACACCTCTTACAAGGACATCTGATCTCATCGTTGTTGACTTGCTCAAACGCAAAATTGAGAAACTGTTCAACCCCACTATGGTACTCAAAGCTAAGCCCACTCTTATCAGTATCTACCCTACATTTCATCCAACTTCGATCAACAGACATCTTGGACAACAGTCTGCTATATATATGGAAAGTTAGGCAAACACAATCAAGTCTCCAGGTTAATATATATGCATGCTTATAAGTTTCCTAACTTCATCTCCCACTCTAACGAATTGTCAAGCTTATCCCATTCCGGATGTGTCGCCTCATCGATGTTAATAACTTGAACACATCTTTAAATTTTTCGGAAATTTAGAAGACACCTCCCATGGTCTTCAAGTACACGAAATAGACTAACATATCGTAGTCTAAATATGCATCCGAAGAACATCAAGAGATATATACTGACCAGAAATTCTCAAAATATAAAGACGTGCTCAAGTCATTAACACCGACCTAAGTGAGATCGAAACATACAGGAACATTCCCAAAATGGTGACTATTTATGATTCACTCATACTAAGTGAATCTCAAACGGGTTTCTAAGCTTCCTAAACTATATGAAAATATACACATGTTTATAAATTTCTTAACCCACCATCGAATAGGAAAAAAATAAATAAATTAAGAATTTGAAAATGCTTGCAGTTAAATGGACCGTCTATATGTTACATGTTACATATACATCAGTTAAACTTAAATCAAATCTCTCCACAAAAAACTAATATTCGTCTGTATGTCAAGAGATAATATGCAGATATAGATGCAAAAACATATTTCAACTTCAACCAGAAAGATAAAAATTTTAGCCAAAACCACAAAGTTGATCATTTTGATGTTTTTCCCCTAAGTCAACTACTATTACCTTACTTCAACTATCATGTTAGTCCAAGTATTATTGCATTTCCATTTCCTTTATGCTTTGGTGCTTGAGCATTTCATATTTATTACATATTATGCTATTTGATTTTTAATCCTGTCGACATTATATTGGACCCGTCGGCTATGACTTGATTTTTTGTAGTGTATTGATAAGTAGGTATATCCTTCTAGCTTGTATAACTCTTTTTTTTTGTCCTCAAGGAAAGGAGGTAATTCTTGGTTATGAATTAGGATTAGAAAAAAATCGCAAAAATAAATGATCACCAAGTACAAATAAAGTTCTTTAAAAGACTAGATAACCAACTATAAGTTTTCACACATGATTTCCTATTTCCACATTGAAAGCCTATTTTAAACCAAAATTCTTGGGACCTTAAAAATATAGAAAAAAGACTTATTCTACATTTAAAACCTAAGAAAAAGAAAATGAATGCCTATAACTCTAACCTTCTTCGGTCCTCTTGTAGCCTGCAACCATTCCTCCATCTCTTTATCCTCGCGCTTCGAGGGATCTACGTCACCATCAGCTCTTTGGCTGCTCTGGGCCTTAGTAAGTCCCTCAAATCGTCATTGAAAAAAACACATAAATATATGAAAAACACAGTTGTTTAAAGAATATAAACAAATTTCATGAATTAAAATTCAGACAAATTAAATAAAAAGATAAAATTACTTATAGCAATTCCTTCTACCCCAGGTGAGATATAACCACCATGACCTTTCTTCTGGTGAGCGTACCACCAAAACTCTAAGCGCGAAGGTGGGTGCTTAAGACTAACCTGGAGTCTCTCCTTGTAAAATTCGTACGACTAAGACCCCGTGTAGTGTGGGAGACGACTCTTCCGCCGGGCTTTTGTAAGCTATGCCGACGTCTTTTGGAAAGCAACACCCTCCCAAATGCTACACATCTGCTCCCACACCGCAGCACCAATAAAATCTGGTCGGACATCTCTAAGTGTCTATCCATCTGCCATCCTGGTCTAAGCCTTCTTCTTTCAATCGTTGACCCACTTGTGCCGGTTCATCTCTAAATATCCCTGAAGAACAGTCATTCCATGAGCTTCTTAATCTTCCTCAAATCGGTAATATCTCTGCACATTACACATTAACAAGCTTAGTAGACAACATAAACTGACATGTAAAAAAACATGCAAATGGAATAGAAAACTAACATATATATGAATGATATCTTACCCAAAACTCAACGATAATCAACTTGTGTGTGCGGTCATCCACATCCACCCACCTTATCCACGGGCTTGAGAATCGGTTAAGCACAATCCCAAACAACGTGTTCCGCATCAAGGATATTGCAATTGAAATTAATACATTTAAAATTTCTAAAGAATATATACATGCAGGAATGTATTTAAAACAAATGTTAAATGCTACACACATATTATGAAATTACCTATTAGTCCCGACGGGCATATAAGAGGCGTCTGGGGGGATTCCCTAGCAATCCACGTGCTAGTCCAAACGGAGGCCTACACTGATCACCTATGAAGTGAAATACAAAAATATTTATATAAACGAATATCATGACAATACTATATAAAATTAAAAATAGTAAGATGTAAAAAAACTTAACATGTTATTATACTCGAAAATTCGGCTTGATCATCACCCCTAATACCTCCGCGCCCCCACGACCCCTACGACCTGTAATACCAGCATGTCCACCACGATCGTCGTGTGGTGTACGGGCCTTATGTATATAACTGTAAAGAAATTAACATAATATTATAAAACATTTGTAATCACAATAATTTTGCACTTTAATTAGTAGAATAATATAAGTTATAGTATCATGATTGCACTACTACAAACTATTACGTATGAATACAACTAAAAAGACATAAATAGTACATACTCCTAATTATTTATATCATCAAAGCCATCAATATCAGAATCGTCATCTTTAAACAGTAGCTCTGTTGTCATCACCATCTTCGCCATTCTCAATGATTTTTTTCATTTATATATTCCTTCTCAACAACATCGTCTTCACTTTCGACAGCGACGACATTATTCTCGTCTTCACTAGACTCACTAATAATTATCACATCAGTAGGTGTGACACTAGTAAACTCGACTTGTAAAGGTTCATCGTCTGGACGATGAGTAGTGCCTTGAAAACCATGAGCTTTGGTGGTTATATTAACATAGCATGAGCTTACAGGAGTCTTAACACTCCATGCGTAGTACACCTGCGTTGCCTGACTTGCTATAATAAAAGGCTCGTTTGAGTTTAATTTTGACTTAACATTTACTGTCACTAGTCCTGATCGAATTTTTATCTACTCTAACTCCATTTTTAACAACAAACCAATGAAAATTGAAGAAAACTAACTCTTTCTGACCCCCAATATTTTAGAACGACTAATTCTAACAATCGTCCATACCAGACATCCCAAAGATTATTGTAGCAGCTACCTTTAACCATAACGCCAGAATCAGATGAAGCGACTTCCCCAATATCGCATCACTTAAATCTGTAACCGTTGACAATGCAACATGTATAAGTATCTAAAGACCTTTTAGGGCCGTCGACTATAAACTTTAGCTGAATGTCAGCTTTATCATATGTGAGGACCTAATGTATAATAAGACAACATATTCTAAAGTTAATTACACCATAAGATTCTTTCATGAGGGTAAATTCAATTAGCTTTAAATTTAAGAGAATTACATAATCTTTAAACCATTGTTCAAATTCTCTATTTCTCAAATTTTACAAATCCTCATCCGATATAATCGGATTAATTCGCTTCACGTAACTCATCAGCATATTGATTGCAATATAGTTATATACTTAATGTGTATGCAAGGAACTTATAAAAATTACACAAGACATAGTTATGGCTACTTACTTAATGTATGACGCTACTTCATTCATGTTCACAAGTGCATACAATGTGGCAACTGCATACTCACTATCAGTCAGGAATCACCTTTTTCCCATCGAATGGTTGTACAGGATGACTAAAGGCCGTTAATTCTCCATTTTCCTCATGCGAAACAACCTCATTCTGACGACGCTTGTGCCTCGTCTGAATCTTAAAGTACAACAAGCAGAAATTAACAAGTTCCTCCATAACATAACTTTCAACAATTGACCCCTCTACACGGGCTCTATTCTTCACATTTTGCTTAAGACATCGCATATACCTATGTGTTATATATGCATGTATACATTAGCAAACAAGAATGAACATTTTAGCATATTAAAAAAAATAATGTCATTACCTCTCGAATGGATACATCCATCTGTATTGCACGGGACCACCAAACTCTGCTTCGTATGGCAGGTGAATAATGCTCCATTAAATCAAAAAATGATAGAGGGAAGATCATTTCTAACTTGCACATTATTTCCACTATTTACATCTCCATTTTATCCATGTCTCTGAGCTGGAGCTCCATCAAGCATAGATCTCTAAAGAAATTAGAAAGCTCTGTCAGTGCTTCAACCACACTTTTCAGCAATAATTCGATAAATGTCACAGGGATCAACTTTTGCATGAATACATGACAATCATAACTTTTTAGACCCCAAAAGTACAACTATTCCACTTTACAACACCTTACTATATTTGAAGAATATCCATCTGGGAGCTTCAGTCCACTTATCCGATTACATATCAATATTAACTGTTCCCTGGTCAAAGTATAATCATCTTTAGGCGTTATCGTCTTACTACCCTCCTAATATAGCCACAAATATATGTTCCCTAATGTTCATTTCTACCAAATCAAGCCTCGACTTTTTGTTGTCCTTTGTTCTACCACTGACATCTAGGACTGTATAAAAAATGTTATCAAATACATTCGTCTCAGTATGCATCGGATCTAAATAATGACGGATGCAAAATGTAGCCCAATAAGGCAGGTCAAAGAAAATGTAACGATGTCTAGTTGTGAACCTTACCATAACCATAAGCTCTCTCTAATATATGTGATTCTTCCTTGGAGGTGGAAAATTCAAATGACTAATCCAACTCAACAATGTTGTCCCAAACGGATGGTCAGGTACTTGATGTTTCTCTGTTTTTCGATTGAATTATCTACTCATCCGTCGATAATGATGTTCAATCAAAAAAATTGTTTGGAATTTGCAAAGAAAATAAATTTCCCCCCACGTTTGAGTCTCATAGCTTTAACTGACCTCATGCACATAGGACATGACAAGCCCCTATGAGTCGACCATCCACTGATCATTCCTAATGTCGGGAAGTTATTTATGGTCCATAGTAAAGATGCCCTCATGTCAAAGTTTTATTTAAGAGATACATTATAAGTTTGAACCCCTTTATCCCACAACATCTTCAACACATCAACTAATGGCCTGAGGTAGACATTGATGTCTTTACTTGGACTCTTATCACCCGGAATCAGTAAAGACATGAACATGTTGGGATTTTCCATACACATCAAAGGTGGGAGGTTATACACAACAATAATAACTGACCAAGTTGAGTAGGGTTTGGTGTAAGGCCCATTAAATGGATTAAAGCCATCCGTAGCAAGTCCAATCCTAACATTGTGAACCCCTTGAGCAAACGAGAGGTGCTTTTTGTCAAAAGTTTTCCACTCAAACCCATTTGTCAGGTGCATCAGTTGACCTTTGATTATGTCCCGTGTTGAGTGCCACCTCATATACTTGGCGGTATGTGTTGACATAAACAACCGCTGAAGCCTCAATCCGATAAGAAGTAACATAAGATCCTTTTCGGTACGTCTTTTCTCTTTTTCTTGCATTGTTCATAGTATCTACTTGTACTGCATACATCACGTGGCCTCGTATCTTTATTGACATCACCGTATTACAACATACAATCATTCTCACAAGCATGAATCTTCTCATACCCTAGATTGAGCCTTTTGACCATTTTCTTCACATCATAGTACGATTCTGGTAACTTATTGCCTGCCATTAAGAACTCATTCACAATGTTTAGCATTTCATTAAAACCACTCTCGCTACAGTCATGCTCATTCTTAAAGTGTAAAAGCTTAGTAATTGCGGATAAGACGGTGTTCTTTTCGTGTCCATCATATAGTGGCGTCACTGATTCATGCATGCAATAACTCATAGAAACCCGTAGCCCCGTTATTCGGCTCTTGCTCGATGCTACCTTCATCCCTGTTTGTATTCCACTAGAAGAATGAACCAGCAACTTCGACTATCATGTTAGTACATTCAAAGGTTTCGTCACCTCTGGATTTCGGTTCAGATTTATTTTCATCCAACCAAGTTTCCCCATGATATATCCATGTGGTTTAACCCTGCTTGAACCCATACACAAATAAGTCGCACATGTCATCACTCCTTTCCTTCCAAACTTCATTCACACACTTCTTACAAGGACATCTGATCTCATCGTCGCTTACTTGCTCAAATACAAAATTGAGAAACTGTTCAACCCCACTACGGTACTAAGAGCTAAGCCCACTCTTATCAGTGGCTACCCTATAATCCATCCAACTTCGATCAATAGACATCTTGAACAACGGGCTGTTCATCTCGCACTTTAACGGGTCATGCTTCTATCCCATTCCCGGATGTGTCGCCCCACTGATACCAACAACTTGAACATATCTTTAAATTTTTAAGAAATTTCGATAGCACCTCCCCATGGTCTTCAAGTACACGAAATAGAGTAACACATCAAAGTATAAATATGCACCCGAAGAACATTAAGAGATAAATACTGAACGAAAATTTTCAAAATATAAAGACGTGCTCAAGTCGTTAATACCAACCTAAGTGAGATCAAACATACAGGAACAGTCCTAAAATGAGGTCTATTTGAGATTCACTTATGCTAAGTGAATCTCAAACAGGTTTCTAAGCTTTCTAAACTATAAGAAAATATGAATAACACAATGCTACTATTTCAATTAAGCAGCAAAATGGAAACAAAGACATGGCAATTTATATTGAGAAAGAATTATATTCGTTTCAAATAGATGTATCTCAATAACATACATGTATCTCAATAACATAGATGTATCTTAACCAAAAGTACACATGTTACCTTTTTAACATATGTATTAGTGAATTTCAAAAAATAACATATACCTGAGTGCATATATATTAAAATTGCATTTAGTACAATGCCCTCAGTACACACAAGAAAAAAGGCATATTACTAAAACTATTCGCAGTCCCACTCATAAAAAAGGCAGCAGGTCCATAAAAACGATAACTTTTCTTATCTCTTAACTTTAAGTTAAGGATTCACATAAGCTTTAGTCTATGTATGTATGTATGTATGTATGTATGTATGTATGTTACATTTTGTACAATTATTTCCTTCAAAAGTTAAAAAGTTTAGGACTACTTTCTCACAAATTAAATAAATGGAGAAATTTTATTCAACTTCCGTGTTACCCATTTGGTATAATTAACTAAAGTTTGCCTCTACTCTAATTCAATCATCAAATAACCAATTCAAAAAGTACTCAAAGAGAATAAAATAAATTCTAAAGGTTAACATAAGATATATATATATATATATATATATATATATATATATATATATATATATATATATATATATATATATTATAATTTCATATGTGAATAAATAAATGAGTTCAGTATTAATGATATCACCTGATTATCCCTTCTTCTTTAATAATGCAAAATTAGAGCTTTAATGAACTTAATTCAAGAAAATTTTGAATTCTTTAGCATAAGAAATTTTCAACTGAAATTGTCTATCTTCACAAGGCCATGAAAACCCTAGTTCAGCACCAAACGAAAAGAATGACTCTTGAATTCCTACACATCCCACACAATGAACCTATAACAAAAACACATAATAACACACAAATTTTCAATTCAACTAAACGAAACGCTGCAATATATACAAGGAATCCCAAGAACGCATAAAATGAATACAAATCACATAATATTCTCAAATTTATTAAAATATTTTTAAAATTATAAATACGACTCTTTTTTTGGGACAAAACTAGGGTTTAATAACTAAATAAAGTTGACACGAGCATTTAATAAGTAGATATTATTAGATTTTGGAATGTAAAAAAAGAAAAGAAAAAGACTTTCTTACGAATCATTTACTTTTTTTGTTGTGAATAAAAAAAATTCTCTTTTTATTTCCTTCATATGTTTTCTCTTTCACACATATATATTTGGTAATATTAGAAAGGTTCACAAGTTTCCTATTAAATTATAGTGTTACTAGTGTAGTGGTACTTTCCCAAATTTTTTTATGCTTTAATTTGAAGAAGGTAAACATTAATTTTTTCCGCCTCAGGAACTTCAGTAATTTCTTGTTGCATCTGTTCTATTAAAAGAATTGGGAAACTTACTAAACTTACCACAAGCACTGTAAATGCCAATATAAATCAAATAAAATCATAAATAAATCTTATACATTGAGATGATAACAAAGCTATTATAGTGGTTCCATTACTTAGGGTTATATTTGGGGAAAAAGTTGAATTGAAAAACTTACCAATCGTGATAGAGGCGGCGATGAGGACTGTCGACGGCGACGGCGAAACAAGAATTAAAAGATGGGCGACAAATAGCTACCCAAGGCGACGACGTGAGGAAGAGGGAAAAAAGAATTTCGCGCGGGTGGAAGAAAAAGAATAAGCTGAAAAATAGCAGTCTGATTTTATAAAACTCATTCTCGATGGCAGTTCTGTTGAGGTTACTCCCGTCGCCAATGACTTAATGTCGATGGCCGATTCCCTTTGCCAATGACCTAGCACGTCGCCTTACACCCTTCCCGCGAGGGTGAAGTGAAAAAGATGGAGCCATATAAAAAAAATTAAGTCATTATCGAAGACATTCATTCACGACGGCAGTGCCGTCGCCATTGAGGTTATTACCGACGACGTTTTTCCTGTCAGGAATACCCCCGTCGACAATGCCCCTTTTTTTGTAATGTAACTTCTACTTCAGTTATAATGTAGACATACATGCTAACTAGTGAGAGTTGGTGTCTGAATTAGTTTGTTACAGATATCAAAAGAACACTATTATGCATATGTATAATAGTTGTTCAAGTGCAGAATAATAATGTAAATGATAGCGCCACACAAATTTTCAAACCACAGACACAAAGATTTTTGTGTGGTTCATCACCTATCCTCTAATCTAGTGATCTAATCTACGTCTAATACCAATTGGTATTGGAGACTCTTTTTATTAAACTTAATACTCAAACAATTACAAAATTACTCTCTGTACAAAGAAGCTTCAACTTAATGATGGACATGACTGCCGCTTTACACCTCAGCAACTTTCACCACTGAAACCTTTGAAACTTCCTTTGTTAGAACATTATCTAGAGCTGGATCAACCAAGCTAAAGAAAGCTTGAATTCTAGTTTTGATAAGAAGAAAGACAATTATAGAGCAACTATAACTTTCCAGCCAAAATAAATTAATAACAAAGCACTACTTGATTGTTGGAAGCATATCTTTAAAAGCTTTTTAATATTAGAAAATTTAAGTCTTGAAAGTTTTCTCTACTGGACTGAGTATATCAATAAGAGTTCTGTCTTCAATAGCCGAGGAGGAAGATATACATAAATAGAGGTTTAACGGTTAGAAAGCTTTGTTAGAATGAATCCAAAAATCTCAGTTGAAACAATACCCAAATTCAGCAGAAATATATGAGTAACGGATATATGAGGATTTTTCTCCAAATAAGTTTCTTTTCAAATATAAAGATATTCAAAATAAGTCATTTTGAAAAGAACTTAATTAAAGGAAACCAAATCAACAAAGATATGATGATAGAGACCTATTCAAAATATACTGTTCAGATTCCTTAATTTTAGGATGAAAAACATTTGACCAGTTTTAATTTAAAACAAACTTCCAACAACCAAATAAAGCCTTGAAATTAAAATACTTTGGGCTAGAAAGTCTTACATTAATTCTTAAGGACAGAGACACTCTAACAAACTGAATACCCCAGTTGGGCCATTATGGGATCAACTCAATTTTCAACAACAACAAATATGATCCAAATAGCACAAAACATGCTCATACACATTAGTTTCATACAACACATATTGTCATCATTAAAACAAAATATAGAAACCAACATTCTTCCCCTTTTTGATGATAATAATATATAACTCTACAAAGCAACTTGTCATTATTAAAACCAAAGGTATATAAACCAACATTCTCCTCCTTTTAGATGATGACATCTACAATATAAAACTCCCCCCCAAATATATGTCTCCCCCTAAGATTATGTATATTTAAGGAGCAGTAAATAACTTGACCATACATGTTGTTAACATGTATAACTACTAACATACCCATTATGAACATAATGCAAATAGAATTAAGCTAAACAAATTCCAAATAGCCATTAATTGCACAAATATCTCTCCGCCTTTGTCATTATCAAAAAGAAATAAATAAAACCATGCATATTAATCATTAAGCACAAGTTGATTATATCATATATATGCATATCAATTTAGTTATATTTATCCCCCTTTGTCAACATTAAAAGAAATAAGCACAAGAATGACATTGGAGTAAACTTATAACAATAATACATATAGTTAGTAAAAAATGATCATACCTTTGTGATTTGTTACCTATATATATCAACATTGTTGTTACCAATAGTAAGCTTGATAGATGTGCTCCGTAGCGTAGCTTTGGATTTTGGATTTACGATCATAATCTAATCTCTTCAAAAGCTCTTCTTTTGGTCATCCCAATTTTGAGGTCTTTAATGCTCAGGTTAGGAGGATGATTTTTCACTGTTATGATTGTTCATGGAAGCCTAACTTCAGTTATATGTTCCTATGGATCGTGCTCAGGAATGTATATTATGACTTCTGAAGTAGATATATCGACGGGTCAACTTGTCTGGAATCAACTTTTTGCATACATGAGTTTTCTTTTGAAACAGACGGGTCAGGATGTCTGATTTCATCTGTCTGCTTTTCAAGTTTATCTATTTTTACTTCTGATGCAGACAGGTTAGGCTGTGATCTTGATTCAATTGTCCGATTTCCACGTTCCAGATTCTTTTTTCCTGCATAATCTTCATTCTCTTCTTTTGACAGAATATGGTTAATATCATCAAAAATAATATGCACTGATTCTACATCAAGATTGTGATTTATATTAAATATGGAGCATTTAGGCACAATAAAAACTTTAATTATAATAAATGATATTATGAACCCTTGAGTTATGAAATCCATAGAGTTTTCATAATATATCTAATTAAAACTCTATTTAAAAAAACATGAGTTACTTACAGATTCTGCCAAATAATTTATAAGTAACTTACTCTCTCAAAGTAAAGACCTATCCATCTCTTTTTTGACCTTGAGACATCTACAAAACAAACAAATAGTCTCTACCTTTTTGGTACCCAAATTTATTTTATTTTAATTTTATTACAATTAGAATCAAAATGACTTTTAAAATCACATTCTTTACAAGTAACAAATAATGAACAATAAAGTGGCTTAAACTTTGGTTTACTATTAATCATTTTAATATTATCATTAGTCCTATTTTTCACATTTTTAATAAGATTATACCCATTTCCTTGCTTATCAATGCTAGATTTTTGAGCACTCAACATTATATTCAAATTCTCTTCTCCTTGAACAAATTTTGCAAGGTCTTTTTTCAATGATATTATTTTTTCATTATTATTATTTTGCATGCTTATAATTTTTCCATCATTAAAAGCATTTATACATGCATCTCTCATTTTCAAATTTTCTTTTAAAACTTTATTTTCATTTTTGAGATATTCATTTTCTTTTATCTCTTCGATAAGTGACTTAACTTCATTCATTAGCTCATTTACGCAATTATTTAAATGTGTAGTTTTCTTTTAAGTTGTTGATTTTCAATTTTTAAAGTAAGATAATCAGACATAGTTATTTCAAGAGCTTTACTAAAATGAAAATTGTTTACCTCAAGTTGATCATCATCTTCTAGTCACATGAAATAGAGTTGACCAATTTCTTGTTGTTGTTCTGTTTTGGACTTACTCATTGAAATTGAGCTACCTTTTTTTATTCTTTCTTTAATTTGTTTCTTCCTTTGAAGTAGTCTCTCGAGTTTTCTTGAGAGCATTTCAATTTCTTTATCAAAATCTTCGTGATCACATTTATTATTGCTCTCGACTTGAAATGTAAATGTCTTCTTTATTGGTGCCTCGTCTTCATCATCATACCTCTTGAGTTGATTTTCAAACTCTTTAAGTTTACCAAAGAGGGTGAGAGTCTCCATAATGCTAATTGTTGGTGAGTGTTGGAGTGTGGTAATTTTTGGAGCAAATCTTCTTGACATGATTCTCAACAACTTTCTATTGATTTCCTTTTGATCAATTTTTCTCCCTAGCATGTTGAGAGAGTTCATTAGTGTGAGGAACCTCGCTTGAACTTCATTGATTGTTTAATCCTTTTCTAACTTGAATAGCTCATAGTCATGCATTAGCATACTCAACTTCACTTCCTTGACTTTGGAAGTACCTTCGTGGCTTATTAAGATAATATCCTCGATTTCTTTTGTAGTGCTACATACTGAAAATTTATCAATTTCAGCTTGAACCATTCTGCTTAACAAGGTGTTCGTGGCTTTTGAGTCGTAGAAAAATATGTAGCTTTCGTTTACATCCATCTCCATGAGAGCCTTTGGTTTGCTATCATATTCATGCCTAGAAAAAAGCATATCCACTTTCAACAACCCACCATTCCCATAGATCCTTCTAGAGGTAGATCTTTATTATGAATTTCCAGTAGTTGAAGTTCTCACTCCTGAGCAACATCAGTGACCTGCTAGTAGACTGCCTTTCTTGGAAATTGAGGTATGCCATATGATCTTTACCTACAATCTGCAAAGACCAATATTAGTAAAGCCTTACTTTGATACCAAATATAATTCTGTATAAATATGCACACCTGGAGGGGGAGGGGTGAATAAGTGTCTAAGCTAGAAGTGATTGACAATGACAAATATTTATTTTTCATGTCACAAGTTTAAAACAGACTGGTGATACATTTGTCTTTTGGTGTCTGCTTTAGACTAAATTCTAATATAGTTATAATGTAGACAAGACAAGCTAGTGAGAGTTTGTGTCTGGATTAGACTAACTTCTACTTCAGTTATAATGCAAACATGACAAACTAGTGAGAGTTCGTGTCTGAATTAGTTTGTTACGGATATCAACAGAACACTATTATGCATGTGTATACTAACTGTTCAAGTGCAGAATAAGAATGTAAATGATAACGCCACACAAATTTGCAAACCACAGACACAAAGATTTTTACATGGTTCAACCCCTATCCTCTAATCTAGTGGCCTAATCCACGTCAAATATCAATTGATATCGAAGACTCTTTTTATTGAACTTAATAATCAAACAATTACAAAAGTATTCCCTATACAAAGAAGCTTCAACTTAATGATGGACACGACTACCCCCTTGCACCTCTGCAACTTTCTCACCACTGAAACCATTGAAGCTTCCTTTGTTACAACACTATTCACTATTGGATCAACCAAGCTAAACAAAGCTTGAATTCTAGTTTTGATAAGAAGAAAGACAATTACAGACCAATTATAACTTTCCAGCCAAAGGCAATTAATAACAAATCACTACTTGATTGTTGGAAGTCTATCTTTGAAAGCTTTTTAATATTAGAAAATATAAGTCTTGAAAGCTTTCTTTACTGGACTGAGTATATCAATAAGATTTTCGTCTTCAATAGCCGAGGAGGAAGATATATATAAATAGTAGTTTAACGGCTAGAAAGTTTTGTTAGGATGAATCCCAAAATCTCAGTTGAAACAATACCTAATTTCAGCAGAAATATATGAGTAACAGATATATGAGGATTTTTCTCCAAATAAGATTCTTTTCAAATATAAAGATATTCAAAATAAATCTTTTGAAAAGAACTTAATTAAAGGAAACCAAATCAGCAGAGATATGATGATAGAGACCTATTCAAAACATACTGTTCAGATTCCTTAATTTTAGGATAAAAAACATTTGACCATTTTTAATTTAAAACAAACTTCTAGCAACCAAATAAAGCCTTGAAATTAAAATACTTTGAGTTAGAAAGTCTTACATTAATTCTCAAGGACAAAGACACTAACAAACTGAATACCCCAGTTGGGCCTTTATGGGATCAACTCAATTTTCAGCAACACCAAATATGATCCAAATAGCCCAAAACCTGCTCATACACATTAGCTCCATACAACACATTGTCATCATTAAAACAAATTATATAAACCAAAATTCTCTCCTTTTTTACGATGATAATATATAACTCTACAAAGCAACTTGTTATCATTAAAACCAAAAATATATAAACCAACAGTGCCTTTTTTATATATATATTTTTTGTTGTTATTATTCTTTTAAAACAAATTATTGTATTCTTTGAGACAGTAAGTATATATTGAGCCAGGGTTTACGATTTCTATGCATTAATTTTTCTGACATTTGATCATTAATTAATTGTTCAAGGGGGCAGGGATGGATGAATATGCTTGCAACTCATGCTGTTTACTTGGCCGCGAATGGATTGTTGTACATGCTCATCCAAATAAAGTATCAAAACCAGAGAAAGTCCCCATTTGAAACTCATCCTGTGGTCATGACAAGTTCAGTGGTAACATTTTGCGTCTATTTATGCGCAACAGTGCTGCAGGCAATGTTAGTGCAGACAAATAACGAATTAGATGACCCAAAGCTCTTGCATGATATCATTGTTTGCTGTGGAATTCTCTCTCTGATCTCAAATGCACTGGTACTGTTATTCACACACAAAGTAGGTTGGATTGTGGTTGCCATCATTGCTTTTGCCGCATCAATTCTACTAGCTTATGACCTGTTTATGATCATATCCAACTATATTTCTGAGAGAAACAACAACAACAACAACAACAACAACAACAACAATGCAACAACAGCTTCTGAATCACTGGCCATGGAGATGATTACTGGAATCAACAACAACGTTAATAATGCAGCAACAACTACTGAATCCGTGGAGAATAGTATTGCTGTTAACAACAACAACAGCGGCACCAACAACAGCAATAATATCATGCCTTGAGAAGTTTTTTTTTTTTTTTTTTCAAGAGCTTATGCTCCTTCTGGGATTTCTAGCCTTCTTTGCCCAGATGCTTTTCTTGAAGGCAAAAAATATTAGTGATTAAGTTGAACATTCCCGTTCCATATATATATATATACACGCTCATCTTGAAACCTAGATAATGGTTGAGTTTGTCAACTTGCGATTTTCATTATGTATTATAAATATAGTACTATGATCATTGTAATATACAGGAATTAAATGATGAACTCTCCCTCCCGTGTTATTCATTTTTAACCGGATCTTAAATATTATTTGTTGTAGTCAGTATATATATATAAATATATATATATATATGGGTTATATGTATATACATACCATATGCATTATCACAATGAGTTATGATGACGGTTTTTTGAAATTTATCGCATGACGGTTCAAATCGGTATCGCTATAACCTGAGAATAAATTTATGTGACGGGTGAAACTATCGACGTAAGCCTCTTATATAATACATAAGTATGTACATACATTTTTCCTAATATATATATATATATATATATATATATATATATATATATATATATATATATATATTCGGTCATAAGGGACCACTGTCTCTTATTTATGTACTCATGTTGCTATGACTTACAATACATGCTCCGCTGTTAGGACTATGAAATAATTTTCTTTGTTTATGGAATATGAAAGGCTGCTATATGTTGGTTAATTTTCCTTAAATATTCATTAAATTTCTGAGGTTTTGGAGTACTGGGGAAGTTACAGTTAGCCACGAAATACTTAAATACTGCAATTATGCATGATTGCAGGTCCCTCGTCATGGAGCTGTGCCAATGCTCTTGTAATATCCTGTATAAAAAAATATATATAATTTTTATAAAAAAACATATTATTTGAATTTTGTCTTTTATTTGGGGCATACTAGTCATTTTATTTATATGGGCTATAATAATTATTGAATTTTATTTGGACTTTATAAAATGTTTGGGTCAATTTTTGTGGACTATAATAATTAGAAAATTGATATTTTCACACGATTTTTTGATTTTTCTACATGAAAAGTGTCGCTATAGATGTATAGCGATGGTAAAAACCGTCGCTATAGGCTCTTAAGCTACGATTTTCATGTGAAAATATCAAAAAATCATGTGAAAATATCAGTTTTCTAATAATTAATAGATAATTTAAATTTAATAAAATTGGGTCCAATCAATATTTATATTACTGAATCCTGTTAATATTTGGAGAATTGGTGAGATATATTTATAAGAAATAAATAACTAAACCTAACTTTATTTTTGATAAGAAATGAAAACAAAAATAAAGAAAGAACCCAGCCGCTGCAAAGGGTAAAGAGCCTTTGGAGGCTAAAAGAAACTAAACCCAATTTGATAAACAGGTTAGTTTATAACTTAAAAATTGTTGCTATGTGTAGATTCAAAAGTATTATTATTGGTAGTAATATAAATCACCTATGTTTAATAGATGCTATCACCATTAATTGATTATACATAATTTTGATTGTTTGAGAGTTTTCATGTTAGTGGCCTAGGTAGTGTTTTTTAGCAATTCATATTAAATTGGTATAAAAGCAATAGTAAATGTTCTGTTAATTATGATTACCCTTGGCTTTTTTTTTTTTATAAAATTTATGGGATTGACACTAGTTCAATCCGTATGTATACATTGTGTTTGTAGTTAAGGTTTTATGAAAAAGGAATAAGATCAGTACACATGATGGATAATAAAATGTGTTTATTTTTTTTATTTTAACTTTATTTATGAGTTTAAGTTTTATATCAATCAGTAATGGTGTACTGTGCATAAAAAAACTAAAAAGAGAAAACAGAGATATTTTGGTTAAGTTAATGAGTTTTGTACTATTCAATTTATATATTGTATATATATAAGCAACATATTAGATAAATTAAACATTGGAGTCCTGATCATGTAATTGAGCTCAGTTATTAAGAGAATAAAGTCATGATATGGCAATCTAATATAATAATAGGGAGGTTAGGTTATGTATATAATATTTTATAGTAATACGTATAAATGTGCTTAATTAAACAACACTAGTAAATTATAGTGGAATTTTTTGATATTACATTGTTTAATCCATGTACGAATTTCGTAGTCCTTCAGTGATACTGTGAAATTTAATTTATTAGTTTGTTTTTCATTTCAAATTTCATTATTTTTTTCAGATAATTATTCCTTGTGAAATTAATATGATAGTTTCGTGTTAACGTTAATATATAGAATTCGTATTTGTACTTTTTAAATTAGGTTAACACATTTAGTATTTATTTTTAACTTTTTAGAGATGTACATGTTAACGTATATTTGGAGTTTCGTATTTATATTTGTTTCGGTGTTACATGTACACTTAGAACCCTTTGTGTTGATATTGTGTCGCATGTGTTGTGACATGGTATTTTGTTAGAATACACCGTAGGGTACACCTGAGCTATAACCACTTGTAGGGGTACCACAGACATGTCCTCTTGGCACCGAGGCATGACACCCGTGGCGGTGTGATTAGTCCACGACGGCTTCGTTTTGTGCTCCGGTAGGAGTTGGCCATTTGGTGATTTTTTTTGTGGGAGGCGTATGGGTCGACCCTAGTTATCTATTTTGTTCTGTTTTGCGAATTGGTGATTTTGTGTCAAACACGCCTTCCAATTTACATGCATCTGGATCCGGCCGGTTCGATGTATGTTATACTTGTGTGACATTATTTTGACTTGTCTGTGTGACATTATTTGACTTGCCTGTGTGTCAAAGTATATTTCTATTTTATTTTGAGCTCGGTATTCATTAACACTCAGTCATTTGATTCAACATATTATTTCTTTGTATTAGTTTTGTTCGTTATAGTTCAATTTATTTAATTGAGTTAGTTATTTCGTTTCATTATTCTTGTACTCTATATCCGTACTGGGCATTTGTCTCATGCTGTATTTTTCTTCCAGCAGGTAATCAAGGGGATCAAGGGCAAGTGTGATGAAAACTGTCTTTTGTCCAAATGTTTAGATATTTTGTTTAGATTGTGATACATTGATTTATTTAGAGTTGTAATAAATATTTTAGATTGTGGTTTGAGTCATGTTGACATTTATTATGGTTTGACTTGTGACATTTATCAGATATTGAGATTATTCTTTTGTGGCTTAGAGCCTTATTATAATTTTATAAGTTTTGTTCTATTTTGTGCGTAAATGTTACAGTATGTAACAACTCGGATCAAATTCCAAGTCCGGAATAAATCTTGGGTCAATTCCCAAGTCCAGATAGAATCAAATCCATCAAAATAAGGTCTTAAACCACTGTCACAATAGTATATTCTTAGGTCATCTTAGTCCGCCACAGGCTCACCCAAAAGGTCATGACTTGAAGGTACTATTGGTAGTTATTTAATTCCTTATATATAGACAAATTTTTCCCATATATTTCGATGTGAGACTGAGGTGTTACAGCTCTTGTAAGAGAAAATATTCTATTTATATAGTTTACTATTTATACAATTTACTTGTATGATTGATTATAATAAACTCTAATACTGAGGGAATGTTTAACTTGAGCTTAAAAACTCTGTTGTAGTGTATTGAGCATACTAAAACATCTTGCTCTAATTTATGAATGCAGCCCAAACAACACAACAACTCAAACTACAGTGGCTTAAATACATCTAGATGACTGCTAGTCTAACTAATTAGTTCGGGCTGAACCACTAGCCTATGTTGAGCTGGAAATTCAATTAGAAGTTGTTAATAGAACCTTTGGGACATGATTTCGAAGACCCGATTTATTCGGTGGGACCTATCCCACGTGATGATGTATTCTAATAAGGAGATTTGATTTTATGGAAACAGACCGCATTAGTTTCGACTTTTCATTCTTAAGGAGATTGACTTCTATCTCAGTATGGTAACTACTATTATAACGAGTCTTATTCCTACTCGGGGACGGGCTTCTTGAGGAGGTGTGCACTATAAATACATGGCTATACCCTAATTCAAAGGTAATAACACTTTGTCTCACAAAATTACTAAAGTTAATTATAATGTGCCTCTATTGTTAACCTTTTCTCCAGCATGTACTTATTCTCACACCGGACCTATCCCTCGACGACCCCGACCGTCAGAATTTTTAGTGTGTTTGCCCGTTTCTATATAGGATTTGGCTTGCTGATTGGTGATTGGGCGAGCAGACAGATCTTGGAGTTAACATTGAGGTTAAAAGGAAGGTAACTTTAGTGCTACCTTTTTTAATCACCCACCTACTATGTTGAAAACATGACGAGTAAATGGAAAACAGTTTCAAACCAGGAGAGATCCTTGGCTAATCCATCAGCACAACCAAGAGGGTCAGTCAAGGACATGCTCAGCCCCAATAACATCATTGTGGATCCAATACAGTCTTGGATGCGACAACAGCTGTTTTCCACAAGTCAGGGGACTCCCAATTAATTCTCCTAGCCACATCGCAGATAGTCAATCCCGGACACACATACTTAGAACAAGAGTGTGATCGAGATGAATAGGATCAACGTGAGCTGATTCAGACCCAAAAAATCAAACAAACCAAAGATGCTATGAAGGTTTCATGCCTCCCAACATAAGGAGTTAGACGATGTGACAACCCAAAAATTCATAAGATCTTGAATAATTAAAATAAAGGTTAAAGAATAAAACCTAGATGGGAATTAGAGGATTAATTAAAAAATTTAAAGAACCTATATGGTTTGATTTGAATTTTTAAGCAATGTAAAGAAATTAAATGAGAATGATATATAGAAATTGTGAAAAGAAAGAAAGAAGTGTATATATGTATAGGTACATATATATATATATATATATATATATATATATATATATATATATATATATATTTAGTAATGTGTTATATATATATATATATATATATAAATATGTATATATATTTATTTGTTTTATAAAGAGAAATAAAAAGAAATCGGGTTACCAACATAGCTTGGGAATTAAACCATAATCAATTGTACGAAAGGGCAAAATGGACATATTGCTAACTTAATAAAGTATGGAAGTGAATTATGAAAGTTAAGGGAGAATTGTGCGAGTTAGAAAAACCTTAGGGTTGAAAACCTAATATTTGAAGCTTAAGAAAATACCTTAAGGAATAAAGAATATTCTGAGAATATGCTAAGAATATGCCTTACATGATAATTTAATAGAACCCAAAAATATTAAATTTGGAGAAATCAAGGATGGTGGGCCCCACTAGGGTGTGATAATTGGTGATGATGGTTAGGAAATTTCCTAGAAGTGAGGAAATGACTATTTTGCCCAAAAAAAAATTGTTAATGACTTTTGTGCCCTAGGAAGGAAATTTCTAGGAAGTTTCTAGTAATGGGGAAGTGACTATTTTGCGTCAAGAGAAATTTGGTAATAACCATAGCGTCCTTCTAGGAAATTCCTAATTATAGTTAGATGACAATTTTGTCCTTAAAGAAAATTGATTATGACCAATATGTCATATGAGGAAATTTCTACAAAATTTCCTTGAGATGACTTAAAGACCATCTTGCCCTTCTCTAGTAATGGTTAAAGATCATTTTGCCCTTTTCTAGTGAGGGACTTTTAGCTCATTTGATTAAGTAAATAAAATAAATAAAAATAAAGAAAAATTGGACACTAAAAAGGGGCTTCACCCGACCACATCAAGGGGGAATTCACCACATGGGAAAAAAATCATTTCCAATCTCTTAGTTGTCAATGTTGCTCATTAACCCCCATATGTGTCACAATTTGATTTAGCCACTTATTTTGCTATATATAAGTATGCAAGTAAGTGGAGAAGAGATAAGATAGAGATATTGGGAGATTATATATATATATATATATATATATATATATATCTGATCAGGATCTTAAGCACACCTTATCTAACATACCTTGCATACCCCCCCTTTATTTTGGGATAGGTCCATCGCTATATATGTAACCGTCGTCTTATCTTTTAGCGACGATGAGATAATATATATAACAGACCGAATCGAGATAAATGGCAGGTCAGTCACTAAAGGGGTATGCAAGGTATGTTAGATAAGGGAGAGCTTAAGATCGGATATATATATATATATATATATATATATATATATATATATATATATATATATTACCCATCTATATATATATATACTTTCTCTTTAGTAAAAATAATTTTTTTACTTCATTTCATCTTATTATTTCCAAAAAGCTAAGAACTAAAATAGAAAGAGAGAGAGAGAGGAAGGAGAGTGGTGGCAGCCACCTAATGAAGCTGGAGAGAGTTTTGATCCTTGATGCTACCTAAGTTCATCCACTACTTTGGAAGGAAGAGAAAAATAGCTACAAGATCAAGGTATAAAGAAATAAAATCCTAAATTTGTTTATTCCTTTTATTTGGGTTGTTTTTAATGAAATAAAGGGCTTATGCTCTTGAAGTTTAAAACTCTTGATCTATATGTTTTAAGGTGTTTCATGCTTAGATCTAACCATTTTAAGTGATAAAAAGTTTGGAAATCAAAGGTGTACAAAAAATTGTTTTAAGCTTAAAAAACTTTGAAATTTTAGCCCACTTTGAGGCTTCACCATTTGAAATCTATAACTTTTTTTTGAGATCTGTCAAAGAGGTAAGTTAGATACATGAGTTATCTGATTAACCCAAGTGGTAGCACTCAAAAATGTTAAACGGATCAACCATGGTATCATTTTTCGTAAAACACTCCCTGTCGACAAAAATTTGAAAAAAAAAAAATCAAATGAGTTCCTGGCCATTTTTGGTGAAGGTTGTTTCAGCCAATTTTGATGTTCTAAAAATTCTAGCCATTTGTGGTATGATAGTATATCAAGTTAACTAGATCCATTCCAAAGATGGTGATTCTTGGATGTGTAGAATGAGAGTTATGGAGGTTATAAGAAATGGCTACTTTAAAAGTAAACTTCAATAACTATTTGTGTGTAACTCCAAAAATTGTGAACTTGTCACTAGAAGTACATATACATAACAGGAACATCCCCTAAAAGTTTTAGAATTTTTGGACAAAAACTCAGTTCATGAAAATTGTTACAAGATCCGACTGTTTTGGCCATTTTAAGCATAATAAACAAAACTGAAAAATTCCAGCAAAATTATATGTTCATAAGGGTAATATTAACTAATGTTTCCCAAAAAATTAGAATTTTCGTAACTGTTTTTGTATTTTCCATGTGAATGATTGAGTTATGAATAAATGGATAAAATAAGTTAAGTGATGTTATAAAGAGTAAAAATATAATTTTTTGACAAAAGACCCTACAGATGATGTAATCAGATTTATGGAGGCTATTTTTTGTCATTTTTGATGAGATGTTATATTTATGGCATTTTAGGGTTGTTAAATAAAGTAATTAGTAAAGGGTAAACAATTAAAATAAATTATTTATGAGTTTAATAAATGATTAAAATATTATTAAATAATTAATAATATTAGATTGACATGTTATTAATAAATGTTAGATTAAAATATTATTAAATGATTAATAATATTAGATAATGATTTAAAATATTATTATATGATTAATAATATTAGATTAAAGTTAAATTAGAATATTATTAAATGATTAATAATATTAGATGATTAAGATATTATTAAATGATTAATAATATTAAAGTGCGATTAAAATATTATTAAAAGGTTAATAATATTTATAAATAGTTAAAATATTATCAAATAATTAATAATATTAGTAAGTGATTAAAATATTATTAAAGGGTTAATAATATTTGTAAATGATTAAAATATTATTATATGATTAAAGTATTATTAATTGATTGATAATACTAAGAAGTTAATAAAATATTATTAAGATTAATGATATAAAATGAGTTTAAGATGATAGTAATATTATCAAGGTATGATAATATTACTAAGGACTTAATGTAAGATCTAATATTTATTATGTGACTAAATGTTAGCTAAATTATTAATGAAGTAATAGTATTACGAGGCATGGTATGTTATACTGATTGAAAGATCAATCTTATAAATGATAGATCTTTCATAAGAGATTAAATTAGACTGCTCAGTGGTAATCGACGGTCAAGGCAAGTCTCCTAACTTAAACTCGAGTTATTATGTTTCAAGCATGCTAGTGGATTAATTATTGACAATTATTCCACATCTTTGATTATTGATTCGCACTTGGTGCTTGTTGCATATGTTCATCAGGTATGAAAGGTTATTCACCTTCATTATCATAAGGTTCAGTTAAATTTGTTCATGGTCATTGTTGACCATCCAATGTTATTGATTCAGTTATTCAATTATTGAAATTTGATTCATGTTCTTTCTCAATTATTATACATTGTTGAAAACTTGAAAGCTTATTCCTTTTCAATCATGATATATCCTTTTTGTATTTAAACTTGTTGAGTAAAGTAGTTTCTCACCCTTGCTATATCATGATAACAAAATTTCAGATTAAGACGAATGCTCGAGGAAGGACAGAGACAAAAGCAAAGTAGAAGATTAGATTGTTATGCACGTTAACAAATTAGTTATCTAATGTAAGTTATTTATGTAAACCTTTTATGATATTGAAGGTATGTATCAAGTTAAGGTTATAGACCTTGAGATATGTTATAAGAATTGATCATATAAATAAATTTAAGTTTATATTTTCCGTGTTAGTTAGAGAATATGTAAAATGATGATGTATCATAATGCACCAGGTCTGAGGTTGAAGGGAGCCGGATTTGGGGGCGCTACAAACGCTCAGTTGACCGTGATGGAAAGAGGAGGGGCTTCTATAATGCTCCCAAATCTGGGTCTCTTGAACCTTGGACTTGGTACATCACAGTACTATCTTCGTCTCAATATATACCACCTTTATTCATAAATTAATGAAAACAAACTTGCTTTTATACCAATTAATACATTATTCCTTTCCGTTTTAGAATCTGTAACTTTTACAATCGGTTATTACATTTGTAGATCGTCCATGATCTATCTATACATCTTAAAAAATAAACAATAAGTTTCATATTGACATATTAACTTCCAAGTATTCATTAACTCTTAATTCAAATTTAAATATTCTTCTGTGCAGTGTTCTTCAACTCAACATCTATAATATATTAATAATAATGCCCATCTAACATAATTAAAGACTACGCATACAAGTGTTCTAGCGTTTAACATTTTGCCGAGTATAATTACTCAAACAGGATTACACCAATGTGCTTGTTTTTATTAAAACACCAAACATCTTCCATAACAATTCCTTCTTGTGAACTTTTGTCTATTCTGAAGTTTTTGATGCTATGGTCTTTTATTTGTATTAACCTTTATCTGCAAAAAAATTTTGCAAGGCTGAGCATGATGTCTCAGCAAGTTCAACAGTCTACACCTTTCATGCATCATATAACATACATATTACATATATTCATGCATCATAAGTTTTTAGCCAATGCATTTACAACCCTGAGAAGAACTTCCCGAAGAAAAAGATGGCCTGGCCATTTAAGCTAGGCAGTCTGACTTAAACAAAAGAATCTTTTGAATAGTGGAGTCTACGCAATGAAGTACATGGACTACATTGTCTAAAGAATGTCTTTAGGAGAGGTCGACTGATTTGAAGAAGATATCTCATTTTTAAGGTATAGAATTGCCCATGAATAACCATATGGCTAGAGATATGACATTTACACTTATGACTAGTAAAGTCACACATATATCTTAATTTCTACATTGTTAACATGTAATATTTGATTAACACTGTGGTTTGGATATTGCAGATGATGTCTGTAAATTAATTTATATGTGAATATTTTTTATGGATTAGTTGTTGGGTGTGATCTATGTAGTTTGTGTGATTATTCTTCATTATATGTTATTGGTTGTAATATTTGGTTTACAGTTTAAAAGCATACAGGGGAACAACCTAAATCCATATTGTATTGTTTAAAAAACAATTGGCATCCATAGTTTAATACTACGGATTGCACTGTGGTTTGGACGGTGTAGATGATGTTTATAAATTGATTTATATAGTATGCAAATATTTTTTATGGATTTATTGTTGGGTGTGATCTATGTAGTTTGTCTGACTATTCATCATTATTCGTTGTTGGTTGTGATATTTGGTTTACATTTTAAAAGCATATATGGGGAACACTACAAGAAAAAAGGGTTAAAATCGACGGAATTATCCTCGACGGTCCGTCGTAAATAGTGTATTATTGACAGAATAATTCGTCGATAATAGGTCACTCGAGAATAATATAATTACGACAAAATTTTGTCAGAAATAGAAGGTCCTCTTTGGCGTGAAGCCTACCGCTAGTGCGAAACCTAATGTCGACTGAATGGTGATAATTTTTTAGAGAATATCCGTCAAGGATAATATAATTTCGAGGGACTTATTTTCGACGAACATTAACTTATAAAACCTAATCAGACTGCGTCTTCTTAGCCGCCTAATTTTTTTTATATTTCTCTCTCTCTCTCTCTCTCTCCTCATATCTCTTGAACTCCTTCCCATCCGGTCCTTCCCTCGCGTTCGGTCGTCCTCCTCATCCTCCTCCTTTTTTACTGACCGAAGGTCGTGGCGACGCTGTGGTGGGTGTCCAATTTTGTGGCGGCTCATGTCCTCCTCCTCCTCCTCCTCCATTTTTCTGCAGCTTAAGGATTTAAGGTTAGCTTAAGCACGATTAAGGTTAGTATTATTGTGCCCTAATTTATGATCAGTCCCCGACCCCAAAATTATTGATAATTTTTGGCTTAATTTTTCCTCTAATGTTACCTGTTTTGATTTTGTATTTTTTCCCATATATATGATCAATTTTGTTAATTGATGAGGAGTTCTTATGTATTATGAATTTAATTAGCAGCTTGGATATTTAGGTTTGATTAGCAGTTGATGTTAGTCTGAATTTTATGTTATACTTGTGCAATAACAATTATATGTTACTGATTTTAGCCATGAATCTAATAATTGATTCACGTTAGGTTTAATTTGTGTAATTTGCATGTTCATAATTTGATTGAAGCTGATGTTAGTCATGTATTGAGTTGTATTGTTGAATTATATACACCTGTTGGTTAATATTTGTAATGGTATTATGAAATCTTGGTATATTTGTTATTTCCGACGGAATTCCCGACAGAATTTCTGTCAGAATTCTTCAATTTCAAAATCCGTGGGCCCTGCTTTATTTTATTTATGTATTTTAATTAGTTTCCAATATTGAAATATACTAAGTAGCATGTACTTAATTTCCTACTAATAAAATCAACTGAAAATGAACTTAAGTATCATTTACTTAGTTTCAAATTACTAAAAATAAATAATATTATAAGATAAACTAAATTTAAATTATATTTTGTATGATAAGATAATATAAAATAATAAAATAAAATAACATAATTAAGATAAAATAAAATAATTTAATTTATTTGTAATTAAATTAAATTAAATAATATAATACAATCAAATAAATTAAATTAAAATAATTTAATTTACCTTAAATAAATTGTAGATAAAATAATACAATATAAAATACAGTATAGCAATACAAAATAAAATAAAATGAAATAAATTACAATAAAATAAAATAAATAAAAATAAAATAAAATAATAAAATAATTTAACATAAAATAAATTACTATAAAATAAAACAAAACAAAACAAAAATAAAAATAAAAGAAAAGAAAAAGAAAACAAATAAAATAACATAAAAAAATAAAAAAATACTAAGTAGTATTTGCTTAGTGTTCCACAACTAAATTATATCTGAATATGTTTGACACATGTAAATACTTATGACCTTTACTAAACTAAGTAATATTTGCTTAGTTTTCCACAACTAAAGTAAACTAAATATGTTTGACACATGTAGTACACTTGTGAGAAACTTTAGTAAACTAAGTAGCATTTGCTTAGTTTGCACAATCTTCAATAAACTCAATAATACTCTCTCTTCAATATTCAATACACTCAATAGATCGTTTAGTTTGACATTATCCTCAATAAACTCAATAGTTATAATCAATTACAATTATACATTTTATAGTACATATATCATTCTATTAAGATGTTAGATCGCCTTAGTTGAGCTGGCTAGGGGTTGTTCGATAAAAGTTGCAAGGTGCAGGAACAACTTAAGTTGGCATCGGCATGGTACTAACTTATCACCCAATTCATTGTGAAGAAAGCATGAACTGCCTTGGCTTTCTCCATAATTCGTCCCTTCAACCGCATTTTGGGACATTTATCAGTTCTCCTTCCCCACTTAAGCTTAATACTTAAAACTATTATAGCTTTTATTCTTTTAAAATAAAAAGTTCATAAAATATAATGAACTATATAGGAATGAACAAAGAAGAGAAACTAATTAACCGGTTAATATATTTGTAGGTTAACATAAGGTCGTTAGTCGATGAACTTAAGATGTTGTGGGTATCAGGTGTTCAGACTTATGATAAAGCTGTCGAGTAGAATTTGTTTATGAAGGCAACATTGTTGTGGGCTATTACTGACTTTCCGGCACTTGGGATGATCAGTGGTTGGTCAACTAGCGGGAAGATGTCATGTCAAGTCTATATGGGGGATGTGCAAGGCACACAACTATGTCATGGGCGAAAAACTAGTTTCTTTGGAACTGCTCATAGATTTTTGCTTGTCGAACACAATTATAAAAAGATGTCTACACAGTTCAACAGAAAGACAGAGAAAAAGGGGGTTGTTCGTCGCTTGTCGGGCAGCGAGATATTGGGCTGGCTAAATCATCTAAAATTTCAACCGCCGAGGAACGAGCATGGTAAGTTGAGAGCAATAAGGTACAGGAAAACTAATAATTGTACAAACTCTCCCATTTGGTTTAAGTTGCCATATTGGGTCACACTATCACTTCGTCATTGTATAGATGTCATGCATAAAGAAAAGAATGTATTTGAGAACTTGTTTTAAACCGTTCTAGATGCGAGTGGTAAAACAAAAGACAATGATAAAACACGTAAGGACTTGGAGGCAATGAACATCATGCGGGAATTGTGGCTCCGACCAAACAACTCAAAACCAAAAGCTCCATTTTGTCTTACCAAACAATAGGTTGAAGACATTTGAAAGTGGTTAAGTGCATTGAAGCTCCTAGATGGATATGCTTCTAACATATCTCGCTGAGGTAAAGTTGAGCAGTTGAAAATTACTGGATTCAAAAGTCACGATTGTCATGAGTTCATGCAGAAGTTGATGCCAATTATATTTCGTGAGATGCTATCGAGGAATTTTGTTGATGCCTTGATCGCACTTTCAAATTTATTTTGGGATCATTGCTCAATAGTTATAAGGTACAGTGATGTGGAGCAGATGGAGAAAAATATAGTGTTGACAATGTGCAAGCTCGAAATAATTTTACCACCGAGGTTCTTTGACTCGATGGAACATTTGCCTATTCATCTTCTATGTGAACTTAAGCTTGGAGGACCGGCGCAATATCGGTGGATGTATCCTTTTGAAAGGAAATATCACTTACATTGTGCAATTCTGATTACTTTTATAAGTGAAATTCTTAATTAATTACGTCGATGCCTAACCGTATTTCAGGTATATGCGTCAATTAAAACAAAAAGTGAAAAATAAAGCTCGTGTAGAGGGTTCTATTACTGAACGTCATACGGAGGAAGAGCTTGTCAAATTTTTCTCTTTGTACTTTGACGATGTAGTCTCAACGAAACATAACCTTTTAATTCGGAATGAGGTCGTCGGACCCCAATCTCGTGCTAATGAGTTAGTTGTATTTATTTATCCAGCTAAACCATTTGGATATGAGACAAAGACTTACCTAACCGATAAAGATTTGAAGATTGTATCTACATACGTATTCTAAATATGCCCGAAGTATCCACTTATATCAAGTATGTATTATTATGTGTGCAAGCTATAATATTTAGAAGCGTAATCAATTGTTAAAGAACATATTGTTATTGTAGTTCATTTGAAGCAGAAGTGTATGCCTCTAACCCAGGACTAACTATAGAAAAGTTGGAAGCATTTACTACTGAAAACTTTCAACAGTGGTTTAAAAGAAGGGTTGAAGAAGATAATGCTTCTGAGCATTTTAGAGATGTTATTTCAGGTCCATACAAATGTATTAGTTCATTTTCAGGCTGCATCGTTAATGGGTATAGATTCAAGGTTAACGACTTGAATGAATTGACATCAGTCAACTTTGGCGATGTCGTGTTGGGAAGCTGTTACCAAGATTTTGAGTCCAATTACTATAGAAGATTAGAGGAAGTTGTTGTGCTCAATTATCCAGGGGTAAAATGGTCGTTACATTTAAGTGTCGTTGGTTTGATACTGCAAAGGGTGTTAAAGTTGATCGTAATAGAATCGTCACAATAGATATAAAGTCAAATTTACAGTCTGATGACATATTCGTCTTAATCATCCAAGTAACTCAAGTGTATACGCCCTTAATGTCGCAAATTATAGAACCACCTGGTATACATTTGTCACAGTGAAGACTTAGGCATTTGATGGTACTAATCTTTCTGGAATGGATGATCCATTGCAAGAACAAGTTAGCAATCCCAGTCCCGTAGTGCTAAATGATGACGATGTGATGTTAGATGATGTCGTTGACGTACCCGATGTTGACGAGGTCGAGGAAGAAGTGGTTGTACAAGATGATACCGACGAAGATATTGATACGCAAAAGGTGGAGACACAATCAGAGGATGAAACTGATTTTGATTCTGAGGGGTTTGACGACGTACTAAGTCTTAACTACTTTTTGTTTTGAAATTCTTTTACTTATAAAACGTAAGTCATAATAAAGTAACTACAATTTATTAAGTTAATTTTGGTTATTTCTGTAGTATATTTATGGCTAGAGATAGCGGTGGAGGTTGTCGTGGTGGCGGCCGTACAGGATCGGGCGACAGCTCCTAGGACGAGTCGTCTTCATCTAGTGAGTTGATTACTTTTTTATAGTTTCAAAAAAAAGTTCAAGTTATATTTTTTTTCACAATGTCATAACTTCATTATACCTACAAATATTGGACGTCGGCGTCACCGAGGGCCTAACCTTGGTTTACTAGGACGTCAGCCGGCAGTTCCACACACCGTTCAAGTTGATGTCGGCTCGTCGCAGTAATTCTCAACTATTATATATCATGTTCAATTAAAATGATTTAATTATGTGATTGCACAATTAAAATAATCCATAAAATTTTTTGGTTATTTTAGTATTTTGGACCTTGTCGCTAAGATGACCGTACACGCCATATGCCTGACGCATCTCCCAACTGGCTTCATATAATTTAACCAGTACGCACAGTGTGATGCCTCCTTTATGGTGACAGTGTTGTACGAGTTTCACGTAATTCAAATAGTTATTTACTGCCAAAAAGTTGATAATAGTTATTTACAATCAGAATCAAATTTTTACTGATACATACGTTATGAATTTTGATAGACATATTATGGATATGTAGATGGCATCTCTGAGGCAGTCGGTGATGATGTTATTATTGCACACATCACGAAGAACTATGTCAACTGGATGTACGAAATGCAGCAGAGGGCAGCCCATGCAGTTCAGGAGCAGCTCGGGACTACTATACGAGATCATCAGCCGTAGATAGTCTTAGATAGAACATGGGTTGTCGTTTGCATGTAATGGGATGCTGATGCCTTTAAGACAAAATTCGAGTAGATGAAGAAGAATTGAGGACAACTCCGGATTGTACATACTTCTGGCTCGTAGTTGTTTCAGGAGATTAAGTCGGTATGTATTTATATTTAGTTTAGTTTAATATTAAACTGCATTTATAGTAAATTAATGTGATATTAATTAATATATGATTTAGGCCATGCGGAGCAGCTTGGGTTGACCTCCTACTATGATCAAATTTTGGGATAGAGTCCATACGCCGAAGGCAGCGACTTCATCGTTGACGATGTCTCCCGCAGCATTAGCTATACGGTTAATACATTTACTATATTGATTATAATTTAGGATCATATTACGTAATTAATATGATGATGTCGAGTTAACTCACATGTACATATATTAAATTACAGGACCAATTTGACAAACTCCGGGCCACGCGTGTAGATGAGTTCCAAGCTGCTAGGGACGATCCCGAAACGTTAAATTCCATATCCCTCCACGTGAAATTAGTTTCTTTCAGGATGAGTAGATGACTCTTTGGGTCGCGTCTCAGGATCCTCCCGATACTACTACTACGATCGGTGTCAGTCTTTAAAGATACCAAAAATACTTATACACTACTACCGGAGGTATAGTATTTTAGTATAAATTTCTCGTTTATGAATAAAGTTATTTTGATTATTATTCATATTATATTTATTTTTGCAGGCCCTAGCAAGCGTATGCTTCTGAGAGCCCCCGTGGGACCATCATGTACGAGCACTGGCTTAGATGTTATGTTTCTAGAGGGTTATGGCGGCGGTGTCGGAGAGGTTTGGTACGGATCCTTTATTCCATCATCGAGGACACGCCTTAGCCAGAGCTCCGCTTCCACCCACTTCTTTCAGAAATCGTGTTGGTGCCACCATTGAGAAAATCGGGTATCCTCCGAAGCAGTTCACCGTGATACGTGACGAGGTGGTTCGGATGGTGGTTACCTTACTCTTGGACGCTTTAGGGTCGATGTTGAGTCAGCCCTTGACTACTCAGGTATACTATTCATTTTATATTCTCGTATTCTGCATGTTATTTAATTTTCATTTATTTGCATCTTTAGTTGTATCATATGGACTAAGGAGTTATGTTTTTAATTGTATCAACAAGGTGAAAATGCCAAGCGAGATGGCGAAGAGGGTCCAATCACGAGCAGAGGGACGACGTCGACAACGATTTTCATACGCTAGAGCAGCAGCATCGACGCCCACCGATGATCCTCCTCAAATCGGGGATAGTACTACTTGGATGACTTAGTTTTGTAGACGGTTTATACATATTTTATTCATATTTACTTTAGTTTAGCTTAATGGGATGTAAATTTTATTAGTTTAGTTGATGTTTGACGTATTTTAGTTTAAACCTTGTAATTACATGGCATTTTTGTATGTCTTATGGAACATTAGAGTATTTTTATTATTATTGACCTTGGTAATTCATATTGGACTTGTATGTGAACAAAAATTAGTTATTATATGTTGTTGGATAGTTATAGTTATGTTGTATATGATGTTGGGAACGTAAACAGGTTTACATGTATTGTCATATATGTTGTATGTGTTTTTTGGTTTACAAGTCTGTTGAAATTTACAGGTTATTTTTGTGAATAGGCTAAACGTGGGTTAAAACCCTGTGTATTGCAAAAACAAAAAAACCATTCAAAAAAAGTCCTTATTCTCTACGGAATAAGGTAACCCGGACTGAAAATCCGTCGAGTGGCACCAGATGTCAGTAATGATGCCACGTGTCATAATAACTTCGACAGATAAACTCCGAGGAAACATACATCCGTCGATAATGCATTAAGGCCAACTGAATAATCCATCGAGGTTACCTCCGTCGAGATTTAATAAGATCGACTGAAATCTCGACGGTCTAAATTCTGACGCGTCTATATCCAACCGCATTTCTAATTGAATATTCCGTCGTGGTTAAGGTATGATCGACTGAATATCCTTAACCTCGACAGAATATTCTGTCAAAAATATGCATTTTCTTGTAGTGGAACAACCTAAATACATATTGTATTGTTTAAAAAAAAAATTGGCACCCGCAATTTAATACTGCGAAACCTGTAAGAACCATCCAGGGACTTGTGAAAAAAATTCACATTTAGCATCCGCAGTATTAAATTGCGGAGCCTATAGAATTAAAACTGAAACATTTTGGGTTGGACCTAGCGTCCGCAGTATTAAACTGCAGACGAGAGATTTTGACTATAAGACTGAAACGACGTTGTCTCGTATCATATAGGAGTTAGAGTCCGCAGTTTAATATTGCGGACGAGAGGATTTTTCAAGGAGGGGTATTTTGGTCATTTGTCTTGTCCGCAGTATTAAACTACGGAATATTAAAAATTAAACTGTGAACGAGAATAATATAGGTCGTTAGATATCCCGATGTACGATCATGATTTGTTGTAAAGATAGACACTTTTTTAAAACTTTAGTTGTGGATAGACACTTACATATATATATATATATATATATATATATTTATATATCAGAGCCAAGTTTGTTTGTTTCTAGTTGTTAGTTAAATCTTCAGTAATCTGTTCATCTATACTATTTTCAAAATTCATCTTTTATTCTTAATTAGAAGTCATCTAGCTTACTTTAGTCCACCCTTCATAACAGAAGTATTTTCAACTGTTCAATAATCTTTTTATCATCTTTATTACCGTCTGAGATTTTAAAGGGACTGGCAATAACAGAAGTATTTTTAACTGAAATTAGGACAATTTCTAAGGGTGGATGACTAAAAGAGACCTTAGACTTATCTTCTTTAATCCATTGTGTTTTAGTAATAACATTACATTTACTTTGATATTGTTCATACCAATCATAAAAAGTAATGTTTATTTTTTCATTATTAATAAATCTTTTCCATTTATTAACTATCTTATCACGTTCTTTTTCTGTTGGGTGATTAGATCTGAATAAATGTCTTTTTTCTTTATTAGACTTGGAATTAAAATCTTGCACAAGATTGTCCCAATCTAATTTGAATTCTTTTTTAATAACTCTTAGTTGATTATTAATAGGGATATCAAAATCTGACTGAGTCTGGAGCTCAGAAGGAGTTGGAGAGGAAGAACCTTCTTCTTCAACTGGGTAACTCTGAGTGTAACAAGGATGACTCGTCTGACCCTTGATTTAAAATTCCTTTCATTTTAATATCTCCAATAGAAGGGTTACTAAGGACTTCAATATCTCTTCGGGTTTGAACCACTGAAGGGGCAGAAGAACTAGAGTAATCTTCTATGATGACTGGTCTTCTAGAACGTTCAAAGCTTACTTTGACAGTTCCATCATAAAATTGTTTAACATTTTCAATGTTCATTAAGTTATTAACTACAGGTTGTTGTGGTATTTCACTGGGTAAAGTCCATTGACTGGGTAACGTAATATCCTTCCAGAGGATGGTTCTCGGGATCTGGATATTAGCATCACTAGTTGAACTTTGAATTAAAACTGTTTGATCTTTAGGGATTTTATTTAGAGCATGAACATTTAAGTTAGTTTTCATGGTCTTGTAATAAATCCTATAAATCAAAGCAATAGGCTGAGAGCCTTCAATCATATGTGTAATTTCTTCTGCAGTTTTAATATTCAATGTTAAAGCTTTTAATAAGTGCTGGTCACTTAGACTAAGTGTGCAGTCAGGAAAGTAATTGAAATGGATCGGACCATTGTTCAAACTTGACTCCATAGCACCAATCATGCTGGGATAGTAATTCAAAAATCTAGCATCTCTGAGACAGAGGTAGATACTTGAATTAATTCCTTTAATGTTCAATGGCTTGACAGCTACTTGAACTAAACCTATATGAATAAAATTATAACCCTTCTTCCTATGTTTTTTAATAACATCTGGGGAAAGAAGACTACAATTTTCATATTCTTTATTAATTGCATAAACTTTTTCAACTGTTTTAACATTATAATCAGTTTTAAAATTATCTAAAAAGGTTGACTGATAAATTTCTTTTGGGGAAACTCTGGGTATATTCTAGTTGTGTAACACTTGATTGATATTTTCATAACTATGTTCTTCCTGGTTAACTAAGTCTGGTACTGGTGGCAAAGTTGACCGGTGACTAGCTGAGGAGTTAGATCTGAATAATCTACTCATTTTTTACTAAATTCAAAACAAATTTTCACTCTTTATCTTCCATACAGACCCTCTTACCTGAAGTAGACTCATACCCATAATCTAATACCCGACACTGCTCGAACAATAGACTTACAAGGGTAGACATGATGAAGGGTGGACTACAGTAAGCTAGGTGACTTCTGATTAAGAATAAAAGATGAATTTTGAAAATAGTATAGATGAACAGATTACTGAAGATTTAACTGGCAACTAGAAACAAACAAACTTGGCTCTGATACACACACACACACACACACACATATATATATATATATATATATATATATATATATACACACACACAGTGCGGTTCAAGAGCAGGACACTTAAAGAGCATGACATCCTTAAAGAGCATGAGTATAAAAAAGGGCTCCGTGTTTTTTTTTCCTTCCCATTCTCTCTCCTCGCGTGTTTTGTGTTTCGGCTAAGACTCTCGTTTCTTCTCCAACTTGAAATCCTTTCTGTAGAAAACTTTCTCCAAATCTTCCATGGAGGTAGAAATCTAAAGAGTGATCGTGTCCTTCAATCAAACATCGCCAGAAAACCCTCGTTACCAAAATCGATTCCCCTCCAACAACGCAGCTACAAAAATTGAATAAGGAGAAAGCCAAGCCCTAGAAAGGAAAAGCCCTATAATCGATTCGGTAAGGCCCTAGATTCAAAATGAGAATTAATGGCTCAAAACAGTTTGAAAATTCATGAGGTAGGAAAAAGTTGAAAGCAGTCAAAAATTCAGAAGATTCGTCTGAAGTAGGAAAAAGTTGAAAGCAGTTTGAAAATTCAAAACAGAACTGAAATTAATGGCTCAAGGAGCATGTAAACTAGAAAAAAAATGAGAATCTCAACTCTTGAAATGCATAATTTTAATAAATTTCGATAGAATGCAAGGCGTAATATATGAAATCCCTAAAACCTTGAAGATATTTGTACAATAGAACTCCCAAATTGAAATCCCTAAAGTTGGAGAAGGAACGCCTTTCTCTTTGAAGATGTTTGAATCTAGGGCCTTACCGAATCGATTATAGGGCTTTTCCTTTCTAGGGCTTGGCTTTCTCTTTCTTCGATTTTTGCAGCTGCGTTGTTGGAGAGGAATCGATTTTAGCAGCGAGGGTTTTCTGGCGATGTTTGATTGAAGGACACGATCACTCTTTAGATTTCTACCTCCATGGAAGATTTGGAGGAAGTTTTCTACAGAAGGGATTTCAAGTTGAGAAGAAACGAGGGTCTCAGCCGAAACACAAAACACGCGAGGAGAGAGAATGGGAAGGGAAAAAAAACATGGAGCCCTTTATATAGTCATGCTCTTTAAGGATGTCGTACTTTTTTAAGTGTCTCGCTTTGAACCACATCAGTATATATATATATATATATATATATATATATATATGTCTGATTGCAGATCAATGCATACCATATCTACTCACCCGTGCTCACCCCCTTTAGCGACGGATCCGTGACGATTCGGTCATACAACTGTCGTTTATACTTTTAGCAACGGACAACATATAGCGTCGCTAAAAGTATGATTTACGATGGTATGACCGTCCCAGCCTAAAGGGGGTGGTACTGGTGAGTAAGATAAAGTATATGCACTTGATCCGGACCATATATATATATATATATATATATATATATATATATATCTGATCCTTCTCCAATGTAGCGAAAAGGAGCGAACTAAGAAACGAACCGACTATAACTTATTTGTTTTTTTCGCTCGCTATAGTAAAGCCGGTTTTTTGCTATCTATATATAGCGACGGAAAAAACCGTCGCTATGGCCGGTTCGCTCTTAGTTCGCTCCCTCCGGTTCGCTAGAGAGAGCCGAACTATATATATATATATATATAACTAATCACTGCTATCTGCTATTTAATAATTTTCCTGTGGGTTCTTGAGTAGGTTTATAATACTTGATCTGCATTATGTAATTGAGAGTTGGGTTAGTTAAATATATTATTGGGGATAACATTTTTGTTTTTGGTGATCTTGATATATATTAGATCTTGATGATTATATCTTAGTCTGCTTTAATTTATTTGATCACTTTTTTCTTTTGGTTTCTGATTGCTGGATTCCTTATTTTTGTTAGCATGTATGAAGTGAATGAACTTTTAGCTGTTTCTCTAAAATGTATCTGTATGTTCCTGTGCATAATATGACTTATTTGAAGAAATAAACTGAAAAATCTCCAAGGTTCGTTTTGAGTCTATTTGACTCGATTCTTATTTATTTATTTATTACACTTGAAAATTGGAAAATTGGAAAATTAAAAAATTATCTAGTACGAGCCCCTTCGATGTTAGTTCACCAAAGAAGTCCTTAATGGTTTTGTTGGTGAATTTTTCTTCTATATTTCTGTTAGATAGATGTAACAATAAAATAGCAATTTGTTAATTTATTTTTCCCTTTAAAATTGTCAACTTAGTTTAAAGTTTCCAAGGATTTTTAATAGTTCCATTAGTTTTAGGTTCATAATGTAAGTGTCATAACATGCTTTTTAACAAAGAATTGTAATTAAATGGCGTATATTATAAAGCATCAACTTGGGATCATTTTATACTCTCTCTACAGTTGTTTAGTTCATCATATAAGTGATGCATCATTCATTGCATTTTTTAATTTAACCTACTCAAATGTACATGGTTACTATTTTTCAGAAAATTTATTGTAATTTAAATATAGAAATTAATCTCTTATATCATTGTTTTGACTCAATTCTATATTTATTTGGTTTTTTAATTGTGCAGGATATTGAAAATGTATGAGAGCTTGTATCACTTTAAGACTCGGGTTTATGGCCTTTGAAGACTTTGATATTTTGTTGTTTTTTGATGGAATATTGTAAGAATGATTTTACGATTGTTAGGCTTTAGAAGAGTATTAATTTTTTTATGGAATATTGTAGTATAAACTACTATTTTTGTTAATTAAACGTTGTAAGATATATATATATATATATATATATATATATATATATATATATATATATATATATACTAAGTTTTTTTTATTGTTGATTCGAATCCTAAATTTGACTAAGTCCTCTCTTTTTTATAAAAATGGGCCTCTCTTGGGGTCCAAATTTATATATTTACTATAAATTTGATTTATTATTATTTTTAATTGTTGGTATATTTTTGGTGGATGCATGTATAGGAACATGTAGATGATCAAAAACAAATATTATATATTATATATGTATGTTAATTATATTATTTGATCATTGGCGAGGTTTTTGACCATCACAACTATGAAGGAGGGAAATGTCAAATTCGCGCAAAGTAGCTTTGGTGACGGTAGAAGGTAGAAGTCCGTCATTAATGCAACTATAGAAGATCATGGACTATTAGTAACGGTCTCCAAAAGTATTAGCGACGACAAATATGACCCTTACATATGTGACACGTCAAATACCTTTTGCAACAGTTTTAAGGTTTTGAAGATGGTTTTGTATCTGTCTCGAAAAGCCTATTTTTTTTATATAGTGCGTGCCATCAGTGGTTGCCATATTTTTTTTGCATCTAATTAATTAACTAATGCGATGTTTAACTTATCACTATATATATACCGCATCTGATTCATAGCAAGTTCTTATTATGACTCATTTTGGGCAAATAAATTCTATACCGTCCATTCCAATCTCGAACGGTCAAGATTTAAAAATTAGTCCTGTTATCTATTAAGTATACTAGTGGACATAATAATTACCATATGCCCTCATTTTAACTATACAATAATAATAATAAATTGAACCATATGCTAGTATTACTAGCCGACGACAATAAGATTGTTGAGACCACCTACATGCCCACATGCATATTAGGAATCCATAATAATTTACTCTTGCATATTAAGGAGTCTATAAGCATTATATATATATATATATATATATATATATATATATATATATATATATATATATATATATATTCAATACTCTTGCATATTCAATATATTAAAGTAACTAATAAACAAACTCTACAATAAACCCTAAACCTCAAAAACTAAACCCTAAAAACTAAGCCTTAAATCCTATAAACTAAACCCAACCTAAATCCTAAACTCTAAACCCTAAAGAATAAACCCTAAACTCAAGACAATAAACCTTAAACCTTAAGCCATACATTCATATCCAATTTTAATGTTTGCAATTTCAATTTTTGACTTATGCATCTAATTTTGACTTGACTCTAGAAATGTTAACCATATCCTATTTTATTATATATACTAGCGATAACCCGTGCCTGAAGGCACTGTATAATTCAAAAAAAATAAAAATAAATCATGAACACAAAAAAATGAAGCACTGAATATGGACACACACTAAACTAAAAACCTAAATTTAGTTTAACTAAATTTCAAAATTTATTTTTTATTATTTATAAGTCTTTTTGATTGATTGTAACTTTTTAAATAGTAACTTGACAATTAAAAATTATTGTTTGCTTGTTATAACAACTCCTTTTTTTTTCCTGCACCCCTTGTATTAGCCATTGAAGCAAAAGAAGTAGAGACAAAGAGGTGAAGAAACCCTAGTTTGTGGGTGAGGAGGGAGAACCGAGAGTGAGAGAGTGAGATGATGGATGTGGATTTGAATTTTTGAGAGATAAATTCTTGGCCGTCGGATGTTGAAACCTAAATGATTTTAGATCGTTGGATGTTGAAACCTAAATTGATTTGAGGTCGTTGAATGTTGAAGCCTTGGAATTTGAGCCGCTCTATTATATATATATATATATTTGCATTGACAAGTGGGTATATAAACATTCAACCCATCTCAACTTTATTATATATATTTGCACTGACTACTGTTTAAAATATTGCCCGCTACTAATTGTAGTGGACCATTATATTTAAAATTTGCGTTGGCACGAGGGGGGGGGGTACATTGGACCGAATTCGTATGTTACTAACAAAAAAATTAGTCTGCTACTAATAGTAGCGAACAACGAATTTGTATTTTTATTCATGTCTGTTCATTCCTAAATTTTAGGGTTAAATGCTTTCTAAGTCACTGAACTATAGGTCGACTTACAAGTGGGTCACTGAACTTTTTTTTCTTACAGTCAACTCACTGAACTTTAGTTTACTAACACACCGTTACAAAAACCGTTAAGTCAAAGTTGACTTAACGGAAATGATGATGTGGCAGCTGACTTGTCTAAAAAAAAGCCTATGTGGCAGTTAGTATGCGACGTGGCAGTGATGATGTGGATTTGGAGGAAAATTTTGATGAAAAAATGGAAAAAATATTTTAAAGTATAATATAAATTATAAAAATTAGCAAAAAAAACAAGAAAATAAATAAATAAAAATAATTATTTTTAATAAAAATTAAAAAAAGCAGTTTTTTTTAATTTTTATTAAAAAAATTAAAACGCATTTTTTTAATAAAAATAATTGGTTTTTTATTTTTAAAAAAAATTAAAACGCATAATTTTTTAAAAAAATAAATATTTTTAATAAAAAAATGCAGTTTTTTAATAAAATTATTTTTTATATAAAATGCAGTTTTTTTAATAAAAAAAAAAAAAATGCATTTTTTTTTTTTTTATTAAAAAAAGCGCTGTTTTTAAACTGTTTTTTTAAATAATGCTTTTTTTATTAAAATAAAAATGCTGTTATTTTTATTAAAAAAATAAAACTGTTTTTATAAACTGTTGTTTTTTTATTAAAAAACGCTGTTTTTAAACTGTTTTTTAAAATAATGCTGTTTTTTATTAAAATAAAATGCTGTTATTTTTTATTAAAATAATGCTGTTTTTTTAAAACGCTATTATTAAAATAATGCTGTTTTTAAAAATGCTACTAAAACGCTATTATTTTTTTATTAAAATAATGCTGTTTTTTAAAAAAAAAACGTTGTTTTTTTAAAAAAAACGCTGTTTTTTATTAAAATTTTCTTTTATTAAAAAACTCTGTTTTTTAAAAAACTGCATTTTTTTAATTAAAGAAAACTGCATTCTTTTTTTATTATTAAAAATATTTATTTTTTAAAAAAAAAATTCGTTTTAATTTTTTTAAAAAAACCAATTATTTTATCAAAAAAATGCGTTTAATTTTTTAATAAAATTAAAAAAACTGCTTTTTTTTTAATTTTATTAAAAATAATTATTTTATTTATTTATTTTCGTGTTTTTTTTGCTAATTTTTATAATTTATATTATACTTTAAAATATTTTTTTCCATTTTTTATCAAAATTTTCCTCCAAATCCACATCATCACTTTATACATCACATACTAATCGCCACATAGGCTTTTTTTTAGACAAGTCAGCTGTCACGTCATCATTTCTGTTAAGTCAAAGTTGACTTAACGGTTTTTGTAACAGTGTGTTAGTAAACTAAATTTAGTGAGTTGATTGTAAGAAAAAAAAGTTCAGTGACTCATTTGTAAGCCGACGTATAGTATAGTGACCTAGAAAGCATTTAACTCCTAAATTGTATGATATAGATGGTATATTGCCCAATTTTGATCTATAACTACTTGATATGGATCATTTCCATATATACAATTTTGAAGGAAACTTTTAGTAATTATTCATTAATTTAAATATTTTATTTTTGATGGATGTAGTGAGGATTAATGTATTTGAGAGTTCCAATATCTAGCTAGAACCTTGTAAAACATACTTGTACTTGATATCATTTCTTGACCCTTCCACCATTATCTAGAACTTTCACTTTTCTATCAATCCTTACCACTAATTTAGAGTTCTTGAACCTTCTAACCTCTACGTCCTTGAGCTTCTATATCATGGGCAAGGAAATCGTGACTTGCTAATGTTAGAGTTTCGTGTTGGCTGAGGAGAAGAGAAATTCACGAAGAGCACGTAATTGATTAATGGATTAAAGAGGGGAGAAGAACAGGTGAGCGATTACTCCAATGACATGTGGCAAAACTCTTAGAATCCGAAAACCTTGTTAGGGTAGCAGGGATTCCAAAAGTCTTCTTGAGTGCTTCGAGTTGAAAGAGACTCCTATAATTCGAAAACCTTGTTAGAGTAGCAGGGATTCAGAGTCTTCTTGAGTGCTTCGGGTTGAGAGAGAATGTCCAAGCTCCAAAAGTCCAAAGTAAAAAAAAGTCCAAAAGTCTCTTCCTAATGGAATGGAAGGAGTATTTATAGAGTTTTCTGAAAATTAAGTAGTCACATGCTAGGCACACGTCTTTAGAAAAATTTCAGAAATACCCTTTAGTCATTAGAATAATGCTCATATCGTTTTCTCCTCCTAGCCACCAATTCAATCTCTCAATCAATTCTCAAAATGAGTCACCTCCACAAGTCTTCTGCCTCGGGACATGTGTAAGCTTCTCTCGAGTCTAGTACATTTATTTTCGGCTTTTCTGACTTCATTTAATTAGATCATGTGAACCCTAATTTGAACATTTATTTCAATTAGGTCATGTGAACCCTAATTTACAATTGGGCCCATATATATCTTTCTTTAGTCACCTATAAATAAATCCCCCAACATCTCAAGTCACCAAGCCAACACAAAATCAACAAATCACTAACAACTAGTCAACTACCATTGCAAGCCTGTTCCTACTTTCTATTATGTAAGCTTTTTCTTTTGTAAACTTTTGGTTGTAAGCCTGTAACTTAAATTTTTCCATAGTAATAGAGGTCTTTTCTTCCCTCATTTTGGAGCTAAATTTTAATTTCTTCATTCTTCTTCAACCTAATTTGGTTGTGCACAGGCTATTATGTTGATGGTAGCCTAAATATTATCTACTCCCCTATTCTTAAAAGGATGATAAAAGGATAATTTTCGCATAAATTAAGATACTCAGCACCGATCTAGCAATGTGATTGGATTCTTAGCATGTCTACCATAAGAATCACTGCAAATATGGTTGTTTGCAGTTCCAAATGCAAATTCAATTCCATGAACTTAACTAACCATAATCAACAATAAAAACAAACCTTAATTAATTAAATATAAATCACCCAAATTAAATTTGGATATTAATCCATCTTTTCAAATTACCAATCAACTGGACTAGAGTCGTATTGCTTCACTAAAACAGATCTAACCCAAATTGCAATTGCAATTGCAATGGGAATTAAAATTGAATTGGTGAGTGATGGAAAATATCATGATCGAGTGTTTTTATATAGTTTGAACACCAAATAAATCGCAAGGAAGATAGAGGTGTTTGGCCGGAGAAGATAATGGGAGCTAGGTGGTTGCCCGCGCGTTTTCCGACGAAGTCTTGTTTGTGATATTTTCGGCCAGAATTTAGAAAAAAAAAAGTCTTATTACTTAGAGGGACGTATTATTCATAATTTTTAAATAAGTCTTGTTTGTGGTTTGGTGATTTCGTTAAATGCGGAGAATTTGAAGTCAATAATCAAATTCACGAAACTGATATTAATTTCTTAAAATTTGTTCGAGGGTCGTTGAGGTATCGCGTGAAAGTAAAGTCTCACATCAAAATACAAGGAGAAATATTGAGGACACATATATTCTAATAGATCATAAACTTAATAGGTTAACCTTTTAAGTCAAGATGTCGTTTATAAACATACAACAATTGTATGGGTTAATGCTCAAAAGAGTAGGGAATGGGAGTTTGGTGTCAATGTGGATGGAGATTGAGGACATATATGCTCTAATGGAATATAAACACATTTTGGGTCAACATTTTTTGGGTCAATATATAATTTTAGAAGCTCATATATGGGCGGGAAATTCTCAACAATTTATGTGCATCATTTAATAAGAAATCAAATATAGCTAAGATTTAATGATAATTGTATTGAATGCATAATTGTGTTGATGGAAAGTAAAAGTAGCATGCATTTTTTCTCTCTTCTTTTTCTTTTATACCCAAAAGGAAAAAAAAACAAAATGGACAAAATGGAAAAACTTACCAGCTTCATGATCTGCCTCCGGCCATGCCGTTGTATATGGTGGATTGAAAGCAAGCTACTGCATGACACTCCTCAAGATCAATCATTCATTCTGGTAAACTTCATCTATTATGGTAGACCAAAAAAGACAGCTTACATTAGAAAAGACTAGCGTGGAAAAGCCACCGCTAATTTGCAGACTTTTCTGTACCTAATTAATTAACTAATGAAATGCAACCAACAACTGTGTATGTATATATATATATATATATATATATATATATATATATATATATATATATATATATATATATATATATATATATCGATAAAGATCGAAACGTTATATTAAATAGCATTAAGCGCTTAAATAACGTTCTTTTATCAAAGCAGCGTAGTTTTGGAGGGGACAGTGGCATTTTTGTAAATACAATGCCACCGCGTATTTACAAAAATGTCACCGCGTCCCTCCAAAACTACGTCGTTTTGATAAAAAATCTTTATTTAAGCGGAATCTATTTAGGAGAACGCTTTGATCTTGACCGATATATATATATATATATATATATATACACTTCACTTTAATAATCAGTAATCAGTAATCGTTCCTTTTGATGCACCAATAGGCTGATAGACATGAGAATTTAGCATTACTTTTGACAAACAACCCACTAATAGATAAAGGTTTATTTCTTAGTATTTGTGCATAATTTAATAAAGGTGCTAATAGATATCAATATCTGTGAGTATATAATAAATTTATTTTAAGTGACTTTTTTATTCAAAAGACATGTTTGTTTTAGTGGTAGGCGTGCGAGTTTTAATCTAAAGGTTTCAATTTCAAGACTTACTAGCAGCCTTTGGCATGATATTGAACCGGAGCGCCCCGGTTGCCTTTTCAAAAATATGAGTTGTTAAAATACATTAAAATGTAGACTGTTTCGATACATTATAATACAATCAAACACCACAATTTAATCCAACAATTTGAGTTTGTTGGTGGCACCTCTTTAAAATGATGTTTGAAATTCTATAAATAGGACTAGGAATCCTTCCATTTTAAATTAATTAGTTTACGATAAATGAATGCTCTATAATTTTTTTTAAAAACTTTGGATTTATTATTTTTTTTCTTTTTCAAATTATAGTTTTGAATTAAAGACTATTTTGCATATAGTATTTAATATAGATTAATTTTTAGACATGTCTTATTTTGGGATACAATTCGTCGTAATCTTGTGTAGTTATATAGGGGGCGAATATTGTCTTTAAAAGAGAATAGATTTCCATTTGATTTAGACAGTAATACTATTATTATTTTCAGAATTTCGTTAATGTCCTAGTGCATGTGAAAATTCCAACATTAAATTGGCTTGAATTTTTACTTGGATTTGTCAATTTTTAGTGAGATTTCATAATCTTGAATTAGCACTTCATAATTTATAGACAAGAAAATATAAAATTACTTAAATTAAATATGTGCAACAATTTATATCTTGAACTAACATACCATCTAAAACCTAATATACTTTATATATGTTTCGTGTATTATATTAGTGATCATGTGTCTATCTTTTTTTCTCAAGAGTTCTAGGAATTCGTATATCAGTATTTCTACGTACATAAACCAACAAAGATGGAAAATAATGTTTTAGTTGTTATAATCATGATTCCCTCCTCCTCAGGTACTGCTTTCCTTTTTCTTCTTCTCTTCTTCCATGAACCATTCCTTTCTCCGTAAACCTCAGCTTTGCCTATATAAGACAATGATACTGAAGAAAAATAATATAACTTCTCTCTATTATTTTTCTCTCTTTATCTCTTACTTATTCTCTTTAAATTTATGCAATAATAAGAGTATCTTTCTACACTTTGCTAAAGTTTTATAACACATTATCAGCACGAAGCTCAAACCAACTGAGACGATAAAATTAAATTCTTGCAATTTATTATTATACTACCGATTTGGCTATGCCACCAATAATATAATTTTATTCTTACAATTAGCTTGGCTTTGCCGCCAATTATATTCTTTAACTGCCAAATTATATTTATGTATTATTGTCCATCTTTAAATTATGTTATTTACAGTGGTATCATCTATCCTTGTTGATCTTACAAGACTTGGTGGGAACCTTTTTACCACTTATTAAATTGTGGGAATAACCTGCCTATGTGGAATACCACATGCCTAGTGAATAATCCTGTGTATTCATTTCTTATTAAATTGTGGGAATAACATGTCTATGCGGAATTAATACCGCATGCCTGGTGAATAATCCTTTATATTCATTTCTTATTAACTTGTGGGAATAACCTGACTATGTGAACTACCGCATGCTCGGTGAATATCCTTTCATATTAATTTCTTATTAGCATTTTGTGGAAATAATTTGTCTATGCGAACTACCGCATGCCAGATGAAGATTCATTTGCATTTTTGTGCATATATTCTTTTGTTGAACTATAATACTTGTATATACATTAACGATTGCATATTCTTTTTACTAAAATAATATGCTAATAACATAAATATAAGAATATTTATATTATTTATATTTACATTTTATCACCACTTGAGGTTGTGACTTAGTTTATTTTTTCTATATCATACATACAATTATTTATTGTTTTAATAAATAATAAAATTGTGTTTTAACCCAGAATAGATGGCAAAAACAGATTTTTTCTATTTTGAAAATATCTGGAGACAACTATTTGGCTTAGGCAATTGATGAAGAATTACACCTTAGTGCAAATGAGTTAGAAAAGACCATTTGAATCAGGAAATACAGCAACTTTAGAACAAAATACAAAAGACATAATTTTTCTTCGTCACCATATTGATGAAGGATTAAAGACTGAGTATTTAACAGTCAAAGATCCTTTGTCTTTATGGATACAACTAAAGGAAAGATTTGAACACCAAAAATTGGTTGTTCTCCCTAATACCAAATTTAAGTGGCTTAATTTAAGGCTACAAGATTATAAATCAATTACGGAGTATAGTTTCAATGTATATAGAATAACATCTAGTTTGGATTTGTGCGGAGATCCAATTTTTGAAACCCAAATGTTAGAAAAAAAATGCTCTCAACTTTTCATCCCACCAACATGATTCTGTCACAACAATATAGACAGAGTAAGTTCACAAAATCCAGTGACTTATTGTCTATCTTCCTTGTTGCAGAAAAAAATAATGAATTATTGTTGAAAAACCATCAAGTACGGCCAACGGGTGCTACCCCATTGCCAGATATTAACAGCACGTCATTCTAGCAGAATAAACGTGACAATAGATAGCCATATAATAAGAAGTCTTGGGGACGAAAGAATAAACGAGGCCTACATAACAACAAATTCCGTAACTGCGTGACAATTGGGCCACGAGTAAGTGGCAAGTGTGCAGGTCGGGTAAAAATAAAAGAAAATGCAAAGATATATAAAAAGAACAAACCGGATGTTTGTTTTAGGTGTGGGATGAAAGGGCATTCGTCGGCGTGCAGACCATTTGCCGCCGAGGCATCTAGTTAATTTATTCCAGGAGTCTCAAAAGAACAAAGTAATGGAGGCAGAAACAAACTTTGTTAATCATCAATTGAATATTGTTCATGTTCCAACAATGAGGAAAAGGTTGTTGATATTACTGAACCTTCTGAAAGTATCTTTTGGGATATCGTTTAATTTTTTGTTTTAATTAAACACCCTGCATGTATAATATTATTAGTTTTCATTCTATACGTGGTATGTGTTTCTCATGAATAAAATTATAAATGAAATGTAACTTTTCTCATTTTTATATGTGTCAGACCATCTTTAATGGATATGAAAGATATATAACAGTTCAACAACTCATACAATCCTTCAAAGTGAGAAATATTTTTCACAACTAATCAAAGCTAAGGAAAATGTAGGAACTATCTCTGGCACATCAAATTTAATCGAGGGATTTGGAAAAGTTAGTTTCATGCTACCAAATGAGACACAAGTTTTTATAAAAAATGCTCTATATTCTAGTAAATCAAGAAGAAATTTGCTTAGTTTTAAAGATATTCGACTAAATGGTTTTCACATTGAAACAACCAATGAAAATGATAATGAATATCTTCTCATCACTTCTACTATTTCTGGAAAAAAGAATATCCTAGAAAAACTTCATTCAATTTCTTCTGGATTATATACTATGAAAATTAGAGCAATTAAGTCTCATAATGTTATGATTCTAAAAATAATAGATCCCAAATCCTTTATGCTTTGTCATGAAAGACTTGGTCATCCAAACACTTCTATGATGCGCCGTGTTATTAAAAATTCTACTGATCATCCTCAGTTTAGAGTCATGCAATTCTACACGTTGCAGCCATCATTCGAGTAAAACCAACGACTCTTCATAAATTTTCTCCTCTATAGTTAGTTTTTGGACACATATTCAACATATCACACTTTCGAGTTTTTGGAAGTGTAGTATATGTTCTAATTGCACCTCCACAAAGAACTAAAATGGGAACCCAACGAAGAATAGGTATTCATGTTGGTTTTGATTATCCTTCTATTATCAGATATCTCGAGCCTTTAACTGGAGATGTTTTTACTACACGTTATGTAGATTGTCATTTTGATGAATTTGTATTTCGACCATTAAGAGGAGGGAAAGTTTTAAATAAAAAACCCTCTGAAATATCATGGAATGCATCAAAATTAAATTCACTTGATCCTCATACAGGACAATGTGAAATTAAGGTTCAAAGAATTATTTATTTAGAAAATATTGCAAATCAAATGCCAGATGCATTTAATGATGCTAGAAAAATGATAAAGTCACATACACCTACGGTGAATACTCCAACAAGGATAGAAATACCTATTGAAAAATCAATTCCTGGAGAATTGACAAATAAGGTAATAGAAGAATCTAAACCACGCGTAAGCGTGGAAGACAGAATTGGTGCAAAAAGACATCGCATACCACGAAAATCAAAAGTAAATAAGTGGAATCCCGGAAGGAATACCGCCGAAGTAACACTTATTCCAAGAGTGGGAATAACCCCAGAAGAGGTACAAATCTCAGTGAAGGGATAAGAGATGAACACCAAGAGATCTCAATAAATTATGTACATGATGAGAAAATATGGGATCGAAGCAAAGTCATGATTGGTGATATATTTACTTTCTCTATAGCATCAGATATTACTTTGATTCCTGACACGGATCCTGAACCACAAAACGTGGAAGAATGTTGGAAAAGAAAAGGTTGGCCAAAATGGAAAGATGTTATTCAAACTGAGCTACAATCTCTATTAAAAAAAAGAAGTATTTGGACCAGTAGTCCAAACACCGTTGGGTGTAATCCCGGTTGGAAACAAATGGGTATTTGTACGAAAGAGAAATGAAAAAAATGAAATTATGATATACAAATCCCGACTTGTAGCTCAAGGGTTTTCACAAAAACCTGGTATTGATTATCAGGATACATACTCTCCAGTAATGAATGGAGTCACTTTTCGCTTTCTGATAGGTATGACAACCATGAAAGGTTTGGAAACACGTCTGATGGATGTTGTAACAACATACCTATATGACTCACTTGACAGTGAGATTTAAATGAGAATCCCTGAAGGATTGAAAATGGCTGAATAACAAAGGCCCCGTCACATATATTCAATCAAGTTATAACGTTCATTGTATGGGTTGAAATAGTCTGGTCGTATGTGGTATAATCGACTTAGTGATTATTTAATAAAAGATTGATATATAAATAATCAAGTATGTCCATGCGCTTTTATTAAGAAATCACATGCAAAGTGGATTTTCCATCATTACTGTATATGTGGATAATTTGAATCTTGTAGGTACTCTGAAGAACTCACAAGAAGCTGCAACTTATTTAAAGATGAATTTGAAATGAAAGATCTTGGAAAGATAAAATTACATTTGGGAATACAAGTGGAGCATTTAGCATCCGGAATTTTTTGTTCAATCCACATATCTTTGAAAAAATCTCGATTGTTTTCATATGGATAAAGCTCATCCTTTGACTACCCTGATGGTTGTTTGATCTTTAGAAATTGATAAAGATCCATTTCGGCCTCTAGAAAGTGGGGAAGAAGTTCTTGGACCTGAAGTTTCATACCTAAGTGCAATAGGTGCTCTTATGTATCTTGCAAACTGTACACGACCTGATATTACTTTTGCTGTCAACTTGTTAGTAAAATACGGTTCTTCTCCGACTAAGAGACATTGGGATGGGATCAAACGTTTTGAGATACCTCCGTGGAAGTATAGATCTTAGGTTATTTTATCCAAGAGATTCAACGTCACGATTGGTTGGATATGCCGATGCAAGATGTTTATTAGATCCACACAATGGAAGATCACAAACATGTTATGTATTTACATATTGTGACACGGCTATATCCTGAAAATCCACTAAGCAAACCATGATAGCTACATCTTCAAATCACTCAGAGATTCTCGCTATACATAAAATAAGCAGAGAGTGTGTTTGGTTGAGATCAATTATTCAGCATATTCAAAAATCATGCGGATTACCATCAATCACAGACATTCCTATAATTATGTATGAGGATAACGCTACATGCATTGCTCAACTTAGAGGAGGGTAGATCAAGGGAGATAGAACAAAACACATTTCACCTAAATTCTTCTTCACACATGAGCTATAAAAGAAGGGTGATATAGATGTGCATTAAATTCGATCATGTGATAATCTAGCCGACTTATTCACAAAGTCACTACCAAATGCAACGTTTGCAAAACTTTAGAAAAAGATCAGAATGTGTCGAATGAAAGACTTATGACAACATTTCATCAAGGAGTAATAAATTCCTTTTGAGGGGAAGACTATACTTTTTTTCTTTAGTCATGGTTTTTATCCCAATGAATTTTTCCTGACAAGGTTTTAACGAGGCAGTCAATTAAGATATTTATGTAAAAGATATGTACTCTTTTTCTCTTCGGTAAGTTTTTCCCACTAGATTTTCTTAACAAGGTTTTTAATGAGACATAATCTTCTATCGTAGGAAATCAGGGGAAGTGTTATAATCATGATTCCCTCCTCCTCAGGGTACTGTTTTCCTTTTCTTTCTTCTCTTCTCCCGTGAACCATTCCTTCCTCCGTGAACCTTAGCTTTGTCTATATAAGGCAATGATACTGAAGGAAAATAATATAACTTCGCTCGATTATTTTTCTCTCTTTTTCTCGTACTTATTCTCTCCAAATTTATGCAATAATAAGAGTATCTTTCTACACTTTGCGAAAGTTTTAAAACATTAGTCTTATTATTTAAATTAATAATAATTTTATAACTTTTCTACGTCCGGAGTTAATTAAAATGATCTTGAGAGACAAAATATAGAGGAAGTCTTAGGCCACGTGTCACAATAAAGTTATGTCACGTGGTAAATCGCGTTCTTCACCAAAGTCACATGCCTGAGAAGGCCTCACATTACTGCATGAGGGAGGGAGGGAGAGAGGGAGGGAGGGAGGGGGGAATTTTGTTAATAAAGCCCTGTATCGAGAACCCCATGAGAGGTCAAGAGTCTTCATTACAAGTATTCTTTAATTTGTGGACAAGTGCATCCATGATGTCATGGGAGAGGTCCATATTTTGAATCCTAAAGCGTCATAGCAAAGAATGATGCTCGTGATAACCCAAATTCTGGGGGCTTTGCGTGGATGAGTTGCAGGCCCCACATGACTTGGTCCGCGAGGCCCAACATGACCTAGTCCGTGAGCATAAGGCCCCACGTGGCCAAATCTACGAGGCCCGCGTGACCGAGTCACGAGGCCCTACGTGGCCTAGTGCAGCCTAATATGCATGGCCAGCGTGGCCAAGCCATGCGGCCCCGCATGGCCCAATCTGCAAGGTTCGTGTTGTAATGACTCAGAAAATTTTATGTAATATTCAGTTATTATAATGTCAAATTTTGGGTATAAATTTTTTTTTCATTCACACTTAATTGTTGTGGCATTAGAAGTATTTACTACCTAATAATTTATTAAGTATTTCAAGACTATGTATAGAAATGGAGGTATATTGAATTTACCATATTATAATTGTATTTAAATACTAAGAATGAAAATAAAAGTCAACATGGCTTAATTGAGAAAGATTCTTGACATGAAGCTACCTATGTGTCCAAGGAAATAATTATACTATGATATAATTAATATTATTTAGTGATAAATAAGTATAATGGTGTGTGCTACCATGGGTATGTAAATTACATAGAACCTTCATTTGTTTTTATGATATATGTGCTAACCATTTTGATAGCCTAAACAAATGTGGTAAATAAAAATCCATGTATATTAATAGGAAATGTGAGTCCATATTTAATTATTGGACCCTATCTATGTGTGCTTGTAAATGTGATACATTATTTATGAATTTATGGACCCTTGCCTTACCTAAAGAGATTTAATAAAAGTCCAAAATTATATAAATTGGGCTACCTTAATTTTCCATGCAAGCCTTTCAATTTCTTAAATGTTATAGGTTATTGCATTAAACCCAAAAGCAAAGAAGTATCTTTAACCCAATCTGGCAAGCTTAATGATATGCAGAAGGGGACTGTTTTTGAGCCCAAAAATAAAGTTATGCCCAACCTTTTCTCCCAACCAATTCTGCAGCCCATATGGTAAGCAATAATAGAGTTGTTTGGTTCAAAGTGGATTGATCAGTTAGTTTGGCTAAACAGTTAGTTAACAACCCAGTTAGAGGCTAGGGACTTGTAGGATGGTTGAGGATAAGGTGTAGAGTGTCTGGGATAAGGCTAGAGGTTTAGGGGGCAAGTAGTCTGCAAAAGGGAAATATCACATATATAAGCCTTATAGAGGCCAAGATAGGTGGCTGGATAGGGGCCATTGCAGCAGCTAATATACTTGTCAGGTGAGAATAGTAGGGTACAGTGTAAGGGCCGGGTAGAGGCCAAGAGATAGCAGACAAGAGAGTGATGATGATTGATAGAAGCTCAATCATATATGGCCAAGCACATTACTTGAAATCAATTAACTTCATCACTAATCAGAGTTCCAAAAATAATAGCAGTTAAGAGAAAAAAATGGAGATCTCCGGCTGGGAAGTAAGAAGAATGGAGCAGCCCAGCACCATAAATTTTTAGAATCCCAGCAAGGTAATCCAACTCAGGCCATTTTCATTCCTTTTCTATTTCATTTTGATGGTAGAATAAATTGTTAGTGGTCGGGTAGCTTGATTATGGACAGTTACAATGATTATGGGTTATTGCATTGAATAAATAATATGCAGACTGTTATTTAATTAGCATAGCTGTGTTGGTTGTTATTGGTATTATGATTGTTGTCTTGGTTATTGTTTTAAAGCCATGAGGCTGGGGTTGAAGAACTAGAAATATACGTACTATACGTGTATATATATATGGACTGCACCCTATATGTTTGATAAAATGCCTAAGTATTGACTGTGTTGTGCTAAAGGCATGTTAGCTATGCAAACAACTCCAAAATCATGTTCATATGCTATGATAATGAATATGAGTAACTTGATTAGCTAAGTGGTTTCATGCTTAAAATTTAAGTAAAAAGAGGGTTGTTTTGTGTTAGCTAATAATTGATTAAACTTCAGCTATGCATATCTCTTAACAATTACATGTTCCAAAGGTGCTTCAACATTCATCTTAACTAAACTTGAGGCTGTTTTGAGTTAGTATGCCGAATCCATGCTTAGAAATCCAAGTTTGGGACTACTATAGCCATCTATTAAACCTGTCCATATTAGATGGTTAGAAGCTTATATTGTGACCTAAAAATATGCTAGAAATGGTAGCAAAAGTGCAGAAAAGTCATCAACTAGCAAACTTATTGAGCTTCATGTGTATATATGCTATGTAAAGTAAGCTTTAAAAGCCAGTATGCTCTATACATAAGTATAACATGTTTTAAAGTTCCTTGTATACCTTTAGCTTTGTTAATGAAAAAAACAAAGTAGATTTGGACTGTTAATTAGGGGCTCATATATGATTGATTTGCCCTACTTCTAAGGATATGTTCATGCTATACATGGTGTCTAAATGTACTGAACCTTGAAGGATAATGGTAGTGTAATTATGTAACCTTGTCAAGTGATAAAAGAGCCAAAACATGGCAGTTTGGGCCTGTTGAATCAGGCCAAACCAGGCCACTATTTTGGTGTGCATGAAAGCTAGCTGGAATGTCTATTTGAGGTCTGTGAAGGGTGTAAACTGCTTGGTGCCACCAGGATCAAAGCTATGCATGATAAAGGTTATGTAAAAGATTTGTCAAAGCTTATATATGTTGCATAATCATGCTAACATTGTTGACCATGTTGCTAAACCATGTTCTTATAGAATTTAAAGCCTATTAAGGGTTGTTTTGAACGAAGAACTTAAAACCTTGCACCCTTGAGTTTTAAACCATGAATACAAAGTATATAGCAATTATATGAGGTGATAATAATTATAATTGAAGGCTTGGGGACTGTTGAGATAATTTAGTGTTAAACCATGCTCAAAATGCTTTAAATGGACTGTTTTGGATAGTAGAAAGACAACTAACTATTACAAGCATGTAATGAATGTAATAATGATGTTTTAAGTTTATATGAATGCTTAAGAAGTCCCTTGAATTAAAGCTTGGGACTGTTTATGGTTATTGGCCAAATCTGTGCTTAAACTTTAGATTAGAGAACTGTCATAGCCAAAACCAGTACCTGGATTTGTTAGTCAGTAAGGAGACCATAATATTTTCATAAAAGGTATTTAAAAGTTGTTCTTTAAGTTAGTTAGGATCTAGGTTGAGTAGTATTAAAAAATTAAGTTTAAAAGCTATGAAAATAAGCTTTAATTAAGTGTCAAATAACACTCAACTATAGAATTACAATACCTGGACCATGTATGCATGTTTTAATAGTTATAATATGGCATAAGTAAACTACTCAAGCTAAAGAAACTAAGCCTAAACTGTTTTGAGCATTAGACTTGTGAAAAAACACATTTTAAGCCCAAAAGTGGACTGTTTTGGGAAATTTTCAGTACCTGGTCTTATAAGATTGTAACGAACTCATATGAAGTTCCTAATTCAAGCTTGTGATGATTACTACTCATTGCCATAACCAAAGCTAGTAAGAAAACAAAGTTAGGATCTATTTTTCAAGCCTAAAGTGAGCTTTGATAGGTCAAAATTGGTTAAAACACTAAACAAAGTGAGATAATGATAAAAATAACCTTAGGAAACTAAAATACACATGCCTAGACTATCCAAGTTACCAAAACTGGAAAAAAAATGATAAAGTACTGTTAAAAGCAGTTTTTGCAAAAAGTTAAGAAAACAGACTAGTTTGAGGCACTGTTTTGAGAAGCTTAAATGAAATGAATAAGAAACCTAAACCTTGATTAAAATACCTTGATGTATGGTCTAGAAGCAGGGCCAAATGGTTGAGCCAAGACCTTAACCCAAAAATTCAAACAAATCAACAAACTAGCCTATAAAATCACTCAAACTACAATTTTTGGATATTTTTCTTAGTGTGAAATTAGATTTTGCCATTTTGCTTAAAACTCAGTTTTGACACCTTAGACAAGTGATTTAGAGTTATGCTAGGCTATTCCAAGTGTTGGAATGCTAATGTATACAAGAATTTGAGAAATTAATATGTAAAAGTTTGAAAAAGTTGGGTTTAAATGGTCAAAACAAAATTTATGCTTAAAAAGTCAAGGAAATACTTAAAATAGTCTTAATTAGTAATAATTCAAGTGTTGGAATGAACCCAAGAGACCAGAAATGAAATTGGCAAGAATTGACCAAAGTTAATAAAACTAGAAACTGTGTTGAACCACCTATTTTGTGCATCAATTTCAAGAAGCTCAAAAATCTTGCTTAAGTGTGACAACCGGAAAATTTATAAGATATCTTGAACGAATAAATAATCTTATAAATTAAAGGTTAAACAATAAAACCTAGACTTGAAATAGAGGAATAATTAAAAAAATTTGAGAAAAACCTATATGGTTTGAAATTTTTAAGCAATGCAAAGAAATTAAATGTGAATGAAAGAAATGAGAAGATAAAGAGTAAAAGTGAGAAAATATGGGTTATAAAAATTCAAAACCTAGAATAGAATTATACTTGGAGGTATATTAAGAATAAGGTATTATGATAGCTTTAAAATTTATGTGAATTAAATAGTGAAAGAGATTGTATAATAATGTATAAGGAAAAATTATTAAGTGAATGTGTATATGTTTAGGTACATATATACTTAGTGATATGTTATATATATTTTAGCAAGAGAAATGATTAATTAAATTAATCATACAAGAATATTAGGTTACATTAATTATTTATCCATTCATTAAATACTTTGTGACTTGTGTGGACTATGTATGTGATTAAATATATATATATATATATATATATATATATAATATGTATATATATTTATTTATTATATAAAGAGAAAAAAAAAAGAAACGCAAGTCTAATTGGGTTATAAAATTATATGTACATGAGTAATTATTTAAATTTCAAAGGAGTGAAATGGAGACCCTAATTAAATAATTAGGGTAAGATAAAATTAAGGTAGTGGACCATGAAAATTCACTTGGCCCAATTATTTTAATTAGAGAGCCCAAAAAACTAAGTGGAAGCCCAAGTGTTGGTCCAACTAATAATGGGACATGTGTTAGTAGAATAATTATGGTTAGGAACTAACCATACTTGAGTTAAATGTAGGAAATTGTGGGAAATGACTATGTTACCCTTAATGAAAATGACTTATGACCAACATGCCTTCGAGGACGAAATTGCTAGGAAGTTTCTTAGCAATGGTGTGTTGACTCTTTTGCCCTTGGAGAAAGATACTAATGACCAATGAGTCCTAGGAGGAAATTGCTAGGAAGTTTCCTAGTAATGAGGAAATGACTATTTTACCCCAAGAGAATTATTAATAACTATAGTGTTCTAGGAAATTTCCTATTGAATGATTAAATGACCAAATTGCTTTTGAAGAATCTCACTAATGACCCTTGTATCCTAGAGGGAAATTTCTAGGAAGTTTCCTAGCAAATGGCCAAATAATCATTATACCCTTGATAAAAATTATTAATGATGAATATGTCCTATAAGAAAATTTCTAGGAAATTTCCTAGATATGGTGGAATGACCATTTTTTCCATTTTATAATGAGGGACTTTTAAGTCATTTGATTAAGCAAAATTTGGCATTATAAAAAAAATATAAAATTGGAGTATTATGGGGGGAAGAATCTGGCTGACACAAGGAGATAAGACCATGTGATTTATTCATTTTGTCAAAGTTACTTCCACACACAAACTAGGTGTCACAATCCTATTTGGCCACCTACTTTAACCAAGTTTACAAGCAAAATGGAGAAGAGATAAGAGAGAGAATGAGAGATGTGAGACTCCAAATTTTATGAATAAAGATTTAAATTTCTCGAAATATTTTTTTGAATATTATGGTGTGGATTTGATATAATGTTATAGTTGTGGGTAATATTTATAAATTTTATAAAGTAAGCAAGTTGTTATAAAATATTTGTTTGGTCGGGGAATATTTTTTTTGTCGGGGAATATATCGATGACCAGCACAATCATTGGTATACCCCTAATGGAAGTATTATCGTAGTTAAGAAATGATGTAATTATCATTTTATAAGCGACGAATAAAAAAGTACGATGAATCTGGCGTGGTTGCATAGTAAGAACACGGTATTGATTGATTATTGATGCTTACGTAAGAAGTCACCCGGTTATACTCAATTATTTCTCTGATAATTCACGCATCATATCTCTCATATTATTGATTCAATTATTGTCACATAGCATCTGCATAATATGATATATTATTAGGGGAGGTGGTGCAAGTTTGAAAATACTTGCAGGATTAAATTAAAAATGAAGAAAAAGAGGAAGGTATTATACTGAAATATTTGAGCCCCAAAACGTGCAATTATTGAAACTATATTTTCCTATAAATAAGCTCATTCCTTTATTATTTTTCACCAATTCACTAAAGCTATAGAAAGCAATTATTATAGAGAAAAAGAAGAAGAAGTCCGCTACCTCTTTATTCCAAAGATATCCGGTTTCTTCTAAGGTAAAGGTATTATTCTTTTCGTATTCATAAAGAGAGTTATTTTCTTTCAATACTCGTAAGGGTTGTTATTCCATTCTTTATTATGTTGGAATAACCTTGATACATGCCAAGTACCGCATACATGGTGAAATTCTTACATTATTCCATTCTTTATTATTACATTGGAATAACTTTTATGCCATCTTGATCTATCGCATGCACAGTGGTCTGTTGTTATTTCATTCTTTATTATTTTCTTTGGAATATCCTGTTTGTGCGGATTACGCGTGACACCGGGTTCCATTCTTTATTATTCTCATTGGAATAACTGGCTATACTGATCATCGCATGCTCGGTGATTTACGTTGTTATTCCATTCTTTATTATTCTTTGGAATATCTTGAATGTGCGGATTACACATGACCTAGTTCCATTCTTTATTATTCTATTGGAATATCACATGCATGCGGATTACGGCATGATTCGGTTCTATTCTTTATTATTACATTTGGAATATCACATGCATGTGCGGCCTATCGCATGCATGGTGAATTCTTACGTTATTCCATTCTTTATTATTACATTGGAATAACTTTTGTACATGTGGATTACCATATGCATGGTGAATGACTCTTCGTATTCATTCTTTATTAAATTGTGGAAATGATCTATCTGCGTGGATTACCACATGGCGGGTGAAAATTCATTTGCAGTTTTGTATATTCTATTATACTCGTATGAGACATCATTTCTTTTGTACTCGTCATGGAATATCATTTTATTTGGTTTTTTTTTACGAGTTACAATTCATGGGTTACTATTCACCCGATTACTATTCACTCTAGTATTGTTCACTCGGGTATTCGGAGTACTTTTCGTGCCGAAGTACTATTCATGGGTTACTATTCACCCGATTACTATTCACTCTAATATTATTCACTCGGGTATTTGGGATACTTTTCGTGTCGGGATACTATTCACGGGGTACTATTCCCGAAGTACTATTTACGGGGTACTATTCACCCGAAAAATATATTTCTTTTCGGTCCAAATCATTTTTGGGTACAATATTATTCTTGAATTTTACTCCACAAAGCAGTATCATGTTGACAAATTGGACGTTATTGATTCCTGGATAAATTAAATTATAAATCTTTAAAATTTATCCTTGAACTTGTTTTATTGAATTATTATGTCATTGTTATCATCCCCATGCTTATATTGTGATGAAAGTCATCTTTGGCTTACGTGCATAGATGGACTTGGTATGATTATGATCAGGGATTTTTTAGTATAATAATGACCGTAATGTGACGAATGATATGGTGAAAGTCTTTATTAGCCTGTAGTGCATTGATGGACAGTTGTTGGTATGATTATGACCAAGGATTATCCGGTATAATCATGACCATTGATGATTACATGAATATCCTTGGCCGTGGTGCAGGGATGATTCGATGATGTAGTTTATTTATTAAGCTGAGTCTCAGCAATAAAGTTGATGAAAACCTTTTTAAATCATAGAAGATAGTAGATTTTATGCTCTACTTGACTCTTCTAATGGATTGCTTATTCCGCTGCAGTTGTTGATCTAAACCTTGTTGTCTATTATATTCTATCAGTTGTTATACTGTTGAAGGCAAATGATAATTTATTCTGCATTATCTTAGTCATAATATTTCTTACTGGCTAGTTGAGCTCACTCTTTCTTTCACTATTCTCTTTAGGAAATAAGAATATAGCTGGGACTGGTCGGGGAATGAATTGACGGTCCAGATGGTTGCATTAGTAGTCCTCACTATTCTGTGAAATTGTGTGATAGTAAATATAATAAGATTGAATTTGAGTGTGGATATTGTCTAGATGACAATATTTGTATTAAAACTCATAACATATGTTTTGTCGTATTTTACACGACAGTTGTATAATTAAGTTATATTTGAATTTTGTACCATGTATCTAGCGACTCAAGATGGGTGATGTATACCTATTTTGGGGGCGTCACAAGAGATATGTGGGAGATTTTTTTTAGATACACAAGATGTATCTACACATACTAAATACAAGTAACATCACTTTCAACAAAATCAAATTAAAGTTTATTTCCTTTTATTTCATTTCTCCACAAAAAGCTAAGAACAAAAATCAAAATATAATAGAGAGAGGGGGGGCTGCTAACGAGCCTTAGAAAAGGGAAGAGGAGGGAGTTTTGTAAAGCTTCATAACTCACTTGGAAGGAAGAAGGAGAAGGATAACCCAAAGAATTAAAGGTATAAACCTTAACCTAGTTTATGTAAATTACTTTGGTTGCTTAAAATCAAAACATGAACTTATGTTTCTAAAACTCCAAAACTCTTGATTTACATGTTTTCTAGTATTTCATGTATGGATCTAATCATTTTGAGTGTTAAAAAGTTGGATCAAAAGAAGAAAATGAAAACTATGTTCGCTAACTTTTCTTCACTTTGATCAACCACCATTTGAAATTTACATATCCTTTTTATGATCCGTCAAAGAAGGATGCTAGATATGTAAGTTAAATTTAAAACCCAAGTGGTAGCACTAAAAATATTGATTTTCAAGCCATGGGAGCTATTTTAAGAAAAACTGTCCAGATTTTACAAAAAAAGGACTGTTTTGGGCAGTTCATAGCAAGGGCAGTTTCGTTCGTTTATTTTATTTTAAAACTTTTGGAAACATTTGAGATGATAATATAATGAGTTAACTATTTTCAGTAAAATGATGGTAATCTTTGGATCTGTAGGATGAAAGTTATGGATTTTACGAGAAATGACTACTTAAAAAGTAAAAGGGAAAAACTCTTAGTGTGTAACTCCAAAAATTATGAAATCTTTACATGAAGTACATAGACATAATTAGAACAAACCTTGAAAGTTTTGGAATTTTTGGACAAAAACTCAGTTTATGATAATTGTTACAAGATCTGTCTGTTTTGGACCATTTAAAAATAGAAAATGGAATCCAAAAATTCCAGAACAATTATATGTTCATCATGATACCATGTACTGATATTTCTCAGAAAAGAAATATTTTTTGAGCTGATTTGGTATTTTTATTTAAATAATTGAGTTATAAATAAATGAATAAAATAAGTAATGTGATGTTATAAAGGGTAAAAATATATATTTTTTGATCAAAGACCCTTGATATAAGGTAATCAGATTTTTAGAGGGTATTTTGGTCATTTTAATAAAATTTTATATTTATGAAATTTTAGGTTTGTTAAAAAAATGTTATAGTAAAGGATAAATAATTAATTAAATTGTTTATAAGTATAAGAAATGATTAAAATATTATCAAAAGGTTAATAATATTATATTAAAATATTATTAAGTAATTAATAATATTTAGCTTAAAATATTATTAAATAATTAATAATATTAGATTAAAGTTAAATTAAAATATTATTCAATGATTAATAATATTAGATTAAAGTTAAATTAAAATATTATTAAGTGATTAATAATATTAGATAATGATTAAAATATTATTAAATAATTAATAATATTAGATGATTAAAATATTATTAAAGGATTAATTATATTTGTAAATTATTAAGATTAATATTAAAGGATTAATAATATTTGTAAATGATTAATATTATTATTAAAGGGTTAATAATAATTGTAATCGAATAAAATATTATTAAATGATTAATAATATTAGTAAGTGATTAAAATATTATTAAAGGATTAATAATATTTATAAATGATTAAGATGTTAGTAAATGATTAAAATATTATTAAAAAGGTTAATAATATTTGTATACAATTAAAATGTTATGAAGTAATTATTAAGAAATGAATAAAATATTATTAAATTAATATTAAACGAAAGTTTTAAGATGATGATAAAGTGATTGAAATATTATCAAAGGACGATAATAGTACTGATGGTTTAAGTTGTTGTGTAATATTTAATTATATGGTTAAATGTTAGATGATTTATTTCTAAAATATAGTGGTATTATGAGGTATGATATGATATGTTGATTGAAAGATCAATCTTATATATGATAGGTCTTTCATAAGAGATTAAAATAGATTGCATAGCAGTAATCGACAGACAAGGCAAGTTTCCTAACTCAAACTCGAGTTTCAAGCATGCTAGTGGTTTAATTATTGATAATTATTACACATCTATGATTATTGATTCGCACTTAGTATAAGTTGCATATGTTTATCGGGTATGAAGGGCTGATCACCTTCATTACCAAAGTATTTGTTCATGGTCATTGTTAACCACTCAGTGTTATTGATTCAGATATTCATTTATTGAAACTTGATTCATACTCTTTCACAATCATTATATATTGTTGAAAATTCGAATACTTATTCTTTCTTTCAATCATGATGTATCTTTATTGTATTTAAACTTATTGAGCAAAGTAGTTGCTCACCATTGCTATATCATGATAACATTTTAGTTAAACCCGGGTGCTTCAAGAAGGTCAAAGGCAAAGGAAGAATTTAAGAGTTGTTTAATACACGGTTAACTACGTTGTTACCTATGCAAATTATTATGTAAACTTTTTGAATTATAAGGTATGTATTGAGTTAAGGTTGTAGACCTTGGAAAATGTTGTAAAATCATTTGAAACGAACAATTTATATTATATATATATATATATATATATATATATATATATATATTCCACATTAGTTTATAGAATATGTATGAAGATGATGTCTTAGTGGCCTTGTGTCCGAGATTGAGGAGTCGGATTTTGAAGTATTACATTGAGAACCTAAACCAATACAAAAATACTTTGGTATATAGTCTAGAAATATGTCCAGAATTAATGTTCAAAAGCTTAATACAAAAATTCATAAAAATCATCTAAGTAGCCTTGAAAATCAAAAATTGTACATTTGGCCAAGTAATAAAAGGAGTAAAATAGCCCATTTGGGGCTTATTTTTGATTGCTTAAACTTGATAGTTTTAAATACATAAACCAAGAATAAAATATTTGGGTATAGGGTCTATAGGATTGCTCAAATGGGAGATTCAACAAGCTACTATAGAAATTACTAAAAATTTCCAAAAGTACCTCAAAAATCATGTTTTTGTGTTTTTGAGTTATGTTGTAAAAGTAAAGTTTAAAGCTTGTAAATGTCTTAACATGACTAAATGAGATAATAAAGGTGTTTTATGATGTAAGATCTATATTATGTTATATTTGGACTAAAACTTGTATGTTTTGGGATGTATGAAAGTAATATGTGATATCTGTCAATGTGAGCTAATTAAGTAAAATTATTGTATACCTCCTAAGCTGTGAAAATGTATTGTGACAAGCTAAGTGCCTATGTGTGCTTAACTATATATTTGCAAATAAAAGTTATCTATATGATTGTTTGATGTTAGTTATTGGATATAGTTTCAATAACCATAGTTGAGCTATGTGTATCAATAAATATAGATTTTATGCTATAAGATCACTAAGTAAGCCGATACTGTATATATATGTAGGCTACTCAGTGACAAGATACCATATTAAAAAGTTTAATCGACGCGAGAGGCAAGTACATCAACCTTTATTACTCAAATAAGTTTATATTGCAAGTACTTAACTCGAAAGTTTATCTTTTCAAGTTATTGAAATTAATGAATTCCTATACTTCATATTAAGTTATTCTTATGATATTGAAGGTATGCAAATGCCATTATTTTAGCTAGACAAATGTTGATATATATTGATATTATTCATTCATGAAAATCTCATTTAATGTTCTCCAAACCATTTTTTTGTGGTACAGACTCTTATATAATGTTGTGAACGATCAACCCTTTTATAGGGGCATATGATACCGGACATATATATGATTCCGAAGGACATGTAATGTGTCATTAGACTATTATGTAATGCACAATATAGGGTACTTGGGCTGATCACCTAAAGTACAAGTCTATGGTATATTTAGTTTTTAGTATCTATTTATATACATAGATTGCAGTTTTAGTACTGCCAATTCTAATACAGATTTCACTGGTCATTTGACCTTACAGTATGCTAAAGCCTCACAACTTTGAAAGGACTGTTTTGCTTAGTATCTCATTAATTAATTCCTTTATTTTTGTTTCATTATATTCAACTGTTTATTCCTTGTTGAGCAAGCTTTTGCTCACCCTTATGTTGAAAAGATAAAGGAAAAGGAAAAGTGGCATAATAAATAATTATTAAGCGTATGTGCTTATATGAACTTAAGGAGTTATTGTAATAATTACCTTATTATTATTTCTTGTAATATTATTTGGTGTTGTATTATGTAAAGGTCTGTAGAATCTGTGATTTCAGCTAAAATTAATATGTAATCTAAGACAAGTTTAAATTAGTATTATGATGGGATGATGGGATATGTCAGTATCGTGAGCACCAAACCTGAGGTAAAGGTAACCCAAATTTGGGGGTATCACACGCGTGGCTAAGCATCAAGGCTTCGCGTGGCCAAATTCGTAACCCCTACACAAAAGAGCCACGAGACCCCACGTGACCCAATCCACGATCCCCGCATGTCGATAAACTTTCGCACGTGGGGTCCATGCATAGCCCCCATAAGTCTACCGTGAGTGAGGGTGCACAACTTTTAACATCATTAGGTTATTAATATTTATTACAAAAATAATATTATTTGTCCGAACTACTTATCAATATCAAAAAATAACAAGGCAAATACTGAGTCGTTTTAGTTGGTCCCGAGTCAACTTGACAATCCAACTTTGATGACTCGGTAGTCCAATTTATTTTTTCCACAAATTTTAGCACGTATATTTTATTAAAGATACAATACATTCAATTAATGATTAATATAAATTAAGTTCCACTCTTTTTTCTTTTCTCTCTAGTCAAGAACCATATCCTCTATCTTAGATCTGATGGAGGGCTCTTCTTTTAGAGATACCTCCTTTAGATCTCTCTTATTTTGATTTAATAAATTATTTTCTCTTCTTTTAGAGTTTGTTTTTCCCTTCTGTGAGACTTTTTTTCTCCATTAGATATGATGACTAATTTCTTTCTCTTTTGTAAGGAGATTTCATTATCATCTTATGGGAGATTTTTCATTCTCCATTTGAGAGATTTTGTTTTCACTGTTTAAAAGATTTTTTTGTTCGTGAGACTTTTTTCAGTGCATGAATTGTTGAAGATGGATTATTCAGATTTAGATGTACGTTGTGTTTCCATTGCGACTTGTTCTTCCGTTGCTACACTAAAAAAGAGTTTGAATCTACTTATTATATTATTATTTTGGGATATGAATGTATTTCAGGAGTTTCTTTGGTGTCCATTGGCGTTATTGCTACGATTGACCCTCCTAACTATATGTTATTTTATTTGAAAGAATTACTCTTTGAGTTTCTTTTTTGTAATTCTTTTATCTTTTGTAACAGATTACAATAACTATGAGAGAATACAAAGATATCTTAATTTGAGTACAAACTCAAATTACTTCACCACAATAACTATGTGATGGAACCCAAATAAAACACCATTTTATTTGAACTATCTTTCTCTCTCTATTTTTCTAAAGCTTCATAAAAGCTTGTCTCTCCCTCTTTTCTCTTCTAACTCTCGGATGAGAGTATATGTTTTTCTTGGTGTGTTTATCTTCCATCCATTTGGTCTTCTTTTATAGCCACAAACTGAGGGAGGGAGTCAAGAAAATGCCCAGGCGGATTTCAATGGGCGGGGATTAATGGGTGAGGATAGCATGTTGACCAACAATCTTCCCCTCCGAACCCATTAGAGGAGGTATTCACCATGACTCCATCACTTAGAGACGATTCCTGTGTCAAATCCAACTCTTGAAGAAACCACAACATTTCGTTGTCAACTTAGTAGTAGACAAAGCAATACACTTCTGCAACTTGGACTGCCATAACACGGCTCCCCCTGCAAAAGTAAACAAATACCCCGAAGTAGACTCCTTCTCTTCGAAACCTGCTATGTTTGCTTCTGTATAACCTTCCAAGACTTAATTTGCACGTGAAACCACAACTCCTCACTTGGAGTTAATCCCAACGAAGCCTTGACTCAACTCAAGCTTCTTGGAATTTTCAACTTTCTTCACGTCCGACTTTATCTCATCGACATGACTCTTCTTGATGGGAGGATCTAACTCAAACTTGACAGATTTTTGCTTGTCAAATTCTTTCACAACCGTTTTGTACCCTAGCTGCGAGCTATCACTTTCCTTCTTCACTTTTGGTACCCATTTAAAGTGAAGAGCTTTCTTTTCGTGATTCTCATGCAAGACCTTTCGTCCATCTTGCATGGCTTTGTACCACATCTTTTTTCGCCTAACTCCCCCATCTTTAACACCTTCCACACGTGCATGCATTGTGTAAAAAGCGCCTACCTTCTTTCCTTTAGTCACCACTAGAGACCCTTTAGTGAGCTTCCACTGACCTTCACCAAAGGAAATGTTATAACCATTCTCATCAAGCTTACCAATAGACATCAAATTAAGGCGGATATCCGGAACATGTCTGACTTCTCTAAGTATCAACATGCCACCATTGTTAGTCTTCAGATAAATATCTCCAATGCCGATAACCTTGGATGCACTACCATTTCCCATCCGTACATAGCCAAAATCACCACTAATGTAGGATGTGAAGATCTCACCACGCGAAGTTGCATGGAACGAAGCACCCGAATCAATAACCCATTCATTAACTTGACACTTGGGTTTACCATCACTAACAAGGGCTACATCAATGTCGGATAGATACACAATTGAGTCCTTATCCTCATCTTTTTCCTTAGACTTTTCCTTCTTTAAAAATATGCACTCTCGCCTTATATGACCCGGTCTTTGGAAGTGAAAGCAAATTATTTCTTTTCCTCTCAACCTTCTCCTGGATTTGTCATCTTCAGGAGAGCTCTTCTCTCTGTTTCTGCCGCTACTCTGATCGACGAAAACTTGTGTTTGTGTCTCAGAATTCACACCTTGCTCCTTTCGTCTTGTCTCCTCATTATGAAGACTGTCCTTAACCATCTGCATAGTCATTTTTCCTTCTGGAGCTGAATTGCTTAGAGACACCCACAAAGGCTCCCAGTTGTTTGGCAACGAACTGAGAAGCAAAAAGAGCTCGAATCTCATCATCAAGATTCAACTTCATGGTGGACAACCGGGTTCACGATCCTTGAACTCACTTTCATATGCTCCGACACACCTTGCTCCTGGTCCTTGTACTTTTAAATTATAATTTTCCGAATGACAAAAGTTTTATTTTGTGCATTCTTCTTCTCGCACATAGACTCTAGTGTTGTCCATAAAGTGTGAGCATCCGTCTCTCATGAAACATGGTGGAACACACTTTGATCAATCCATCACTTGGGATGTGACCAATAGTCTTCCTATTCATTTTATTCCAATCAGCCTCAGACTTATCCGCGGGCTTCTTTCCCTTGAGCTCCAACGGATCATACAGATCCTTGCAATAAAGGATATCTTCCATTCTAGGCTTCCAGATTGAAAATTTTGAAGATGTCAATTTAATCATGGCTCCGACTGAATCCTCCATAAAATTTATCAAAAACAACCGAGCAAATAACCTTATCTCTGATACCAGTTGTTGGGAAAAAAATCACCTCCCAAATACTGTTGTCTTTGATAAATTAGACGGATAAAATTTCAGCACATGCCAAGCAGATTAAATTTGTAGTTCTACCAAAATAATAACCATGCAGGAAATAATACATAGAAAAATATCCAACCACGAGACACCAAGATTTTACATGGAAAACCCTCTAAAACTAAGTGGTAAAAACCACGGGACAAACTCCGAATAATTCACTAGAATAATATGAGAGAGTACAAAGATATCTTAATTTGAGTACAAACTCAAATTACTTCACCACAATAATTATGTGATGGAACCCAAATAAAACACCCTTTTATTTGAACTATTTTTCTCTCTCTATTTTTCTAAAGCTTCACAAAAGCTTGTCTCTCCCTCTTTTCTCTTCTAACTCTCGGATGAGAGTATATGTTTTTCTTGGTGTGTTTATCTTCCATCCATTTGGTCTTCTTTTATAGCCACAAACTGAGGGAGGGAGTCAAGAAAATACCCAGGCGGATTTCAATGGGCGGGCATTAATGGGTGAGGATAGCATGTTTACCAACAATCTCCCCCTCCGAACCCATTAGAGGAGGTATTACCATGACTCATCACTTGAGTCGATTCCTGTGTCAAATCCAACTCTTGAAGAAACCACAACATTTCGTTGTCAACTCAGTAGTAGACAAAGCAATACACTTCTGCAACTTGGACTGCCATAACACGGCTCCCCCTGCAAAAGTAAACAAATACCCCGAAGTAGACTCCTTCTCTTGAGCACTGCTATATCTCGCTTCATATAACCTTGCAAGACCTGAATTTCAGACGTCAAACCACAACTCCTCACTTGGAGTTAATCCCAACAAAAGCCTTCGACTCAACTCAAGCTTCTTGGAATTTTTAACTTTCTTCACGTCCGACTTTATCTCATCGGCATGACTTTTCTTGATGGGAGGATCTAACTCATACTTGACAGATTTTTGCTTGTCAAATTCTTTCACAACCGTTTTGTACCCTGGCTGCTAGCTATCACTTTCCTTCTTCACTTTTGGTACCCATTTAAAGTGAAGAGCTTTCTTCTCGTGGTTCTCATGCAAGGCTTTTCTTCCATCTTGCATGGCTTTGTACCACATCTTTTTTCGCCTAACTCCCCCATCTTTAACACCTTCCACACGCGCATGCATTGTGTAAAAAGCGCCTACCTTCTTTCCTTTAGTCACCACTAGAGACCCTTTAGTGAGCTTCCACTGACCTTCACCAAAGGAAATGCTATAACCATTCTCATCAAGCTTACCAATAGACATCAAATTAAGGCGGATATCCGGAACATGTCTGACTTCTCTAAGTATCAACATGCCACCATTGTTATTCTTCAGATAAATATCTCCAATGTCGATAACCTTCAGAGCTCTTCTCTCTGTTTCTGCCGCTACTCTGCGCGACGAAAACTTGTGTTTGTGTCTCAGAATTCACACCTTGCTCCTTTCGTCTTGTATCTGTAATAATTCAGAAAATTCTATGTATTATTTAATTAATATAATGTCAATTTTTGAGTATAATTTTTTTTTATTTTATTATTTTAACTACGTTAGTTTTCATTGTGATAAAACTATTATTTATTTAATAGTTTGTTTAGCATCTTGAATTATAAAGAATAAAGAAATTATGTGTCATCATTAATTATTTAAGATTATATAGAATAGTCATTTTAATGATATATGGGCTATCTATTGTTGCTAGAAAATATAATAGATTAAAGTCCATGTGTCTTAAAATAAGAGCCCATATTAAAATATTTGGGCCATACTAAGTATACTTGCAAATTTGTGATAGTGGTTTTTTTTTTTTTGACCCATGCTGTAAAAGACCACTATTCTTAACTTGGGCCAACCCAAGTATATGCTTGCAAACCTTTTATTATTTGGTATAAAGAGCTATTACTTATCTAATATGTGTGAATTAGATTTTTCTATCATCTTTGTTCAAATACTAGTAGCAATTTAAAGCCAGCCTTCCTTAAGCTTCATGTAACAGCCCAAATAGGAAGGTAGTTAGCTGAGATAGTTACATTAGTCAGGTGATTAGCAGATTTTGCAGACTCTAAGTTAGTTTGGTTGGCAGGTGAGTGAACTTGGTTAGCAGACAAAACAGGTCAGTAGTCTTGCAGAAGATAAGGTAGCAGACAACCTATGGTGGCTGAGAAGGGGGCTGTGCAAGCTAGACTAGGATGAGGGTTGGGTAGGGGCCAACTAGAGGTGATGTGATCCACAGTAAAGAAGTTAAACTCAGCCATAAAAAGGCCAAGTTATTACCCAAAACCAATTAGCCTCATCACTTAACTGGGTTCAAAAGAATTAGCAGCAACGGTCATATAGAGCAAGAGTGAAGAGTTCGGCTAGAGGGGAAAAGGAATTGAGTAGCTCAACCCACTTGACACCTTCGAATCAGCAAGGTAAGCCAATTCTGGCCTTTCTAATCTTTCCATTCCGGGTAGCAACTGAACTGATAAATGAACAGGATGGCTATTGAATTAATTAGCAAACTGAACTGTCAATGACCAGAAAACGTGTATGACTGTTATGGTAACTTAATATAATGACTGCTTTCATGTATTTGAACTGCTGGGTTTGGTACTGATAAGTTTGGTCTTATGCTTGATATTGTTTAAGCCATACGGCTGGGGGCAGAGGGTTAGAAATTATGTTTTAAGTACAAGAATTTACACTGCCCTCTACATGTTTGATGAATTGCCGAACTAAGGCCTGATTTTGTAACTTTGAATATTAACCATGATTTAGAATCCAAACTAGTATCAAATTGCTTATAAGTATACTCTAGGCTTGACCTTAACATGTCTCAAAATAAATGACAAACTAAGATAGATAAACACTTGGACAAGGCAAGTAAGAATAGACTGAATTGGTAAGCTTCCTTATGACTGATATTAGAAGCTTTTCTTATGATATTTATGAAGTGTCTGTAGAATACTTACTGCATTATAACTGGGGATAACTACCTCAAACTTTAAAAGCTACTCTTGTGGACACTTTAAAGTTTCACAATATGTTAAGGTCTAAAGAGGTGTGGTCTTGGACTGTCTAAGAAGTAACTAAAATAGACCATCCGGATGAAAGAAATACCTACTAGATATTATGTAAATAACCAATTTTGGTTTACCTGTTACTTAATCATGTTGTGTTGGTAACTAAGATTTTTCTGAATCATGCTTTTTGCATTAAATTGAAGCCTATGAAAGGCTGTGTTTAACTAAAGTTAAAAGCCTGGTATGTAGGCTCTTTAAAGCATCAACATATATTATATAGCATAAACAGGATGTGGAAACCTTTGGGTTGTAAACCTCATGGCTGTTTTGGTGATTTAATGTCAAAACCTTGCCTAAAAAGCTTGGAATGGGCATGAGAGACTGTTATGTCTTAAATTCATTACTGTGCTATGACAATGCTATAAGGACTGTTATATGGATTTTTGAGCTATTATGCAAGCTGCCGTAGGATCTAACTGAATGACATGCTATATTGCTATCATAATTGACTATTAACATGATAGGTGTTGATATATTAAGTTGTTGTTGACTGCTATGCTATGGCTAAGATAGTATGGACTGAACCTAGGCACAAGGAGTTAAGTTGGGCTGAGGAGTAATAAGGATGATAAAGTTGGCTTTCTAAAACAAGCAAATTGCTATGGCACTAGTAAACTGAAACCATGCACACCACATGCTCGACGAAAGTCCCAAGTGGACTGCTTAAGTTAACAGTCAGGTATTAGACACAAACAAGGCTGGAATTGATTCATGTATTACTTGTATTGTTAATTAGCAAGTTAAGCCTCTTAGAATGAAATAAAATTCAGTCTTGAGTTAAAGAAGAATTAATAAAATTAGCATGTCGAGCACTGTTTTGGGCAGCCTATTAAGACTGAAATGGAGGTGTTATAAATGCTAAAAACATTTTCATATACCATATGTAATATATCTAAAATTGGTTGCAAATAAACCTATATAGCAAAGGTTATTCAAATTGCTAAAACAGGATCTGTGAAAGGGGGAGGACTGGCTGGGCTGCTGCAGATAGCAGCAGCCAGCGCACGCTGCTGTGTTATGTTGTGCTGCAGGGCCAGCTAGGATGAGTTAATGGCTGGACCAATAAGCAAGGAAGGGGAGGAAATTGCTGCTCACGGACATCAGTGATAAAAAGCAGCAAATTGCTGGTAGTTTAGGTAACTTGGAAATCATGATTTAGAAGGCTTAACATTCTTATTAATAGACTGCTAAATTATAAAAAAAATTATGCTAAAACTTGAGCTTAAGTAAAGTTGCATAACATAAGTTATAAAGTTACAAGAAGGAGAGTTGAATAGGGGAAACAGGACTGATGTCCTTAATAGCAGTGACAACAGTAGCAGTTGGCACAGTGCATTCATACGTAGAAAATATTAATGAGATAGTTGGATTAAGAAGATTGGCCGAACTGCTACTCTAGTGTGGCAGCAGTTGCCAAAATTAGCAGCTGCAATAGCAGCTTTATGTTTGACTTAGGGGCCTGAGCCTCACAAGGCCAAGCCAAGCTTGGCTGCTAGCATAGAAAAGCAACAAGAAGACTGTGGAATATTGAACTGGGCATGCTTCCTATTATTCTCTGTTAGCTGCAGTTAGTAAGATAAAATTGTAAAGGAAAGCTATAAGCTAAGCAAGGCCAAGATGTTTATGGCTGCTGCCTTTGAGCAGCAGCAGTTGATATATTTTGACTGCTAAAACAATCTAGGTAACCATATTGGTTGAAAATAGAAATTTCTAAGAAGCTAATCATTAGGTATAGCTTAAGTATGTGTTGAAAACATATATGTAGAATTAATAATACATTTACAAATTAAGAATGAAGATGGGAAAAAAGGGGAAATCATAGGGCTGCTAGTAGTTAGCTATAATAGGTGACCTCAGCTAACTACTAATGCAGTGTTGGACTTGTTGGGCATAGTGGAAACTAATGTGAACTAATTTCAAGTGTAATAGGTGAACATATATGAATTATATAGCTAACTAAGTTCAACTGTTGGAATGAACCGAGGTGGCTAGAAATAAGAAAATTTTAATTGATAAGCATGTTGAACACCATTAAAGTGTTAAAATCCTAATAAGGTGTAAGCAATATAAGTTGGGTGTGACACCATTATAGAGAAAAATAGTAGTGATAAAAGCATGGATGAGATATTTGAAAAATATATCAAATATAGGAAATCTAACCATGATCACTAAAACTACATGATATCTGACTTAGCTATATGGTTAACATGCTTGGTTAAAATAAATAATAACTGTAATGTGCTTTCTATTACTTGTTGAAAACTTGTTGAAACCCATCAAAGTGAAAATTATCTCTTGGAAGCATGGATGAGATATTTGAAAAATGTATCAAAAATAAGAATTTAGCAACAACCATGATCACTGAAACTATGTGAGCTTACAAACTATATAACTTAGCTATGTGATTAACATGCTTGTTAATATAAATAACTGTGTAGGATTTTGTGAGAACACTTCAAATTAAGCTGAAATCCTAAGCAATAGACTACAAACAAGGCAAGTTTCTAACCCTTACTCTTTATTGGGAAATTATTCTGCAGTGGACAGGTTCTTTAATTTCTGAACTGTCTGTCCTTATTTATGAATAATATAAGGTTAAATAGCCTTTTTATTCCAATCAGCTTCAAAAGAATATATGGTTAAATAGCCTTTTTATTCCAATCAGCTTCAAAAGAATAGTATATCAACTTTTCTATCTTGAATAAAGTTATATTGAAAGTATGTCAATACCATTACTTCGGTTAGACAAATGTTGAAATATATTGATATTGTTCATGAATTTATCAGTTAATGCTTTCCAAACCATTTTGTTATTGTGGTATGGATTCTTATATAATGCTGTGAACGAACTACCCTTTTATAGGTGCATATTGTACCGGACATATGATTCCGAAGGACATGTAAAGTGTTATTAGTCTGTTATGTTGTGCACAATATAGGGTACTTAGGCTGATCCCCTGAAGTACGAGTCTAGGATATACGACAACATTTATAATTGTTTGTATTCATGGATTGCAGTATTATTACTGTAAATTCTAGTATAGAGTTCACTGGTCATTTGACCTTACAGCATGATAAATCCTAACTTTTGACTCAACACTCTTAAGAATTACTTTGTTCTATACCTCCTGTATGATATCCTCATTACTGTAATATTTTTGTTCCATTATATTTAGCTGCTTATTTCCTTGCTGGGCAAACTTGTTGCTCACCCTTGCGTTAAATATAATGTTTTCAGTTAAAACTGAGGTTGCTGGTCCATCTGGAAAAGACAAAAGAAAAGGCAAAGTTGTTGAGTAGTTATTTATTAAGCGCCTGTGCTTAAATGAACTTAAAAAGCAAATGTAATAAATACTGTTAGTACTATGTTGTATTAATATTTGGTTTGTATTGTATGTAAAGGTGTCTCTAGAACCTGAGATTTTAAGTTCGATGTTTATGTAATATAAGACAGTTTTATTTTAGTACGAATGGGTATTCTAGAATCGTGAGCACCAAACCCGAGTTAAAGATAACCCGGATTTGGGGGCGTCATAGTCTCCTCATTATGAAGACTGTCCTTGACCAGATGCATAGTCATTTTTCCTTCTAGAGCTGAATTGTTTAGAGACACCACCAAAGTCTCCCAGCTGTTTGGCAACGAACTGAGAAGCAAAAGAGCTTGACTCTCATCATCAAGATTCAACTTCATGGTGGACAACTGGTTCTCCAATCCTTGGAACTCACTCATATGCTCCGACACACTGCTCCCGTCCTTGTACTTTAAATTCACAATTTTTCGAATGATAAAAGTTTTATTTTGTGCATTCTTCTTCTATATATAGACTCTAGTGTTGTCCATAAAAGTGTGAGCATCCGCCTCTCTGCTTGAAACATGGTGGAACACACTTTGATCAATCCATCACGGATGTGACCAATAGTCTTCCTATTCATTTTATTCCAATCAGCCTCAGACTTATACGCGGGCTTCTTTCCCTTGAGCTCCAACGGATCATACAGATCCTTGCAATAAAGGATATCCTCCATTCTGGGCTTCCAGATTGAAAATTTTGAAGATGTCAATTTAATCATGGCTCCGACTGAATCTTCCATAAAATTTATCAAAAACAACCGAGCAAATAACCTTAGCTCTGATACTAGTTGTTGGGAAAAAAAATCATCTCCCAAATACTGTTGACTTTGATAAATTAGACGGATAAAATTTCAGCACATGCCAAGCAGATTAAATTTGCAGTTCCACCAAAATAATAACCATACAGGAAATAATACGTAGAAAAATATCCAACCACGAGACACCAAGATTTTACGTGGAAAACCCTTTAAAACTAAGAGGTAAAAATTACGGGACAAACTCCGAATAATTCACTAGAATAATATGAGAGAGTATAAAGATATCTTAATTGAAAGACAAACTCAAATTCTTCACCACAATAATTATGTGATACTTAACCCAAATAAAACATCCTTTTTGAACTATCTTTCTCTCTCTATTTTTCTAAAGCTTCACAAAAGCTTGTCTCTCCCTCTTTTCTCTTCTAACTCTCGGATGAGAGTATATGTTTTTCTTGGTGTGTTTATCTTCCATCCATTTGGTCTTCTTTTATAGCCACAAACTGAGGGAGGGAGTCAAGAAAATGCCCAGACAAATTTCAATGGGCTGGCATTAATGGGTAAGGATAGCATGTTGACCAACATCAAGCACAAGGCATCCAACATGGCATTTCTTGCCCTTATACATCAACCTCAAATGGCCTTGTTGAACTGAAACATCGTCATGTTGTTGAAACGGGTTTATCACTTTTAGCTCACTCTTCCGTTCTAGGTGCGTTTTGGGATGATAAATTTGAAAGGACAACTTATTTAATTAATCGGTTACCATCCCGTGGCAATGACAACTTGTCCCCTTTTCAAAAGTTATACAAACGTGTTCCAGATTACTTATTTTTCAAAACCTTTGGATGTTTATGCTTTCCCTTTTTCGTCCTTATAACAAAAATAAAATGGAGTTTAGGTCCACTCCGTGTGTTTTCTTTGGGTATAGTTCATCTCATCATGGTTACAAGTGTCTAGATGCCCACACCAATAAAATTTACATTGCTCGACATGTTCAATTTGAGGAGTTTGTTTATCCATTCACGGGTCCGTCGATTCTTGGTCGTCCGCCGCCCTTTCAGTCCTCTCATACTATTGCTATAAATTGGGCAGCTTCACCAACCGTGTTGGATGCCCCATATTTTTCTCCTCCACAAACTAATTTATACATCCTAGTTGTCATGCCCATCCCTTCTTCAAGTCCAACAACTATAAGCACCCCAACTTCCTTTTCCACTTCTTCTCAGCCATCTCATATCATGTCCACCCCTCTACTCAGCACTTCACTTGATACTTCTACATCACCTATAATTTCAGTCCCATTCGGGTCTACTTCTCCATCTTCAGGTAACCCTTCCATAGCCATCACCCCACTATCAACACCTCCACCTCCGGTCCAAACGCACCACATGCGTTTTCGTAGTCACAAGTCACCACAGCCTTCAATATCTCTTGCAGTTTCTGAACCAACATCATACACTGAGGCTCACAAACATAAGGGCTGGAATAATGCTTTGGTGGACGAGTTTAATGCCCTTATTAGAAATCAAACATGGTCTCTTGTTCCACATAAACCCGACTTGAATATCATAGGGTGCAAGTGGGTATTCCGTTTGAAACGACGCCCTGATGGTACCATTGAGCGCCATAAAGCGCGATTGGTTGCAAAAGGCTACCACCAAAGAGAGGGTATCGATTTCCATGAAACATTCAGTCCAGTTATTAAGCTTACTACCGTACGTCTTATCATTTCTCTTGCAATTTCTAGTGGCTGGTCCATTCGCCAATTGGATGTAAACAACGATTTCTTAAATGGTGTTCTCTACGAGGAAGTATACATGAGTCAACCAGCCGGTTTCACTGATCAAGAGCTTCCAAATCATGTTTGTCAGTTGCATAAATCAATTTAGGAGCTCAAACAAGCACCCCGCGAGTCTTTTAAAAATTGACACAATTTTCACTCTCTCAAAATTTTCTTCAGTCTAAAAATGATACTTCATTATTCATTTCTCATACAGACAATAATCTTTTTGCTCTTATTTATGTGGATGACATTCTTATTACAGGAAACTCCTTTTTTCATATTACCGAGCTGATAACTGCACTTGGCAAGGCTTTCTCCCTCAAAGATTTGGGGCATTTAAATTATTTCCTTGGTGTTGAAGTTTATTCCGCATGCTTCTGGGGTTATTATCTCCCAACAACATTCAAAATTTGCTTAACAAAGCGAATATGGGTACCTACAAGCTTGTCACCACACCTTTTTCTTCGTCACGAAATTAATGGACCAAACATGGTGTTATACCCTTTGCTGATGATCACACCAAATATCGTCAACTTGTGGGCTCTCTTCAATACTTAAGTCGTACTCGATCGCCCGGATATAGCATTTGCCGTAAACAAAGTTTGTCAGTTTATGCATGCTCCGAGCGAGGATTATTGGACATCTCTTAAGCGTATCCTTCGTTATCTGCAACATACGAAATCCCATGGTCTACTAATTTCTCAGAATTCCACTTCTACATTGCATGCGTTCTCTGATGCAGATTGGGTCGGCTGTCCTGATGACTGTCGTTCCACCGCTGGCTTTGCAGTATTCTTGGGAAATAATCTCATTTCATGGGGTTCCCGAAAGCAAAAACCGGTGGCTCGTTCTTCTACTGAGTCTAAATATAAAACGCTTGCGGATGTTGCTGCGGAGTTAAAATGGCTTCGTTCTCTCCTAGAAGAAATTGGCCATCCTATTTCATCCACCCCTATCCTTTGGTGTGACAATTAGGTGCCACATATTTAGCCTCAAACCCTATATTTCGTGCACGTACAAAAGACATTGAAATCGATTTTTCACTTTGTTCGTGACATGGTTTCGCCCAAGGAGCTTCTGGTTCATTTTATTTCCACCGATGACAACCTTGCGGCATCTTCAGCAAGGGCCTCTCTAGCATGTGGTATGACTTCTTCCGACCCAAGCTCAAAGTAGTTCCAAGAACCCCTTTGACTTGAGGGGGGTGTTAAGCCATGTTCAGTAATCATCTCAAAGCAATGTGAATACAGATTTTCTTGTGATATTCTCCATTGAAGTACATTTCATAATTAGCAGATATCTTTCTTTGACAAACATGCAATCCCATTATTTTAGTCTTTTGTAAATCACATATTGTAGTCACTTAATTATAGGTTGTTGTAATCCCATAATTTCTGCCTAGATTTTTTATGTAATTATTTTTTCACAATATGCAACTATAAATATAAATGTCCTAGGGACAAATTTTAAGAGCATTTTTTTTGTATTTTCATGTTACATATTTTAAAACATGTATTAGATTATAATGATAATACTCTCTTATTTTTATAATATAAAATTATTATATACTTTTTGAAATATTTTTAAATTTAAAATTATATTTTAATTAATACAATGACGAATATTATAAATTGTATAAAAAATATTACTAAATATAAAATTATTATTTAATAATTTATAACAAATTTTATTAATTTGTAGACTATCATTCATTATCATATATATAAATAAGGTAGGAGTGCTATGAGAGATATATATAATATTTTTTGCTAATTTTCACACACACCCAAGAATTAAAAAAATTGAACCCTTAACCTCATAAAAATTATAAAATAAGAATTATTGCTAGGCCAAGAACCATACACAATATATGATAACTTTCACGATTTATATTGGATTGTGAAAGTTAAAAGATTTCTGCTTGACCCTATATACTAGATAACTTATAAATTTTCTGCGGAGGGAATTTATATATTACTTTTCAAAACTATCTAAAATGGTCATACATTAAATAATAATAATAGCTCATGAGTGGAATTAATTGACCTCACTATATATTATATATGTCGTTTCAAATTGGGGGGCGTCCGGTACTTAGGTTCGGTACTAATGACCGGTACTTTTGTTTTTTTGTTTTTTTTTCATCACAATTATGAAAAAAAAAAAAATAGAGCAAGAAAATTGTAAAAGAAAATATATTTTTACTGTGTTTTTTTAATAAAAAATATACTTTTTTTTTATAATTTTTTGTTCAAACTTGTTCTATTATTTTTTTTCTTCTCATAATTGTGGTTAAAAAAAAAAAGAAAAAAAAGAAGGTGCACCGGTCATTAAGGCCCCAGACCCCCCCCCCCCACCCCTCCCTCTCCTCCCTCCCTGTCGTTTTATCTCTGCTAATTTATATAAGAATGTATGGACGGAGAAAGTGAATATATAACAAATTTTAAAGAGAGAAAGAGGGTAACAATATTTATAAAGAAAAAGTGAATAAAAAATTTAGAGAGTGAATAATTTTTTTTTAAATAAAGTCGATAATAAAATAGAGAGTGAAAGTAAAATTAAAGAGAGACTAACTAGAAATATTTTGAGAGTGAAAGTAATAAAAAAAATTAGAGAGAACTTTGACTTAATATTTTTATAGAGAGTGTGCACAAATTTTACAGTGAAAAAGTGCATTAAAAAAATCTAAAAGAAAGTTATTAAAAATTTAGAGAGGAAAAGTGAGTAAAAAGTTTTAGAGAGAGAAATAAACTTTCTAGAGAGATAGTGAAATTTTTTTGAGAGAGATATTTATTGTGATATTAACACATTCCCTGAAGTTAAATGAGTATACTAAACGTCACTACGGTTTCAGATTTTCACATTAAATGAGTAGCTAGCATTTTTTTTAGACATTATAGAAGATATTTTTTATTTTTATTTTAAACGAAATATATAACTACATATTCACGTCTACATATGATCACAAAATGCATCCATAATTGAGTCAATTGTAAGTTTTTTTTGGCTTTTTTTATATGTACATGCAGGATCAATACTTTCATTAAAGAGTCATTATATTTTATTAATTTTGATGTCTAATTTTGACAATTTTCATTTTTAAAATATTCGATCTTACTTGATTTCAAAGCTAAAATCTATGAAAAATATGAAGGGTAATATACTACGGTTGGATTTAGAAGATATAATAACATAGAACAAATTAATAAGAATAATCATATTCGCAGAAATTAAACGTGAGTTCTTTATTCACAAAATAAATATATATAAAATCCATTTCGATTTAAGAGAAGTAGTCAATATAAAATATCAATTGAATATACAATGAGTCTGTTATATCAAAAATATCTATATTAAACTTAATCTAATATGAGTTTATATTCGCAAATCATGAATTCACTATTATAAAAATAATTTACAGAATAAGGGAGTGACCAATATTATAAATTTACAAAAATATATAAGCATTATTCTATGTTTTATATGAAAGAAATAAGCCTTAATATAGATTATTACAATAAATTCCCACAAAGCTTATGCATGGGATATACTCCCACCTACGAAAACCATTGAAAAGTTTATGTCAATATCATCCCCACAAAGCACTCAAATATACTCGGGTCGGGGTCGGGGTCGGGGTCGGAGGCGTGGTGAGGGATATAGTCCATACTCGACTCTAACTCTATAGAGTTTAAACAATCGGGTTACATTAGGATTGGGATTGGGCGGGTCCTGTCGGGTGAAGGCTATCAAAACCTTCCTATGCATGGCTAGATTTTTTGAACGCATGTGGGCCAAAAAAATTTCCTTGCTGGAGGTTGTCGGTAGTAAGTGATAATAACGGGCTGTTAAATTGCCCAAGGCTGGGCTGACTAAGACGATCCTGGGCTCTTGTATCTAGTAGGATTATCTTTGGGCCTGCTGAAATTATTTCCACCCAAAGTCTACCTGTCCCTTGACTTTTCTCTCATTGTCTCACATGTTGAATTGTACTTTTCAAAATAGGAATGCAAGTTCAGCCGAGTTGCTCGGTGCTTGACTCGAAATCGATTTGAAAATATTATTCATACTCGTTTTTTATTTAATAATACACGAGTTGAATTAGAGCATATCAGTGTTCGTTCATATTAGGATTCGAGTATTGCACTTTTTTATGAATTATATTCGATACATGCTCAATGGATCATATTAGAATACTGATTTGATCCATAGTCGAAGTTAAAAATGTGATATTTGTACCAACTTTTGTAATTTATAAAGTGTGGTATGTAATTGTGTAAGTTTGTACTTAAATAAATCAATGAGTTGTGATTGCTAATTTGTATTACATTCTTTGTAATTTTTTTATATAAATAAAAGTGAATTTTTTTCATGCATAAACATTAGTTTAGTAATCAATTTAGTATGTAGTGATTCAGTTTTAAGTGAAATAGTTCATATTCAAAACTCGTTTTGAAGGCTCATTAATTAGTCACTTTGTAAACAAATCGAGTATTTACGAAACGAGTAAGTCCGAGTAATGATCCGAGTCGAATCAGACACAAAATTAGAAATCTCTTATCAAATCCGAGTCGAATTCGAGTTCAATTTTTTCTTGTCTAGTCGAATTTGAACATGAGAGTATTCGCTGAGATTTGACTCGTTTACACCCCTATTTTCAAACTTCAATTGATCTTAATATAAACATGGAGCTAGATTAGATAGATATTTGCTCGTTCTAAAATTAGAGATACAATTTAACTTTTAAACGACGACATCTTAACTTTCAAACGACGACATCTTAAACTTCAAAATTGGTATGACTTATACAAGTTTAGAATAAAATAAATTTTGTGAATAATAATTTTTGTTATATACTATACAATTATAATAACTATATTAATTTAAATTAAAAAAATTTATATCAATTTGAAGTTTAATATGACGCTGTTTGACTTCAAAATTGTATCTATAATTTTAGAACGGTGGGAGGTGTATTCAACATGACTGGTTATTGTCACCTTAAAGCCACAATGTTCAGTCACTTTTTTTGCTTTTATTGTTTTGTAGCAGCAGTCCTCTTCCCCAATTTATGTACTAATGTTCTTGGGAGATAGTGAAAATATATTTTTTAAATGTATTTTAAATATAATTTTATATTCATAATATATTTGTTTGTGTTGATAAAACTTTTTAAGATTCGAGTCAAAAATACCAAAAATAAATAAAATGTAAATATATATATTTTGTAAAGAAATAGGAAATAACTAATTTATATTTATTTCTACTCCGCTCCAACGGATCAACTAGCTCAATAGCTAATCAAATCCCTCAATTCAATTGATCAGAAGTATACCCGAATGGAAGAGTAAGAACTAACAAAATCCCCATCAAACTCCTGAAAAGGGGTAAATACTCCTCTAATTTGCACTTCATTTATTTTTATTAAATGTTACTTTAACATTTCAATTATCAAAATGTAATATATATACAGTACATTTCTGGTGTAAACCCTTTAATTAACATACCTTGCTCACCACCTTTAGCGATGGACCGAGCGTCGGTTTGGTCCGTCGCTATAGAACAGATAAACGGTTTATATGTTATGGCGACGGTTCGATGCATCGCTAAAAGCTAAGACGACGGTTCTCTGATATATGCCGCTCAGTCCGTCGCTAAAGGTGGTGAGTAAGGTATGTTAAATAAAGGGGTATGCACTTGATCTTCTCCCTATATATATATATATACGGTCCGGATCTTAAGCTTACCCCTTATCTAACATACCTTGCATACCTCCTTTAGCGATGGACCGGGCGACGATTCGTCCGTCGCTATAGGTTCGGTCCGTCGTTATATGTTGTCCGTCGCTATATGTTATCCGTCGTTAAAAGCTAAGACGACGATTCTATATATAGCGACGGACCGAATCGTCGCCTGATCCGATCCGTCGCTAAAGCGGGATATGCAAGGTATGTTAGATAAAAGGTAAGCTTAAGATATATATATATATATATATATATATATATATATGTGTGTGTGTGTGTGTGTGTGTGTGTGTGTGTGTGTTTTATAAAATGTTCATGTGCTCACTTGGGTATACACACACTATAACTTTAACATTAAGCCTTTTTAGGCACAATTCATATATAAATGATATTTCAAAGGAATGAACCATAGATTCAGGAAAAAGAGCTATAGATAATGGCCAGCACAATTTGATATTTTAATAATAGGAGAAAATTTTAATTAAGGAACAGAAATACATTGAGAGTTATCAACATTTAAAAGCTTCAGTTTCAGATTGGTTCAAGATAGATTAGATAGCTATTAGACTTAACAAACATTAAACCTTCTACTCGAAAGACGGCATAAAAATTAACAAAAACCCTAATATATCATAGAACATGAAAAACCAAATAAATTAAAAGATGAACAAAGAAACCCTAATAGATTTCTTTTCTTACTTAATATGGGGATACACCCATACTGGCAGCAGCAAGAAACCCATCTTTTATCAGCACATCCTCTCCTTCCTACATGTACCCAAAACACATTTAATTTCTCATACACTATTTGTCCCACTTTGGATGTCATATTTCCCAATTTCAAATTTTGAAAAGTGGAGAATATATATATATATATATATATATATATATATATATAAAACATGCATACGAATTATATACAAGTGTGGGTGTGTGTGTATCTATGTATGTATTAAAGGCTAGGGCTAAAGAGTACCTGTTGACACACATTAGGTTTCTTCACGGATTGATCAGGCAAAAGTCCAAAATGAATATGAGGGAAGTGGGCCCACTAATGCAAGAAAACAAATGAATCATAAAATCAACAAACAAGCTAAAACCTAAAAGAAAAAAAGAAAACCCTAGCTAGTCAAAAGAAATGAAACCCTAATACATAAATAGTTTTATTTTATTTATGTTTTCTTGGATCTTACATTCTTTGCAGCCGCACTGAAAGCCTCCCTGTGACTAATATCAGGATTTCCAGCTTTGATACGTTGGATCTCTTCCCTGCAGTACGTTTTTTCATAATAAATTAAACATAGTATCATGCATTCTTGATTAATCTTAGGTTTAGTGACATACATTCCTTGAACAATATTTTCATAATATTGTAATTTAATTCTTCTGTTCCACAAGAAGAGATCTATTTGTGTGAAAAGTGATATAATATCCTCAAATTTATCATCAAAAATGTAAATAAAACTTTATTTGTGAAACAGAAAAAGTAGATACTATCTTTATATACTTCCACTCTTCCAAATTATAAGTTCAATATTAACTTTTTGAAAGCCAATATCAAGTAATTTCAAATTCAAAATTGACATGAATTTATTTAATTTATGTCAATACAATTATAAATATCGTCGCAAACTACCTAAAAAAAGAGTATTACTAGTTATAAGATTTATTATTTTAAAAACTTAAATAAATTACGTCAATTTTAAATTTTAAAAATATCACAAACTAACTTTTAAAAAGTCAATATTAATCTTATAATTCAGAACGGATGGAATATATAAAAGTGGTTTTATTATTAAAAATAAATTTATTTATACAAAAATGAAAAGCTCTCTTTATCTCTCTTGCTTACTTGATGAACCGGTTGTAAGCAGACGGCACTCTCTGTCGTTTCTCCGTAGCTGCATACGGATAATGGACATATATATAAGGACAAATTAAATGAGACAGACAAATTAAATATCTTGGCTGACTTTTTGTGGAGTTCTGTGATACTTCCATTATCTCTACTTAGCTCCTTCCTTCTCTCTCCCTATCTTCTATCTATCATTACTTCATCATTATCTCTAATGATCTATCCATCCATCAGCCCATGGATCTAGGGGGAGAAAACTTTTTGATTTTATACAAGCAAAAAAACAAAGAAATAAAAAAGAAGAGAGAGTATTAATAATTGCTCATCAATATGAAAGTGTTCCTGTTTTTGTATAGTGTTAAATGATATTGAAGATTATACAACCCATTTGAAGAAAACATGGAAAATCTTTTGGATAAACTGCTATGAAAATCTGAATGAGAATGTTCTGGTTGGGAATTAAAGAACTGTTGACAAACAATGGAAGCATTTGCGGGATTAATGTTACCTTTTAATTTCGGTAGAACAAATTAGGGTAAAGCTATAGATATTGGAAGAAATCATGAAAAAATAACACGGATGCAACTTTATTTTTCTTTCATAAAATCTCTTTTGAAACTAAAGAAGTTTAAAGTATGCAAAATTTTCCTTTCCCTATATGACTGTATGGGAAAAGTTTTGCATGACCTTTTTCCCATTTTTTCCCCATGGTCCCCTATTTTATAAGTGAAATAACATGAAAAAGGGGGAAAGAAAAGAAATAATATTGTTAAGAAAGACTCTTTCCTCTTGACACAAATAAAGTTTAGGCACTGTTTGGGAGTAAACCTAGGAAGTACAAAATCTAATTATTACAAAACTATCTTAATTGGCTAAAAAAGTACCCATATATATATATTGGAAAGCCTAAATGTTATATACACAAGGCACTTGCACATGTTTGAAACAACAAAGGTAAAGGCAAAATTAAACTTAAGCAAACAAAGTTAAGTACTAGTGAAATAGGAGCAGTTGCTTAACTATTCTTGTTAGTGATGGCTTATGTGAAGGATCTTACCTCTGTTAGCTACCGGAGGTTTAGGAAGCTCCTCGACTCCTCGAACAGGCATGAAAGATTCATTAGGGATGGGCTGATTGAGCAACATACTCGATGGCGAGCTTCGAATCTCCTCCTGAAGAATGTCAACAAATTGCCATGAGTTCCCTTAATCGTATGCAATATATATAACCAGAAGAAAGATTAATAGACATAAAATTTGTAAATAATTCTCAATGAAGGGTGTTAACGAAACCCTAATTTTACATGTCATCGCATAAGAATTTTAGACAAAATATTCAAATATGGCATGATGTTTTCCTAGATGACGAGGCTGTTTGATGAAGAACTCCTGCAACTCTTTTATTATTCTTTTCTTTTTTCTTTAGTTCAAGAAAATTGTGTATTCCTTGCTGCATTTAAAAACCCTAAATATGTAGTAAACATATTTATGTGTATATATATGTATGTATATACCAGAAGATTTTGAGGAGGGAAGAAAGAATGTCCAAGCTGGTGAAGCTGATTAGGTGAAGGAAGAAGCAGGCCCCTCATGTTCACAGACAAAAGGTTTGTGCAATGTCCGCATCGAACAGTAACAGTCTTGAACAAACTTGAGCAAGGAACACTTACCTACACAACATCAACTACAAATTAAAACTCATACAAATGAGAAGAATCATAATCCAAATTTGACGGGAAATAAAAGAAAAATAAAAGTTTTAAAAGAAGAAAAAGAGAAAAAGAATTAACAAATGGGGTTAAATAAATTTGAAAGAGGCATAACATGTAAGAGATATTGATAAGATTGTGAGATATCACGTAAGATACCGCAAGGACAGTGTCGCAAAAGTTGCAATGGACATAACACAGCTGGTCGGAGGGAGAGAGGTGGTGGTGGTCCGGTGAAAAGGCAGCTGAAGAGGACATATTTTTCTCCTGTGTGATATGTATTACTATATGATATGATGATTCCCTAGCCTGATGATGATTTGATTGATTGATAGATTGACTGATCAGTGTACATATGGGTAAGAGATTGATTGATAGACAGACTAACAAACTTAGATCTGGTCTTTCTGAATGTTGTGTGAGTTATCAAGACATATAAACTGAAAGAATTCAAGATTATTATGAGAGAGAAAGTGTGAGAGAAAGACAGACACACTCAATAATATAGGAGTACTCCACTTGATTTAACAGTCCAAGGTGTGTTTTTATTCCCTCAGCACTGCTTTTTTTAATACTCTTTTTTTCGTTCTAAAATTATAATTATAGATATATTTTTAAGGAAATATTTTTATAATATTTATTAGAAATTTAGTATACTGGGGACATGATGGTAATACATCAATTTATTTAAATAATAAGTAACGATATATTAGAAAATGGGAAAAGGGAGTGTGTTTGTTTAAGACACATACACTCATTTTCTTTAAAAAAATATGTGTGTTATTGTATAATCTAATTAAAATATATATTTAATTTTGTAATGAATTAAAAAGAAAAAATATTTCTAATTTCTGTACAAAGGTAAAGAAATATTTTTTGTATGAGAAAATTTTATGGTGCTGATTTATGAACACAGAACGCCCCAAGTGATAATTCAATACCCCGTAAATGTATTGTAAGATAATACGTTACAACCCTACGAAGTATATATGTAAAGTGTACATACATTCCCATCCAATTTTGTAATACATCTTTAATGTTAGGGATGCAACTTGCATTCTCTTTATTTTATTCCACCAAATTGTTTACGGTAGTAAAAGTAACCTAAATTGAAAACATTGATTTTGAATTCTGAAGACGGTAAGTAATTTAAAACTTCTAACTAACGTCACATGCATTTGATGGTATGTAAAACGGAAGGTATGGTAAAATCTTATTGCTAAGATATGTTAGTCTCAAAATGGAAGTCCTCTTGAAAAGTCATGCATATTTTAAGAAAAGTTGTCGATTTCTCATTCAACCTTGTTCGTATTCCACTTCAAATAATTATAACAACAATACTGTTAAATCACTTTAGACATGGATTACATTTAAGACATTATATACCTTTTTATAGTGTTTGTTAATTTACGGAGTTGGTGATGCGTTGTTGAGATATAAAATTTCATATCGAATAATTAAAATTTGAATACTTAATATATAACTTGAGTCGATTCTATTCGTAGTTAATATTAATTTTGAGTTGAATACTTTTAAATGGTATCAGAGTAGACACCATTCGTGTGTAGACTGAAGTGGCCTACATGCTCCACATTACCCAATTAAAATTATTCACCTATTATGGACAAATAACATATGAAAACTCAATATATAACTTGAGAGACTATTCCACCCATAACCAATTGATTTTGAGTTTGATGTTTCAATAAGCGTTTAAAGATTAAAAGCAATTGAGAATTAATCTTGTCCGCCAATAAAAATCTTATTTTAAGCACGATTTGCTTAACTAACAAACATAACATTTGATGTTTAAATATAACACAACAAAAATTCATACAAGGTATTTAAATCTCTAAATACATTATTCTTATTTTGACATAATTTATTTAATTCATAAATGTAACATTTAATATTTAAATATGACACCCAAAAATTCGTACCATGTATTTTAACCTCTAAAAATACACTAACCGATATGGTACAAGTTGTTCGAAGCTCATACCAGTAGGCTGTACGTAGATTATACAAGTATATTATACATGGGTCGTAGGAGAGAGAAAATCTGAAAATGAATGGTTGGCATTCCCGAGGATGTGTGGAGGGAGGGAGGGAGGGAGGGAGGGAAGGGGGGCAGAGGCGGCAGAGGTGGGGGAGAGGAGTGAGAAAGGGACGTTTGCATGGGGTGATTAGCTTTACTTCATTCACCCGTTGTTTTCATAATTAAGAGACTGTGTAAGCCTTTTGTCATTCTTTTTCTGGTTTCTCGGTTTCCAAACAAATACAAATAATAGTATATATTACTATTACTTCTAACAGAATGCTTAAAAACCCTAGGGTTTAATAAAGCCTTAAATGGCGGGCACCTATCCTCTGCACTTACTATTTACTACCTTCGCACTTTCAAGTCAAGTCCTCTCTCTTCCTAGCTAGATAAGGTCATATATAGGCAGGTACTGCATCTTCATATGCCAAACTTAATTCTATGATTATAATATGAACAAAAAATTGTAAAATGAAAGAGTAAAATTTTAATGTGTTTAATAAAAAATTTCAAGTTTAGATTGAAAAATATTATATATTTTTGAAAGAAATTAGAGATATATTTTGATGTTTTAAAGTTAATTTGCAAAATTTTAAAATTTAAAATTGATATAAATTATTTAGTTTAATACAACAAATATAGTAATTGTAAACTAATTATAAAACACTACTAATGATTATTTTTGTTATTTTTAAAATTTGAACGAACTTATATCAATTTGAGTTTTAAGATTTTTTAAATTGACTTTAAAAAGTCAAAATGTATATCTAATTTTAGAATTGAGATAGTATTAAATTCTTAAAAGTTCATATCCTATACTACTTTGGTAACTACAATACTCTTTGTCTCTAGCGACTTTACATAATTCTTTCCACTAGTTCAACTTTAGAGAAAATCAATATTTGTATTATTTTATTTATAATTTCACAAATTTAGCAATTGCTTTGAAATTTTTTGTAATTACTTGCAATTTTTTTTTTGTAATTGCTTGTGGATTTTTGTAACTAATAAAAATGAGACTATCATGTTGACTTATAGTTTTTATTTTAATGATGATAACATATGTTTTGTATGGAGTTATTTTGTGATTCACAGGTTATGGAAATGATTATGCAAGATATCAAGTGAAGCATATATGAAGAGAAGGTGTTTAATTAGTGTCATCACATGGTTAGGTCCATAAGATTTTACCTAGGAAATCAAATGTAAGAATTTCTAGCTCATTTAATTAATTTCAGGGCAATTTCATTATGCTAGAAAGTATTTTAAAAAAAATTTCATATGGTCAAAAGTTTCCTACCTTATTAATTCCTTATTTCAAAAGAGTTGTTATTTCAAATCTATATCTTGGAAACTTCTTTTGAAAAACCGAGTCAATCTTGCTTAGAGCTGAACTTTCAAATTTTAAAAGATGGAAAGTTATTTTGGGAAACAAAATTAATTCCGAAAATCTCATCTTGTTTTTACCAAGTCAAAATATCTTTGTATGGCTGATTTTGTGCTACTAAACCTTTTAATTGTTATTCCTTTATTCTAGCAGTTAGTTTCAAAATTCAAATCCCTCATATCTTGGTTTTGTTAATATATATCTTTTTGGGATTCTGAAGTTAAGGAAACTAATTTTCCTACCGTTAGCCTTTATCTCTATATATACTTCCTTTTGAAAAATGCCTAAGTAGACAACCAACTGAGAGAAAATACTTATCAGTGCTTCCATTGAAAAAATTCTAGCAAACTGTTTGTGCTTTGATATTAATTCTTTGTTCTAGAGATTTATAAATATTGTAATAATATTCTTTCTTAAATCAAAAAGAGTATACAAGTTATTGTTGCTTGTGCTTGATCCAGTGATGAATAGGTTAGTGCAAAGCAAGACTTAGAAGGTTGTTGTGGAGCAAAGGTTGCTGTGGAGCAAGAGGCTGCTGCTGTGCAACAAGAGGCAGTGGTGTCCGACAATTTCTAAGTTGCTTCGCACATGGAGTTAACTTTGTAATTGTTGAAATTATAAAGTTAATAAAAGAGTCTCCAATACAAATTGGTATTGGACGTGGATTAAGTCATTAGAGGTTAAGGGGTCCAACCACGTAAAAAATCATGGTGTTCTTACTTACTGTTTATCTTGCTTGCATTGTTTAAATTATGCACTCAACCACAAGTTATATTCTGCACTACTCAATTCAAGAAGTTCTGCATATTAAGGTTCTGTGTTTCATGTTAATATACTTAAGCAGACATGTAATAACCTGTTTGCATAGTCCAGTTAGCAGATAAATTTAAAATTGTCATTGTAGATCACCTTCATCATAATGAGTCTCAAAAAATATTATTATAAATAATATTTAGCCATTATTTAATTTTGTAATTTATTTTATTATTTTTTTACTTTTTTATGAGAATTTGTTTATTTCAAATTTGATCCAACTGATCTAAGAGGTTGGATCCGCCCCTAAGTGTGTGTGCCGCATAAACTAGTTTTTATATATAATAGTAGCTCATAGTTTTATATAGAATATAATATAAACTTATACTTTCTCCATTCAAAAACTTAAGATCATTATTGAATTCAAAAATATCAATATTGAATTTAAAAATGTCTCAAATTGAATTTTAAAAAATAATAATAATCTTATAATTTGGAACAAATTAAGTACTATATTAGGATCCAAAAATAACACATAAAAATTATTTTTATATTTAAATACATATCAAAGCTCATTTGTAATTTTTAAAATTAAAAGTTTTAGTGATAGCCTTTCTTTTAATTTTATCTCAAACGGCTTGGTGGTAGCATTTTATCTTAAGGGTGTAAATTAACTAAGTCGAGCCGAGTATTGAGTTGTTCAAATTTGATTCACAAAATTTATAAGTATATATAAAATTTGATCGAGTCTCATTTAGCTACCAAGTCGAACAGGATCTTGAACCGAGCCCGAGCAGTTTGAATTTTTCAAATGAATATGATTCGAGTATCAACAAAAAATTATAATTTGAGATATTCGAGTAATTAATTAAACTTTAAAATTTACTTATATTTGAATCATTTATATTTCGAATCGAATTTGAATCGAAATTTTAATCAAACGAATATGAATCGAGCCCAAATTGCTCAGTTTACGACCTACCTTATTTTATCATAACTTCTCCTTTTGTAAAATCTACCTTATACTCCTACACAGGGGCGAAGCCACTAGTTAGCCAGTGGGGTCAATTGCACCCACTGGTTTTTTTTTTTTTTTAATATATGATAAATAGATTTTTTTTTAGGGTCAGAAGAGTCAATTTACACCCACTGAAATTGGGTATTACGCTTTACTGAAATTGGGTATTACACTTTCCCGTTTCAAAGCAATTTGCACCCACTGAAATTTGCACCCACTAATTTTACACTGAAATTGTTAATCAAATTTTAACCACATATGACTCATATCCTCTCAATATATGTATCTCTCTATAATATTTTAAACTAAATAATAATCTAATTTATATTACTTTTAAAAATAAATAATGAATTACTTATTTATGAACAATTGTGATTAAAAAAGTCTATTATGAATCAATATAGTGTATATATATACTATATATTATTACTCATTATATTTTTATTGTAATATAGTATATATATATATATATATATATATATATATATATATATATATTAGAAAGTATAAAGTATTAAAAAAATTGGTTTGGGGGCACTGTCCCCGAACCCCCGCCAAATTATTTATAACTCACTAATAATTTTACCGCCATTGATAATATTTTCTGGCTTTGCCACTGCTCCTACAGTACCTACATGGCTAAACTATAAGTACCCACATATATGTAGAGCTCTAATTTTTTTATATTTTTTTAATACGGCTGTAAAAGCTTTTATACATATTTAGGGGTCTTAAAAATGTTAGATCTTTTATTGAAACTCGGTGTCCAAAAAAAATGATAAGAAAGTGAAGTGTAATAAACAAAAGAAAATTACTATGAATACTTTTAATTTGTAAAAGAGTTTATAAAAATTTCGACCCCCTCCCACTCAAGTTTATGACTACGCCCTTGAATTGTCATATCTCGCGCCTCGCATGCACACATGTTTAGAACTTTACTTATTCTAAAAATTAAATCGTTAGATCTTGAACCAGTTTACATATTTTAATTATTTAATTTTTAATTATTTGTCTGATACGAGACTATAACTCATTTGTGAATTTTTAACAAAACTCTCCCCTCACTGCCTTAGGCTTTATAAAATAGATAAGTGGGTTTGAGGGCAAAATAGGCAAGACACCAAGTTATGCCAAGGCTTCATATTTTTTGCACTTGTTAGTTTTTTCTTTTTGAAGACTCAAAATTAAGAAAGTACAATATAATCTTGTAATCAAATACATATAATATTAATAATCAAAAACATTAAACTTACACAAATGAGAATCCAACTTAAGACTTAAAAACTGTTGTAACACGCTTTATAGTATTATATAGAACAATAATATTACCGTCTGAATCGAATGATTAGCCACTTTTTTTTTAAGATTATATTCGCCCTTTATTTTTACTACACAGAGTTACTGCGAATTAGTCTCTCAAGATAAGACAGACACAGACTTTACTCTGTACTAAAATTTGTTGTGTAGAAACAAAAACTAGTGCAAACTATAACTGAGAGAGAAGAAAATAATAAGAAAATTATTCAGAATAATTTTCTATGGACTTGAAAAGAATTTAGAATGATTTGAGAATTTAAAAACTTGAGAATGATTGAAATTGTTGATATCAGTTTAGGTTAGATTGACAACCTATTTATAGGTTTCCAAACACTCATTTGAAGAGTTATGTTGATATCCAAACATGGCATCTCAATTCTTGTTTGAATATTATCGTTGGCATTTGAAGAGTTATTGTTTGAATATTATTGTTGATATATATATATATATATATATATATATATATATATATATATATATATATATATATCGATCTTAGGTTAACCTTTATTTATCTAGCGCACCTTGCTCACGAACCAAGATAAATCGCCTATCATTGATTCTTAAGGGGGGTGAGCAAGGTGAGCTAGATAATGTGTGAGCTTAAGATATATTCAATATATATATATACATATATATATTAAAAATTAATTTATTAAAAAATATTATAAGAATGTTGTTGCCATGACTTGAACCCAAGTCATTAATATCAACATCCCTCTCTTATCCAATTAAACCAATATTAATTGTTGGTTACATGGATAACATATAATATATTTATTATATATACTTTTAGATAATGAAAATATCCAACAATCCTCCCCTATTTTCATAATCTTCCAATCATTTTTCTTTGACATTTTTCTTTCTCTTATTAAATATAGTATACATAAGTAAGAGGTGTCTTTCGATTTAAACCTTTACATAGTCTATTTCACAAAATATCTAAATTTTTAGTAGCATTAGCTTTGAACTAAAAAATCTTACAGTGATATCTTGCTTTATAGACATATACTATATCTCTTATAGTTTAAGGAAATCTAACACATTTATGGCCTTGTGTTTACCTCTTGGGTTTCATAAGTGACTTAGAGATAAGCCTTATGTCTCGCAGAAGCGGCCCACTTCCTTCACTTACATAGGTGAATCTAATTAGATGCACTTGTATGACCTGCATCCTCCAAACCGAACATAGATTCATTAAAGGTTTACCCTACCCTTTTTGTTCTCCATACAAGCATACACTCTCTTAGAGATGGTTTTGAAGAATTTCTTTTTCATACTTGTCTAGTATATAACTGGTTATTACTATAAGTATTTTTCCATTGAACTAATATACCAGATGTTACTCTAGGATTTAGTTGGGTTCCACTTATAGATTACCTCTCATTTAAAGGCTTTAAACCCATCTCCTTGGAAGTCTTACATATTACATCCTTGGTTAGGCCTTTTGTAAAAGGATCTGCCAAATTTTCTTTTGACTTGACATAGTTAAAGGTAACAACCCCTTTATTGATTTTCTCCCTTACATAATTGTGTCTTAAACTTATATGTCTAGACTTCCTGTTATAAACCTTGTTATAAGATCGTGATAATGATGCCTCATTATCACAATATATTGAGATAGTTGTAAGACCCCAATTTTTTATAAATAAAATTGAATTTTCTCTAATTATTATTTTTTTGAATAATAAGGTGGTAATTTGATATAATGCTTTGGTTATGGGTGAAATGTGAAAATTTTACAAAATAAACAAGTGGTTATAAAATATTCATTGTTGTCGGGGAATATTCGTTTGGTCGTGGAATATTCTTCTTTGTCGGGGAATATTAAATGCGGCAATGAAGCCATTTGTGGGCCCCATAACGCAAAATGGTTAGATGAAGGAAAACGACATGTGTTTTTATAAATAACGGCGTAGTTATTACTGAATTAACCTTTGTTAGATTACAGTGGTTTAAATCTGATGTCTGGCGTTGTTGCCGCACAAGAAGCTTACGGTGTTGCACGATTATGTTGAATTATTGATTCTTACGTAAGAAGGCTTTACTCAATAATTGTTACACTAATTCTTTATTCAATATTTTATTTTATTGGTTCAATAATTCTTTGCGTTGATATTTTATATTATTGTTGTTCAATAATTGTCACTTGCACATTATTTCCATTATCGGATCAATAATTCATATTATTTGAATAATATTATTAGATAACATTATTGGCAATGTCTAGAAAGTTACATCAAGGAGAGGTTATATCATCTAATTGCTTTTGATGAGGAGAAATCCTTATTGGAAAGCCCCCTCTTCGGGAGCGCACGATTATCATTATTGTGATTCTGTAATATTATTTGTGAATAATTAATTGTTGATTTATATGATAAGAAAATATTTATTTTATGTGGATATAAACAATGGATTTATTTATGTGGTTATAAAAGAAGGAATTAATGTTGAGGTGTTTTATCAGTATTTCTATCGGAATGGAGGCATTAAAAATCAAATCAGTATTTTTTAGATATATTGCGTGAGTTATAATTTTTAATCCGACTGTTGGATCGTTGTGAATTTTGGATATGTTATACATATATAAGTTGAGTATATGTCCACAAATTTTGAACCGTTAAAAACGAACGTATGATTTGTTTTGAATTTTAAGAGGTGACTGATTCAGAAATTATGTTATAAATGATTTTTGGTGGAAAATTCTAGAATTGAGTGGGCTCCACTTTTGGTTGGTGAGAAATGTGCTTAAATTTTATTTCAAATGTGGTGGGTGGCAGCAAGTAGCGGAGTAAAGCCATCGGTGGCAGTCAAGTCTGCTTTGTATGTTAACATTTTCTATAAATAGAGGGCTAAGTTAGAATTAAAAATCACACCAGAAACAAAGTTTTCTCTCTTTCTCTCTCTATATTATTGAGCGTATTTTGTGAATATTTAGATACTTTGAGAGTTGCTATTCAGTACAAGTTTCATTCAGCATAACATCCGACCTTTCATTCCGAAGTACTGTCTTTTGAGGTAAGGGATATTATTTTCTTCATGAATGATATTATTTTCTTCAATATCATTATGCTGAAATATTGGTCTGAACTTTTTATCAAATTTAAAACTTTTTGTGTCGGAGTTACTATTCACGTATACGGCACTATTCACAGAAAAATAAAAAAAATTTCGTTTTGTCCAAAATGTCTATTATGATACTAGCTTTGATTGTATCCATGTTTTGATCTTCATTCTTGAATTTTGCCCCATAATTATTTATTATGGAGTATTTTTGAATTTGGACAAACTAAAGTACGAATCTTTAATCCTTAATCCTTGTCCTTTTGTTTCACTGGATTCGTTTCTTTAAAATAATTTTCATCATCCTCAGTCCTAAATGATGATACTACTGAATATCTTTGGCCTGTAATGCAAAGATGAATGATTAACTGATGAATATCTTTGGCCCAAAGTGCAAAGATGAACTGGTGTTGAGATGAACATGACCGTCTGGTGATATAAATGAATATCTTTGGCCTGTAGTGCAAAGATGAATATTTGATTCAAGATATATTGATTGTTGTTACATGGATACAATATTGATGATGGACTTTTAAATCTTAGAAGATAGTAGAACTCATTCTCTACGTGACTCTTCTAATGGATTGCAATTTTCGCTGCATTTGTTGATCTAAAACTTGTTGTCTATTATATTCTACTAGATGTTTCCCTGTTGAGGACTAATGATAATTTGTTGTATATTATCTTAGTCATAATATTCTTTACTGGGCTATTTGAGCTCACCCTTTTCCTTGTTGTTCCATTTTTCTTCTTAGGAGGTGAGAATATAGCAGGGACTAGCCGGAGTATGGAGTGATGATTCAAGATAGCTATTTTAGTAGTCATCACTATTTTGTAATATAGTATTTCAATAATTGTAAAGAGGACTTATTTGGGTGTGGATATTTTCTAGAAGATAATATTTGTATTTAAACTCACAATATGAGCTGTCGTATTTTACACGACAATTGTAATAATGAATTTGTAGTTTTCTTTCTGTACCATGTATTTTGTCGACTCAGAATGGGTGTTGTATACCTATTTTGGGGGCATCATAATAGCTATCATTGTTTGGGCTAAAGTGGTATCTCAAATAATTAGTTCTTAAGTTATTCGGCTTCTTTTACAGCAGTTGATAATGCAACAAACTTAGATTCCATATTTGAATGTGTTATCAAGGTTTGTTTCTTGGAACCCCAAGAAATTGCCCCTCCTCCTAAAGTGAATATCCATCTACTTGTAGACTTTATTTCATCCGAATTCGTTATCCAGTTTACATCAGTGTACCCTTCTACCACATTTGAGTATCCTGTATAGCATAATGCATAGTTCATTGTGCCTTTAAGATATTTAAGTATCCTTGATACTGCATCCCAATGAACCTGACCTGGATTATGAGTAAACATACTTAATACTCCTACTGCAAATGCTATATCAGGTCTAGTACACTGCATTGCATATGTAACGCCCCCAAAATAGGTCCAATCCACAACCCATTCTGAGTCGCCAAATACATGGTACAGAAACAACTACAACTTCATTATTACAATTGTCGTGCAAAATACGACAACACATATAATGTGAGTTTAAATACAAATATTATCTTCTAGACAATATCCATACTCAAATAAGTCCTCATTACAATTATTGATACACTATTTTACAAAATAGTGAGGACTACTAAAAAAACTATCTTGAACCATCACTCCACACCCCGACTAGTTCCTGTTATATTCTCGCCTCCTGAGAAGAAAAATGGAACAAAAAGGAAAAGGGTGAGCTCAACTACTCCACTAAAGAACATTATGACTAAGATAATATAGAACAAATTATCGTTAGTCTTCAACAGGGAAAAATCTGATAGAGTATAATAGACAACAAGTTTTAGATCAATATTCGCAGCGGAAATAACAATTCATTAGAAGAGTTAAGTAGAGAATGAAGCCCACTATCTTCTATGATTTAAAAGTTCATCATCAATATTTTGTCCCTGTAACATCAATTAATATACATCTTGAATCAAATATTTATATTTGCAATATGACCAAAATAATCAATCATATCCCCAGTTGGTCATGTTCATCTCAACACATGTTCATCTTTGCACTACAGACCAAAAATGTTCATCATGTAATCGTTCATCTTTGCACTACAGGCCAAAAATATTCAATTATATCACCATTTAGGACTGAGAATGATGAAAATATTTTAAAGAAAACAAATCCAGTGAGATAAAAGGACAATGATTAAGGATTCGTACATTAGTTTATCCAAGTTCAAAAATACTCCATAATAATCAATTGTGGAGCAAAATTAAAAAATAAAGATCAAAACATAGATACAATCAAAGATAGTAACCACAATAGACGACTTGGACAAAAAAAGAAAAAAATTATTTTTTCCTGTGAATAATGCCGTATTCGTGAATAGTGTCGTATACATGAATAGTGTCGTATACGTGAATAGTAATTCCGACACTAAAAGGTGAAAATTCTACAAGAAAAATCATCATACTTCGTGAATAGTAATCGTGAATAGTAACTCGTGAATAGTAACTCATGAATAGTAACTCGTGAATAGTAACTCATAAATAGTAACTCGTGAATAGCAACTCATGAATAGTAATCCCGACTTGAAAAGGTAAAAATTTCATAATAAAATTCATACCAATATTTTGGTATAATGATATTGAAAGAAATAATATCATTTACGAAGAAAATAACATCTCTTACCTCAAAATAATAGTACTTCTGGCTGGAATATCCGATATAACGCTGAAGGAAACGTGCACCGTATAGAAACACTCAAAGTATCAAATACTCACAAAAATACGCTCGATAATATAGAGAAAGAAAACTTCAGTTTCTGGTGTGATTTTTAATTTTAACCTAAGCACTCTATTTATAGGAAAATGCTTAAAATACCAAAGCAGAAAATTTAATAAAATAATGTTATTAATAAAATTTTTCTTATGCACACTTGAAATATGATTTCAGCATCTCACACATACAAGTGGGGCCCACCAAAATGAAAAACATGTTATAAATATTTTTTGTAACAAAATTAATTCAGACCCAATATTCCGGAAATTCAATAATTCATAATAAATAGTCCTTTTATCAGAAAAATTTGAATCTTATGTCCATTCCATTGGAAATTCATTTCTCTACAACTTTGTAGCTTTAAGTTTTTTTTCAAATTCTAAACAGAAATTGACCGAAATCCACATACGGATAATTTTGCAGGCTATAATCAAATTTCAGTAAAAAATGGGGTCCACCAACATGTTTAACGTGTTTTTAGCATTTATTGTAATAAAAATACTCTTCCTCCTCATTTATTCATATACCATACATTCATTGTAAAAATATCACCATTATTATATTATTATAATATAATAATATATTTAAATGAATTATTTTATTAAAAAAGATAAAATATCAATTTTCAACAATTATCATTTTTTTAAAATTTCTCCATTTATATTCACATAGAGTAAATATTTTCCTTATCATATTAATCAATAATTAATTATTCAAAAATAATATTATGAGAATCACAATCACGTAACCCAATGGTTCGGAAAGAGAGGGCCTTCCGGTAAGGATTTCTCCTTACTGGTGCGCAATTAAATAACCTCTCCTAGACAGAAATTTCTAAATATTTCCAATAATGCTATCTAATAATATTATTAAAATAATATGAATTATTAATCTGATAATGGGAAATACTGTGTAGTGACAATTATTGAAACAACAATAATATAAAATATCAACGTAGCAATTACTGAATCAATAAAATATTGAACAGTAATTACTGTAATAATTATTGAGTAGTGTCTTATTACGTAAGAATCAATAATTGGTGAAATACCGTGTGCTACTGTGCAACATCGCGTATTACTGTGTTTTAACCACCGAATATTCCAACAGTGTTAACGGTAACAACTACGCCGTTATTTATAAAAACTCATACTTGTCGTTTTCTTCATCCAATTGGTTTTCGTTATGGGGCCTACAAAAGGTTGCGCCGTCGTACAAATATTCTCCGACAGCAAGAATATTTCACGACCAAACGAATATTTCCAACAACAATGAATATTTAATAACCACTTGCTTATTTAAAATATTTGTGTATTTTACCCATAACTAATCACATTAATCAAATCAACCCTTACTATTTCAAAATATTAAATAGAGAAAATTATATTTTATTAAAAAAAAAATTGGGGTCTTACAACATATATTAGACTACCAATTACACTTGCATACTCTAACTGAGATATGTTATTTCCTTTATTTAGAAATAACTTAACAGAATGATCATATGGGGTGGAAGCTATCTTGCAATTCTTGTGATTTATAAACTTCTTTAACAATTTCTCAATATAATGAGACTGTTAAAGACATGGTATCTTGAGACCACACAATTTTAATACCTAAAATTACATCAGCCTCCCCCATATCTTTCATATCAAAAGTAGCAGATAAAAATGCTTTAGTTTCTAATACTACCTTTTTACTAGTACCAAAAAGAAGCATATCATCAACATTTAAACAAATTATATCACCAAAACCTTTACTAAACTTAAAATAAACACATTTATCCGATTCATTTATTTTAAACCCATTTGAAACAATATCATTTGGTTAATTTTTTTATGCCACTGTTTAGGTGCTTGTTTTAGGCCATATAAAGATTTAATAAGTTTACAAAAAAAAATTCTTGACCTTTCAAAACAAACACTTATGGTTGTTCCATATAAACTTCCTCTTCTAAGTCACCATTTAGAAAAGCAATTTTAACATCCATTTGGTGTATAACAAGTTTATGAATTGACGCTAATGCAATTAATAACCTAATTATACTAATTCTTGCTACTGGAGCATATGTATCAAAGTAATCAATTCCTTCCTTTTGCTTAAAATCTTTGGCTACCAGTTTAGCTTTATACTTATCAATGGACCCATATGATTTTCTTTTCCATTTAAAGATCCATTTTCAGCGAATGAGTTTACAACTAGGAGGTAAATCCACCAAGACCCAAGTCTTATTATCCATGATAGAATCCATTTCATCATTAATGGCTTCTTGCCAAAAACTTGAATCTTGAGAGGACATAACTTCTCTAAAAATCAATGGATCTCTATCACCAGAATCAAGCTCAGTCACAAAAACACTAGATGAAACAATAGCATCACTGTTTCCTTCTACTAGTTATTACATGTAGAAATCAGGGCCATAGAATTTTTCTATCTTTACTCTTTTACTTGTTCTTGGTTCTATTTCTTCAGTAGATGTAGTAAGTTTCATTTCATCATTTGTTCCATGATGAACTGTTTCTTGATCCTCTTTATCAGTGTCTTCTCTTAACCTTTTCCTAAAGAAAGAATTCTTAAGGAACTCAACATCTATAGACTCCAAAATTATATTTTGGCTAATAGAATATGTGGATTTCATGGTCAAGAATTTATAGGCTTTGTTATTTTGTGCATAGACTATAAAAACACACTCAATTGCTTTAACTCCAAGCTTATGCCTTTTAGGATCAGTTAACCTTACTAATGCTCTACATCCCCACACTCTTAAATGGTCAAGAGAAGGTTTTCTCTTTTTCCATAATTCATAAGGTGTAATATGAGTTTTAATGAGTTTAAATTATATTTGTGTAATTTTAAATCCTAATAAAATTAAAAGAATTAATAAAACATGTTAATTAATAATTAAATAACTAAAACCTAGCTATACTTCATTACGTCTGATGAGTTGTGGGAATAAAACGAAAAACAAAAGAAAGAGGTAGAAGAAGAACGAGGAGAACAAGGGAACGTGGCTGGAATTAAAAAGGGTTTGAGAGCAAAATCCTTAAAACTTTATTCACCATATTCTTCTTCTCAAAGGTAATTGTTCGACTATTTTTTAATACAAAATAATTATTTTGCTACTATAATTACAATCTATTTTCTTGTTGTGTTTGCAATCTATTTTAAAATTTTATTATGCCACTTGATTAATTGAATTTGTTAATGAAATTTTGATTTACAATTGGGATATATGATATATATATGAAGAAAAAAATTTAATTATAACCGCCAATTTGCGGTTTTACGCTTAATACGTTTATATATATATATATATATATATATATAAAATTAAAAGGGGAAAGTGATAATTAAATAAATTAAAATTATAATATTGTTATTACAATTAAAATGTTTCTTTTGATTACAAACTGAATATAGTATATTAAAATTATTGAATTTATGAAAATATAAACTATATAAGTTCATAATTTAATTATATGTATTGTATTTTATTTTGATAATTAGATCGGATTGAGGGAGTCTAGCGGGTGATATTTGAATTCGGTGAATTATTTTGGTATTATATTAAGGTACGGATTACATACTCCTCCAGCAATAATCCTTTAAATTTTGAATTGTTTGTTTAGCTTCTCGTTTAGAAGTTAGTTATTGTTTCACACGATTATTCCTTCTCGAATTCACATGATAGTTTCATGTTGGCGTTGGTACATGTAACTCGTATATGTACTATTTGAACCAATCAATTATGTCAATATATTTTGGAGACTTTATTCGTTTGTATCATCGTTCGTATATTTTCGTTCATATTCGGAAGTTATTTTGATCATTGATATATTATGATAATTAAGAATGTTCGTACTTGATAATTCGATTTCATTTGAAGATGATCATGTAAGCCTTGTGATTTGTACCCCTTTTGGCTTATATTTTGTAATTTGATCCTTAGGGTATATTTGAGCTAACCACCTGTGGGGGTACCATAGGCATGTCCTCTAGACACAAGGGTATGGCACCTTATGTGGCAGTGTGATCAGTACACGGCGTATCCTTTTGTATGTTCTGGATGTGAGCTTTGGCCATTTGATAGATTTGTTCAGGATACGTATAGGTCGACCCAGTATTTGATTTGATTCGATTTGTTTGATGAATTAGTGACGTATGTGTTGTGCGTACTATCCGATTTTATTTGTATACATCATGGTACCGGTGTATTTTGTTAGCCTTTGGCTATTTGTATTTGAGGTCAGTATGAAATTGTTACCTTATAATCATTTCATTTAGTCTTATTTTGTTTGGAATTCTTTTGATTATAGTTTTCGGTTCGATAGTGTTAATCATTTGTACCTTGTCTCACTAAATTCGATATATTCATATTTGGTTAGTAGATGTAATTGTTCGTTCATTCAGTTCTTTCGGTACATATATATATATATATATATTGTTTTATATATGTGCATTTTTATATTCGTACTGAGCAATTAGCTCACGCTATGTTCTTTTTCTGACAGGTAATCAGGGGTGATCAGGATTTGTGGGCTGAGAGCTACCTTTGATCCAAATTAGTAAATTAGTTTTGAGACTATTATCGAACTTTGGTTTTCTAATATTTTGTAGATGGATGTTTTTGGCCTATTTTGGCATTCATCCTTAGAAGTAGAGATTATGTTAATGTGGAGATTTTTCTATTTAATTGGTGTTTAAAACTGTTGGTATCTAATCTATTTAAAAATACTTTGAGGTTTATTACAGGCTTGCATTTGTTATGTTTTGTGCGGGACATCCCTTTTCTTTTTCGAAAAGGTGGTGTTACAATATTCGCCCTTTATATTTACTACACAGAGTTACTGTGAATTAGTCTACCAAGATAAGACATGTCCAAACTTTACTCTGTACTAAAATTTGTTGTGTAGAAACAAAAAGTAGTGCAAACTATAACTCAGAGAAGAAAATCTAACAAGAAAATTATTTAGAATAATTTTCTATGAACTTGAAAAGAATTTAGAATGATTTGAGAATTTAAGAACTTGAGAAGGATTGAAGTTGTTGATATCAGTTTGGGTTAGATTGACAACCTATTTATAGGTTTTCAAACACTCATTTGAAGAGTTATGTTGATATCCAAACATGGCATGGCATCCTAATTCTTGTTTGAATATTACCGTTGGCCTTTTCCTTGTATATATATATATATATATATATATATATATATATATATATATATATATAATTTATCAAAAAATATTATAAGAATGTTGTTGCCTGACTTGAACTCAAGTCCTCCAATATTAATTGTTAGTTATATAAATAACATATAATATATTTATTATATATTTTAGATAACGAAAATATCCAACAAAATCAAGTCTGAGTCAGCCTGATCACTAGATTGAAATCTCATTAACCTACACTTACTTGTGACCTCTTGAAATTTAAAAAAAATGATATGTTTGCCGAGAAAAGTTACAACTTTTGTTATAAACCCAGCGTCTTAAGATTTTTTAATTAAGTAGGAAAAATTAAATAAAAAATCTCAACTTTCCATGAATTTTCCTTATATCAAAATGTTTTTTTTCTTTAAAAAAACTATAATATTAATACAATTTAATAGTACATTTTATTTTAGGACATAGGGGAAAATGGGAAAATACTAAGAGAAATTAGTAGGAAAAACTTACCTTCAATAATTTTGACATTTCTTAATCCATAGTTACCCTTATTAATAACACAGCAAATTCACCAATATATTTTTCTTTACTATCTTCCCCTTGGTCAAACTCACCAACATAAGTTAAGAAAATGACTTCTCCAATTATATTTTCTGAATTTATTATCTTATTATAATAATGATTAGGATCATTATCCCAAAAACATATTTGTTGCAAGCTTTATAAACAACCTGGAGAACAAAAAAGTTACCCTACGATAATGGTCGGATTTTAGAAAAAGCATTCAAGCTTTTAAATTTCCCCGATTTGACTACTCATGCAGGGTTTCTCTCTCTCTCTCTCTCTCTCTCTCTCTCTCTCACACACACACACACACACACAAAAAACAACTATAAAGATATACGTAGTTGTCAGAAGAGCAAAAGACAGATTCTTTATATAATGTTGATAATTTTTTTGACTAAATATATAATGATGGTTTAATTTAGCTACACCTTGCATGTTAAATAATTTTTTGGAAATTAAGTTTACTGAAACTATATATATACTCTCTCATATATATATACTATCACATCCACAAACTATATATATACTCTCTCATTTCAGCAAAACATCAATTTCTCATCTCAAAACTTGTCATTACTACTATATAGACACATACACTGCTGCTGCACAAACACAAGAGGACCACAATAATAAATATATATATATATATATATGTATTTATATTTATTATTGTGGTCCTCTTGTGTTTAATGCAGCAGCTTGAAATATGCATGCGAGTTGGACCATATACATATATATATATATATATATATATATATATATATATATATATATATATATATATATATATATATATCAACTAAATGGTTTACTTGGATCAACCAAGAATTCTAGAATTTGTGTGCACTGGAATTTCTTTCAGTTTTCTAGGAAAATAATTGACTGTACGTGGATATATAATAATCGACCTTAGTTCTCTTTGTTTTAACTTTCAAGGTAAATTTTTTTACTAAATATTAAATGGTTTGTGTTGTTTTCAGAAAATTCAAATATTTGATTTTAAGAGCCCGTCTGGGCTAAACAGTTCAGAATTAAATTTAAAAATATGTGTTGGGTCACCTTTCAAAAATACTTTTAACAAATAGAGATTCTTACTACAAAAAACGCTTATGGGAAAAGTAAAATTCTTATGCTTTTGATGAAAGTAATTAAACTATGTAGAAATTGTCATAAATTATTGAAAAAAGTTGGAATCCATACCACATTTTTGAATAATTTTGTCTTTTACTTTTTAGAATTATATTTATATTTATATAACCAAAATGATGTTCACTTTTGCAAATGGTAGTCTTCTGAATACTTGGCTATGATACAAACGTTTCTATTTGTTGATGTGGCATCTCACCTTCGGCGTATTGATCAACAAAATATTTGATGTAATTTTCATTTTTTGCTTTGATATCTTTGAGGTGGAGTATGTCACATCAGCAATTTGTAAAATATTTATAGAATAATTTGTGTCTCTAACATTATATTCTTTGCAAATATCAAGTAAATACTCCGGCTGTACAAAGATATTATTGAAAATAATTCTACACTGACTGTAATTCACATCAAAGACCAATTGTTACGTTCTTGTAGTATGAATTAGTAGTACAAAAGATTAAAAAAATATAATTTCGAAAATACTTTCCAACTCCTTTGGCTATAAATAAGTGGTTGTGACAACATGCATATTAATGATCATCTATTTGAGAGAAATCATGAAAAGGAAGTTGTTTCGTAAGGGGCTAACATCTAATTTAAGCCAATAGTAAATGTTTGGCAATTTGTTGCTATTAGGTTTTATACTAGCTATAAATAATTGTTGGGGTTATGTCCGACTCTGACCATTAACATGCACTATTCACCCATCCAAAAGGCCCCAAAAGTCTACCAAAAGAAAGAAATATTAATTTGGCAATCAGATGAAAGCTTAAATATAAATTATTATCTTAATTTTTTTTATTTCGATGATTATTTTTTAATTTTTTTAATCAGGTCATTAAGTTATTAATTTTTTCTATATATATATTGGTTAAATTGAACCTGTTATGTCATAAATTGATGATGTGACTTGAACACGTGGCATAGAAAAACTGATCAATGTGTTAAAAGAACAGTCAAATTAAATATAAATTACTACCCTAAACTATTGATTTTTTTCACTTCGATGATTGACTTTTTAATTTTTTTTCAATCAGGTCATTAAACTATCAATTTTTTCCACTTTGATTCAATTGAACATGCCACGCCATAAATTGATGGCGCGACTCGAACACGTGACATGTAAAAACTGATGTTTACGTATAACATCAAAAATATATTTTAAAAATTGAAAGTTGAAACATTAATATAAGACCCAAAAAATCCCAAATAAAGCAGAGTTTTACACCCAAAAATATATGAAGATGATACTTTCTCTTCAATGCGAATTGCTATTATAAGTAAACATCAGTTTTTATATGTCATGTGTTCAAGCCACGTCACCAATTTATAATGTAGTAGGTTCAATTGAACCAAAGTGAAAAAAATTGATAGTTAATACACATAATTTGTGACGCCCCCAAAATAGGTATACAACACCCATTCTGAGTCGCCAAAATACATGGTACAGAAAGAAAACTACAACTTCATTATTATAATTGTCGTGCAAAATAAGACAACACATAGTGTGAGTTTAAATACAAATATTGTCTTCTAGACAATATCCACACTCAAATAAGTCCTCATTACATTTATTAATACATTATTTTATAAAATAGTGAGGACTACTAAAACAACTATATTGATTTATCACTCCATACCCCGGCTAGTCCCTGCTAAATTTTCACCTCCTGAGAAGAAAAATGGAACAACAAGGAAAAGGGTGAACTCAACTAGCCAGTAAAGAATATTATGACTAAGATAATATACAACAAATTATCATTAGTCCTCAACAGGGAAAAATCTGATAGAATATAATAGACAACAAGTTTTAGATCAACAAATGTAGCGGAAACATCAATCCATTAGAAGAGTCACGTAGAGAATGAGTTATACTATCTTCTAAGATTTAAAAGTCCATCATCAATATTTTATCCCTGTAACAACAATCAATTTATCTTGAATCAAATATTCATCTTTGCACTACAGGCCAAAGATATTCATTTATATCAACAATCATCGTGTTCATCTCAACACTGTTCATCTTTGTCTACTACGGTCAAAGATATTCATCGATTAATCATTCATCTTTGACTACGAGGCCAAAGATATTGATAATATCATCATTAAGGGAATGAGGATGATGAAAAATATCTTAAAGAAAACGAATCCAGTGAGACAAAAGGACAAATATTAAGGATTCGTATTATAGTTTATCCAAATTAAATAATACTCCATAATAACCAAATATGAAGCAGAATTCCAAAAATGAAGATCAAAACATGGATACAATCAAAGATAGTAACCATAATAGACATTTTTGACAAAAAAAGAAAATTTTTATTTTTCGGTGAATAGTGTTGTATTCGTGAATAATGCCGTATACGTGAATAGTGTCGTATACGTGAATAGTAACCTCGACACAAAAAGTTCTAAATCTAATAAAAAGTTCAGACCAATATTTCGGCATAATGATATTGAAAGAAATAATATCATGTACAAAGAAAATAACATCCTTTACCTCAAAATAACAGTATTTCTGATCTAAATATCGGATGTAAAGTCGAAGAAAACTTGCACTAAATAGCAACTCTCAAAGTATCTAAATACTCACAAAAATACGCTTGACAATATAGAGAGAAAGAAAACGTGTGTCTGGTGTGATTTTCAATTCTAACCTAAGCGTCTATTTATAGAAAAATACTAGAATGCCATAGGAGACTAAATAATAAAATAATATTATTATTTTTCAAATTCCTACGCAAGCCACCTTTGAAAAAAAACTCCAGCCACCACAGTGGGGCCCACCCCAAATTCAGCACATGTATTCAACACCAACCAAAAGTGGGTCCCACCCAATTTTAATAAAAATTATTTTATTTTTCGAAACTTCAATAGTTCATAGAAAATAGCCCGTTTATCAGAAAAATACAAATTTTATGTCCATTCTGCATGAAATAGATTTTTCCACAACTTTATAACTTTGAGTTTTTCCAAATTCCAAACAAAAAATATCCGAAATTCACAAACGGACGATTTTCAACACCTCTTAAAATTCATAATAAATCATACGTTAATTTTTAACGGTTCAAAATTTGTGGATATATACTCAACTTATATATGTATAACATATCCAAAAATCACAACGATCTAACGGTCGGATTAAAATTATAACTCATACAATAGAGCTTTAAGAACACCGATTTGAGTTTTTAATACCTCCATTCCGATAAAATACTGATAACACACCTCAACATTAATTCCTTCATTTATAACCACATAAATAAATCCATCATTTATATCCACCTCAAATAAATATTTTCTTATCATATAAATCAATAATTAATTATTCACAAATAATATTACAGGATCACAATAATGACAACCAGGCAGTTCCCAGGAAAGAGGGGGCTTTTCAATAAGGATTTCTCTTTATTGGCGCGCAATTAGATTATCTAAACTCTCCTCGACAGAACTTTCTAAACATTGCCAATAATGTTATCTAATAATATTATTCAAATAATATGAATTATGCATCTGATAATGAAAATATTGTGCAGTGACAATTATTGAACAACAATAATATAAAATATCAACGCAGCAATTATTGAATCAATAAAATAATGAACAGTAATTATTGTAACAATTATTGAGTAGTGCCTTCTTACGTAAGGATCAATAATTCAAAAAATACTATGCAATAATGCCTTTGGTGCCTCCATCCCAGCTGAACTTGCCTTCGGTAAACGACAAAATCGGGCTAAGTGACCTTCCCTTCCACAATTGTAACACGCTTTGGATTGCATCGCGCAGTTTGGACTGATGTGTCCCTCTCCTCCGCATTTGAAGCATATGATAGGTGGTCGTTCTCCTTCCTTAACAACGGGTGCTGATGCTGACGTCTTTCCATCATTGTTGAATCTCCTCTTCTTGAAATGTTCATTCTTATTGTTTTGACCATGATTACCACTGAAGTGGTTACCATTTCTGGCCTGTTGATTCCCTCCACGCTTGTTGTCACCGCTTCGATGGCTGCTACCACTAGTATTATCATTTTGACGGCTGCCCTCTTTTGGTTGGGTTGACTCATTATCGCGCTCCAATAACTGAGCCTTATTAACAACATCTGAATACAAACATAGTTTATGAGAGATAAGATATTGACGTATCTCGAGTTTCAAACCTCTTAGAAACATTCGCGTCATTCTCTCCTCATTATCAATCAAATGGGATGCAAACCGGGACAACTCGGCAAACTTGACTTCATACTGCGACACGGTCATGTTATTTTTCTCCAGCTTGATGAACTCTACCTCTTTCATGTGACAAATACTTTCGGGAAAGTACTTGTCGTTGAACAATTCTTGGAACTTTTCCCAAGTCTTCTTGATTGTGGCGGGTTGAGTACGCTTCTGATTCCCACCGATGTCTGCTCCTCGCACCTGACATGAAGGTGGTAAAGGGAACCTTTTGCTCCTCGGAGCATCCCAAGACATCAAATATCTTGCGGATCGCTTAATCCACGTCTCTCGCCTTAAGTGGTTTTGGCTCTCCAAAAACTCCAGTGGTCCCAGTTCTTGAATCGCTTGCATGATGATCGTCAAGAGAGTTGCCAATGTTTCCCTGCATTTTGGGGACGAGGCCGCTCTTGCACGATGTTGCATGAATTGCATAAAGCCTCGAACATTCCATCGTTCATCATTTGGTCGGTGTTGTTATTTGCATGAGGATTGTCGCTTCACGATGCACATTATCCACGATTATTGATCTGTGGAGACTCAGCGGTCTCCTGTGCTCCATTCTTATTCTCAACATTCTCGGATGTCATTTTCAAATACTGCCACAAAATAAGGGTTATAACATATCACATATTATCCCTATACTCTGACCAACCAATTAAATACCAAATAAACTTAGGTAGGTCATACTAGCGAAGAAATTCCCTGTCTCTCCCCTCCTAGTTCTTGTCTCACATCTCAGCCAAGGATCATATCCCTAAGCTTTGATACCAACTGTTACTTCTATCCCTTAACCTGGATAGCACCTCACAATGATACCTATCAACTTGCCACCGTTACTCACAGCGTCCCCTACGGAAAGTCTGGCTTTGGTGCATCCCAAGACTTGGAAGTCACCAGATAAAGGCTCGGGGCTCTTTTCTATGGCTTTGATACCAACTGTGACTCCCCCAAAATAGGTATACATCACCTATTCTGAGCCGCCAAATACATGGTACAAAATACAACTACAAACTTAATTATACAACAGTCGTGTAAAATACGACAAAATATATACAATGAGTTTTAATACAAATATTGTCATCTAGACAATATCCACACTCAATGGAGTCCTCATTACATTTATTATCACACTATTTCACAGAATAGTGAGGACTACTAATACACCATCTAGGACCATCACTCTGTTCCCGACTAGTCCTGCTACGTTCTCATTTCCCTGAAGAGAACAACGAAAACAAAGGTGAGCTCATCTAGCCCGATGAAATATTATGACTAAGATAATGCGAGAATAAATTATCCTTAGCCTTCAAATGATAAAACAAGCGATAGAATATAATAGACAACAAGTTTTAGATCAAAAACTGCCGCAGAAATAAGCAATCCATTAGAAGAGTCAAGTAGAGCATAAAATCTATTATCTTCTATGATTTAAAAAGGTTTTTCATCATTTTCATCGCTGAGAATCAGCTTAATAAATAATCCACATCATCCCTTCACTACGACCAAGGATATTCATTAGTATCACAACCAGAAATTATCCATGCACTACGGGCCAAGGATATTCGTGTATTCATCAATGGTCATGATCATGCCAACAACTGTCCAACAATGCACTACGGACGATGAGGACTTTTACCACATCATTTGTAACATTACGGTCATGATTATACCGAATAATCCTCATCATAATCATACCAAGTCCATCTATGCACTTCTGGGCCACGAGATGACTTTCAGCGAGAATATAAACATGAGGATGATGACAATGATATAAGAATTCAATAAAAACAAGTTCAAGAATTAATTTATCCAGGAACCAATAACGTCCAAATTGTCAACATGATACTTCTTTGTGATGTAAAATACAAGAATGCTCAGAAGAATATTTTCATGAAAAGATATTGGATGAAGCGCAAATATCGAGGATATTCCACTAATTTCATGGAGTATAAAAGCAAAAACTTTAACCATTTGAGTATAATAAAGAATGGAATAACAACGAAATTCACCGGTATACGGTAATCCAGCGTATCTGAGTTATTCAATGAATAATAAATAATGGGACGAAGTCATGCGTAAAAGCACATCTGAGGATATTCAACAGAATAATAAATAATGGAACCAGTGCGGCGTAAGCGTGCGAGATGAGGATATTAAACAGAATAATAAATAATGGAACGAGTTAAATGCGTAAAACGCATGCGACGAGGATATTAAAATGAGAATATTAAAGAATGGAATAATAGAAGAATTTCACCGTGTATGCGGTACTTAGCATGGCGGAGTTATTCAACATAATAATAAGAAATGGAATAACAGTATTGAAAGAAAATAACTCTCTTCATGAATACGAAAGAATAATACCCCTTACCTTAGAAGAAATTTGGACACTGGAGTAGTGAGTGAGTAGACTTCTCTTCTTCTTTCTCTCTATAATTTCTCTCTATAATAATTGCTCTATAGCTTTAGTGAATTGGTAAAGAATAATGAAGGAATGAGATTCTATTTATAGAAAAATATAGTTTCAATAATTGCTCGTTTTGGGGCTCGAAATATTACAGTATAATATCTTCCTTTTTTTCTTTATTTTTAATTTAGTCTTGCAAGTATTATCAATCTTGCACCAACTCCCCTAATATTAAATCATGTGAATTAATAGTAAACACATGTGAACAAATAGTTATATAAGCATATGAATTAGTAGCAATTAATTGCTCATTTATCCGATAAATTACTCGATTTATCAATATAACCCCCAGACATCAACTATCATCAAAATAAATGACAATTTCCACTAACGCTAATAATTCCAACACAATGGAACTATCAATTTCATCTTTAATCAACACAACTTATTCATCATTAATTTCATAACTCACAATATTTAACAACCAGGTCGTTCCAAAGAAAGAGGGGGCCTTCCGGTAAGGATTTCTCCTCACTGGCGCACAATTACTTAACCTCTCCTTGACAGAACTTCTAGACATTTTCAATATTGCAATTTAATAATATTAATAACTTTGTCGTCTCCATTATTGATTTAATAATATAACATATTATGCAGATAATACCGTGACAATAAATGAATCAATAATATGAGAGATATGATGCAACAATTACAATAGCAATAATTGAGTATAAATGGGTGACTTCTCATGTAAGCATCAATAATCAATACCGTGTGTTACAATGCAATCACGCGTATTACTGTACTTTTACTACCGGGTAGTTCAACAGTTTTAATGGTAAAACTTCCGCCGTTATTTTTATAAAAGATAATTACATCTTTTTCTTACTACGACAATACTTAGTTGTAGGGGGTCACTGATGATTGTCTTGAGTCATACGGATATTCAAACAAAAAGAATATCCCCGACCAAACGAATATTATATAACAACTTGCGTACTTTGCAAAATTTATAAATATTACCCACAACTATAACATTATATCAAATTTACTCCATAATATTCAAAAATGATATTTATAGGAAATTCATTTTTTATTCATAAAAGTTGGCGTCTTACAATGATACATTTTGGTACTCCCAAGATGGATAGCAAACGGTGTGTTGTGTGCCTCCATCATGATTCTATGCTTCAAGTCAGAATCGTTAGGAACGCAATGTTTGGAGTTGACTCGAAGTATTCCTTCTTCATCAATTCTTGCTTCTAGAATAACACCTTCTTGCACTTTCTTCTTCATACGCATCTGTTAGGTTTGTAATATTCATGAACGCAATCAAATTGCAAAAATAAGCGGAAACGTGGAAAAATCAGAGTTTTAAAATTTTACAAACCATATACCCGGATCACCCTTTATGCACAATTATTAATTAAACGAAAAGATAAAGAATAAAAATCATACCCTTGAAGATCGAGCTTCCTCAGGTACAAGTTCACCTCCAAATATTTTCGCGTCCAACTTGAATCCACCGGGTTTGATTTCTTCCTTTGATCAACGTTAACCACCCAAGTGTTTGGCCTCTAGAGGTGATCCACCAAGGAAAAATAAAGATTCAAGAAGATGGGTGTTTGGCAAAACCCTAATTTTTCTATCTCTCATAGAAAAGGAGCGTACTCTCCCAACTATTGGAATTACGTCTGTTGTTAAAAATCCAACAACTCTCTTACACCCATAATAAGACTCTTCTTATTTATAGATGTAGGCAACCCTCCTAAACAATTAAGGAATTGGGTTTTATTTTAATTAATTAAATTCCTTTAATTAATTAGGCTCCTAATCTTATTAGGAATAATTAATTAAACTTTTAATTAATTAGCCACCTAATCTTATTAGGAATAAATGAGAGTACTTTTATTAATTAATTCTCAAACTCCTTTAAGAATTAAATAATAATAATAGTAGTAATAATAATAATAAGACTCTTCTTATTAATTTATATTTAATATTTCTAAAATATTAAATAATAAATATTAAGCTATTTAATTTATTCTATCACCATAGATTAAATTAAATATACTTAACTTATTATTACGATTATGTCATTAACTTCTTAAATAATTATTCTTCCTTTTATGGTGTGACCCTTTAGGTTCTCCATATTAAACCGGTTGTGAATAAATCAATTAGAACCATTCTAATCTTATTTAAATAAATAAATTAAAATATTAATTTATTTAAATAAATAATATTTATTCTAAAATAGGGATAAGCCTCCCTAGCGATTAACGACTTTTTAGATAATATAGATTTCAACATTAATCATAAAAGAACCTTTGAGTAAATAGTTACCGTACAATTCAATCCTTCCACCATACAATGTCTCAATTAAATATAAGACATGGAATTACTGTTAAGTCTTATTTTATTTAATTATATATATTTCGATCCTTAAATGCACAACTCCAAATAATGCAAATTAGAAACTCCTTTCTAATTTTATTCTGCCTTGGCCAAGGACTACTAAGTTGTCATTTATCGAATCACATAGGACATTTTTCTTCTTTTACTAGAAGTGGTAGATTCTTTATTGATCATACATTATCTCCATGTACAACTTATTATACCCAAGTATACCCTTTGATATACCCTAAGGGTCTTAAGAAATAAGTCAAAGTATAACTTATCATACATAAGATACTATGATGATCTCAAGTCCAAGGATCACTTGTCTTACTATCACTATATAGAAATTCTATTGACGATGCAAGTAAAACTCCATTAGGTATTCCTTAGCGAGCCACATTCGAGTGTATTTATTCTCTAATAAGCACCTAAATACTTGCTTTAGTGTCTCCACACAAATGATCATGAGATCAATCATCCTCATCCAATGAAGCAAGGAACGTATGTCTTAATCTATCCAGGATTCACTAATCCCCAATTTAGTAATCCAACGATTGGGAACTATTTTAGTTTTAAGCTTTCTAAGAATTTAGATCTCATTAGAATGATCATCATCATTATTCTAAAAATATTGCTTAAAACTATGGGTTTATCACATATTATAAAATAGCATCATGTAGATAATTAAAAGCCTTTAATAAATTAATACTTTTTTATTAATAAATGAATAAGATTGTTACAAAGTATATGCTTTATCATCAAACATGATTGTCTTGTGTGCATATACTACTTTCAATCTCCTACTTGCACTAAAGTCAATCGCCATGGTATCGCATACCGTTCTTCTCTAAGTGACGATTATCCTGTTGTTGGATAAGCTTTAGTAAATGGATATGTAATGTTGTTCTTAAGAGTCCACTATCTCTATAGTGATTTCTCATCTTTCAATGATTCCTATAATCAAATGAAAGTGCCACAACCCATGTTTAGATCCAAGATGAGACTTAGGAACTATTCCTAGTTCTATAATGAACTTTTCATCCAAACAATCAACTTGCAGCTTCATTTACAGCTACATACTTTGTCTTTATCACTAAACCAACAACTCTTTGTTGTTTGGAACCTTTCCAATTCACTGCACCACTGTTCAAGGTAACGCTTTACCTTAAAGTAGATTTTCTGTTGTCTTGGTCTGTCTGAAAAACTTGAGTATGTTAAGCCCTCTAGTTTTAATTCAAACCCACCATGAATATGATCACATCCTTAGTGCCAGTTAAGTACTTTAAGATGTTTTTCACTGACTCATAGTGAACTTCTCCAGAATATGACTGATCAACATCAGGTCTCGTATATTTCATTGCATACATGATAGTTACTCATGTGATCTCTCTTTTCAGGAGTCTATGTGGACTATTAAGAGAGATACACTCCAGGGCTCATCAACATGAGACATCCCATGGAATTTGCCATGCTAAATAACTTTAGCATCAAATGAATATACGTTCCTTGGGTTAAGCCGATCATTCTTTTAAATCTATCTATATAGATTTGCATCCCCAATTAAGATACTCTTCCCAAATCATTCATGGAGAAATGTTTAGAAAACTTTATCTTTACTAATTGTAGCATTGGTATGTTATTCCTCATCCGTAGTATATCAACATATAATACTAGAAATTTCACGACGCTCCCACTAACCCTTTTGTATGCACTAGAACTCTTACCTCATCATATGTAACTGGATCATCATCTTCTATGATGCGCACCTCATCATCATCATCTATGATGAGTCCATACCTCCCAGGTATCTTCGGTACTATTCCAGACTTACGATTCGGTTGTGGTACAATAGGTCTATCTACAGGTTCCTCTTATTTGACTTATAGTGTTTTGTGGTTCTTGAATTCTTCAATATCTATTATCCTCCCACTAGCCCCTTCATTGATAAACACCTTTATCTTAGAAGGTAGTGTGTTTCGCAACAACACCTTTTGCTAAGTAGGATTATAGAACATATATCCTAAACTTACTTTAGGATGTCCCACAAATCTACACTTGTCAAATCTTGTCCAAAGCTTATCCTTCGAAACCTTTTCACATAAGCTGGACAACCCCTTATCTTAACATACTTAAGATTATGAATCCTCCCTGTCCATAACTTTTATGGAGTCTTGGGGCCGGATTTTGAAGTTACCTTTTCGTATATATGCAGCCATTTCTCGGACATGATCTTAGAAGGATAATGGAATGTTGGTAAAATCATTATGGACCGTACCATGTCCAACAAGGTACAATTTTTCCTTTCAGATACATCAATCAATTATTGCGTATCATGAGGCATCCATTATGAGAAAACCATTTGAGATGATCTAGAAACTTATTGCTCAAGTATTTAATTCCTTGATCTAATCAAAGAATCTTAATACTTTGCCAATTTGTTTCACTTCTAAATTCTTTGAACCCTTCAAATAATTAACACTTGTATTTCAATAAATACACACATTCAACTCTTTGAATGATCATCTCCTTTTCTTATACTAGTTTGTTCAATTTATAAAATAATTTTTCACGTAAGTCAAGTATACAAAATCCATCAAATAATATTCCAGTTCTGTATAAAACATTATTATTATAAATAGAACAACAATTGTTCTTAATTATAATACCAAAGATTTCATTGTCCAACAACAAAATGGAAATAATGTTTCTAACGAGAACTGGAATACAATAACAACTTATTGATTTAATAAACTTGCTCGTAGGCAATGCTAAATAATAAGTTCCTATGGCTAATGTAGCAACATTTGCTTCATTCCCCAAATATAGGATTAATTATATTTGTTTAGCTTTCTACTTCTGCTTGGTCCTTTCATAAATCTATATTTATGATAACCAAAGTTGGTATCCAATACCCAAGTAGAACCTTGACTTAAAGAAAAAATTATTTTAATCATGAACAAAAACTATATTTGTAACCGAAGCTTCACTAAGCTTCTTCTGGTTAACCTCTACAAGATGCTTCTTGTAGTTTCTTTCCAGTGTCTAGGCTTATTACAGTCGAAGCAAACTCCTTTGCTAGCCGTATCAGTTTTGTTCTTATTATCCTTTATTTTTGCCTTTCTATTTACCTTCTTTGAATCGTTTTTCTTTTCAGAAGGTCATTTGACCCCCACCACTAAGACTCGATCTTTCTTGGTTGGAAAGTGACTCTCAACATTTTTCAACATGTTAAGCAAATCAGCGAAGCTGATATCTAGCTTGTTCATATGAAAAATTCACAACAATTGTGAAAGGAGTCCGGGAGTGAGTGCAAGATCAAATCTTGGCTCAACTATCCATCCATGACAAAACCCGTTGTCCTAATTGATCAATCTAATTGATTATGTTAAGGACTTTTATCTGTACTGTAGTGTCATCGATCATTCTAGATCGGAAGAGCTCCTTAGATATCTGATATCTATGAGTCCTACTTTCCTTACCATCAACTACTTGATGTGCAGGTGTATAGTAGAAGCATCCATAGTTTCATGCTGACGCTGAAGCTCGTTACTCATGGATGCGAGCATGATGCATTAAGCCAACTGTTCATCATCTTGCCACTTTCTAAAAGTAGCAATCTTTTCCTCAGAGGCATTATCTGCAACCATTGTAGGGAAAGGCATATTAAGGACATAAGATAGCTTTTCAGCCATGAGAACTATTCTCAAATTGCTTAACCAATTCGTTTAATTCGGTCTGATTAAATAACATCTAATATGCTTCGCAGTGATATTAATTTTAGACATTGTAAAATTCTGTAAATGAATTTGTAATTAACAACATTTTAGCATACATTCTTTTATTAATTACCAAAATAAATTAGGTCTTGTTTTAAATTGGTATCTCCCACTATTTTCTTCAAACTATATTACCCTCAATATATATAGTTCGGCAATATCTAATTAAAGATTTGCTAGTGAGAATAAGGATCCCATTTCAAATGTATATAGCCTTGTGGTGACACAACAAACTATATATAAATAAATAGGTAGACAACTCTTGTCAATTACATCAACTATGCAACTCCTTATATTTTGCCTCTTAGATTATTTTGATCAAGTGGTGGCACATCCGAATCAAAATTATCCAAGTTAAGTCCAACCTAGCACTCCATATATTCAAAAAAAAAAAATATTGTCATTGTGGTGACACAACAAAATAATATTGTTCAATTTTTTTTATAAGCATCAAATGTGATAAATTAACATCTTAAATACTTAATACTTGCTTTGTGGTGACACAACAAACTCATATTAAATATTTAATACTCTATTAATTTATCATGCTAGAAGGCGGCATTCGATATTCTAAATATCTTTGAACGCTTAGGACTTAATATAAAAAATTTGAGGGATTTGTTATTAATTTGTCTCATCTTGTTTAGCGCGCATGCACACATATATATATATATATATATAAAATACGCGTCATATTAATGAACATGCGAAGCATGTTTGCATAATATATATATATATATATATATATATATATATATATATATAGTATAACCATGCACATATAGAATACTATATTCTACCTGGATTGATTATGGACTTTTATTCTAGTTTGGTTCACTAGAGCCACCAAGTGAACCAAAAGGTTAAACCCTAGGGGTGCAAAAATTAATATTTAAATATAACTATTACATTTAAACTCGAGCTCCATTACAAACGGGTCTTCAAGCGCTCCTTGCTCCTTGATCTCCAATTCTTCAAAATTAATTCTAACTATTCCTATTAAAAAATTATTTTAAAATAAATAGAAACCTTGATCAGCAGTCAAGGGGAAGTACATAGGAGGGAGATAGAATTTACATTAAGAAAAATGAGAGAAGACGAGGTACGCAGACCCCATTTAATAAAACTCATACATTCATGCATCCAACTAAAATAAAATCCAATCATATTGGTCAATAGTCCATAATCAATCCCATTTATTATCATACACATCACTATATGCATCAATAAATAACATTCATCTCATGAATAATAAACATTCAATATATGTATTGATATCATTTAATGGGCAAATTTAGTTAGTATAAAATTTAATTGTGAATCAAAATAAATTCCTTTATTTTAATCCAAATTTAAATTAAAATAAAACTATTTTATTTTAATTTATCTAATTTTGAATAAAATAAACTATTTTATTTTAATCAAAATTTTTAATCAAAATAAACTCCTTTATTTTAATTAATTATTGAATCCAATTCCATAAAAAAAAAAATAACTTCTTTATAAAAGGAAACACGAATTCTCTTTCCTATTCACAAATAAACTTCTTTATTTTGAATAATATGAAATCTTATTCCATATTTAAATAAACTCCTTTATTTAAGGAAATACAGATTCTCTTTCCTATTCACAAATAAACTTCTTTATTTTGAATAATATGAAATCTTATTTCATATCTAAATAAACTCATTTATTTAAGGAAACATGGAATCTAATTTTAACTCCAATTAGTTATTATGGAATCCAATTCCAATTCTAATTAGTTAGCATGAAATTCTAATTTTAAAATTAAAATAAATTTTTATTTTAAGATTAAAATAAACCTTTTATTTTAAAATTAAAATTAAATTTTATTTTAATTATAAAATAATTAAGATTAATATATATATATATATATATATATATATATATATATAACTATTATATATATAAATAACCGTACACATCAACTTTCCTGAATAACAAGATGGGATTTCGTGTATCATTATATATTATATATATATATATATATATATATATATATATATATATATATATATATATATATATATATATATATAGTCTATTTCTTAGGCGCTTTTATTTATTGAAATTTCTTGCGAATTTCACCTCACTCGTAATTTTTTTTTATATAAAAAAAAACATAAATGTATAATAATTTGTGGAATTGAAAGTTTTTTTAAAAAAAAGTGTTTTGGGTGTGATTTGGGTACATATAACAAAGCAGTGTTATGCAGATGCATAACAACTGCTTTTGTTATATATATATCAAATCACACCTCCTAAAACACTTTTTTTTAAAAAACTTTCAATTCCAAAAATTATTATACATTTTTTATTAGTTGTTTAAAAAAAAAAAAGGCAAAGTGAGCTCGGGGTGAGCTCAATAAGGGTGAGCCTAAGATCCTTGCTCATATCAGTCCATTTCTTAGGCGTGACTTATTGAGCTCACCCCGAGATCACCTTGCAATTTTATTTTTTTTTTATAAAAAAAAACATAACTAATAAAAAATGTATAATAATTTTTGGAATTGAAAGTTTTTTTAAAAAAAGTGTTTTGGGTGTGATTTGAGTACATATAACAAAACAGTGTTGTAAAGACTATACAACACCTTTGTTTTGTTATATGTACTCTAAATCAATACCCCAAAACACTTTTTTAAAAACTTTCAATTCCAAAATTATTATACATTTTTTATTAGTTATTTAAAAAAAAAAAAGAGAGTGAACTGGGATAAAGTTTTAATAAGGATGAGGCGCAAGATTTTTGCTATATATATATATATATATATATATATATATATATATATATATATATATATATATATATATATATAACCACACCTTTATTATTTCCTGTTATCTAGTTCCGTGAGTACTAATATATATGTAATATATTAGCCAAGCCGTGACTCTTCTTGATTTCCGTGAACATATATTTAGTAATGTGACTTCTTTCACTGTAACTTCTTTCACGGTAATGACGGTATGGTAATTTTTACAAGATCCCTTGCAGAGTTGCAGTAAAAAACTTCCATTAATAAGTAACGTGGCCAACAAATAGATAATATGATAATATATATCATATATGATTCAAAAGCACCTGGTCCACGTTTTTCAAAAGCAGATTTCGGAATTTTTTTTATACATTAAATTATGTCTAATTAAATTGTTAAACATATATTAATATACGTATCAAATTAAAATAATTAATGATTTGCATAAAAGTTTGGCTCTAATGCTACTGTTAGGTTTGTAATATTCATGAACGCAATCAAATTGCAAAAATAAGTCGAAACGTGAAAAAATCAAAGTTTTAAAATTTTACAAACCATATACCCGGATCACCCTTTATGCACAATTATTAATTAAACGAAAAGATAAAGAATAAAAATCATACCCTTGAAGATCGAGCTTCTTCAGGTACAAGTTCACCTCCAAATCCTTTCGCGTCCAACTTGAATCCACCGGGTTTGATTACTTCCTTTGATCAACGTTAGTCACCCAAGTGTTTGGCCTCTAGAGGTGATCCACCAAAGAAGAATAAAGATTCAAGAAGATTGGTGTTTGGCAAAACCCTAATTTTTCTATCTCTCATAGAAAAGGAGCGTAATCTCTCATAAAAAAGGAGCGTACTCTCCCAACTATTGGAATTACGTCTGTTGTTAAAAATCCAACAACTCTCCTACACCCATAATAAAACTCCTCTTATTTATAGATGTAGGCAACCCTCCTTAACAATTAAGGAATTGGGTTTTATTTTAATTAATTAAATTCTTTTAATTAATTAGGCTCCTAATCTTATTAGGAATAATTAATTAAACTTTTAATTAATTAGCCACCTAATCTTATTAGGAATAAATGAGAGTACTTTTATTAATTAATTCTCAAACTCCTTTAAGAATTAAATAATAATAATAGTAATAATAATAATAATAATAAGACTCTTCTTATTAATTTATATTTAATATTTCTAAAATATTAAATAATAAATATTAAGCTATTTAATTTATTCTATCACCATAGATTAAATTAAATATACTTAACTTATTATTACGATTATGTCATTAACTTCTTAAATAATTATTCTTCCTTTTATGGTGTGACCCTTTAGGTTCTCCATATTAAACCGGTTGTGAATAAATCAATTAGAACAATTCTAATCTTATTTAAATAAATAAATTAAAATAATAATTTATTTAAATAAATAATATTTATTCTACAATAGGGATAAGCCTCTCTAGCGATTAACGACTTTTCAGATAATGTAGATTTCAACATTAATCATAAAAGAACCTTTAAGTAAATAGTTACCGTATAATTCAATCCTTCCACCATACAATGTCCCAATTAAATATAAGACATGAAATTACTGTCAAGTCTTATTTTATTTAATTATATGTATTTCGACTCTAAAATGCACAACCTCAAATAATGCAAATTAGAAATTCCTTTCTAATTTCATTCTGCCTTGGCCAAGGACTACTGGGTTGTCATTTATCGAATCACATATGACATTTCTCTTCTTTTACTAAAAGTTGTAGATTCTTTATTGATCATACATTATCTCCATGTATAACTTATTATACCCAAGCATACCTTTTGATATACCCTAAGGGTCTTAAGGAATAAGTCAAAGTATAACTCATCATACAGAGATACTATGATGGATCTCAAGTCCAAGAATCACTTGTCTACTATCACTACAAGAATTCCTATTGATGACAGCAAGTAAAACTCCATTAGGTATTCCTTAGCGAGCCACGTTCAGTGAACTTATTCTCTAATAAGCATCTACATACTTGCTTTAGTGTCTCCACACAAATGATCATGAGATCAATCATCCTCATCGAATGAGCAAGTAACGTATGAACCAATCTATCCGGATTCACTAATCCCCAATTTAGTAATCCAACGATTGTGAACTATTTTAGTTTTAAGCTTTCTAAAAATTTAGATCTCATTAGAATGATCATCATCATTATTCTAAAAGTATTGCTTAAAACTATGGGTTTATCACATATTATAAAATAGCATCATGTAGATAATTAAAAGTCTTTAATAAATTAATATTTTTTTTATTAATAAATGAATAAGATTGTTACAAAGTATATGCTTTATCATCAAACATGATTAGCTTGTGTGCATACTACTTTCAATCTCCTACTTGCACTAAAGCCAATCGCCATGTTATCTCATACCCTTCTTCTCTAAGTGACGATTATCCTGCTGTTGGATAAACTTTAGTTAATGGATACGTAATGTTGTTCTTGAGAGTCCACTATCTCTATAGTGATTTCTCATCTTTCAATGATTTCTATAATCAAATGAAAGTGCCACAACACATGTTTAGATCCAAGATGAGACTTAGGAACTATTCCTAGTTCTATAATGAACTTTTATCCAAACAATCAACTTGCAACTTCATTTACAACTATATACTATGTCTTTATCACTAAACCAGAAACTCTTTGCTGTTTGGAACCTTTCCAATTAACTGCACCATCGTTCAAGGTAACACTTTACCATAAAGTGGATTTTCTGTTGTCTTGGTCTGTCTGAAAAACTTGAGTTTGTTAAACCCTCTAGTTTTAATTCAGACCCACCATGATATTATCACATCCTTAGTACATTAAGATATTTTTCACCGTCTTACAGTGATCTTCTCTAGAATATGACTGATCAACATCAGGTCTCGTACATTTCATTGCATACATGATAGTTACTCATGCGATTTCTCTTTTGGAGTCCCGTGGGGACTATTAAGAGAGATACACTTCAGGGCTCATCAACATGAAACTTCCCGTGGAGTTTGTCATGCTAAACGAATTTAGCATCAAATGAATATACGTTCCTTGGGTTAAGTCGAGCATCCTATTAAATCTATCTATATAGATTTGTATCCCCAATTAAGATACTCTTCCCAAATCATTCATAGAGGAATGTTTAGACAACTTTATCTTTACTGATTGTAGTATTGGTATGTTATTCCTTATCCACAGTATATCAACATATAATACTAGGAATGTCACGACGCTCCCACTGACCCTTTTGTACACACTAGGTTCATTCTTATTTTTGATAAAATCAATCTCTTTTGATTATCATATCAAAATGAATGTTCCATTTTTGAGAAGATTGCTTCAATCCATTTCTCTGAGTGTCTACAACTCTTACCTTATCGTATGTGTAAGACCCCAAATAATTAATAAATGAAATTTAATTTTCTCTAATTATTATTTTGAAATAGTAAGGGTTGATGTGATTAATGTGGATAGTTATGGGTAAAAACATAAATATTTCAAAATAAGAAGTGGTTATAAAATATTCATTGTTGTGGGGAATATTCGTTTGGTCGTGGAATATTAAATCTTTGTCGGGAATATTAAATGCAAAAAGCATGACCATGTGTGGAGCCCCATAACTTGAAAGCGATTGGAGGAAGAAAAGCGACAAATATAAGTTGTTTAAAAATAACGGCGTAGTTTTTATCGTTTATACTGTTGGAATACCCGGTGGTTAAAACACAATACACGTTGTTGCACAGTAGCACACGGTATTGCACCAATTATTGACTCTTACGTAAGAAGGCACTACTCAATAATGGTTACGATAATTCTGCTCAAATTATTTTATTGGTTCAATAATTGTTGCGTTGATATTTTATATTGCTGTTGTTTCAATAATTGTCATTACACAGTATTTTTCATTATCGAAGTAATAATTCATATTATCTGAATAATATTATTAGATAACATTATTGGCAATGTCTAGAAAGTTACATCTAAGGAGAGGTTTGGTCACCTAATTCTGTGACGATGAAGGAGAAATTCTTATTGGAAAGCCCCTCTTCCAGGAACTACACAGTTGTCGATATTGTGATTACGTAATATTATTTGTGAGTAATTAATTATTGATTCATATGATGAGAAAAATATTAATTTTATGTGGATATAGATGGAGAAAATTTTAATGTGACAATTGTTGAAAATTAAAATTTTATCTTTTTTGATAAAATAATTCATTTAAATATATATAATATTATATTTTAATAATATAATAATGGTGATATTTTTACAATGAATGTGGGATATATGAGTATACGAGGAGGAAGAGTATTTTTGTTGCAATAAATGTTTAAAACATGTTAAACATGTAAATTGGACCCCATTTATTGACCGAAATTTGATTATAAGCCTCTAAAATTACCCGTTTGTGGATTTGGTCAATTTCATTTGGGAATTTGGAAAAAATTTCTTTTGTAAAGTTGTAGAGAATTGAATTTCCTATAAAACTACGTAAGATTGAATTTTTCGATAAAAAGGCTATTTATTATGAATTATTGAAGTTCCAGAGTTAAAATAATTGATTTTGGAAGTTTTAAATATTTATATTAACAAAAACATTTTTACATTTGTAAGCCTCATGAATCACATGTTAAGTTCTTTGAAATCGAGAAGTCTAAGTGGGCGTAGGAAAATTTTAATATAAATTAATATTTTATTAAATTTTTCTGCTTTAGTGTTCTAAGCATTTTCCTATAAATAGGTGCTTGGGTTAGAATTGAAAATCACACCGTAAGCTGAAGTTTTCTCTCTATATTATCGAAGCGTATTCTTGTGAGTATTTTGAGTATACTTTGAGTATTGCTATCTGATTGCAAGTTCAAGTTATAGCTTTATATCCAATATTCCGTCGGTAAGATCGACCTTTTAGCCCCCTAAATTTTTATAAATAAAATCAATTTCCTCTAATTATTATTCTTGATTAATAAGGTGGTAATTTGATATAATGTTTTAGTTATGGGTGAAATGTGCAATTTTTGCAAAATAAACAAGTGGTTATTAAAATATTTATTTTTGTCGAGGAATATTTGTTTGGTCGTGGAATATTTCTCTTTGTTGGGAATATTAAATGCGATAGTAGCGATCAATTAATGGGCCCCATAACAAAATAACCGTCGGATGAAGGAAATGACAAGTTTGAGCTTTTATAAATAATTGGCAGTAGTTATTCACAATTAACTTTGTTGGATTACGGTGGTTAAAATACGATGAATATGCGTGGTTAAAGGTGATACACGGTATTACAAAGTATTGTTGAATTATTGATCCTTACGTAAGAAGGCACTACTCAATAATATATAACAAGAGTTCTTATTCAATATTATATTGATTCAATAATTCTTTGCGTTGATATTTGGTATCTTTGTTGTTTCAATAATTGTCATTACACAAGATTTTCCATTATCAAATCAATAATTCATATTATTTGAATAATATTATCGATAACATTGTTGGCAATGTCTAGAAAGTTCATCAAGGAGAGGTTTGGTCACCTAATTGCGCCGAGAAGGAGAAATCTTTATTGAAAGCCCCTCTTTCTGAGGAACTACACTGGTTGTCGATCTTGTGATTACGTAATATTATTTTAAATAATTAATTATTGATTATTATGATAAAGAAAATATTTATTTTATGTGGATATAGATGGAGAAATTTTTAATGTGACAATTGTTGAAAATTAATATTTTATCTTTTTTGATAAAATAATTCATTTAAATATATTATTTTAATAATATATTAACGATGATATTTTTACAATGAATGTGGGATATATGAGTATATGAGGAGGAAGAGTATTTTGTGGCATTAAATGTTTAACATATCTTTTGTGTGTTCGGTGGACACAATTCTTGATAGAAAATTGATTATAGATCGTAAAATCGCTTCATTTATGGATTTGGATAATTTCTATTTGGAATTTGGAAAAATTTCCTTCTTCAAAGTTGTAGAGAATTGAATTTCCTATAAAAATTCGCGAGATTTGAATTTTTCCGACAAAAGGGTTATTTATCATGAATTATTGAAGTTAGGAGTTCAAATAATTGATTTTGGAAGTTTTAATTATTTTATATAAGAAAAACGTTTTTGTGGTTGTTGGCACATGGGTGGTGATGTTTTTGACCAAAGAAGGCATGCTAGAGTTTTCAAAACATGTGGGTAGGAATTTTGAATAAATAATAATATATTTTATTAATTTAGTCTCCTTTTGGCGTTCTAACATTTTCCTATAAATAGAGGCTAAGTTAGAATTGAAAATCACACCGTAAATTCAATATCATTATGTCAAAATCTTTGTTGAACTTTTTATCAAATTTAGAACTTTTTCATGTCTGGGGTTCTTATTCATGAGTTCTTATTCACGAGTTCTTATTCATGAGTTATTATTCACGAGTTCTTATTCATGAGTTACTTATTCACGAGTTACTATTTACTTAAGCGTGAAGATGTTTTTGTAAAATTTTTATCTTTTTGTGTTGGAGTTTACTATTCACGATATCAAGACTATTCACGATATCGACACTATTCACAAATCTAAGACTATTCACCAAAAATGAAAATTTTTCTTTTTGTCCAAGATGTCTATTTTGGCTACTATCTTTGATTGGATCCATGTTTTGATCGTTATTTTTGAGTTCGCTTCAAAATCGTTTATTATGAAGTATTATTGATCTTGGATAAACCGTTGTATACTAATCCCTAATATTTGTCCTTCTATCTCAATTGGATTCGTTCTTAAAAATATTTTTCATCATCCTCGGTCCTTAATGGTGATACTTGATGAATATCTTTGGCCTGTGAGTGCAAAGATGAATGATTAAATTGATGAATATCTTTGGCCCTTGTAGTGCTGAAGATGAATGATTAAATCGATGAATCTCTTTGGCCCGTAGTGCAAAAGATGAGCAGTGTTGAGATGAAAGACATGACCACGGTGGTGATACAAATGAATATCTTTGGCACCTTGTGTAAAGATGATTAAAGATGTATATTGATTGTTGTTCTGAGGGGATAAAATATTGATGATGGACTTTTAAATCTTAGAAGGCAAAGAGAATTCATTCTCTCACGTGACTCTTTTAATGAATTAATTTGTTTTCATTTGCATTTATTGATCTAAAACTTGTTATCTATTGTATTCTATTAGATTTTTCCTGTTGAAGACTAACGATAATTTGTTGTATATTATCTTAGTCATAATATTCTTTCTTGGGCTAGTTGAGCTCACCCTTTTCTTTTTTGTTCCATTTTCTTCTCAAGAGGTGAGAACATAGCAGGATCGAGTGGGGTATGGAGTGATGGTTCTAGGAAGATGTTTTAGTCATCCCTCGCTATTTACGTAAAATAGTGTATGAATAATTAATGAGGACTTATTTGGGTGTGTATATTGTCTAGAAGACAATATTTGTATTCAAACTCACAGTTGTATTGTCGTATTCTACACGACATCCTGTATTGTCAAAGTTGTAGTTTGCTTTCTATACCATGTATTTTGGCGACTCGTAATGGGTGTTGTATACCTATTTTGGGGGCGCCACAGTTGGTATCATAGCTTAGGGATATGATCTCTGGTGAGATCGGGGAATAGAACTAGAGGGAGAGCAGAGTAAATCCTTCGCTAGTGTGTCCTAACTAAGCTTATTTGTTGGTGGTCATAATATAGGATATTATGTGATATGTTAATTTGTTTAATTAACCCTTGTTTTATGGCGAGATTTAAGAATGGTCACGAGAGCGTTAACAATGGAGTTTATGAGACCATGGAGACGCCGGTACTCACCAACGAGGAGAACGTGCAACAGGCAGGCAATATTCCTCCTGTAAACAACATTACCGAGCAAACGATGAATGAGGGAATGTTTAGGAGCTTTTTGCAGTTCATGCAAAATCGCATTTGAGGAGACTTCGTGTACAAAATACAGTGGAAATGATGGCAACGATGCATCATCACATTGGCAGTTCAAGGAGTTGGGACCACCAGATTTCCATGGAAAGCGGATCCGATCAAGGCGTAAACGTGGGTCAAGCAAATTACCAAGATATTCGATGTCTTGGGGTGCGCGGAGAGAACGAAGGTTCCATTCGCCACCTTTATGTTTCGTGGTGAAGCTGATTCTTGGTGGGAATCGTAAGGCGTACCCACCCGGATGCACTTAACATGTCTTGGGAAAGATTTTCAAGCTGTTCAATGACAAGTACTTTCCGGAAAGTATTCGTCATATGAAGGAGGTAGAGTTTATTAGACTTAAGCGAGAACAAACATGACGGTGTCTCGAAGACGAGGCAAGGTTAGCAGAATTATCGAGTTTGCACCTCATTTGGTGGAGAATGAGGAACGAATGACGCGTATGTTTCACGAGAGGTCTAAAACCCGAGATTCGGTCAATACCTTATCTCTCATAAGTTTTCTCTGTATTCAGATGTTGTCAATATGGCTCAGTTATTAGAAGCGAGATAGTGAGTATACTCAACCGAGGGACCACAACCAGGGTAGTCATCAGAACGATGATAACCAGCGAGGAGGAAAGAATACGGACAAAGGCGGTAACCACTCTGGTGGTAATCGTGGCCATGAAAATAGAAGAAGTGAGTCGGGAGGAGATTTTAAAAAGAGGAGATTCAACAACGACCATGTGAAGGCGTCGCTGCCAAGAAGTAATCGGTTCCAAGGAGGAGAAAGACCACCGTCAGAGTATGTTACAAATGCGGGAAGGAGGGACATATCACCAAATCGTCCACAACATTCAAGGTATGTTACAACCTGTGGAAAGGAAGGCCACATCGCTCGAGATTGTACTATAAGCGAAACCAAGTTTAGTGGAAGTGGTGATTCCAAGGGTTTGTCCGGAAAAGACAAAGTCAATCTGGTTCTAGAAAGGCGTTTGTCGGAATGGGGTCAAAATGTGAGAACCCGAACGAAGTTATACCAGGTTAGTTAATTATAATTCTTGCGAAGTTTATACCTTACTAGAATCCACAGGTTCTACCCATTCTTTTATCTCTCTTGCATGCTCAACGTTTGAACTTGACTACAGAGAAATTAGACTTTGACCTATTATTGGAGACTTCGTTAGGAGAAACTTTCATTACATCCGTTGTTTAGAAATCTTGCTTGATTCAAGTTGGCACTATCACATTACCTGTTGATCTTATCTCTTTAAAGATACTTGCTTTTGATGTGATTTTAGAGATTGATTGGTTAACTACTCATCATGCCAAATTGATTTCTTTTTTAAGGTTGTTAGTTTTCATATTCCTAAGCAACCTGTTATTCGAATTCAAGCAATCAAACAATTGTAGTCAAACATTTTCATATCAAGCCATGAAGGCATTCGTTTATTACGGATGTCAAGTTTTCTTAGTCCATGTTATGGATTTGAATAAAGACACGTCAGATTTGAATAATATTCCTGTTGTTATTGATTTTTCCTGACGTATTTCCTGAATAATTTCTTGGCTTACTCCCAAAGCCTGATATTAAATTTTATATCGACTTTGAATCCGGTACAAAACCCATTTCTAAAATCTCATATCGAATGGCTCCTATTGAATTTCAGGAGTTAAAAACCCAAGTACAAGAGTTAGTACCCGAGCCTTTATATGGTGACTTCCTTTGTGGAATACACCGAAGCCAGACTCTCTCGTAGGGGCGCCATATTAAATGCAAGAGTAAAGCGATAGGTGTCATTGTGACGTCTTATCCAAGATTGGGATATGAGTCACGGTTGAGAGCAACCTAAATCGGTAATCGAAATACGTAGCTTTCAAGCTTAGTTGGTTATTATCGGAGATTCGTTGAAGGATATTCTCGAATCGCTATTCCATTAACGCGGTGACTCTAGAGATACAAAATTCGAATGGAGCACGGAATGTGGGAAGAGCTTCAAGAACTTAAGAAGAGACTCATTTCGTCACATGTTACGACCATACCATCCGGAAAAGCGAACGTGGTAGGCGGCGTGTTGAGTAAAAGATCGATATCTGATGCACTGAAGTACGATATTGTCAAAGACTCATCTCGTATAACTTACAAATGATAAAGATAGAGTTAAAGACTCTAGGGACTCACGTGATGATATACGAGTATAATCGACTTTAATCAATAAAGTTAAAGCTGTTCAATCTACACACCGGAGTTAATGAATTTGAAGAAGGAGATGTAAGAAGTTGTTATTCCAAAAGCGAGAATTGGCGATGTGAGGAAAGCTCAAACCTTTGATTTATTAGTTTATTTGAAATCCTCGATCGAGTAGGAATCGTGGCCTATAGACTCGTTTTATCGTCAAGTATGACGCGTGTTCATAACGTTTTTCACGTATCGATGTTACGTAAATATGTGGATGACCGAACCACATTATTGAGTTAGTTGTAACCGAGATAATACCAAGACTTAACATACGAGGAGGTACCTGTCAAGATTTTGGATAGGAAGAAGCATGTGCTACGTACGAAGGTCATACCACAAGTTAAAGTTTTGTGGAGAAACCATGCTATTGAGGAAATGACGTGGGAATTGGAGTCAGAAATGAAAATGAGGTATCCGCATCTTTTCGATACACCAGGTACGTACGTCAATTTCGAGGACGAAATTTCATAAGGAGGAGAGGTTGTAAGACTCCAAATTTTTATGAATAAAATCGAATTTCCTCTAATTATTATTCTTGATTAATAAGGTGGTAATTTGATATAATGCTTTGGTTATGGGTGAAATGTGCAATTTTTGCAAAATAAACAAGTGGTTATTAAAATATTTATTTTTGTCGGGGAATATTCGTTTGGTCGTGGAATATTCTTGCTGTCGGGGAATATTCGTACGACGGCGCAGTCAATTGTGGGCCCCATAACAAAATAACTGTCGGATGAAGGAAATGACAAGTTTGAGCTTTTATAAATAACGGCGTAGTTGTTACCGTTAACACTGTTGGATTACCTGGTGGTTAAAATACGTGAATGTCTGGCGTTGGTTATGAGCATAGCAGACGGTATTACAGTATTGTTGAATTATTGATCCTTACGTAAGAAGGCCTTTACTCAATAATTGTTATAGTAGTTCTTATTCAATATTATATTGATTCAATAATTCTTTGCGTTGATATTTGGTACCACTATTGTTTCAATAATTGTCATTACACAGTATTTTCCATTATCAAATCAATAATTCATATTATTTGAATAATATTATCGAGATAACATTATTGGCAATGTCTAGAAAGTTTTGTCTAAGGAGAGGTTTGGTCACCTAATTGCTTGCCAAGATGTGAGAAATCCTTATTGGAAAGCCCCTCTTTCCAGGAGCTACCGGTTGTCGAAGATTGTAATTCTGTAATATTATTTTTAAATAATTAATTATTGATTATTATTATAAAGAAAATATTTATTTTATGTGGATATAGATGAAGAAAATTTTAATGTGACAATTGTTGAAAATTAATATTTTATTTTTTTCTCGATAAAATAATTCATTTAAATATATTATTTTAATAATATATTACTAACGGTGATATTTTTACAATGAATGTGGGATATATGAGTATATGAGGAGGAAGAGTATTTTGTGGCATTAAATGTTTAACATATGTTTTGTGTGTCGGTGGACACAATTCTTGACCGAAAATTGATTATAGTATCGTAAAATCGCTCATTTATGGATTTGGATAATTTCGCATTTGGAATTTGGAAAAATTTCTTACGCAAAGTTGTAGAGAATTGAATTTCCTATAAAAAGTCGCGAGATTCGAATTTTCTACGACAAAAGGGTTATTTATCATGAATTATTGAAGTTCCGAGTTCAAATAATTGATTTTTGGAAGTTTTAATTATTTTATATAAGAAAAAACGTTTTTTGTGGTTGTTGGCACATGGGTGGCTGATGTTTTTTGACCAAAGAAGGCATGCTAGAGTTTTTAAAACATGTGGGTAGGAATTTTGAATAAATAATAATATATTTTATTAATTTAGTCTCCTTTGCGTTCTAACATTTTCCTATAAATAGAGGCTAAGTTAGAATTGAAAATCACACGAAACTAAGTTTTTTCTCTCTATATATATCGAGGCGTATTCTTGTGAGTATACTTTGAGTGTTGCTATACGGTGCGAGTTTTCAGCACTATACCGAAATTCAGTCAGAAGTACGAGTTATTTTGAGGTAAGGGATGTTATTTCTTTCGCAAATGATATTATTTTCTTCAATATCATTATGCCAAAATCTTTGTTGAACTTTTTATCAAATTTGGAACTTTTTCATGTCGGGGTTACTATTCATGAGTTACTATTCACGAGTTACTATTCATGAGTTATTATTCACGAAGATTCTTATTCATGAGATTCTTATTCACGAGTTACTTATTCACGTAAGCGTGAAAATGTTTTTTTGTAAAATTTCTATCTTTTGTGTCTGGAGTTCTTATTCACGATATCGGCACTATTCACAAATACTAAGACTTATTCATGAAAAATGAAAATTTTTCTTTTTGTCGAGATGTCTATTTTACATTACTATCTTTGATTGGATCCATGTTTTGATCGTTATTTTTGAGTTACGCTTCAAAATCGTTTATTATGAAGTATTATTGATCTTGGATAAACCGTTGTACGAATCCCTAATATTTGTCCTTCTATCTCCTTTGGATTCGATTCTTAAAAATATTTTTCATCATCCTCGGTCTTAATGGTGATATTTGATGAATATCTTTGGCACTGTAGTGCAAAGATGAATGATTAAATTGATGAATATCTTTGGCCCGTAGTGCAAAGATGAATGATTAAATCGATGAATCTCTTTGGCCCGTAGTGCAAAGATGAGCAGTGTTGAGATGAACATGACCAACTGGTGATACAAATGAATATCTTTGGCTCGTAGTGCAAAGATGATTAAAGATGTATATTGATTGTTATTACTGAGGATAAAATATTGATGATGGACTTTTAAATCTTAGAAGGCATGTAGAATTCATTCTCTACGTGACTCTTCTAATGGATTGCCATTTTTTTGCATTTGTTGATCTAAAACTTGTTGTCTATTGTATTCTATTAGATTTTTCCCCTGTTGAAGACTAACGATAATTTGTTGTATATTATCTTAGTCATAATATTCTTTTTCAAGGCTAGTTGAGCTCACCCTTTTCCTTGTTGTTCCATTTTCTTCTAAGGAGGTAAAACATAGTAGGATCGAGCCTGGGTATGGAATAAAGGTTCAGAGAGAGTTGTTTAGTAGTCCTCACCATTTTGTAAAATAATGTATCAATAATGATGATGGGGATTTATTTGCTTGTGGATATTGTCTGCAGCGGCAAATATCGTATTTAAACTCACAGTATGTATTGTCGTATTTCACACGACATTTGTATTATTGAAGTTGTAGTTATTTACGTACCATGTATTTGGCGATTCGAGAATGGGTTGGGTGGAATGGACCTATTTTGGGGCGTCACACCTTCGAAAGTGAGGGATATTATTTTTTCAGTAATGATATTATTTCTTCAATATCATTATCTTTGAAATATTGATATGAAGTTTTTATCAAATTTGAAACTTTTAGTGTCGAGATTCTTATTCACGATACAAAGACTATTCACGATACTGGTCTTATTCACTTAATACTAAGACTATTCATCGAAAAACGAAAATTTTTCTTTTTGTCCAAAATATCTATTGTGGATACTAGCTTTGATTGTATCCATGTTTTGATCATTCTTGAATTTTACACCACAATGATTATTTTTGAGGTATTTTTGGACGTGGATAAAACAAAGTATGAATCCTTAATCTTTAATCCTTGTCATTTTGATTCACTGGATTCGTTTCTTTAAAAAAAATATTTTTCATCATCCTCGGTCTTAAATGATGATATTATTGAATATCTTTGACCTGTAGTGCAAAGATGAATGATTTATGATGAATATCTTTGGTCAGTAGTGCAAAGATGAATGATTTCTGATGAATATCTTTGGCCCGTAGTGCAAAGATGAATGATTTCGATGAATATCTTTGGCCCGTAGTGCAAAAGATGAACAGTGTTTAGATGAACATGACCAATTTGGTGAATGTCATTTGGCCTATAGTGCAAAGGATGAATATTTGATCCAGATATATATTGATTGATGTTACAGGATAAAATAGGCGATGAACTTTAAAATTCATACATAGAAGATAGTAGTTTGCATTCTCTACTTAACTCTTCTAATGAATTATTATTTCAAGCTGCGAATATTGATTTAAAACTTATTTTCTATTGTATTCTATTATATTTTTCCTGTTGAAGACTAACGATAATTTTGTTGTATATTATCTTAGTCATAATATTCTTCTTTGGGCTAGTCGAGCTCACCCTTTTCTTTTTGTTCCATTTTTCTTCTCGGGGAGGCGAGAATATAGCGTACGCAGCTCTGGGTATGGAATGAAGGTTCTAGGAGAGTTGTTTAGTAGTCCTCACCATTGTTGTAAAATAATGTATCAATAATTATGATGAGGATTTATTTGTATGTGGATATTGTCTACAGATGGCAATATCTCGTATTTAAACTCACAGTTTCTTACTTGTAATAATAAAGTTGTAGTTGTTTCTGTACCGTGTATTGACAACTCAGAATGGGTGATGTATACCTGTTTTGGGGGTGTCACAGTTGGTATCAGAGCTTAGGGATATGATCTCTGGCGGAGATCGGGGAATAGAACTAGGAGGGGAGAGACGAGTAAATCCTTCGCTAGTGTGTCCTACCTAAGCTTATTTGTTAGTTGGTCAGTATATAAGGACATTATGTGATATATTGATTTGCTTAATTAACCCTTGTTTTATGACAGTATTTGAGAATGTCGACTGAGAATATTAACAGTGGAAATGAGACCGTGGAGACGCCTGTACTCACCAACGAGGAGAACGTGCAACAGGCTGGCAATGTTCCTCCTGTGAACAACACCACTGAGCAGATGATGAACGAGGGGATATTTAGAAGCTTTTTGCAGTTCATGCAAAATCGGACGAGGAGACTCGTGTTCAAAACATAGGAGGAAATGATAGCAATTCACGGGTTGTCACAAATGACGATTCAAAGAGTTGGGACCACGAATTTAAGGGAAAGCGGATCCGATCATGGCGAAACATGGGTCAAGCAAATTACCAAGATATTCGATGTCTTGGGATGCACAGAGAACAGAAGGTTCCATTCGCCACCTTTATGTTAGTTAGTGGCAGGGCATCACGGTGGGAGTCGTGAAGCGTATCCATCCACCGCTTTTCAAGATGTCTTGGGAAGCGTTTGAAACTATTTAATGATAAATACTTTCCGAAAGTGTTCGTCATATGAAGGAAGTGGAGTTTATTAGATCGAGCGAGAACAACACGACGGTGTCTCGAAGACGAGGCGAAGTTTGCAGAGTTATCGTGTTTGCACCTCATTTGGTGGAGAATGAGGAACGTATGACGCGGATGTTTTCGAGAGGTTTGAAACCCTAAGATCGTCAAGATCTCATCTCTCATAAATTTTCTCTTTATTCAGGATGTTGTTAATAGGGCTCAATTGTTAGAGCGAGATAACAATCTGATCAACCGAGGTACCACAATCGAGGATCATACCTAGGAGATACTTGATCCAACAAAACAACAATAACCCGGTGGAGAAAGAAAAGACGGACAAAATGGTAACCACTCTGGTGGTAATCATGGCCATGAAAATAGAAGAAGCGAGTTAGGAGGAGATTTTAAAAGAGGAGATTCAACAACGACCATGTGAAGGCAGCAAGCAAAGAAGAATCTGGTTCAGAGGAGGAGAAGCGACCCACCGGTCATATGCTATAAATGCGGAAAGAGGGACATATCGATCAAACCGCCCACAACAGTTCGGTATGCTATAATTGTGGAAAGGAAGGACATATAAATTTCGAGATTGCAGTAGCGAAACCTAGTTCAGTGGGACGGTGACTCAAAAGTATCCCGAAAAGTCAAAGTCAAGCGGTTCTCGGAAGAAGCGTTTGTTGTAGGATTGGTCAAAATGCGAGGAACCTAAGCGAGGTGATCACGGGTAAGCTATTTATAAATTCTTGTGAAGTTTATACTTTACTAGAATGGGTGCTACCCATTCATTTATCTCTCCTACTTGTGCTCAACGTTTAAATTTGACTCGAAAAAAATTAGACTTTGACCTATCTGTGGAAACTCCGTTAGGAGAAACTTTCAAAGACATCCACTTTTTATAAATCTTGTCTAATCCAAGTTGGCACCCTTATATCTTACATTGACCTTATCTCTTTAAAGATACTTGCTTTTGATGTGATTTTAGGGATTGATTGGTTAACTACTCATCATGCCAAAATTGATTGTTTTCGTAAGGTTGTTAGCTTTCATATTCCTAAACAACTTTGTTGTTGCTAATTCAAGCAACTAAACCATTAAAATCAATCAACATCATATCTAATCATAAAGCTATTCGTTTATTGAAAACGGATGTCAAGCTTTCTTAGCCCATGTTGTGGATTTGAATAAGGACACGTCAAATTTGAATAATATTCTGTTGTTATTGACTTTTCCGACGTATTTCTCAAGAACTTCCGGTCTCACCCCGTAAGCGTGAATTTGAATTCTTTATTGATCTTGAACCCGGCACAAAGCCCATTTCTAAAACCCCATATCGAATGGCTCCTATTGAACTTGTGGAGTTAAAGGTCCAACTATGGAGTTGTTGGACATTGGTTTCATTAAATCTAGTACATCTCCTTTGGGTGCTCCTATTTTATTTGTAAAGAAGAAAGCGGGAGTATGCGACTTTGTATTGACTATCGGGAATTGAACCATGTCACTATCAAGAATAGGTATCCTCTACCTCGTATTGATGACTTGTTTGACCGATTGCAAGGAGCACAATTCTTTTCAAAAATCGATCTTCGATTCCGGATATCATCATTTGAAGATTAGGCGAGGATATTCCAAAGGCGCCTTTAGAACTCCTAAGACGGGCATTATGAATTCTAGTCATGTCTTTTGGATTGACTAATGCTCTCGCGCTTTCATGGATATGATGAATCGAGTATTCAAAGAATATTTGGATAAATTCGTTGTTGTCTTTATTGATGACATCCTCATATATCCAAAAAAAGCGAGAAGATCATGAGCACCATTTGAAATTTGGTACTCCAAAGGCTTCGTGAAAACAAGCTATATGCTAAGTTGAAGAAATGCGAGTTAAAGGCGAGGAAGTAGCATTCCTTGACACGTGGTGTCAAAACATGGAGTATCTATGATTGACGGCACAAGATTGAAGCAATACAAAGTTGGGAGCAACCAAGTCGGTGATCAAGACGTAGCTTTTTGGGCTTAATTGGTTATTATCGGAGATTCGTGGAAGGGTTTTCTCGAATCGCTACTCCATTAACCCAGTTAACTCGGAAGGATACAAAATTCGTTTGGAGCGAAGAATGCGAGAAGAGTTTCCAAGAGCTTAAGAGGAGACTTATTTGCACTGTTTCTAACAATACCATCCGGTTCGGATGGATTTTTATCTCTGCCGATGCTTGGGCAAAGGGTTAGGATGTGTTCTCATGCAACGTGGGAAAGTCATAGCCTATGCCTCGCGACAACTTAAAGAATATGAGAGGAATTATCCTACTCATGATCTAGAGTTAAGCGGCGATCGTTTTCATGCAGAAAGATCCTGGAGGCACTATCTATACGGGGAGAAAGTGGAGATATATTCGCACCATAAAAGCCTTAAATATTTCTTCACTCAAAAAACTCAACACGCTGTAAATGACGTTGGCTTGAGCTATTGAAAACTACGACCACACTATTCAATACCATCTTGGAAAAGCGAACGTGGTAGTTGACGCGTTGAGTAGAAGATCATATGTAGGAACGAAAAGCGATGATGTCAAGATATACGACAGAGCCAACTTTAATAGAAAAAGTTAAGGTTGCTCAAGCCACCGCAATCTTGAGTCGATGATGCATATGAAGAAGAAAATACAAGAAGGTGCTATTATTAAGCGAGAATTAATGAAGAAGGAATACTTGAGTCCACCTGCACTTTGTGTTCCTAACGATTCTCGATTTGAAGTACAAGATCATGATGGAGGCACACAATACACCATTTGCAATCCATCCTGGAAGTACTAAAATGTATCGTGATCTTCGACATACATTTTGGTGGAACAATATGAAGAGAGAGATTGCAAAGTTTATCTCGATGTGTTTAACTTGTCAACGTGTAAAGGCGGAGCATCTAGTACCTAAGGGTCCGTTGCAACCACTTGAGATTCCGAAATGGAAGTGGGAACACATTACCATGGATTTCGTTACGGGTCTTCCTATGGTTTCTCAAGGCATCAATGCTATTTGGGTTATTGTTGATAGATTAACCAAGTCTGCTCATTTCTTGCCGATACGGGAGACTTATTCCCTTGAACGTCTTGCTCAAATGTACGTAAATGAGATTGTGAGATTGCATGGCATGCCAGTATCCATAGTTTCGGATCGTGACCCAAGATTCACTTCAAGATTTTGGGCTAGCTTGCAAAAAGCTATGGGTACGGATTTAAGATTCAGTTCGGCATACCATCCTCAAACAGACGGACAATCAGAGAGGACTATTCAAACTCTTGAAGATTTATTAAGACTCGTGTCCTAGATTTCAAGGCGGTTGGGATAAGTATTTACCATTGGTGGAATTCTCTTACAACAACAAAGCTTATCGTGCAAGTATAGGTGTGGCTCCATATGAAGCATTATATGGATGAAAGTGTCGCTCTCCAATATGTTGGGATGAGGTGGGTGAAGCATCATTGTTGGGACCCGAAGTTAAGACGTATGACTCATTGAAAAGATCCAAATGATTCGACAACGATACAAACAGCACAGGATCGATAAAAGAGTTATGCGGATCTTCATCGAAAGGGACGTGGAATTTAGTATAGGGGATCATGTATTATTGCGTGTTGCCCCATGGAAGGAGTTACAAGATTAGGAAAGAGAGGAAAGCTCAATCCACGATTTATTGGTCCATTTCAAATTCTTGACCGAAAGTAGGTAATGTAGCCTATAGAGACTCGCTACCTCTCCGAAAGTATGTCTCGTGTTCATAATGTGTTTCGGATATCTGTATTTCGTAAATATGTGAAAGACCCGAACCACGTTATTGAGTTAGAACCAGGACGAGATAGCCAAGACTTAACGTATGAGGAGGTACTGCCAAGATCTTGGATAGGAAGAGCATGTCCTATGCACGAAGGTCATACCACAAGTTAAAGTCTTATGGAGGAACCATCTTTATAGAAAAAATGACCGGGAATTGGAAACGGAAATGAAAGCGAGGTATCCTCACCTTTTGAAACACCAGTACGTATGTCAATTTCGAGGATGAAATTTCATAAGGAGGGAGGTTGTAAGACCCCAAATAATTAATAAATGAAATTTAATTTCCTCTAATTATTATTTTGAAATAGTAAGGGTTGATGTGATTAATGTGGATAGTTATGGGTAAAATACATAAATATTTCAAAATAAGCAAGTGGTTATAAAATATTCATTGTTGCTGGGGAATATTCGTTTGGTCGTGGAATATTCAGACTGTTTGGGAATATTAGATGACCACAAGCCCAAGTGTGGCCCCATAACGGAAAGCAATTGGAGGAAGAAAACGACAAATATAAGTTATTTAAAAATAATTGGCAGTAGTTATTATCAAGTTAATCGTTGGAATACCCGTGGTTAAAACACAACAATACTGCGTTGTTGCACAAGAAGATGGTACACTCAGATTGCACCAATTATTGACTCTTACGTAAGAAGGTACTACTCAATAATGGTTACGATAATTCTTCGCTCAAAGATTTTATTGGTTCAATAATTGTTGCATTGATAATTTATATTCTTTGTTGTTTCAATAATTGTCATTACACAGTATTTTTCATTATCGAAGCAATAATTCATATTATCTGAATAATATTATTAGATAACATTATTGGCAATGTCTAGAAAGTTCAAGGAGAGGTTTTGTCACCTAATGCGGCGCCAAAAAGAGAAATTCTTATTGGAAAGCCCTGCTTCCAGGAACCACGGTTGTCAATATTGTGATTACGTAATATTATTTGTGAGTAATTAATTATTGATTCATATGATGAGAAAAATATTAATTTTATGTGGATATAGATGGAGAAAATTTTTAATGCGACAATTGTTGAAAATTAAAATTTTATCTTTTTCTCGATAAAATAATTCATTTAAATATATATAATATTATATTTTAATAATATAATAATGGTGATATTTTTACAACGAATGTGGGTTATATGAGTATCTGAGGAGGAAGAGTATTTTTGTTGCAATAAATGTTTAAAACATGTTAAACATGTCTGTGGACCCCATTTATCGATTTGAAATTTGATTATAGCCTCTAAAATCACCCGTTTGTGGATTCAAAATCAATTTCGTTGGGAATTTGGAAAAACTTTCTTCTGCAAAGTTGTATAGAATTGAATTTCCTATAAAACTCATGAGATTCGAATTTTCTGATAAAAGGCTATTTATTATGAATTATTGAAGTTAGGAGTTCAAATAATTGATTTTGGAAGTTTTAAATATTTATATTAACAAAAAACGTTTTTACATTTGTAAGCCTCATGAATCACATATTAAGTTGCTGAAATCAGAAGTCTAAGTGGGCGTAGGAAAATTTTAATATAAATTAATATTTTATTAAATTTTTCGCTTTTGCTTTTGTTCTAAGCATTTTCCTATAAATAGGGTGCTTAGGTTAGAATTGAAAATCACAATTTAAACTGAAGTTTTCTCTCACTATATTATCGAGCGTATTCTTGTGAGTATTTTGAGTATACTTTGAGTATTGCTATACGGTACAAGTTCAAGTTATAGCCTATATCCAAGATTTCAAAGGAGAAGATCGACGACCTTTCGAGGTAAGGGATATTATTTTTTTCCGTAATGATATTATTTCTTCAATATCATTATGTCAAATATTGATCCGAAGTTTTTATCAAATTTGAAACTTTTGGTGTCTGAGTTCTTATTCACGATATACAGACTATTCACGATATCTGATCTATTATTCACTTAATACAAGATTATTCATCGAAAAAATAAAAATTTTCTTTTCGTCAAAATATCTATTTTGGATACTAGCTTTGATTGTATCCATGTTTTGATCATTCTTGAATTTTACACCACTATAATTATTTTTGAGGTATTTTTGGACGTGGATAAATCAAAGTACGAATCCTTAATCCTTAATCCTTGTCATTTTGATTCACTGGATTCGTTTCTTTAAAAAAAATATTTTTCATCATCCTCAGTTTTAAATGATGATATTATTGAATATCTTTGGCCTGTAGTGCAAAGATGAATGATTTCGATGAATATCTTTGGCTCGTAGTGCAAAGATGAATGATTCGATGAATATCTTTGGCCCGTAGTGCAAAAGATGAGCAGTGTTTAGATGAACATGATTAATTGGTGAATGTCCTTGGCCTCGTAGTTCAAGGATGAATATTTGATCCCGAGATATATATTTATTGATGTTACGGGGATAAAAATAGGCGATGAACTTTAAAATTCATACATAGAAGATAGTAGTTTGCATTCTCTACTTAACTCTTCTAATGAATTATTATTTTCATGCTAATATTGATTTAAAACTTGTTTTCTATTGTATTCTATTATATTTTTTCCTGTTGAAGACTAACGATAATTTTGTTGTATATTATCTTAGTAATAATATTCTTTATTGGGCTAGTGAGCTCACCCTTTTTTTTTTGTTCCATTTTTCTTCTTCGTGGAGGCGAGAATATAGCGAGTACAAGTCTGGGGTATGGAATGAAGGTTCTAGGAGAGTTGTTTAGTAGTCCTCACCATTGTTGTAAAATAATGTATCAATAATTATGATGAGGATTTATTTGTATGTGGATATTGTCTAGATGGCAATATCTCGTATTTAAACTCGCAGTTTTACTATTGTAATAATAAAGTTGTAGTTGTTTCATGCAGTGTATTGACAACTCAGAATGGGTGATGTATACCTGTTTTGGGGGTGTCACAGTATGTAACTGGATCATCATCTTTATGATGCGTACCTCATCATCAACATCCTTAATGAATCCATACCTCCTAGGTATCTTTGGTACTATTCCAGATTTATGATTTGGTTGTGGTACAATAGGTCTATCTACAGGTTCCTCTTATTTGACTTATAGTGTTTTATGGTTCTTGAACTCTTCAAGATCTATTATCCTCCCATTAGCCCCTTCAATGATAAACACCTTTATCTTATAAGGTAGCATGTTTCGCAACAAACACCTTTTGTTAAGTAGGATTATAGAACATATAACCTAAACTTACTTTAGGATGTCCCACAAATCTGTACTTGTCAAATCTTGTCCCAAGCTTATCCTTTGAAACTTTTTCACATAAGTTGGACAACCCCTTATCTTAACATACTTAAGATTAGGAATCCTCCCTGTCCATAACTTTTATGGAGTCTTAGGGTCGGATTGTGAGGTTACCTTTTTCATAGATATGCAGCCATTTCTAGGGCATGACCCTAGAAGGATACTAGAATGTCAGTAAAATCAGTATGGACCGTACCATGTCCAACAAGGTACGATTTTTCCTTTCAGATACATCAATCAATTATTGCGTATCAGGAGGTGTCCATTATGAGAAAATCATTTGAGATGATCTAGAAACTTTTTGCACAAGTATTTCTTCCTTGATCCGATCAAAGAATCCTAATACTTTGCAAATTTGTTTCATTTTCGAATTCTTTGAACCATTCAAATAATTCACAATTGTATTTCAGCAAATACACACATTCAACCTTTGAATGATCATTTCTTTTTCTTATACTAGTTTGTTTAGTTTGCAAAATAATCTTTCACGTAAGTCAAGTATACAAAATCCATTAAGTAATATTCCAGTTCTATACAAAACATTATTATTATAAATAGAACGACAATTGTTCTTAAATATAATACCAAAGATTTCATTGTCCAATAATAAAATGGAAATAATGTTTCTAACAAGAACTGGAATACAATAACAACTTATTGACTTAATAGATTTGCCCGTAGGCATTGCTAAACTATAAGTTTATATGACTAATGTGGCAACCTTTGCTTCATTTCTCACACATAGGATTACTTATATTTGTTTAGCTTTCTACTTCTGCTTGGTCCCTTCATAAATCTATATTTATGATAATCAAAGTTGGTATCCAATACCCAAGTAGAACCTCGACTTAAAGAAAAATTTATTTTAAATCATGAACAAATTTGTATTTGTAACCAAAACTTCACTAAGCTTTTTTGGTTAGCCTCTGCAAGATGCTTCTCGTAGTTTCTTTCTAGTGTCCAGGCTTATTGCAATGGAAGCAAACTCCTTTACTATCCGTATCAATTTTATTCTTATTACCCTTTGTTTTTGGCTTTCTATTTACCTTCTTTGAATCGTTCTTCTTTTCAGAAGATCCTTTGGCCCCTACCAGTAAGACTCGGTCTTTCTTGGTTGAAAAATAACTCTCAATATTTTTCAACATGTTAAGCAAATCAGCGAGGCTAATAGCTAGCTTGTTCATATGAAAAATTTATAACAATTGTGAAAGGAGTCCGAGAGTGAGTGCAAGATCAAATCTTGGCTCAACTCTCCATCCATGACAAAACCCGTTGTCCTAATTGATCAATCAAATTGATCATCATTAGGATATGTGTCTGTACTGTAGTGCCTTCGGTCATTCTAGATCGGAAGAGCTCCTTAGATATTTGATATCTATTAGTCTTACTTTCATCACCATCAACAACTTGATGTGCAGGAATATAGTAAGAGCATCCATAGTTTCATGCTGACGCTAAAGCTCGTTACTCATGGATGCGAGCATGATGCATTGAGCCAACTGTGCATCATCTTATCACTTTTTAAAAGTAGCAATCTCTTCCCCAGAGGCATTATCTGCAACCATTGCAGGGATAGACATATTAAGGACATAATGAGAACTATTCTCAAATTTCTTAACCAATCCGTTTAATTCGGTCCGGTTAAATAACATCTAATATGTTTTGCAGTGATAGTAATTTAGTCATTGTAAAATTCTGTAAATGAATTTATAATTAACAATATTTTAGCATACATTCTTTTATTAATTACCAAAATAAATTAGATCTTGTGTTAAATTGGTATCTCCCACTATTTTCATCAAACTATATTACCCTCACTTATATAGTTCGGTAAAATCTAATTAAAGATTTGCTAGTGAGAATAAGGATCTCATTTCAAATGTATATAGCCTTGTGGTGACACAACAAACTATATATAAATAAATAGGTAGACAACTCTTGTCAATTACATCAACTATGCAACTCCTTGTATTTTGTCTCTTAGATTATTTTGATCAAGTTGTGGCATATCCGAATCAAAATTATCCAAGTTAAGTCTAACATAGCACTCCATATATTCAAAAAAGAAAAATATTGTCCTTGTGGTGACACAGCAAAACAATATTTTTCAATTTTCTTTATAAGCATCAAATGTGATAAAATCAACATCTCAAAGAATTAAGATAAGCCTTGTGGTGACACAACAAACTTATAATAATTAATTGATACTCTATTATTTTTATCATGCTAGAAGGCGACGTTCGATATTCCAAATATCTTTGAACGCTTAGTACTTAATATAAAAATTTTGAGGGACTTGTTATTAATTTGTCTCATCTTGTTTAGCGCACATGCACATATATATATAAAAAACGCGTCATATTAATTAACATGCGAAGCATGTTTGCATAATATATAATATATATAGTATAACCATGCACATATAGAATACTATATTCTACCTGGATTGATTATGGACTTTTATTCTAGTTTGGTTCACTAGAGCCACCAAGTGAACCAAAAGGTCAAACTCTAGGGGTGCAAGAATTAATATTTAAATATAACTATTACATTTAAACCCGGGCTCCATTACAAACGGGTCTTCAAGCGCTCCTTGCTCCTTGATCTCTAATTCTTCAAAATTAATTCTAACTATCCTTATTACAAAACTATTTAAAATAAATAGAAACCTTGATCATCAGTCAAGGGGAAGTACATAGGAGAGAGTTAGAATTTACATTAAGAAAAATTAGAGAAGACGAGGTACGCATACCCCATTTAATAAAACTCATGCATTTATGCATCCAACTAAAATAAAATCCAATCACATTGGTCAATAGTCCATAATCAATCTCATTTATTATCATACACATCACCATATGCATCAATAAATAACATTCATCTCATGAATAATAAACATTCAATATATATATTGATATAATTTAATGAGCAAATTTAGTTAGTATAAAATCTAATTTTGAATCAAAATAAACTCCTTTATTTTAATCCAAATTTAAATCAAAATAAACCTCTTTTATTTTAATTTATCCAATTTTGAATAAAATAAACTATTTTATTTTAATCAAAATAAACTCATTTATTTTAATTAATTATGGAATCCAATTCCAAGGAAAAAAAATTTATTAAAGGAAACACGGATTATCTTTCCTATTCACAAATAAACTCATTTATTTTGAATAATATGAAATCTTATTCCATATCTAAATAAACCCCTTTATTTAAGGAAATACGGATTCTCTTTCCTATTCACAAATAAAAAATTTTATTTTGAATAATATGAAATCTATTTCATATCTAAATAAACTCCTTTATTTAAAGAAACACAGATTCTCTTTCCTATTCACAAATAAACTCTTTTATTTTGAATAATATGAAATCTCTTATTTCACATCTAAATAAACTCTTTTATTTAAGGAAAGATGGATTCACTTTCCTATTCACAAATAAACTCCTTTATTTTAGGAATTATAGAATCCAATTTCAACTTCAATTAGTTATCATGGAATCCAATTCCAACTCTAATTAGTTAGCAAGAAATCTAATTTTAAAATTAAAATAAATCTTTTATTTTAAGATTAAAATAAATTTTTTATTTTAAGATTAAGATAAAATTTTATTTTAATTATAAATTAATTAATAATTAATAATATTATATAATAATAATAATAATAATAATAATAATAATAATAATAATAATAATAATAATAATAATCCGCAGAATATGATTATAACTCATGATTACGTTAATATATGGTGGCGAAGCTAACTTAATAAAACATCTCTTGTAAGAGATTCATGTCCTGACTATCATATAGATATAGTACATAATCACCATAACCTTTTAAAAAATAAATAAAAAGTACATCCATTATGAATTTATGATAAGTCATCCACGTGAAAAAAAAAAAAAAAAAACCCAGCGTAATAGCCAAAAAAAAGGTTCGCGATTTATCACAAATTCATACAGGATCATGCCATGATTGCATTACCTTTTTTTTTAATTAAAATCGACTAAACAGGATATGTACTATATATATGATACACGGAATCATTTCATAATTCACGTGACTAACAATTATTATCGTGCGAAGCAAGAATCAGCGAATCAGCAGCGGGAAAAAAATATTTTCGCGTTTTTTTTATTTATTTAAACTTTATACAACAAAATTATGCTCAATTAAATTATTCTAAACACATATCAATATACATATCAAATTAAAATAATTAATAATTCGCATAAAGGTTTTGCTCTGATGCCACTGTTAGGTTTGTAATATTCAAAAACGTAATCAAATTGCATAAAATAAGCAAAAACGTGGAAAATTAGAGTTTTAAAATTTTACAAACCATATGCCCGGATCATCCTTTATGCACAATTATTAATTAAACGAAAAAGAAAGAACAAGAATCATACCCTTGAAGATTCGAGCTTCCTCGGGTACAAGGTCACCTCCAATCCTTTTCGCGTTCAACTTGAATCCACCGGGTTTGATTCCTTTCTTTGATCAACGTTAGCCATCCAAGTGTTTGGCCTCTAGAGGTGATCCACCAAGAAAGAATAAAGATTCAAGAAAATGGGTGTTTGGAAAAATCCTAGTTTTCTATCTCTCATAGAAAAGGAGCGACAACAACTCTTCACCCATAATAAGACTCCTCTTATTTATAGATGTAGGCAACCCTCCTTAACAATTAAAGAATTGAGCTTTATTTTAATTAATTAAACTCTTTTAATTAATTAGGTTCCTAATCTTATTATGAATAATTAATTAAACTTTTAATTAATTAGTCTCCTAATCTTATTAGGAAAAAATGAGAGTACTTTTATTAATTAAATCTCAAATTCCTTTAGGAATTAAATAATAATAATAGTAATAATAATAATAAGACTCTTCTTATTAATTTATATTTAATATTTTCAAATATTAAATAATAAATATTAAGCTATTTAATTTATTCTATCACCATAGATTAAATTAAATATACTTAACTTATTATTACGATTATGTCATTAACTTCTTAAATAATTATTCTTTCTTTTATGGTGTGACCCTTCAGGTTCTCCATATTAAACCGGTTATGAATAAATCAATTAGAACAATTTTAATCTTATTTAAATAAATAAATTAAAATAATAATTTATTTAAATAAATAATATTTATTCTACAATAGGGATAAGTCTCCCTAGCGATTAACGACTTTTCAGATAATGTAGATTTCAACATTAATCATAAAAGAACCTTTAAGTAAATAGTTACCGTACAATTAAATCCTTCTACCATACAATGTCCCAATTAAATATAAGACATGGAATTAGTGTCAAGTCTTATTTTATTTAATTATATGTATTTCGACTCTAAAATGCACAACCTCAAATAATGCAAATTAAAAACTCCTTTCTAATTTCATTCTGCCTTGGCCAAGGACTACTGGGTTGTCATTTATCGAATCACATATGACATTTCTCTTCTTTTACTAAAAGTGGTAGATTCTTTATTGATCATACATTATCTCCATGTATAACTTATTATACCCAAGCATACCCTTTGATATACCCTAAGGGTCTTAAGGAATAAGTCAAAGTATAACTCATCATACAGAAGATACTATGATGATCTCAAGTCCAAGAATCACTTGTACTACTATCACTACAAGAATTTCTATTGACAGGCAAGTAAAACTCTATTAGGTATTCCTTAGCGAGACACGTTCAGTGAACTTATTCTCTAATAAGCATCTACATACTTGCTTTAGTGTCTCCACACAAATGATCATGAGATCAATCATCCTCATCGAATGAGCAAGTAACGTATGAACCAATCTATCCAGATTCACTAATCCCCAATTTAGTAATCCAACGATTGTGAATTATTTTAGTTTTAAGCTTTCTAAGAATTTAGATCTCATTAGAATGATCATCATCATTATTTTAAAAGCATTGCTTAAAACTATGGGTTTATCGCATATTATAAAACAGCATTATGTAGATAATTAAAAGTCTTTAATAAATTAATACTTTTTTATTAATAAATGAATAAGATTGTTACAAAGTATATGTTTTATCATCAAACATGATTGACTTGTGTGCAAACTACTTTCAAATACGACAACACTGTTAGAGTTTGTGCCTTAGAGGCCAATTATTTGATATACATGCTTAATATTTTGATATTATATTTGATTGAATAAATAAATAATTTTATTATGTTTTTATTTATTGCGTAATATAATTTTTAACATAATAAAATTCCTTAGAATAGTGATACAAATTATATAGTTTCAAGTATGTGACTTGAATATGAGATTATATAATTATAATTAGTATCATTGTTCTTAAATGTCCCTAGTCAAGTATCATTGTTGATGGGACAACAATGATGCATTGAGACTAGTATGTGGATTGACTGATAACCAAATCTCATTGGTCATAAATATATGAGATATTAAGTCAATGCATAGGTACATGTTAGAGAACGATGTACTAGACAGACCCATCATGAGAATTCTATATGGAGCATTATGCGAAGTGTCATTAGCAATTCTCATAGTGACAATGATGTAATGGTCCTCCGACCTGAAATCACTATATTACTACACGAGAATTTATGTACTTTGATATCATCAAATGTCACATTTAATAAGGTGGACTATAAAGGTGATCATTGGGTACATCATGAATCGTGTGTGAAATATGAGTGATCTAGATGGAATTTAACCCTCCTATATATTAGGGATGATATCCATAGGCCTCTTGATTGAGTAGGACTATGAAATGCATGGCCATGCTCAAATAGTGATTTGTTTCATATAGTCTACTCATTGATCAAGAAAACTCACATTAAATTATGAAGAGTATGACACATTCCATGACTCGAGTTTAATCTAGGATATTAAGGTTAAAAGGATTAAATTACATTGAAACATTGATCACGAAAAGGTTACATCGAATCATCGATCTTATTATTACTTGGGTAGCAGTGATGCATTACTAGATGTTGCTCACTGTTTATAATTTTATAATATGATTTTAAAATTATTGTCAACGTAATAATAACCTATAGGGTCACACACATAGAACGTTATTAAAATGGAATTAATTTAAATTGTAAGAATTTAAATATATCAATATGATTGATAGTATTTAAATCACGAATTTAAATTAAAAGGATGATTTGTATATGTATATATATTAATTAAGTAAGACTTAATTAAGACATAATATATATATATATATATAAATTCGAATTTTATTTTAATTAGATTAGAATTTTGATTAATTCCGATTTATTGCTATATATATGATATATCAGCGTTTTTGGGAAGTTAATCAAAAATAAAAACCCTAGCCGCTCTTAGAGAGAGACTAGAGAAAAACAAAAAATCCATTCTTTTTGGTGGCTAGTACCGCAGCTCCCTTTATTAGAGAAACGTGCGACGATTCACGGGCGTTCGTGTGGATACCGTAGAGGCGTAGTTCTTTCGAATTACGTTGGAGATTCGAAGTGATTTCAGAGTTTTCTATTATCGGTATAAATTCTAAACCACTGAATTAAATTTGTTTTGCATGGATCCTGTGTTGGGTTTCGGAAATTGCTTTATAAAGTTTTATATTCCGCTGTGCGTTTCTCTACCGAATCCCTACAAACACATACTGTGAGTTTAAATATAAATATTGTCTTCTAGACAATATCCACACTCAAATAAGTCCTCATTACATTACTTAATACATTATTTTATAAAATAGTAAGGACTTCTAAAACAACTATCTTGATTCATCACTCCATACCCCGGCTAGTCCCTGCTAAATTCTTACCTCCTGAGAAGAAAAATGGAACAACAAGGAAAAGGGTGAGCTCAACTAGCTCAGTAAAGAATATTATGACTAAAATAATATACAACAAATTATCATTAGTCCTCAATAGGGAAAAATCTGATAGAATATAATAGACAACAAGTTTTAGATCAACAAATGCAGCAAAAACAACAATCCATTAGAAGAGCCACGTAGAGAATGATTCTACTATCTTCTAAGATTTAAAATTCCATCATCAATATTTTATCCCTGTAACAACAATCAATATATCTTGAATCAAATATTCATCTTTACACTACAGGCCAAAGATATTCATTTATATTACCAGTCGGTCATGTTCATCTCAACACATGTTCATCTTTACACTACGACCAAAGATATTCATCAATTAATCATTCATCTTTGCACTACAGGCCAAAGATATTCAGTAATATCATCATTAAGGACTGAGGATGATGAAAAATATCTTAAAGAAAATAAATTCAGTGCGACAAAAGGAAAAAAATTAGGAATTCGTATTACAGTTTATCCAAATTAAATAATACTTCATAATAACCAAATATGAAGCAGAATTCCAAAAATGAAGATCAAAACATGGATATAATCAAAGATAGTAACCATAATAGATATTTTGGATAAAAAGAAAAATTTTCATTTTTCGGTGAATAGTGCCGTATTCGTGAATAGTGTCGTATACGTGAATAGTAATCTCGACACAAAAGGTTCTAAATTTGATAAAAAGTTCAGACTAATATTTCAGCATAATGATATTGAAAGAAATAATATCATGTATGAAGAAAATAACACCCCTTACCTCAAAATAACAGTATTTCTGATCTGAATATCGAATGTAAAGCCGAATAAAACTTACACTGAATAGGAACTCTCAAAGTATCTAAATACTCACAAAAATACGCTCGACAATATAGAGAGAAAGAAAACTTATTTCTGGTATAATTTTCAATTCTAACCTAAGCGCCTATTTATAGGAAAATACTAGAACGCCATAGGAGACTAAATAATAAAATAATATTATTATTTTTCAAATTCCTACGCAAGCCACCTTTGAAAAAAACTCTAGCCACCACAGTGGGGCCCACCCCAAATTCAGCACATGTATTCAACACCAACCAAAAGTAGGTCCTATCTAATTTTAATAAAAATTATTTTATTTTCTGAAACTTTAATAATTCATAGAAAATAGCACGTTTATCAGAAAAATACAAATTTTATATCCATTTCGCATGAAATTGAATTCTTCACAACTTTGTAGCTTTGAGTTTTTCCAAATTCTAAACAGAAAATATCCGAAATTTACAGACGGACGATTTTTAACACCTCTTAAAATTCATAACAAATCATACGTTAATTTTTAACGGTTCAAAATTTGTGGATATATACTCAACTTATATATGTATAACATATCCAAAAATCACAACGATCCAACAGTCGGATTAAAATTATAACTCATACAATAGAGCTTTAAGAACACCGATTTGAGTTTTTAATACCTCCTTTCCGATAAAATACTGATAAAATAACTCAACATTAATTCCTTCATTTATAACCACATAAATAAATTCATCATTTATATGCACCTCAAATAAATATTTTCTTATCATATAAATCAATAATTAATTATTCACAATTAATATTACAGAATCACAATAATGACAACCATGCAGTTCCCAGGAAAGAATGGGCTTTCCAATAAGGATTTCTCCTTACTGGCGCGCAATTAGATCATCTAACCTCACCTCGACAGAAATTTTTAGACATTGCCAATAATGTTATCTAATAATATTATTCAAATAATATGAATTATTGATCTGATAATAGAAATATTGTGCAGTGACAATTATTGAACAATAATAATATAAAATATCAACGCAGCAATTATTAAATCAATAAAATAATGAACAGTAATTATTGTAACAATTATTGAGTAGTGCCATTGTAAGATCCCAACTTTTATGAATAAAAAATAAATTTTCTATAAATATCATTTTTGAATATTATGAAGTAAATTTGATATAATGTTATAGTTCAGGTAATATTTATAAATTTTGCAAAAGTACGCAAGTTGTTATATAATATTCGCTTTAATTGGGAATATTCTTTTTTGTCGGGAATATCCGTATTTACTCAACACAATCATTGGTGGACCCCCACAACGGAAGTATTGTCGTAGTAAGAAAATGACAGAATTTTCTTTTTATAAAAATAACGGCGGAAGTTTTACCGTTAAAACTGTTGAACTATCCGGTAGTAAAAGTACAGTAATACGCGTGGTTTCATAGTAGCACACGGTATTGATTATTGATGCTTACATGAGAATTCACCCAGTTATACTCAATTATTGTTATTGTAATTGTTGCATCATATCTCTCATATTATTGATTCATTTATTATCACAGTATTATTTGCATAATATGTTATATTATTAAATCAATAATTGAGACGACAAAGTTGTTAATATTATTAAATTGTAATATTGACAATGTCTAGAAGTTCTGTCAAGGAGAGGTTAGGTAATTGCGCGCTAGTGAGGAGAAATCCTTACCAGAAGGCCCCCTCTTTCCTAGGAACGACCTGATTGTTAAATATTGTGAGTTATGATATTAATGATGAATAAGTTGTGTTGATTAAAGATGAAATTGATAGTTCCATTGTGTTGGGATTATTAGCGTTTGTGGAAATCGACATTTATTTTGATGATAGTTGATGTCTGGGGGTTATATTGATAAATCGGGTAATTTATCGGATAAATGAACAATTAATTGCTACTAATTCACATGCTTATATAACTATTTGTTCACATGTGTGTACTATTGATTCACATTCATTTACTATTAGGGGAGTTGGTGCAAGATTGATAATACTTGCATGACTAAGTTAAAAATGGAGGTATAGATTGAGGTACTATATTGTAATTCGTATTTTTACATGTCTAGAACTATTGAGTCACATGATTTACTATTAAATCACATGATTTACTATTAGGGGAGTTGGTGCAAGATTGATAATACTTGCAGCACTAAATTAAAAATAAAGAAAAAGATGAAGGAATTATACTGTAATATTTTGAGCCCCAAAACGTGCAATTATTGAAACTATATTTTCCTATAAATAGAAGCTCATTCCTTCATTATTCTTCACCAATTCACTAAAGCTATAGAGCAGTTATTATAGAGAGAAATTATAGAAAGAAAGAAGAAGAGAAGTCTACTACCTCACTACTCCAGTATCCAAATTTCTTCTAAGGTAAGGGGTATTATTCTTTCGTATTCATGAAGAGAGTTATTTTCTTTCAATACTCGTTATTCCATTCCTTATTATTATGTTAGAATAACCTGTCTATGCGAAGTACCGCATACATGGTGAAATTCTTCTGTTATTCCATTCCTTATTATTATGTTGGAATAACCTGTCTATGCGAAGTACCGCATACATGGTGAAATTCTTCTATTATTCCCTTCTTTAATATTCTATCAGAATATCCTGTCTGTGCGTTTTATGCATGACCTGGTTCCATTATTTATTATTCAGTCAGAATATCCTGTCTGTGCGTTTACTCCAGACCTGGTTCCATTATTTATTATTCTGTTGGAATATCATGTCTGTGCTTTATGCATGACCTGGTTCCATTATTTATTATTCTGTTGGAATATCATGTCTGTGCTTTACGCATGACCTAGTTCCATTATTTATTATTCAGTTGGAATAACCTGTATACGCGGATTACCGTATACCTGGTGAATTCTGTTGTTATTCCATTCTTTATTATACTCAATTGGTTAAAGTTTTGGCTTTTATACTCCATGAAATTAGTGGAATATCCTTGATATTTGCGCTTCATCCAATATCTTTTCATGAAAATATTCTTCTGAGCATTCTTGTATTTTACATCACAAAGCAGTATCATGTTGACAATTTAGACGTTATTGGTTCCTGGATAAATTAATTCTTGAACTTGTTTTATTGAATTCTTATATCATTGTCATCATCCTCATGTTTATATTCATTGAAAGTCATCATGGCACTGTGGTGCATAGATGGACTTGGTATGATTATGATAATTGAGGATTATTTGGTATAATCATGACCGTAATGTTACAAATGATGTGGTAAAAGTCCTCATTGGCCGTAGTGCATTGTTGGATAGTTGTTGGCATGATCATGACCATTGATGAATATACGAATATCCTTGGCTCGTAGTGCATGGATAATTTGTGGTTGTGATACTAATGAATATCCTTGGCCGTAATGTAGGGATGATGTGAATTATTTATTAAGCTAAGTTTCAATTGATGAAAATTAGACTGCAACGGTAAGGGTGGCCCAAATGGGCCCAAAGTCTATGGCCGGCCAAAATGGCCCGGGTTTTGGTGGGCTAAAAATAAGCGGCCCGTGTTGGGCCGGCCCCGCCCGTAGGCTTTTTTTTTTAATCTGTAACTTAACCAGCTAAAATCTCAGATTCTTAAGTCAGGTTTTGTTTTTCCTACATACAGTGATACACATATGAAAACTAGTGTTACCAAGCACATATACTTGTGAAAACATATGAAAGTTACTGTGCATATGAAAGCTAGTGTTATCTACTGTGAATCCAAACACAAATTTACAAGTCCATACAGTTGAATTCACAAATTGCAGTTGAAATTTTCCAAAACTACATAATTTACAAAACATACACAAATCCATAAATCAATAACAAAAAATCCCCAAAATGCATATAACTAAATCAAATTAATGAGCTCGTAGACTAATATAAACAATTAAATCATTACACAGCTAAAAACATAAAATGCTCCAGTAATTTGATAATTTCCAAGCATTAACATAAATAAACAGAGATCAGTGGTCATAAACTAGCCAAAATTTTTTTAAAAAAATATCAAAACTACGAAGTAGACACAAAAAATATAATTAATTGAACAAAAAGAAATCACACATTTCTGAAAAACATAAACAATATTGTACATATAAGTGTGAATAAGATAAAAATAGAGAGAATTACAGGATCTCAAAGCGGAAGAAGCGGCTGAAGCGATGCTCTTGAGATGACGCATTGACATTCATTATGCCTTGTTCTTCACCAAACAAGCAAAACCCTAATCTCTCTCTAAATTTTAAAAAATTGGGTTGAAGAAGAGAGAGAAATTGGTCTCACAGAATGAAGATTTTGATTTGGGACGAAGAGAAGAACCTACCCAGTCGGCATCGTCGATCGATCGAACTTCGAAGTGTGAATTTGTGGAAGGCTAGAGTGAAGACTGAAGAGTCTGGAGCCTGGAGGTGGGGGTCGTGGACTCGTGAGTCTCAGATACTTTGTATATTGTATCTCAAAATCACTCTTAGATCTAGATTGAGCGCGAGCCTTAGCCTTTAGCCAGTTAGCCCTTGCGGCCTTTCTCTTGGGGAAAGAGAAGAGATTAGTATATTACACATCAGTATTAGTATATTACTAGTATGCAGATAGAGATAGATAGCCAGATAGGGTTTTTAAAAAAAGCGGTAGTGGTAGGGCTATTATTGGTAGAAGCTAAAATTAAAGAGCCAAAACGGCCCAGATTTTAATGAAATTTGAAAAAGTAAAGCCCATGACCCAATTTTTGACGATGGAGGCTATAGCCTTGCCATGTCAAATGATTTGGATTTGTGTCTAATGAAAATGATGAAAACCTTTTTAAATCATAGAAGATAGTAGATTTTATGCTCTACTTGACTCTTCTAATGGATTGCTTATTTTCGCTGCAGTTTTTGATCTAAAACTTGTTGTCTATTATATTCTATCAGTTGTTATACTGTTGAAGGCTAAGGATAATTTATTCTGCATTATCTTAGTCATAATATTTCTTACTAGGCTAGTTGAGCTCACCCTTTGCTTTCATTGTTATCATCAGGAAATGAGAACGTAGTAGGGACTAGTCGGGGAACAGAGTGATGCTCCTAGATGGTGTATTAGTAGTCCTCACTATTCTGTGAAATAGTGTGATAATAAATATAATGAGGACTCCATTGAGTGTGGATATTGTCTAGATGACAATATTTGTATTAAAACTCATTGTATATATTTTGTCGTATTTTACACGACTGTTGTATAATTAAGTTTGTAGTTGTATTTTGTACCATGTATTTGGCGACTCAGAATAGGTGATGTATACCTGTTTTGGGGCGTCACAGCCTTCTTACGTAAGGATCAATAATTTAAAAAATACTATGCAATCGTTGTGTTCATCTTGTCTAAACCAGCGTATTCATCGCATTTTAACCACCATGTATTCCAACAGTGTTAACGGTAATAATTACGCCGTTATTTATAAAAACTCATATTTGTCGTTTTCCTTCATCCAACCATTTTCTGTTATGGGGCCCACAAATGGTTGCGCCGTCATACGAATATTTCACGACAACAAGAATATTTCACGACCAAACGAATATTCCCCAACAACAATGAATTTTAATAACCATTTGTTTATTTTGTAAAATTTGCACATTTCACCCATAACCAAAGCATTATATTCAATTAACACCTTATTATTCAAAATAATAATTAGAGGAAATTTGATTTTATTTATAAAAAGTTGGGGTCTTACATAACTAAAACATTTTAATATTCTCATGTTTATTACTCCCTCCGTCCCAAATTAATTGCTCAGTTTTGATTTTTTAAAGTCAAATTGACCATTTTTAAAATTAATCTTTTTATAATTTTTTGCTAAAATATAGGTGAAGAGATTATAACCAAAAGAAAGTATATACAATTTATTACTAACCCCAATTTTTATAATTTTAGAAATATATTAATATATATTTAATTATTAATTCTAAAAATAGTCAATTTGACTTTAAAAAAATTAAAACTGAGCAATTAATTTGGGACGGAGTGAGTATTTTGCATGCTTATTTTATTTAACTAATATATTTTATTTTATTTTGTCGAAAAAAACATTTATTTTTTTTGGGGAGCAAATAAAGGATTTATATCCAACTTTTAAATATAGAAAAGAACTCTTGGAGGATTACCATATAGAGATATAAGTAAAGAAGAAGAAAAAAGGAACAAAAGTGTCCAAGTTCAATGAATCTAAATTAGGGCACAAATTTATTTTTTCTATAAATAGGTCTCTTGTTTTAGTGACAATGAATATTATGTATTGTATTAGTTTAGGTTAGGAGTAGGAGTAGATTAAATTACTTCTTCATTCTACGTTCGTTGGATGATCGTTAATTGAATGTGAGTTTTCTTATTTATTGTTAATATTCTTCTTTTCTTTATTTTATTTATTTTATTTATTTTCATATCTAGTTAATTTTTTTTAATCTAGGATGAAGATGAAATTAAATAATTATTCATGATAATATTTTTCATCTCTTCTATTATTTATGTTTTTATGTTTAATTGATTTCGTCTTCATGTTTCGTTATTGAAATACATTCGTTTTATAGTTTTTATGTGATTTTAAATTAATTAAGAGGTTTTGATATATTATTGTTAAGATATGAGTTTTTATAATCCAAGCATGTTCAAAGAAGTTTTGATGGGTTATAGTTAATTCTTAAATTTTCATAGTCTATACTTGCCCACGTTAATCGTAAAATTACTAAATTAAAGGGAAGGCGGATCAAAATCATAGTTGAGTTATAAAAATAGAAGAGATTTAATTAAATGTTATGTTTATTATTTAATGGATTCGGATTCCTAGATTACTTCCTTATTATTAGTTAGTTTAATTATAGTTAATCAATTCTCAATCTTTATTTCTAATTCGCCTAAAATAGATATTAAGGATACGTTAAAATTAATCTAGTCTCTGTGGGTTCGCGCGACCTGTACTTGCCAATTCTTCAATTCGATATTGTGCACTTTAAGTACATAATTTTAACACATCAATAGTTTAATGACCTAATTGAAAAAATTGAAAGGTCAATTACCGAAGCAAAAAATGTCAATATATAGTTTAGGGCAGTAATTTATATTTAATTTGAGTGTTCTTTTAGCACATAATCAGATTTTACATGCCACGTGTTCAAGCCACGTCATTAATTTATGACGTGACAGGTTCAATTGAATTAAAGTGAAAAAAATTGATAGTTTAATTAATGATCTGATTGAAAAAATTAAAAGGTCAATTATCGAAGTAGAAAATTATCAATAATTTAAGATAATAATTTATATTTAAAACATATGAAATATCAAATAAATTGAACTGGGGTGTTTGGTGGTTGAACTCCATCTTGAAAGTACTTCAGTTTTTTTATAATGAATGTACCTTGCTACAAAGCAAATTAAGACATCTCTTTGTTCTTGAAGTGTTTTAGCTCATTTCTCCCAACTAAGAAAATCTACCAAAAGCAAAGAAAAAATAAACTCAATATGTGTGTGTGTGTGTTTTCCCTTTTAGTAGCCCAAATTTTGTTGCTTCAACCACGTGTATGCATGTCACCACAAAAAACTCTTAGCTCATCAAAATATGAATTTTGAAGGCACGTGCATAAGATGGGACAATTAGCGACACATAAGTGTATATAGATGTAAAATATAAGGTGTGTTTGGAACTCGAAAAATTTGAAGGAAAATGAAATTCCAAAATTATGTTAATCCTTGGAATTAACATAATTCAAAATTCAAGTTATATAGTCTTGAAGAATTTCGATGTCAAATATATACGACTTTGAAATATTTGCAATTATTTTTTGACATTGCTTGTAATTTTTTGGACCAAATATAGTTTACTACATGAAGTACCATCATATTCAAGATTAGGCCCTCAAAAAATTTCGACTTACACTTTACTACATCAAGTGTCTAATTTGATACAATTTAACTTCTAATTTAATTCAGAATCCGGCCAAAATTGGCCGAAATATCTAATTTTTCAGCCAGATGAAAATTGTATACAGTTTGACCGTATAGAATACAGACTAATAACACTTATGTTACATCAAGTACCACCAAATTTTCAATTTACTACATCAAGTACCTAATTAGTATAAAATTTGTATAAATACTTATTTTGACATATTAAATCTGTCTAAATCCTTATAAATAATTATTATATTTTAAATTATTAAAATTAAATATTAATACAAAGATTACCAAAAATAATTTTTTTATTTTAAAATTTTAAAAAAGACTTAATTATCAAAATAATCAATAACCTTTTAAACATGCATACAAATTATATTTTTAACACGAATAACATTAAACTTTTAAAAAATTGACAAAAATGCCCAAAATTTAATTAATTAAATAATACAATCTTTATATTGGAAGAGCATACAGAAGGAGGAGGAAAAAATTGAAAAGAAAAAAGAAAAAAAATGAATTATTTGCTCTTTTCCTCTCACCCTCTTCTCCAATCCTTCAAATTGTTTTGTTTCTTAAAATTTGAAATATTCAACGCCTTGGATTCTATCAAGTAGCTTTGATTGACTTAAGCAGAAAATAATCTGAAATTTTATGTTAATTCAAAGACTTTTCTGACGGAAAAAGATTGATTATCGCTAGGGGTGTAAACGGATTTATTCGAATCCGTATATAGGGATATCTGTATCCGTGTCCGGAAAATAAATTCGCTATCCGGTATCTGACGGATATCAAATTTCGGATATCCACTATCTGCCAGATATATATATATACGGTCGAGTGTTAAACGAATACAAATATGTCTATATCCATATTCGTATCCATTTATTTGCGGATACTTTTAAACCGAATACGGATATATCCGTTTTTTTTTTTCGAATGCTAATAATATCCGTTTTTTTTCAAATACGAATGTGAACGAATACAAATTTTATGATTACCATTTCAGCCCTAATTATCGCCATTGAAGGAGGAGAGAGGAGACGGTGTGCAAAAAGTTAGTTGCAAAGAGAGAAGGTATATAAGACGACATATGTAATGTATTTTGGATGTGGAAAGTGAGTTGTGTTTATTTAATTAAAAGATTCTTCAAACAAATAGTAGTTAATTAGTTTATACAACAACACTTTCTTTCCATTCGTTTTCCATTTTATTCTTCAAACAAACATTAGTTAATACAAAAATTGTATTTATAAAAAAATCTAATTTTAAAGTTGTATCTATAATTTAACAAATTATATGTATAAATTTTACAACTTAAATTGTAACGACCCCAAAATAGGTCCATTCCATCCAACCCATTTTAAGTCGTCAAATACATGGTACAGAAAACAACTACAACTTTATTACAACAATTGTCATGCAAAATATAACAACACATATGCTGTGAGTTTGGATACAAATATATACCAACTGCAGCACGTCACAATGACACCTTACATAAAGGTATAGTCGAAAACTGCTTTTAGAAATTAGAATCTTTGGGAAGTGCTCAAGGAAACCTTCGTGCATATGGGAGACCATAAATACAGGTTATAATAGATATCATATGCCCTTGTAATTATCCTTGGTTGACCTAATAGACCCCAAAGAAAAAAATGAGAAGATTACTATCATGTTCTTCCCAATGGTGAGTTTTCTCTTGACATATCATTATCTCTCTTGTCTCAAATTGAGAGTTAAATTTTAAATAGACTCCAAGATCATATAGGTAGTCTTTGGTAGATATACTCAAAGAAGTGGATGAAACACAACCACGTCTTATGATGACTCGAGGTTGTATGTCATTAAACATCTTGTATAATAGTGACAAAACACCCTTCCAAAGTTGAATTCACCTCACCTCAACATCTATAGACCAACGTTTCTATTCCCTTGTTATTCCCTCGCTTGTCCCAGCTACACTTTTATTACCTGAAAGGAATTGTGAAGCAAAAGGGTGAGCACAACTAGCTCAGTAAAAATATCATGACCAAAGATAATTAAATTATCAATAGCCTTCATCAATAATAAATCAGAGATTTAGAACATATGGTAGATGATAAAAAAAAATCAACCATAGTTGCAGCGGAAAGAGCAATCCATTAGAAGAGTCAAATAGACCATAAAGTCTATTATCTTCTCCATGTTAAAAGTCCACCAACAATGTTTTATCCATGTAATATCAATCAACAATTTCTGTCCACAATCACATGTATAACTCATAATCGTAATTGTTATTCTAAATTCCTTTTCTCATTCAGGACGAAGATAATTTTCATCACTTGTCTTTACCTGAAATATCAAAGATCATGGTTATACCAAATCACAGTTCCTGTTCATAATCATACTCATAAATTTATCTTTGCACTACGGGCCAAAGATATTCATCAACAGTTCATCTTTGCACTACATGTAAGACCCCAACTTATTAGAAATAAAATTGAATTTTCCTTTATTCATTATTCTAAATTAATAAGGGTTAATTTGATATAATTCTTTGGTTATGGGTGAAATGTGAAAAGTTTACAAAATAAGCAAGCGGTTATAAAATATTCATTATTGTCGGGGAATATTCATTTGGTCGTGGAATATTCTTTTTGTCGGGAATCTCAGAATATTGCCGGTAGCGATCATTGGTGGGCCCCATAACGGAAAGCGGTTGGATGAAGGAAAAGCGACAAAGATTGAGTTTTATAAATAACGACGTAAATTGTTACCAATTAACCTTCGTTGGGTTACTCGGTGGTTAAAATCTGAATGGCGTGGTTGCACAAAGAATGCGGTACCAGATTGCATGTGATTATTGAATTATTGATCCTTACGTAGAAGGCACTACTCAATAATTGTTACGATAGTTATTGTTCAATATTATATTTTATTGATTCAATAATTCTTTGCGTTGATATTTTGTATTATTCTTTGTTTCAATAATTGTCATTACACAAGATTTTCCATTATCAAATCAATAATTCATATTATTTGAATAATATTATCGAGATAACATTATTGGCAATGTCTAGAAAGTTACATCTAAGGAGAGGTTTGGTCACCTAATTGCGGCGCCAAGTAAGGAGAAATCCTTATTGGAAAGCCCCTCTTTCCTGAGGAGCTACTGGTTGTCGATCTTGTGATTCGTAATATTATTTTAAATAAGTAATTATTGATTATTATGATAAAGAAAATATTTATTTTATGTGGATATAGATGGAGAAAATTTTTAATGTGACAATTGTTGAAAATTAATATTTTATCTTTTTACGATAAAATAATTCATTTAAATATATTATTTTAATAATATATTAACGGTGATATTTTTATAATGAATGTGGGATATATGAGTATATGAGGAGGTAGAGTATTTTGTGGCATTAAATGTTTAACATATGTTTTGTGTGTGTTCGGTGGACACAATTCTTGATAGAAAATTGATTATAGATCGTAAAATCGCCTGTTTGTGGATTTTGGTCAATTTGCATTTGGAATTTGGAAAACTTTTCTTCCGTAAAGTTGTAGAGAATGGAATTTCCCATAGAAAATCATGAGTTTCAATTTTTCTCGATAAACGAGCTATTTTCTATTTAATTATTGAAGTTTAGGAAGATAAAATAATTTTTATTAAATAATGGGTGGGACCCACTCTTGTTTGAACATGTGGTCTGCTTGAAATTGGGTCAAGGTTGGTTTGGTGGCTGAAGTGTTCAAATGGCATGCATAGAAATGTAATTTTAAATAATAATAATTTATTAATTTAGTCTCTTTCTGGCGTTCTAACATTTTCCTATAAATAGAGGCTAAGTTAGAATTGAAAATCGCACTGTAAACAAAATTTTCTCTTTCTCTCTCTAAATTATCGAAGCGTATTCTTGTGAGTATACTTTGAGTGTTGCTATCTGGGTATGGTTTCACAAGACTATACCAAATTCATCAGGAAATACGGTTATTTTGAGGTAAGGGAATTATTTTCTTCTTAAATGATATTTTTCTTCAATATCATTATGTCAAGTATTGGTGAACTTTTTATCAAATTTGGAACTTGTTGTGTCTGGGGTTACTTATTCACGATATGGCACTTTATTTACGATGTCGACATTATTCACGAATACTTAAGACTATTCACCTAAAAATAAAAAATTTTCTTTTTGTCAAAATATCTATTCGGATACTAGCTTTGATTGTATCCATGTTTTGATCATTCTTGAATTTTACACCAATATGATTATTTTCAAGTATTTTTGGACATGGGTAAAACAAAGTACGAATCCTTAATCCTTAATCCTTGTCATTTTGTTTCTTTGGATTCGCTTTTAAAAAAATTTTTCATCATCCTCGGTCCTAAATGGTGATATAAATGAATATCTTTGGCTCAGTAGTGCAAAGATGAACGATTAATCGATGAATATCTTTGGCACCAGTAGTGCAAAAGATGAGCAGTGTGTTGAGATGAACATGACCAATTTGGTGATCTAAAATGAATATCTTTGGCTCAGTAGTCAAAAGATGATTAAAGATGTATATTGATTGTTATTCTGAGGATAAACTATTGATGATGGACTTTTAAACCTTAGAAGACAAGAGAATTCTTTTCTACGTGACTCTTCTAATGGATTCTTCATTTTGCTTACATTTGTTGATCTAAAACTTGTTGTCAATTGTATTCTATTAGATTTTTCCTGTTGAAGACTAACGATAATTTGTTGTATATTATCTTAGTCATAATATTCTTTCTTCGGCTAGTTGAGCTCACCCTTTTCTTTTTTGTTCCATTTTTCTTCTCAAGAGGTGAGAACATAAAGCAGGATCGAGTCGGGGTATGGAGTGATGGTTCTAGGAAGATGTTTTTTAGTATCTCGCTATTTACGTAAAATAGTGTATGAATAATTAATGAGGACTTATTTGGGTGTGTATATTGTCTAGAAGACAATATTTGTATTCAAACTCGGTTGTATTGTCGTATTCTACACGACATCTGTATTGTCAAAGTTGTAGTTTGCTTTCTATACCATGTATTTTGGCGACTCAGAATGGGTGTTGTATACCTATTTTGGGGGCGTCACAGTTGGTATCATAGCTTAGGGATATGATCTCTGGCGGAGATCGGGGAATAGAACTAGGAGGGGAGAGACGAGTAAATCCTTCGCTAGTGTGTCCTAACTAAGCTTATTTGTTGGTCGGTCATAATATAGGATATTATGTGATATGTTAATTTGTTTAATTAACCCTTGTTTTATGGCGAGATTTAAGAATGGTCACGAGAGCGTTAACAATGGAGTTTATGAGACCATGGAGACGCCTTTGGTACTCACCAACGAGGAGAAGCGCAATGCAGTGAGCAATATTCTCTCAGTAAACAACATTACCGAGCAAACGATGAATGAGGAATGTTTAGGAGCTTTTTGCGTTCATGCAAAATCAGACGAGGAGACTCGTGTACAAAATACAGTGGAAATGATGGCAACGCGATCATCACAATTAAGCGATTCAAGGAGTTGGGACCACCAGATTTCCATGGAAAGCCGGATCCGATCAAAGCGTAAACGTGGGTCAAGCAAATTACCAAGATATTCGATGTCTTGGGGTGCGGAGAACGAAGGTTCCATTCGCCACCTTTATGTTTCGTGGTGAAGCAGATTCATTGGTGGGAATCGTGAAGCGTACCCGACCGAGATGCACTTAACATGTCTTGGGAAAGATTTGAATCTGTTCAATGACAAGTACTTTCGAGAAAGTATTCGTCTATATGAAGGAGGTAGAGTTTATTAGACTCGAGCAGAACAACATGACGGTGTCTCAAAGACGAGGCAAGGTTCGCAGAATTATCGAGTTTGCACCTCATTTGGTGGAGAATGAGGAACGAATGACGCAGAGATGTTTCGAGAGGTCTAAAACCGTAGATTCGTCAATACCTTATCTCTCATAAATTTTCTCTGTATTAGGATGTTGTCAAAAGGGCTCGATTATTAGGCGAGATAGTGAGTATACTCAACCGAGGGACCACAACAGTGGTAGTCATCGAACGATGATAACCCAATGAGGAGGAAAGAATATGGACAAAGCGGTAACCACTCGGTGGTAATCGTGGACATAATAATAGGAAAGGTGACTCAAGTGGAAATTTCAGAAAGAGAAGATTCAACAATGACGGAAGACATCAGCAAAGAAGACCGCCAACAACAAATGCTAGGGGAGGAGAACGACCGCCAATTAAATGTTACAAATGCGGGAAGGAGGGACATATTAGCCCAAACTGTCCACAACAATCCAAGGTATGTTAAAACTGTGGAAAGGAAGGCCACATCGCTCGAGATTGTACTATAGCGAAACCAAGTTCAGCGGGAGTGGTGATTCCAAGGGCTGTCCCGGATAAGTCGAAATCAGCGGTTCTTGGAAGAGCTTTTGTCGTGACTGGCCAAAACGTGAGGAACCCGAACGAGGTGATCACGGGTAAGCTAATCTTGAATTCTTGCGAAGTTTATACCTTACTAGATACCGGTTCTACCCATTCTTTTATCTCTCCTGCTTGTGCTCAACGTTTAAACTTGACTCCGGAGAAATTAGATTTTGATTTATCTGTTGAAACTCCGTTGGGTGAAACCTTCGTTACATCTACAGTTTATAAATCTTGCATGATCCAAGTTGGTACTAACAGATTACCTGTTGATCTTATCTCTTTAAAGATACTTGCTTTTGATGTGATTTTAGGAATTGATTGGTTAACCACTCATCATGCCAAAATTGATTGTTTTCGTAAGGTTGTTAGTTTTCATATTCCTAACCAACTTTGTCATATTTAATTCAAACCACTAAACCACTAAAATCAGTCACTGTCATATCAAGCCACAAAGCTATTCGTTTATTGAAAAACGGATGTCAAGCTTTCTTAGCCCATGTTATGGATTTGAATAAAGACAAGTCAGATTTGAATAATATTTCTGTGGTTAGAGAATTCCCTGATGTATTTCTCAAGAGCTTCTGGTTTACCCCTTTAACGTGATGTTGAATTCTTTATTGACCTTGAACCGTACAAAATCCATTTCTAAAACCCCATATCGAATGGCTCCTATTGAATTTCAGGAGTTAAAAGTCCAACTACAGGAGTTATTAGACATTGATTTCATTCGTCCTAGTACGTCTCCTTGGGGTGCTCCTGTTTTATTCGTAAAGAAGAAAGACGGGAGTATGCGACTTTGTATTGACTATCGAGAATTAAACCATGTCACCATCAAGAATAGGTATCCGCTACCTCGCATTGATTACCTGTTCGGCCAGTTGCAAGGAGCGCAATTCTTTTCAAAGATCGATCTTCGTTCTGGATATCATCAGCTGAAGATTAAAACTAAGGATATTCCAAAGACGACATTCAGGACTCGATACGGGCATTATGAATTCTTGGTCATGTCTTTTGGATTGACTAATGCTCCTGCTGCTTTCATGGATATGATGAACCGTATATTTAAGGAATATTTGGATCAGTTCGTTGTTGTCTTTATTGATGACATCCCCATCTATTCCAAAAGCCGTGAAGATCATGAGCACCATTTGAAGCGAGTACTACAAAGACTTCGTGAACACAAGCTTTATGCCAAGCTGAAGAAATGCGAGTTCTGGCTTGAGGAAGTAGCATTCCTTGGGCACGTGGTGTCAAAACAAGGAATATCTGTTGACCCGACGAAGATTGAAGCAATACAAAGTTGGGAGCAACCGAAGTCGGTGACCGAAGTACGCAGCTTTTTGGGCTTAGCTGGTTATTATCGGAGATTTGTGGAAGGATTTTCTCGAATCGCTACTCAGATTAACTTCGGTGACTCGGAAGGATGCAAAATTCTTATGGAAGCGAGGAATGCGAGAAGAGTTTCAAGAGCTCAAGAGGAGACTCATTTTAAGACTGTTTCGACAATACCATCTGGTTCAGATGGATTTGTTATCTCTGATGCTTACCGCAAGGGGTTAGGATGTATTCTCATGCAACATGGGAAAGTCATAGCCTATGCCTCACGACAACTCAAAGAATATGATGGGAATTATCCTACTCATGATCCGGAGTTAGCGGTGATGTGTTTCGTTGAAGATATGGAGACACTACTTGTACGGGGAGAAAGTAGAGATTTATACGGATCATAAAAGCCTCAAATATTTCTTCACCCAAAAAGAACTCAACATGCGGCAACGACGTTGGCTGGAGCTGTTAAAAGATTACGATCACACTATTCAATATCATCCTGGAAAAGCGAACGTAGTAGCTGACGCATTAAGTAGAAGATCATATGCAAATACGAGTGCGATATTGTCAACGCAAAGGCCCATTTTGTATGACTTGCAAAGGATGGAGGTAGAATTAAAGACTCAGGACCCACATAATGATGGCGAATATACAAGTAGAACCAGAGACTTTAATCGATAAAGTTAAAATTTCGCTCAAGCTACGGACTGGGGGCGATGCGTATGAAGAAGAAAGTACAAGAAGGAGCTATTAGGAAGCAAGAATTGATGAGGAAGGAATACTGAAAGTCAATTCTAGACTTTGCGTTCTAACGATTACGACACGAAGCATAAAATCATGATGGAGGCACACAACACCCGCTTGTAATCCATCTCGGGAGTACCAAAATGTATCATGATATTCGACATACATTTTGGTGGAACAATATGAAGAGAGAGATTATGGAGTTTATCTCAAGATGTTTAACTTTGTCAACGTGTAAAGGCGGAGCATCAAGTGCCAAAAGGTCCATTGCAACCACTTGAGATTTTGGAATGGAAATGGGAACACATTACTATGGATTTTGTTACAGGTCTTCCCAAAGTTTCTCAAGGCGTAGATGCAATTTGGGTTATTGTTGATAGATTAACCAAGTCGCCCATTTCACCGATACGCTGAGACTTATCCCTTGAACGTCTTGCTCGTATGTACGTGAATGAGATTGTGCGATTGCATGGCATGCCAGTATCCATAGTTTCGGATCGTGACCCGAGATTCACTTCAAGATTTTGGGTTAGCTTGCAGAAAGCTATGGGCATGGATTTACGATTCAATTCAGCATACCATCCTCAAACGGACGGACAATCAGAGAGGACTATTCAAACCCTTGAAGATCTATTAAGACTCTATGTCCTAGATTTCAAAGGAAGTTGGGATAAGTACCTACCACTGGTGGAATTCTCTTACAACAACAGTTATCAAGCAAGTATAGGCATGGCTCCATTTGAGGCGTTGTATGGACGAAAATGTCGTTCTCCAGTATGCTGGGAGGAGGTGGGAGAAGCAACATTGTTGGGACCAGAATTAGTACGCATGACTACAGAAAAGATCCAAATGATTCGACAACGTATTCAAACATCACAAGATCGACAAAAGAGTTATGCTGATCTTCATAGAAAGGACGTGGAGTTTAATATTGGAGATCATGTATTGTTACGTATTGCTCCATGGAAAGGAGTTACAAGATTTGGGAAAAGAGGAAAGCTCAATCCAAGGTTTGTTGGTCCATTTGAGATTCTTGACCGAATAGGAAACGTAGCCTATAGACTCGCGTTACCTCCAAGTATGTCTCGTGTTCACAATGTATTCCACATATCTATGCTTCGTAAATATGTGAAAGACCCGAACCACATTATTGCATTAGAACCAGACGAGATAGCTAAAGATTTAACCTACGAGGAGATACCTGTTGAGATTTTGGATAGGAAAGAGCATGTCTTATGCACGAAGGTTATATCACAAGTTAAGGTTTTGTGGAGAAACCATGCAATTGAGGAAATGACATGGGAGTTGGAATCGGAGATGAAAGCGAGGTACCCTCACCTTTTCGATATACCAGGTACGTACGTCAATTTCGAGGACGAAATTTCATAAGGAGGGGAGGTTGTAAGACCCCAACTTATTAGAAATAAAATTGAATTTTCCTTTATTCATTATTCTAAATTAATAAGGGTTAATTTGATATAATTCTTTGGTTATGGGTGAAATGTGAAAAGTTTACAAAATAAGCAAGTGGTTATAAAATATTCATTATCATTTGGGAATATTCATTTGGTCGTGGAATATTTTTTTTTCGGGAATCTCCCATTTACCTGGTAGCGATCATTGGTGGGCCCCATAACGGAAAAGCGGTTGGATGAAGGAAAAGCGACAAAGATTGAGTTTTATAAATAATGACGTAAATTGTTACGAATTAACACCTTTGTTGGGTTACACGGTGGTTAAAAATCTGATGTCTGGCGTGGTTGCATACAAAGAAGCATACCGGTATTGCACAAGATTATTGAATTATTGATCCTTACGTAAGAAGGCACTACTCAATAATTATTCTGGTAGTTATTGTTCAATATTATATTTTATTGATTCAATAATTCTTTGCGTTGATATTTTAGTATTCTTTGTTGTTTCAATAATTGTCATTACACAAGATTTTCCATTATCAAATCAATAATTCATATTATTTGAATAATATTATCGAGATAACATTATTGGCAATGTCTAGAAAGTTACATCTAAGGAGAGGTTTGGTCACCTAATTGCGCCGCCAGAAGGAGAAATCCTTATCGAAAGCCCCTCTCTCAGGAACGGCACGGTTGTCGATCTTTGATTCTTCGTAATATTATTTTTAAATAAGTAATTATTGATTATTATGATAAAGAAAATATTTATTTTATGTGGATATAGATGGAGAAAATTTTTAATGTGACAATTGTTGAAAATTAATATTTTATCTTTTTACGATAAAATAATTCATTTAAATATATTATTTTAATAATATATTAACGGTGATATTTTTATAATGAATGTGGGATATATGAGTATATGAGGAGGTAGAGTATTTTGTGGCATTAAATGTTTAACATATGTTTTGTGTGTCGGTGGACACAATTCTTAATAGAAAATTGATTATAGATCGTAAAATCGCTTGGTTTGTGGATTTGGCCAATTTCATTTGGAATTTGGAAAAATTTTCTTACGCAAAGTTGTAGAGAATGGAATTTCCCATGAAAAGTCATGAGTTTCAATTTTTCCGATAAACGAGCTATTTTCTACAATTATTGAAGTTTCGGAAGATAAAATAATTTTTATTAAATAATGGGTGGGACCCACTCTTGTTTGAACATGTGAAATGTTGGAAATTGGGTCAAGGTTGTTTGGTGGCTGAAGTGTTCAAATGGCATGCGAGAAATGTAATTTTAAATAATAATAATTTATTAATTTAGTCTCCTTTCATGCTCTAACATTTTCCTATAAATAGAGGCTAAGTTAGAATTGAAAATCACACCGTAAACAAAGTTTTTCTCTTTCTCTCTCTAAATTATCGAAGCGTATTCTTGTGAGTATACTTTGAGTGTTGCTATACTACGGTCTTGGGTTTCACAAGACTATACCGAAATTCAAATCGAAATACGGTTATTTTGAGGTAAGGGTATTATTTTCTTCTTAAATGATATTTTTATTCAATATCATTATGTCAAGTATTATTAGTGAACTTTTTATCAAATTTGGAACTTGTTGTGTTGGGGTTCTTATTCACGATACTTTGACTATTCACGATATCGATACTTATTCACGAATCGACGACACTAGTCAATAGAAAAATAAAATTTTTCTTTTTTGTCCAAAATATCTATTACGGATACTAGCTTTGATTGTATCCATGTTTTGATCATTCTTGAATTTTACACCAATATGATTATTTTCAAGTATTTTTGGACATGGGTAAAACAAAGTACTAATCCTTAATCCTTAATCCTTGTCATTTTGTTTCAATTGGATTCGCTTTAAAAATGTTTTAAATCATCCTCATTCCTAAATGGTGATATAAATGAATATCTTTGGCTCAGTAGTGCAAAGATGAACGATTAATCGATGAATATCTTTGGCTGTAGTGCAAAAGATGAGCAGTGTTGAGATGAACATGACCAATTGGTGATATAAATGAATATCTTTGACTTGTAGTGCAAAGATGATTAAAGATGTATATTGATTGTTATTACAGGATAAACTATTGATGATGGACTTTTAAACCTTAGAAGATGTAGAGAATTCTTTCTCTACGTGACTCTTCTAATGGATTGCTATTTCATTGCATTTGTTGATCTAAAACTTGTTGTCTATTGTATTCTATTAGATTTTTCCCCGTTGAAGACTAACAATAATTTGTTGTATATTATCTTAGTCATAATATTCTTTCTTTGGGCTAGTTGAGCTCACCCTTTTCCTTTTGTTCCATTTTTCTTCTCTCGGAGGTGAGAACATAGCGAGGATCGAGTCTGGGTATGGAGTGATGGTTCTAGGAAGATGTTTTATTTATCCTCACTATTTTCGTAAAATAGTGTATGAATAATTAATGAGGACTTATTTGGGTGTGTATATTGTCTAGAAGACAATATTTGTATTCAAACTCACAGTTGTATTGTCGTATTCTACACAACATCTGTATTGTCAAAGTTGTAGTTTGCTTTCTATACCATGTATTTTGGAGACTCAGAATGGGTGTTGTATACCTATTTTGGGGGCGTCACACTACAGGCCAAAGATATTCATCAACAGTTCATCTTTGCACTACAGGCCAAAGATATTCAACTACAGGTCATCTTTGCACTACGACCCAAAGATATTCATCAACAATTCATCTTTGCACTACATGCCAAAGATATTCATCAACAAGTCATCTTTGCACTACAGGTCATCTTTGCACTACGACCCAAAGTTATTCATCAACAATTCATCTTTGCACTACAGGCCAGAGATATTCATCAACAAGTCATCTTTGCACTACGGACCAAAGATATTCATATCTCAAAGAAATACATAATCATTTCAGAATTTATATAAACCCTAATTATAACCATATATGTTGATCAATTCACCTTTGCACTTAAGCTAAAGATATTCAATTATAAATTCAATGGTCATGATCATACCAAACCAACAATTCAACTTTGCACCATCGCCAAAGAGAACCTATAGTCACGATCATACCAATAATCTATCCATCTTTACACTCAAGTCAAAGAGAAATATCATCATTAGGGTTATAAGAATGTTATATAAAAACAATATAATCAACATATAGATTTAATCTCAAGAGTAAGATTCATAAATCAATGATTTCATAACAACTTAATCAAAATATTATAAATCACTTAATAATCTCATAATCTAATATTATTAATACTACCACAATATTTTAATCATTTCTTAAACTTATAAACAATTTATTTTAATTGTTTACACTTTACTAATAAATGCATTTAATCATCTTAAAATGTCAAACTCATAAGATCTCATCACCAATAACCAAAACCCTCATCAAAAATCTGCATATACCTCATATATGATTCTCAAGCCATAAAATCATATTTTCTAATTTTCTTACTTCACAAAACATATTTAATTCATTTACTCATAACTAGAACATTTTCATGAAAAATATCAAATCCATTCCAAAAATATTTCTTTTCTGAGATTTAGCATAATATAGTTCCATATTGAACATATATTTTTCTAAGAATTTTAAAAATTCATTTACTATTTTTCACATGGCCAAAACCACCGAATATTCATACATTTATCATAAATTATAATTTTATCCAAAAATTCTGAAATTTACACGGTATACTGATATTATATAGATGTACTCTCAATAAAAATTTTATCAATTTTGGAGTTAATCACAAGGAGTTATAAGCAGTTACTTTTAAAATAGTCTTTTCTCATAAAATCCATAACTCCTAATCTATACATCCAAAAATCGCCATTTTTGGACACAATCAACAAAACTCATCAAATTATCATTTCAAATTTTTCCAGAATTTTTGAAGCTTCAGAAGAATTTCGAAATAATAACCCTTAAAATCCCTTATTATCCCTTACCTCAAAAGAGCAGTACTTCTGACTGGAATAACGTTGAACGAACTTGCACCGTATAGCAATACTCAAAGTATACTCAAAATACTCACAAGAATACGCTCGATAATATAGAGAGAGAAAACTTCAGTTTCTGGTGTGATTTTCAATTATAACCTAAGCACCCTATTTATAGGAAATTGCTTAGAACACCAAAGCAGAAAATTTAATTTAATAATAATATATATAAATCAAGATTCCTACGCCTCTAGAAATCTGATTTTAGCTTAATAAGCACATGCTAGGGCTGCCCACAAAACAAAAAACGTTTTTCACACTTTAAATATTTTAAACTTCCAAAAATTAATTATTTCGGAGCTTCGGAACTTCAATAATTCATAATAAATAGTCCTTTTATCCAAAAATTCGAATCTCGCGTGTTTTTATAGGAAATTCAATTCTATACAACTTTGCAGAAGAAAGTTTTTCCCAATTCCAAACAGAAATTGACCGATATCCACAAACGGACGATTTTACAGGCTATATTCAAATTTCAGTCAAGAAATGGGGTCCACCGACATGTTTAACATGTTTTAAATATTTTTGGTAACAAAAATACTCCTCCTCCTCATATACTCATATATCCCACATTCATGTAAAAATATCACCATTATTATATTATTAAAAAATATAATAATATATTTAAATGAATTATTTTATCGGAAAAAGATAAAATATTAATTTTCAACAATTGTCACATTAAAAATTTTCTCCTTCTATATCCTCATAAAATCAATATTTTCCTCATCATATAAATCAATAATTAATTATTCACAAATAATATTACATAATCACAATATTGACAACAGTAGGTTCCCGGAAAGAGGGCTTTCAATAAAAATTTCTCTCATCTTGGCCGCAATTAGGTGACCAAACCTCTCCTTAGATGTAGAACTTTCTAGACATTGCCAATAATGTTATCCAATAATATTATTCAGGATAATATGAATTATTGTTCGATAATGGAAAATCTTTGTGTAATGACAATTTATTGAAACAACAAATAATATAAAATATCAACGCAGCAATATTGAATCAATAAAATAAAATATTGAACAGTAATTACTGTAACAATTATTGAGTAGTGTCTTCTTACGTAAGAATCAATAATTGGTGCAATACCGTGTGCTACTGTGTTTTAACCACCGAGTATTTTAACAGTATTAACGGTAACAACTACGTCGTCATTTATAAACAACTTATATTTGTCGTTTTCTTCATCCAATCGCTTTCTGTTATGGGGCCCACAAAAGACTGCGCCGTCGTACGAATATTCCCCGACAGCAAGAATATTCCACGACCAAACGAATATTCCCCGACAACAATGAATATTTTATAGCCACTTGCGTATTTTGTAAAATTTGCATAATTCACCCATAACTTTAAACTTTTATCAATTTAACCATTTACTGAATAATAATTATAAGAAAAATTGAATACTTTTATTTCATAAAATTCAGGGTCTTACATAAATCTTGCAAATTATAAATTATATCATAAATTATAAATTTTACGTCTTACATTTTACAAATTATATCACAACTTAAATTTTATAAATTGTATTTATAAATATTTATAATTTTAAATTGTATTTATAATTTTATATCGTATTTCTACGGTATTAGTTATTTTTTTTTAAAGGGCTAAAAATTATTATATTTATAATTTTAATTTTTTTTTCTTTGGGGCCGAATCATGAATATGGTGGTACTTGATGTAACAGAACTGTAAATAGCCCTTTTTTAAAAATTAAGTCAAATTGTATATTTATACGGTCAACTGATATTAAATACATAAAACCTTATCGAATTCTTAGGCGGGTCTGGTATTCCGGCCAATTTTGGCCCAATTCTGAATTGTGGGTTAAATTGTATCAAATTAGGCACTTGATGTAGTAAATTGTAAGCTTAAATTTTTTGAGGACGAATTATAAATTTAATGGTACTTAATGTAACAGAAATGTAATTAACCCTAATTTTTTAGATTTACATGTTTTTCAAGTTCCAAACATAATGCCCTACTCATTTAACCGTGTAAACAATTTTGATGCGTAGAATATATAGGCCACGGCATGTAGACATCTTCGTACTTGCATGGAACACAAACGTGTATATTGGGTGACCATGCATGAACCTTAAAGGTAAATTTATTGACAACTCTAGAGTCGAGTAATATATATACAACAGCTATACTCGTACTACAACTAAACCTGACAAAAAATTAATTTGGGTTTGTTTTGGCTTACATAAAAGAATCCTTTTACCGCGATAGGGGGTTTTCAAACGGGATAATGATCGGCCGGAATTTTAAATTTTTTTTTTTATTTGTACAATTCTGTTTTTTACATGTATTCAAATGACACTTAAATCACTGCATTTTATAAAAATTTCAGTTTCAATAAATCACATTAATTATTTAGTAGTCAAAAGCAAAAAATAAAATAAATAAATAAATCCGATCGGTCACTACCCCGATCATAACCCGCTGGTCCCCCTAGACTTATTGTACATAAAATAGGTTTGGGTTTGTTTTTGAACCAAAACTATATTACTTATATTTAATATGGATTATATAGTTTGGATTTAAATGGTTATGAGTCGAATCCAGGTCGACTTATTTTAATTTTTTAGACCCAAGTTTAAAACTAAAAATTTAAATTGATGCGACTAATTTGAGTATTAAAAACGTTAATTTTGTGATTATAGGCACTTCGAAAAAAAAATTATATTAATAATTATTATGTTAATGAAAATTAATGAAATTATTGAGAATTTTATTACAATAATCGATAAATATTTTTTTTGAGTATATATATAATTAGTAAATATTATTTTTTGGGGGGTTGGGAGTGGGAGTGAGTGGGTGGGTGGGTGGGTTAGGTGGGGTGGGGTGGGGTGGAGGTGGGGTGGTGGTGTGGTGGCGAGGCGAGGATGAGGCGGGAGGTGGGTGCGTGTGTGGGTGGGGGTTGCGTAGGATGGGGTGTATACATAATCAATAAATATTTTTTTTGGGGGTGAGGGGTGGGGGTGGGGGTGGGAGTGGGGGTGGAGGTGGAGGTGGAGTATACATAATCAATAAATATTATTTTATTTTATTTTATTTTTTTGAGGGTGTTGGGTGGGGGTGGAGGTTGAGGTGTATACATAATCAATAAATATTTTTTTTTGGGGGTGAGGTAAGGGGGTGGGGTGGGGGGAAATTAAATTAAATTATATAATATAATATAAAACAATTTATGGAGAGAAAGAGGAAATTAAATTAAATTATATAAAATAAATTGTATAATTTAAATAAGTTATTTTAATTAATTAAGGGAGGAGATATTAATTATTTAAATTAGTAGTTTGTTACACTAAAAGTGTTAATTTTATTATGAATTAATTCCATAATTACAAATGCATAAATTATAAAAGTATGTAATATGTATAATGTATATGTGTTATATAAAAATGTAGTGTAATAATGCATACATGTTGCTGTATTAGCACTACAAAGTGCAAAAAATTATTATAGACTAATATAAGTTAAAAGTTAAAACTAGTTAAACTAGATCCAACCCATATTTGTAATAATAGTATGAGTTTAAAATCAAACCAATCCATCACCTAAAAACTAGTTAACCAACTTAATAGATCTAAGTGATTTTAGTTAACTATATGATAACTTAAATTATCAGATCTAACTACAAAAAATTCTTTATTTATCATGGATTTATTTAGTTTATATTTGCAATGATATGAAGAAATTTGGTATCTTATGAGTTATAATTATAAATTTTACATCCTACACTCGTGATAAACTCTTAAGTGCCGGATATACTTGGGTTTGGAAGTTTTACATCCAATAATTAATTACTAGAACCATACTTTTATATATAAAAATAGGATCTGATTATGATGAAGTCAGAGTTATAATTTTCTATTGCATTGATTATAACAAATATTTCATTTATAAAACATTTTATAGATTTTTATTGCATTGGTTAGTACAACATTTATTATAACTAATGCAACATTTGTTATAATGAATGTAATAAAAAAAAATAGTATAACAGTCTACAGTGAAGTTTGTGACAATTTCATCATAACCGATTTATAAAAATATGCGTATACTTATCGGTATATGGGAGTTGTCGTTGACACTCCTAAATTAACCTCACTTTCACTCCACAATTTACAATAATTAGCACAGTAGCAAGTAAGGACCGATCCCACAGAGAGTAAAGTTGTTTTAGAATTATTCTACTATTTTAACAGAAAATAAAGATGGGGGTTTTGAAAATTATTTTTAAACTAAGAGAACAAGAATTAACGATAAAATTAACCAAATATGTAAAACTTGATTCAGAGTTCGAGTTTCACCAAGTACAACAATCAATTAATCAAGTAATTATTATTTTTCCTTCAATGAAATTATTAGCCCTAGATAACAATAAGCTCGCTATCCGAAATTCTCCTTAGATTATCACTGTATGAAACAAGCTCTCCACCAGATTCTAACTAGCATATAACCTAGAATAAGCTCTCTAGATTTAATATGATAGAAGCATTAAGAAATAGAAAATTAGGCTAATCCAAGCAACAAACACATAAGCTCGATTTATTTAACTTGTTTTCTAATAATCTTAGCAATAAACAAAAGTTTGTCCACAATTATTATTACCAAGTTCTTTACTTGTGATGAAGAGAGATATCAATTACACGTAATACCAATCTTAATCTAAGATATGATAATGATCAAATTAACTCAATTGGCCATATTAAATTAATTAGATCAATTAGCATGCAATCAATGAAAACAGATTATCAGAAGAAATTTCACACAAGAAGGAATAAATAATAATACTCAATTAATTAATTACTTGTAACAAGGATTCACCTCCCTTTAGAACTGAATAAAAAGAACTAGCAGCGACATGCTCTTGAGCCTTCACTCCAATAGAGGATACTTGAATGTTGAATATTGAATGAATAAAACCTTGACCCTCATCCTCTATTTATAGTGCTAGACAAAGTCCTAAATCCTATAGGATGTAGAAATCCAAATCCTAAAAGGATTTACAAATCATAACTAGTTTCCATAAAGAAATAGAATTCAATTTGGAAATAAATCTTAGTCTAAAGGAAATCCTAAAACTAATAGAAATATCAATCCAATTCCATGTAGAAGTCTACCAAAATCGCATTTAGAAACTTTCCAAAATCCAAGATTTCTTGATTTTCCCGCTCAAATTCATTTGGGGTGAATTTTCATTTTCTCTTTCTGACGTCCTTTGGTAAAACGAGCATAACTTTTGATCTAGGAGGAGTTACGGGGTCTGCTACCTATCAAAACGAAGATATCGACGAGATCTACAACTTTCATTCTTTGAGAATCGACAGAATCGCTCTGCATCAAGGTCGAAATTGGCCTCCAAGTGACTGCTGTGTAAATTACAACTTCCAAACTTTGAGGTTCAACGTTCGTTTAGTAAAAATATCATAAGCTGTTTTCATATGAACTCCGATTGGGACGATTCAAGATGTTCCGGAAAGCTAAAGAAGAGCTCTACAATAAAATTCAAGTCCCAAGCTAAGAACATGCATCCAACTTAATGCTAAAAATTTCGCAATTTTTCTTTTTCCTCATTTCACTCCAATTCTTCCCGAAATCATTAAATACCTTAATAAGCTCATATACCCATGAAACATGCAATAAAACTAAATATAATGGAATCAAAATAAATGAATAATATGCACTCATCAAATTCCCCCACACTTAGCCTTTTACACGTCCTCGTGTAAACCAAAAGTTTGATTTCCAAAAAAATTCTATTCAACCATAGTGTCAAAAGATTTCAAGATACAAATAATGACTATCAACACTAAATTTGCAGAAATCTAATCAACGCCTTATCAATTAACTCACAATTACCAACTTTACCATTTCACCAATGAATTTCATTAAATCAAATTGTAGCCACATAAGTAACTTTCCCAAAATCATCATACTTACTCAACTTAGTTACCATGGAGCAAAAACCATGCACACTGACTCATAACCAAGAACAAATTTTTCTCGTTTTTTAATTTTTTCATAGAACCTTCTTTTTAGCACAGATGAATGTATTTTCATGCTTCTTCTTTTTTTTCGTATTTTTTTTTTTTTTTTTCTTGACATGTGCAATGTCTCCTTTTCTTAGGCTTTTCAGAGTTACCCATTAGCGAACTTTCCACCAACGACTCCCAAACCAGATGATCTTAGGGCGCTAGGTGTAGAGACACCCCTACGGGCTTACTTATTCAAGTAACAAAGGCCACAAAAGTCGACTAGTCAAGCTGCTTTTATCCATCGCACTTTTCAAATAGTGAATCCGAATGCTTCCCGAGGCTTAGATACCCAGTTATTTCGCACAATAGACATTGAAGCATATTTTTAATTTTTTTTTTTTTTTTTCATTCATCATTATTTCACATGGTTCTGTAACAACATAAGCAAGTTAAACAGTTCTTAAGTCGTGAAATCAGTGCACATAGACAACTCCACAAATAACTTAGCCAAATAAACATGCTTCTTATATTCAAGTACTCATGTATCACAAATTCAATTCAAATCAATTACTATGGATCATGGCTTAGTTGTCATCATTCATTAATAAATTAAGCATCAACAGATTCTCGAATTTTAGCATTAATTTTCAATCTTTGACTTTAACCTTGAACACATAAGCAAATAGAACCATGGAACCCAAGTTTTTAGTTTTTTTTTTATCAACTTTCCATCAAAATTGGATTATTATTCCTACATAAAATAAAACCTAAATCTTCCCCCACACTCAAACCTTACATTGTCCCCAATGTAAGAAAATCATGCAAAGAAGAAAATACTACTAAGAAACATGCAATAAAAAACAAAAAATAAAAATAAAAAATAAAGGGATAGAAAAATTAAATCGAGATCTTGAGTTGCCTCCCAAGTAGTTTTGCCGTGTTTAATGTCTTTGGCTCGACGTCATGCCCTCTTCTCACTTTTCATATATCGGATCGCCTAGCTCCACCATCTCAATATTTTCCACCGATGCCCCTCATAGAAAGGCTTTAATCTATGTCCATTCACCTTAAAGATCTTGTTTGTGGTTTCGGGCTTTGAATCTCAACTGCACCATGAGGAAACACATTAATGATAACAAAAGGACCAACCCATCTAGATCTTAATTTACCCGAAATAACTTAAGCCGAGAATGATATAGCAAAACTTTTTGTCCACAAGAAAGGTTTTCCGCTTTAATCTGTTATCATGAAAAGCTTTGGTCTTTTCCTTGTAAATCTTTGAACTTTCATAGGCTTCATTCCTCAATTCTTCTAACTCTTGTAATCTGCAATTTCTGTGTACTCCATTTGCTCCAAACTCATGTCAGATCGCTTGATTGCCCAAAAAGCCCTATGCTCCAATTCAACATGTAAGTGGCATGATTTTCCAAACACAATCTGTATGGTGACATCCCAATAGGTGTTTTCAGACGCCGCTCTATAGGCCCAAATTGCATCATCTAATCTCGGACTCCAATCTTTTCTGCTCGGGTTGACTACCTTCTCCAAAATGGATTTTATCTCTTGGTTAGACACCTCAGCTTGACCATTACTCTGCGGATGGTAGGATGTAGAAACCTTGTGCAAAACATTGTATTTCTTGAACAAAGTCGCTAACACCTGTTTTGCAAAAAGTGGGTTCCGCGATCACTAATGATGGCTCGTGGTGTTCCAAACTCGACAAATATGTTAGTCTAACAAAATCTGCAACAACTTTAGAATAAATGGAGTCCCTAGTGGATTTAGCTTCCACCCATTTTGAGACATAATCAATGACCAAAAGAATATATAAATTCCCAAAAGATGAAGGAAAAGGTCCCATAAAATCTATACCCCAAACATCAAAAATTTCAACAACTAATATAGGAGTTTGGGGCATTTGATTTCGTTGAGAAATATTCCAAATCCTTTGGCAATTAACACATGTTTTACAAAATAGATATGAATCTTTAAAAAGCGATGGCCAATAAAACCACTTTCCAAAACTTTATTAGCAGTTCTTTTTGGACCAAAATGTCCTCCACAAGCATGAGAATGACAAAAGAAAGAATAGGTTGAAATTCACCGTTAGTAGCACACCGCCTAACTATCCGGTCAAAGACAAAATTTCCATAAATATGGATCATCCCAAACATAGTGTCTAGCATCACTTTTTAACTTTTCCTTTTGGGGTTTGGAAAATTCTTTAGGAAAATGTGCACCTACCAAATAATTTACCAAATCTGCATACCAAGGAATCTCAGCATGGATGGAAAGTAACTGCTCATCCGGGAAAGAATCACGTAACGGTAGCTCCTCCTCGTCTCTCAATAACCTACTCAAGTGATCCATTACTAAGTTGTCTCGCACCTTTCTTATCCTTGATCTCTAAGTCGAATTCTTGTAGTAGCAGTAATCCATCGAATAATCCTTGGTTTAGAATCTTTCTTAGTGAGCAAATACCGAGAAGCAGACATGGTCGAATAAACTATAACTTTAGTACCAAGCAAATAAGATCGAAATTTATCTAAAGCAAAAACCACGGATAAAAGTTCTTTTTGGGTTGTGGAATAGTTTATCCGAGCCTCATTCAAAGTCCTAGAAGCATAGTAGATGGCATGAACGGCTTTGTCAATCCTTTGTCCCAAAACAACACCCTCGCATAGTTCTTTGCGTCACACATGATCTCAAATGGCAACTTCCAATTTGGCGGTTGAATGATGGGAGCGAGTTAATAATTTCTTTAAAGTATCAAACGCCTCCTTGCATTCATCATCAAACCGAAAGTCCACATCTTTTTGCAAAGAACTTACATAAGGGTAATGCCATCTTCGAGAAGTCCATGATAAATCTTGATAAAATCCGCATGACCAAGAAAAAGCGAATCTCCCAGACGTTGACGGGGTAAGGCAAAAGAGATATAACATCTATCTTAGCTTTATCAACTTCAAGACCTTTAGATGACACAACATGACCAAGTACTATTCCCGTTTCTACCATGAAATGACATTTTTCCCAATTTAAAACAAGATTAGTTTCCATGCATCTATCTAGAACACGATTTAAATTATCTAAGCATGCATCCAAAGAATCTCCATAAATTGTGAAATCATCCATAAAACCTCGATGCATTCTTCTAAAAGATCCGAAAAAATGCTTACCATGCATCGTTGAAAAGTACACGGGGCATTACATAATCCAAAAGACATTAAATCGATAGGCAAAAGTACCAAAGGGACATGTGAATGTGGTCTTCTCTTGGTCCTCGGGGTGCAATCACAATCTGGTTATATCTCGAAAAACCATCTAGAAAAAACAATAATAAGTGTGCCTAGCTAATCTCTCCAACATTTGATCAATAAAAGGAAGAGGAAAGTGATCTTTTCTTGTTACAAAGATTCAATTTTCTATAATCTATACACACTCTCCCACCTCGTTTGCATTCGTGTGGGCACCAACTCATTATCATCGTTCTTGACAGCGGTGATTCCGGATTTCTTTGGGACTACTGCCTTTGGACTCACCCATTGACTATCGGAGATGGGATAGATGATCTCAAGCATCAAGCGGTTTGAGCAGCACTTTTTTTCACCACCTCCATCATGGGTGGATTCAATCTTCTTTGTGCATCTCTTGTAGGCTTAGCTCCATCCTCTAACAATATCCGATGCATGCACATGCGGGACTAATACCCTTGATATCCGCTTATTGTCCAACCAAAATCGTAACATGGTCCCTTAGGACTCTCATCAATTTTTCTTCCCGCACCTTGGTTAGATTACTAGCAATAATTACGTGCAAAGTGTCATTAGTCCCCAAATATGCATATTTCAAATGAAAGCAGTAATTGTTTCAATTCTAGAGTTGGGGCTTGTACAATGAAGGTAATAACTTTTGATGAGAAACAGAAATTGAATAGAATATATCCGTTGACTTATTTGAAAATTTGGGCAATGAATGTAATGCGACTACATTCTCTTTCAATTCACGGGTTCATGTAATCTCTTCTTCCCCGTCCATGTACAAACTGTTGTTGATTGCAATTTCCAAATTGTCCCTATGTAGTTGTTCAAAAGCTCTATGCACCAAGGAGTCTCTCACATCGATAGCAAAAACTTGTCCTATATCACTAGGGTACCTCATGGCATCATAGATGTTAAACTGAATTTTCTCACCATCAAACTCCATAGTCAAGGTCCCATTATGCACATCAATCATGGTTCTCGCTGTTTTTAGGAAGGGTCTTCCTAACAAGATGTGGGAAGGATTTGGTGATGTATCATCTTCCATATCCACAATGTAAAAATCTGCAGGAAAGATTAGTTCGTTCACCTGCAATAAGACATCTTCAATTACCCCTCGGGGGTAGGTGTTAAGACGATCATTAATTGGATAATCACACCAAAGATATTTTTAAAGGGCCTAGATTTAAGGAAGCATAAGCAGATAAAGGCATAACATTAATTGAAGCTCCTAAATCTAGCATGGCTTTTTCAAATCTGGTGTTTCCTATTTTGCATGGGATTGTGAACATTCTTGGATCTTTACATTTAGGAGGCATTTTTCTTTGAAGAATAGCAGATACATTTTCTCCAATTGTGACTCTTTCATCATTTTGCAATTTTCTTTTATTAGTGCATAATTCTTTTTAAAAATTTAGCATACCGTGGTACTTGTTTAATTGCATCAAGAAGAGGGATGTTCACTTTACTTTTCTAAAAGTTTCCAAAATTTCTTTTTCTTTTTCATCGTTCTTTGAAGTTTTAGAAATTCGGAAGGAAAGGAAGAGGAATGTTTTTAAAGTGATTAGGAGGTTTAGGTTGTACCTTGGATTTTTTCTGCTCCTCCTTACCGCTTCCTTTCTTGAACTCTCTGGGGGTCGGTGGTGTATCAATCGTGTTCCATTCCGTAAAGTTATGGCACTTGCATTCTCCCTTGGGTTGACTCTTTGTTTGAGATGGTAATTTTCCGAGCCTCTAGATTCCAATATCCCCACGGTTGTAGCAAGTTGTCTACTTGGTTCCTCAAATCTTGAACCAGAAGTTTTTGTCTCTTCTTTGGCTCGGCCGTGGTTCGATTCATGAACTGCTGGTTCATCATTCCATGAATGCTTTGAACATATCCTCCAATGATGTTCCAAAGGTGCATGGACCGCTTGTTTTGGTTGATATTGAGGTTGGTTTGGTTGGAAGCCCTCACGCTTAGGTGGAAATGCGGTGGTGCCGCTTGTTGCTTGCTCCCATAACTCGGACTTGGATGATCCTCCATCCCACAGGTTATATGTGTTTGAGTCACGGATCATACTTTTTCCGAGGTGGTGGTGATAATTTCCCATTGTATTAGCTTTGTCACAAACCTCGTCATCTTGTAATGTTGGGCATTCATCTGTATTGTGATTTGGTTGTAGACATATTCCACAAACCTTTGCAATTGGCAATTGACCTGTAGCTAATTGTCTAACCATAGCAGTTAATTCAGAAATTTGTTGACCATAATCACAAGTGCTTACCTCGATTACCCTTACTGGTGCATGATTTGTTCTAGTGCCATATTGTTGTGAGTTTGCTGCCATGTTTGCAATTAAATTCCTTGCCGCCTCTGGGGTCTTGTCAAATAGTGCTCCTCCGCTAGCTGCATCGATCATGCTTCTATCCATCGGTACCAACCCTTCGTAGAAATACTGGATCAGGTGTTGTTCATCTATTTGATGCGGTGGACAGCTGGAACAAAGTTTTTTGAATCTTTCCCAATACTCGTATAATGTCTCCCAACTAAATTGTCTAATCCCACAGATCTCCTTCCTTATGTTGGCTACTCTTGAGGCTGGAAAGTATCTCTCCAAGAATAGTTGCTTCATGTCATTCCAAGACTGTATTGAACCTGAGGGTAGGTAGTACAACCAATCCTTTGCCAAATCTGCTAGGGAGAATGGGAATGCTCTCAGCTTGATTTGTTCTTGGTGATTCCGTTTGGTTTCATAGTAGTAGAGCACACCACATGAAATTCCTTCAGATGTTTGTAGGGGTCTTCACCGTAAGACCACGAAAAGTAAGCGATAAATGGATTAGTCCGATTTAAGTTCAAAATGCGACATCTAAATTAGGATATTCAATACACGAGAGGTTGTTGATTTAAATTAGAGAGTGCCAACTCCCCGAGAGTTCTATTGTTGTTTGGAATCGCCATCTCTTCTTCTTTGTCGGATTCGTTGGATAATAATTCCAAAGCTAAGTTGAGGGCTGGTGATGATGCAGAAGCCCTCGTCTATATATATGCAGTAAGGCTCATTGAACTTTAAGTTTTTCCTTCTTTAGCCTCCTTGCGCTTTTCTCAATCTACGGATCAAAATCTAATATAGTAGCTTTGAGAAGATCGAGTCATAAAACAAAAACAAAACAAATAATAGAATAAAAACAAAAGCGCCAAATTACTCCTCAAGAAGCGGCTTAAAATTTGGGAGCTGTCGTTGACACTCCTAAATTAACCTCACTTTCACTCCACAATTTACAATAATTAAGACAAGAGCAAGTAAGGATCGATCCCACAGAGAGTAAAGTTGTTTTAGAATTATTCTACTATTTTAACAGTAAAATAAAGATGGGGTTTTGAAAATTATTTTAAACTAAGAGAACAAGAATTAACGATAAAATTAACCAAATATGTAAAACTTGATTCTGCAGATTCGGTTTCACCAAGTACAACAATCAATTAATCAAGTAATTATTATTTTTCCTTCAATGAAATTATTAGCCCTAGATAACAATAAGCTCTTATCAGAAATTCTCCTTAGATTATCACTTTGTATGTAAACAAGCTCTCCACGATTCTAACTAGCATATAACCTAGAATAAGCTCTCTAGATTTAATATGATGAAGCATTAAGAAATAGAAAATTAGGCTAATCCAAGCAACAAACACATAAGCTCGATTTATTTAACTTGTTTTCTAATAATCTTAGCAATAAACAAAAGTTTGTCCACAATTATTATTACCAAGTTGCTACTTGTGATGAAGAGAGATATCAATTACACGTAATACCAATCTTAATCTAAGCATATGATAATGATCAAATTAACTCAATTGGCCATATTAAATTAATTAGATCAATTAGCATGCAATCAATGAAAACAGATTATCGTAAGAAATTTCACACAAGAAGGAATAAATAATAATACTCAATTAATTAATTACTTGTAACAAGGATTCACCTCCCTTTAGAAGCTGAATAAAAGAACTAGCGACATGCTTTCTTGAGCCTTCACTCCAATAGAGGATACTTGAATGTTGAATATTGAATGAATAAAACCTTGACCCTCATCCTCTATTTATAGTGCTAGACAAAGTCCTAAATCCTATAGGATGTAGAAATCCAAATCCTAAAAGGATTTACAAATCATAACTAGTTTCCATAAAGAAATAGAATTTAATTTGAAATAAATCTTAGTCTAAAGGAAATCCTAAAGCTAATAGAAATATCAATCCAATTCCATGTAGAAGTCTACCAAAATCTGCATTTAGAAACTTTCCAAAAATTCAAGATTTCTTGATTTTCCCGCTCAAATTCATTTGGGGTGAATTTTCATTTCCCTCTTCTGACGTCCTTTGGTAAAACGAGCATAACTTTTGATCTAGGAGGAGTTACGGGGCCTGCTACCTATCAAAACGAAGATATCGACGAGATCTACAACTTTCATTCTTTGAGAATCGACAGAATCGCTCTGCATCAAGGTCGAAATCGGCCTCCAAGTGACTGCTTGTGTAAATTACAACTTCCAAACTTTGAGGTTCAACGTTTCGTTTAGTAAAAATATCATAACTGTTTCATATGAACTCCGATTGGGACGATTCAAGATGTTCCGGAAAGCTAAAGAAGAGCTCTACAATAAAATTCAAGTCCCAAGCTAAGAACATGCATCCAACTTAATGCTAAAAATTCTGCAATTTTCTCTTTTTCCTCATTTCAGCTCCAATTCTTCCTGAAATCATTAAATACCTTAATAAGCTCATATACCCATGAAACATGCAATAAAACTAAATATAATGGAATCAAAATAAATGAATAATATGCACTCATCAGTATACACAGTTATACCATAACTATTTTTAAATACTCCCTTCGTTCTTTTATATAGGTCGTTTTAAAGTTGTGCACAAGTATTAAGAAAATAATTATAAAGCATTAAATATACTATTGATTGTCTATATTACCCTTGTATTGGAAAAAGAGAGTGCTATTTATAGGGTAAAAAAATAGTGAGAGAACCAAAGTTATATTTATTACTTAGGGTAATATTGGAAATTAAGCAATTAATGCTTACTTGAAATTCCCAAACGACTTATATTTAGGAACAAAAATATTTCTCTAAAACGACTTATATTAAGGAACGGAGGGAGTATCATTTTAGAGAAGTGTTTTTATCTCTTAATATTTGTCGTTTGAGAATTTCAATTAAGTATTAATTGTTTAATTTTCAATATTACCCTAATTATTAAATATAATAACTTCGATTCTCTCACTATTTTCTGTCCAATAAATAACTTCGGTTCTCTCTTTTCTTTTTTCCTGACCTTCGCCCCCAACAAAGGAGGGAAACAAAACCTTTTGATCTATTCTTTCCATAGGCCTCCCAAAGGACACAAACACAGGAAAATTATTACACCAACTTTCTCTACTTTTATGAGTTATCCATATGCACAAATCAGTAATTATTTTAAAAAAAATAATAATAATAATTCAGGAGGTAAAAACAAAGGTCCTGATTCCTGTTTCAACACTGTATAAAATATGTCAGATAATGTTGTAAAACAACATTAATTGTATTAACAAAAGTCTGTATCTACTTTCTGTAAAGAAAAAGCCTATTCTATTTTTGTTCCTGTAGCTTCTGTTATACTGCTTACTACTATGTGGCACTCACTCTCTCACAATTGAACACACTGAACAAACAAACAACACTCCATAGAACAAGGAAAATCACTGTCTAATAGCAGTTCCATTGAGTTACTAGGCAAATTTAATGAACTTCAAAAGCAGATGCAAGAAAGAGCAAGAACAGAAGAATAATAAAAAAACATAAAAATAAATAAATAATTATCAACAAATTCCTTATTATTTCTCTTTCACCAACACCTCCAAGATCAGATAAAAGAGTAGCAAGAGACATCCCAGCAAAGGAAAACTCCAAGAATGCATGTACCATTCTATCATTCTATCCCTGGGTAACAGTACCAGGCAAAAGTTTGGAAGAAGAGTAAACTTGTATGAAAGAACAGCAATCTTCTTGATTTTTTTTTCTAACACGAAAAGTCCATCGGAATTAATCCTATTTAGATTTTTTTTTAGCATAAACAACATCTTTGTTTACTTTGACAGCCAATATATAATAAGAAACAACGTACAAGCTGCAATGACCGCAGCTAGGATGAGAGTGTCTCTTGAACGCTTTCTTCTAATTGCACCTGTGAGGATCAGGAACAAGATTTAGTGGAAAGGGATTTTAGAGAAGGGAACATAAGCGGTAGATATGGCTTGAGAACGGCACCAATTAGTCCTCGAACAATAGGAAATTTGTCACTTAGTAGTTTCACTTTCCCTTGAACATCGCCAAACAAAGCCTTTTGAGAGCCCAAGGCTGCTCTTGTAGTTTGAGCTTGATTAATTACATCATCCATCTGCACAAGGTTCAATCTGAAAATTTCATTATTAAGTAACTTCACAAAAATAAGTAGGAAAAATCATAAAAATCAGATCATGCAAAGATAAAGTTCAAGTTAAACAAAGGATTAAATCATAATAAGACAAGATGAAAGCAAGATGGATCTGACCTCAGAGATCCCCCCACATATGACACTTGTCTATGGAATGAAAATTAATCAAATATTGACAATTTTTGTGTGATAATTGCGCTTGTGTACATTGGCATTCCCACCCAAAAAGCATTCTCAACCCCTTAGTAATCAGCCCCCTTGACCTATATTATACATCGTCCGAAAATTGTGACAATTTTTCCTACATATATTTGTAAAGCTTATCACTTAGCAGTGTTCTAAAAGTCACTAGGCAAACCTAGGCGGCGAAGGAGACCCCCATCGCCTAGGCTGCCTAGACAGTGCCTAGGAGGGCAAGGCGTTTTCTTAGGTGATCTCATTTATTTATTTTTTTATTATACATACTTTTTATACTATCCAAAGCATAAAATAGATGTAATTTTTTAAAATTTTACATGAAAACTATCAAAAAAAATCTTTTAAGACTTATTTTTTCCGACAGGGATTTTTAGAGCACTACACTTAGCAAAACTAGCCCATCAACTTTATGTAGAAATTAATTAATCATGGCACAACAGTGAAAGAAACCACCCCTAAATACTAGTCCAAAATTTGTCTACAATTTCGTGATTAGACCCAATATGTACATTTAAGTTAACATAAACAAAGTTTACAATACCAGAATTTTGATAGCCTATTAACCACGAAATGAAGGTTATCATATTTGGCCAGACTCTGTAGTCCGTACCATCCAAGAACATTGGTAGCTGAGCTTTGAGCAGATTGTATATCTGAGCTAGTTTTATGTAAGGAAGAGGAGACAATCTAATAATCAACATCAATTATATTACTAAGGGGCTGTTTATTTAGGTCTAAATGGCTGAATGGTTGAATCGGTCAGCCATTAAGTGCGTTTGTTTTGGAAAAAAAATTGTTTGAATAGCTGAAACGGCCAGCCATTCAGACGATTTGGGCTGAATGGTTTAGTGTCATTTTTTTGGTTGAATGAAGTTTTTTTTTTTTACAATATTAACTATTATATTAAGTAATATTAAATACATTTATAATAATTTTGAAATTTTTTAGAGGGGTAAAATAATAAAAATTTGTTATTCAGATATTTCAGACATGTCAATTATCAAACAACTTTTTCATTCAGATTCAAATTCAACTCATTCAGATTCATATTCATATTCATATTCATTCAGTTTTTATCAAACACCCCCTAAACCTCACACACTATGAATGAGAATACAAACCTCACAATAAGGAGGAAAGAAAGTCTCACAATAAAAGGGAAATATAAAATCAAACATCAGGTGAGAATTGAGCCTGATGGTACTAGGCCTCAAACTTAGCCATCATGCTAAGACCTCATTGGCGAGGAGACAACTAGACAAGGGTAGAGAGTAAAAATTATTAAGTAAAAGGGCGAATTCTCGTGCTGAGCATATGAAGAAGACCTGACAAAAGATAAATAAAGCTGAGAAAGAAATAGAGATGAGAAGGAAATGGAAAAAGAAATGACGATTATTGGTGTTGTTCGCATTGATTCAGGGAGTTGGGTGGGTAGATTAGATTTTAACATAATCTTAGGCAGTACTTGCAGAATCTGGCTCATTAGGACCCACATGCTCAGCCTATGATACTAGCGAAAGACTGCTTGGAAAAAATGGGAAATCTTAACTTCATCAATCCAAGCATATTATGTTTTCCATTTTAATTACTTAATTCATAATAAACTTTCCAAGCAACATCTAAAGCTACTAGTTTACATCTGAGTACGTATACAGATATTGATACGAATTATCAAAGTAATCGGTCAAATTCTTTAGTTTTTCATTCTAACTGTCCAATTTCAATGCTAATTAGAGCTCATGTACAATTAAGATGTTTGATCCTAAGTTCAAGTGACCAACTTTATCTTGGTCATCATTAATTGATTTCAAGCTTAAGGTTTCAGTTGCCACAGCATAGAAAGGAAACCAAACAATAACAAAGAGCTGCATTATAACCTAAACTGAAAAAATTCCTTAAGCTCTCCCCAATGCTCTTGGGAACAGGGACAGAGATGCAAATACATTAGAAATTATACGTATTTAGATGTGGAAAGAAATAGCTTCAGTCTTACATGAGCTATGCTTCCATGTATGGCAGCTCTCTCCCGTAGTAACTGCATTCTTGGTGACCCAGATGCCTGCAAAAAAGTTGATTACTTTATCACCAATGAGAAGACCTTTTGTAATTAATGATTTAGAGGAGAAATAAATTAAACACGTACACACCTTGTACTCACTGATATCTTCTCTTACAGAAGTGAGAAGCTCTGCATGTTCCTTCATTGAATTTATGTTTCCCTTGATGCGTCTAAATTCCTGAAACATTCATAACAATTATTCTATGAGCCTGAAATCTGGAGAGAACTATCAGATAGATGCTACGCACGCAAAGAAGCATAGCTAGAAACTTCTTAAAAATGCACCATAACAGGGGAAACATTAAATATTGCTACACTAACATCAGTTTTTCCAAACTAGACAAAACGATTAACAATTCAATAAAGAATCTTATAATTTTTACTATTATAAGCCAAAAAAACGCTTCGACAAGTGCAGCTTTCCAATCTCTACGCAAATAGAATATGTTGTTAGAGAATAACAACGCAGTGAAAAACAATAGCAAAGAAAAACAATTACACAAGACACAATATTTACGTGGTTCACCAAAAATGTTTGGGCTAGTCCACGGTCGGCGGCTGACAGTTTCAGTATCTCTTCGAAAATTCATAAATCATACAATTGCAGGATCCCCTCCTTATATAATGAATATAAGTAATCCTAATTCACCCGAAAGTACAAAACTACCCCTTCAGATTTGGGCCGCGGGGGCAATCAAACAATGATTATGCCTGTTAGGGCCCCTTCCTTCCGCTTTGGGCCTACCAGCTCTCCGCTCCAAAAACGAGCCCAATTACCTTTTGATAGCTTTATATTCACCTCTAAATTAAAGTTTGGATCAGTCTTCACCAATAACATGTCTATTCTTCGTAAAATTCATTTGGGTAATGCCCACAACGAAGAAAAGATAAAAAACTCTATCCCTCAAAAGATCTAGTTAGCAGCATTGACAATTCCCGAACATAAATTACATATAATTGGTTACCATGAAGAGTTTTAAGATAGAAGGTTACCATGAGAAGTTATTTCAAAGTTGGTCGAAAGAGTGCACCAATATATTCTATTTCCACTTAAAAACATATGATATAAAACTGACAGCAACACAAAAGTCTAATATTAAGAATGCCCATAAAATTATTCTAGTTCATGTAACCTATGTTACGTTGACTCGACAAACTCTACAAGGATCCTTAAAAAGATATGACACGGACACACCTATTTTAGAACATTTTGGTTCATGTTCCACCAAATTGTCGTGTCCGATGCCTGCACCCATACCTATTCATGTGCCTGTACTCATACCCATATCATGTCCACACGAATACTTTTGGAGGAGTCCACGTAACACATCATATAACATGGCCAATTCCACGAAGTATGAGCACGCCCCACCCCAGTAGACAAAAAGATGTAACTCAAAACTTTATAGAATGTATAGTCCTCCCAATCACTCGAGCAGTGAAGATTGCAATTGCATCATGAGGAAATCTGATATTGGCCAAAAATAAAAATGAATTATTATAGAAAGTCCAATGTGAAATACTTAACTGATATGTACCCGAGATGTCGGTTACTAAATCATGAGATTTGCATAATCTATTATTATTATTATTTTATTTTTTATTTTTTATTTTGTTTTTATTTGATAATTAGAAGTTAACAAAGTACATCATTTTAAGTGTTGAGAGTTGCATTACTTGCATGCAATTTATAGCTTAACATACCCGACAAAGAAAATAAAACTTTTTGAAAATAGAGATATCAATACAAGGACATACTTCCGCAAATAAATACACAAATCATATACAATAACCTGAGTGAACTCATGAAGTATGTCTCTATGCCTTGCCAGCTTCTGAGTAACTGAAGTAGTAGGTGCAGCAGAAGCAGCACATCGACTCATAGAATCATTTACATCAAGTAGTTTCTCAAGCAATGATTGAATCTCCATTTCCGTAGACTTCCATGACCTGCTGGACCCAGTTGGTGAAACAGTATCCACATAACCTGAACCCATTAACTTAAATAATCAAAACCCTAAAAGCAAGCTAAATCACCCATCATTTGAACCAGAAACTAACTACAGTTATGATATGAAGTTGGAAAAAAACCATAAATCAGACTCAACCATCAGAATATACATTCAATCATGTTATGTGTTGTTACCATCATACATGCGTCTTTTGTTATTATAATCTTTAGGCAGGCAGTCGGGCCTTTTAGGAGATATATAAAGCAATCGAAGTTTTGCCCACATTTTTAAATGACATAAGCAAATAAAAACATTTTAAGTCAAGGCCGTCATTATCTAAAAAGTGATGTAGTTACTAGTTAAGCCTTATCAAAAACCGACAGAATTAGAGATTCTGCCTTTTAAAAGGGAAAGTGGACAACGAATGTTGCAAATTCCCAGCACTCAAAAGAGATTTGAAGCCAAGGCAGGATGAAAGATTTGAATATTTAATCAATAACTCAAAAAATACACATCAAATAATAAGTTACAGGAGTTGTCTGATATTCAAAATGCTCTTAATGAGAATGGCACTCAGGTATGTATGTCATAAATAAATTAAGGAGTCCTGCTATGTATTGGCAATAAATTTATGCGAATTACAATTGCGAAGCTTATCAATACATGAGATTGGTAAGTATTATAGGAGAACTCCACTTATTACATAAGGACAAACAAAGAAGAATATTAAAGGTAAAAGAGAGAAGAAGTGTTAGAAGACAAGACAAAAACAACATCAAAAGACTAAGCTGCTACTCTAAAAAATATTGAGTCTCTCGAATGTTAGAAAGGTCCTCTGTACCTATCAGTTATAGGGGTTGTTTGTTACGCACTGAATGGCTGAATTGGTCAGCCATTCAGACGATTTGGACTGAATGGTTTAGTGTCATTTTTTTTTGTTGAATGGCGGCTGAATGAAGTATTTATTTTTAACAATATTAACTATTATATTAAATAAATTTACAACAATTTTGAATTTTTTCAGAGGAGTCAAATAATAAAAATTTGTTCTTCAGATGTTTCAGACATGTCAATTATCAAATAACTTTTTTCATTCAATATTCAGTTTCATTGAGCTCATTCAGATTCAGAACCATTTCATTCAATTTTTATCAAACAGACCCTTAGTCTATGATGCATGTGTTGATCTACTAATTAATTTAGATTTTAGGCTTCTTTAGACTTGCCTTACTGATCTCCTTGCTTCGACAGGCAAAAACTGTGATGCAAAAAATTAAACACAGTATTAACTAACTCCTAAAAAAAGAGTCCACTTTCTCTTTTTGGGACATCGCAAATGAGAGTCCAAATTCATAATCACCGTATCAAATCCTATTATACTAAGTAAGTTGTGATTTCGGATATTCATTATCTTAAAGTTAAATATTTCTTTAAAAGAATTTACTTTTACACATGAATGGGCGGAGCCATTAAGTACATATATAACCAACTACCCAACAAATTTGAATTGCGATCAAACCACAGTTTTGTATTCCATTTAGTTCATGCTTCATACTTGGCCTAACAATTAACATACAATGCCACCAGTACTAATTAAGAAAAGCATTATACTCCAAGAAAATATGTAATTCCCAAAAAGGATAATTGTCCTGAACAATATATTAAGTAAATTGTCCATAGTATCCTATAAATGTTTCTTGGGCATCTCATAAAAAGAGCACACTTAGAAAAATCAAGGGCACCAAATTAACAAAATAAACAACACATCAGGATAATTCAAATCCATATTGTTACCACAATCAAGTTCATTTTTAGGGTTTAGTAATGGGAATTTGGAAATGAAACCACATAGTTGTCATGGCGTCGCCTTGGCGACAACTAGGCGTCCTAGCGGTCTGGTGCTAAAGAAGAACAAAGCAGTACCTTTGTAGCTGACCCAAATTAAGTGATTAAGTCATTTTGTACCCATGACTCATCCTAAGCCATAGACTAGCTATATGGTATAATTTTTATTATTTATTAGACTAGTAACGTGCGATGATTGTTGACTTGGTTGGTCTTTTATTCTCTACGTAATGTTTGTTTAACTTCTTCTCCTAGTTTTCAATGTCAAGTGTATTATTTTTGAATTTTAATTGTGAAGTATTCATATAATTGTGTTTTTAATTATATTACATAGTGTAAGTTATATTTTTTTAAATATATATAAAATTTTATAATTTTTAAATAATGTATAAATTGTACATTGTTAATGACGGCCGCGTCTAGCTGGGGCGCAGTGACAACTATGTGTAACCTATACATCAAGATCTGAAATTGAATAGATATACAGAAACAGAGTATATATACAGATATATCCATAATACATACATACATATATATATATATATATAGATACATATAGAGCGATAATGGGGGTCGGACCTCCTTGGGAGAAGCGAGCGCCGAGCTTAGCATAGGAAGAGAGCTTGACGTCGAGATCGCCTTCGATCTTGCGGGCCTCTTTTCTCAGTTCCTCCCAACCCGACTCCTGTAAAACCAGATCATCGCTCGCCATTTACACGCCGGATCCGATATCCCTCTGACCGGCAAACGATTAATATTTCTGCTACAGTTGAAATTCCGATGGCACCACTGTCTCAGTAGTCACTGCTATGGGCTTTTCTGGGTTTAGGACATGGACCTTGTTAAATTCCTTTAGTACCCGTACTCATTAATGACCTTATCTTTTGGAAGCACTATTTCTGCATCTTCTCCTTAATCCTATTTTTAAACAAAGTTCGGACTAGATTCGTACTCGTTCGATTAAAAATTTGATTTGAGCTCGACTCAAAATATAAATGAGTCAAATATTAACACATTTTAAAATTCGATAAATTACCCGAATCTCCTCAAATTATAATTTTTTAATGATACTCAGATCATATTCGTTCGAAAAATTTAAACTGCTCGGGCTCGATTAGAAATCGTGCTCGATTTGGTAGTTAAAAGAGCCTCAATCAAACCTTATTTTATACTCGATAAATTTTGTAAACCAAATCTGAGTAACTCAATACTCGGATTGACTCGGTTCGTTTACACTTGTATATGAGGAGGAGCATATATAGAAATATCAAAATTATATATAGAAAATTCTAGATTGATTTGAATTTATAACTTGGTAAAATTAAAGGAAATGTAAGTATGTTTTCTGAGTATATTTTGTGTGAGTAATTGGGTTACCCCCGATAAGGTATCCATCACATTTACCCACTTCTTTCTATTTGGGTTAGACTCATTTAGAGTTGGATTTAGTTGAAGACAACCCAACCATAGATGATCTGCAAAATATGGTTAAGTTTGGTGGGTAGGGTTTGGTTTACTAAAGCCCAACTTACAATTTTGTCCTCCTTCTCATGGTGTTTTTTGTACCAAAAAAAAAGAGTATAATTTGTCAATTTGATTTTCTTTCCCCTAAAATAGTCTTAAACATCATTTTGTACATAATTTGGGAGGAATAATGTATTCGACGCAAAATGGCATCGTTTTTATATGCTAACTCATGCAATTATACGTGGTATTTCTCACTTAACTCCCTTTCTGCCTTTTTATTTTGTACAATGATTACAATTTAATTTTAGGGTATTGTTCTGATTGACTTATAAATAGAAACCTTCTCCAAAGTTCTAAAATTTATGTCATATTAATCACCTTTGATAATTTGCACAATAATATATTTTTTCATTTTAATTGTACCAAAAAACAGAAACTATTAGAGGGTTTTGATAAAAAAAATAATTGCCATCCATGGCATTGGACATGGTCGTTCTAAACTTTTTGGGGGCCTCATGTCAAATAAATTTCAACCTTAGGAAAAAAGAAATAAATTTTAGCTTTTGCCAAAAAAGAAGAATAAATTTCAACCTTAGGAAAAAAATAAAAAAATTCAGTCTTCCATTAGAGAAAAAAAATATCTTATATGATTATACTCGTAGCTACTGTTTTATTCGGAATTTTTTTTTAACTTTTTTAATGGACTCTAACTTATATGAATTATTAAAATAAATTTTAGAGGTCTAAAGTTGTTGCTTAAATAGTTTAACATATGAGCTGGCCTGACTATAGATAAGTAATAGATTCAATTAGGGGACGCTTAATTAAGATATATGAGAATATACAAAAAGTTGAATCAATAGATAGGCATTGACAAATAATTAATATTGTTCTTGTGTGGTTGCTAAGTAACATCATTAGTCATTATACACCATTAACTAATGAAAGCAAATGGTAGTAGCTACCACTAAAATATAAACCCTAGCTCATGTGCCCACCTATCTTCTAGCTGACTATGACAAATAAAAGTTTGACTTTAATCATTATATTGTTTTTTCATGTCCAAACACATTTTTTTTCTTTTTAGTTTAGACTGAATTTAAACACACACACCTTGTTTGGTAAGAGACCTAGCTAGTACACCAAACAAAATTTTAAGGACCAGGCTTTAATTATTTTGTCCTAGATTTTTGTTAATAACTTGATATGGTTCAAATTATTTGCATTAAAATGAGATTTTGTCACATTAACATATTTTGTATTTTTAAAAGGTTCTAATTGTTCAATTAACGTCACAATTCAAAAAGACAATAACTAATATTAAATGAAACTTAAAGTAGTAATTTGACCTTAACAATTTATAATATTGTGATGAAGATTAATAGATTAGTATATTATCTTCTATTACCATTTAATATGCATCGATTCCTTCGTATATCTTATAATAAAAAGATCTATTGCTTTTATTATTTTTTTACTTTAATCTTAATTGTTCCTATATAATCTATCGAAAAATTATAAGTATTTTTTTTTATTTGCACGCACATATATAGACACATAGTAAATGTCAAGAAGACTAGTATAAATAATCAATAATTTTGTCATCGACGGATGAACCAACATAACTACTACAAAACAACAACCAGATTCTTGGAAAAATTATGACTTGACAGTGAAATAAATAATTATATAAACACGTATTACTACTTTAATTTTATAATAATAATTATTTTAATTTCATACACATGAATTAAAAAAAATATTAAATAATTAAAATTTGCCTTTTATAAAAAGTTAAAAACTACTAATACAAGGGATAATGAGAAAAGTTATGGGTGATATAAAAAAATAAATAATTTATTCTCCTAAAAAGTTATAATTGATAAATAAATTGGAATAATTTTTTTTTAATAAAAAATCAATTATTATGAGATTGAGGTAGTAATTTTTGCGTATGACTTCCGTACTATTTTAAGCACATCAAGAACGTTAGATAAATAGAAATTTATACATGTTTAAGTCCACGTTTGGTATGAATTTTGAATAAAAAAAAACATACATGGAACAAGATATGAACATATATATTATGATTAAATTTATTTTTTTTTTAAAAAGTAAACATATATATTGAGAAATATGTTTCTTATATGTAACCTGTGTGTGCGTTTTAACTATTTATAAAATATTATTGTTTAAAATATTTCTTGTCTTTTTGGAATTGACTTATTATTAAAATTGTAAACATTTGGAAGGCCAAGCTTAAATGATTATTCATTATAGCACGACTTTCTTTAAAAATTATTTCCTCTGTTTTAAATTATATGATTATTATTGACTTTTGAAATTCAATTTGAGATATTTTTAAACTCAAAATTGAAATGACTCATTAAAAATTTTGAAACAATAAAACTTACGATGAGTAATACTTTTTAGATAGCTTATAATAGTTATCATTATATTGATTAAAATAAAAAGAGTCCGTGTCAATTTTAAATTTAAAAATATTTTGAATTGTATTTAAAAAGTCAATAATGATGAAATAATATGTAACAAATGAGAGTATTTCAATATACAATTAATGAATATTGAAAAACATAAACTGCAGTTGTATACAATAAAAAAATCTTTAAAAAAATGGACCCCGAGGTTGAATTACCTAATGGAAACACCACAATGAAAATGGCCACAAACAATCTTACATTATTTATATATATATATATATGTGTGTGCCATTCAAATTATTGATAACTTATAAAAATTAATTCAGATTAATTGACACATATATTTTTAAATAAATGATACAAATTCTAATTAAGAATTTTAAATTAAAGCATTAATGGAGTTATTGTAATTAGTGAATCAGGTATGTTTGATAGTTTAATTTTTTTGTGTTTAATAAAAAAATTTATTATTTGATTTTTTAGTTACATAGTATTTTTCATATGTTAAATTTATCTTGAGTATATGTCAAAATTTTAGATTTTTATGATTCTGATTACATTTTTAGTGTATAGTTGGTGTTGGTTTTATGACAATGTTGAATAAAAGAAAATGTGATAGTATTTCTTACTATATCTATCTTGTAAAAAGATTATTTTTCAATAATTTTATTTTATTTTTTAGAGTAACAATATTTGTCATTTTTATTATAAACAACTATGCCTAAGTGAGACCTATGTTTAGTTTAATATTTGAGGAAAATACTTTTATATAATTTTTAATACTTTTCTATATGAATAATAAGATTCATTTTGTAAAAATTTTTGTTTATTTTATGTAAATTTTAAATAATTATGATTCTTTTGTTAATTTGAACTTTTTATGGATATTGCGATTTTTCGTTTTAATTACAAAATTATGTGCGAATGTATATTACATAAATTTTAATCTTTGAGTAATTTAATTAGCAATAAGTATATGTATGATTTCAGTTTCTTGATTAAATGAATATTTGTTATTTTTTGACATTTCTGTTATTTAATATACAAGTTAATAATTTAATTACTCGCTTTAAGTTAAATGAAAGTGAAAACATACAAATTTATATTTAGTAAGGAAAGATGCTTTGGACATTATATTCAAAATATTTGTGAATATTAATTGATCAATTAAACTAGGGTAGTTAATGTTACATATTATTAATTAAAGGGGTATTAGGATAGTAAATTTTATTATAATTATCTGCGGAAAGTGTGAGTGTATTTTACTCTAAATAATACCATTTGTTTATATATGTACACATATATAAAATCCTCTCTTACCAAATGACACCGTGAAGGATATTATATAATCAGTATGCAGTTATGGCTTACTCCTAAACTTTTAAGTTAAATAACCCCTATATTATAAAGTTTAATATAAAGACTTAGTTGTATTAAAATTGAAAATTATTTATTCTTCTCCAATTTTTAATGACTATTCATACATCCGGCTGCTCAACCAAATGCGTCTACAATGCTAGGGATGAAGATAATAGACGAAAATTTCAGTAATGGAGAGGACCGTTAGAATTTAAGAATAAAATATAGCACACAATCACAAGAAATTAAAGAAGAACAAAAATAAAAGACACAATATATTCAGATTCATTAATTTAACTAGTTATATTTGTATAATGTATTAATTAGATGATTTATACGTTTTACAAACAAAGTTTATATAGTAACTAAAAAATCAAAACTATTATATCCTTGACTCAAACTCATGAGACTCAATACAATAGTAAAGCTCAAGACTGAACTACTAATAAATCTCCAAATCTAAATACACATTATGTTTAGCTTTTAGGGTGCTGCTCCCTTTCAAACCCAACTTGCTCATCAGCGAGTGGGGTAGCTAGCCACTCGTTTAACGGGGAGCGAAACCCTTGACTGCTCTGTCGTAGTGGCTATGAGTTAGACTTGCAATCATATCGTAAGCTAATCCCAATAAGGAGTCTTGTCCAAAAAAATAGATAGAAAATGATATACATGTCAACAAATATTTGACGAAGTTGAATTACGACCAACGTGAAAGTGTATGCGATAAGATAGAATAAATTAAAGTGTGACATTTCTGAATTCCTACATATCCTATGTATACACATATGTCGTTAGACCTGGCAATATAGTTAGTTAATTGTTGGGTCAAACTATATTAACTGAAACTAAATGGGTTGGTTAACTATTTTTATTTATTCAGGTCGGTTAAAGTTTGGAACCATATTTATTCAGGTCGGTTACACTTCTGAACCGGTTAACCATTTTTCAACCCATATTTATATAACACTTTTTAATTTAAACTGTGCACTTTATTTCTTAACTTATTTCTCCGTTGAGTGTTATACTGTTATACAATGATACACCACCCCACCCCACCTGCCCCTTACCCTTACCCACACCCACCCACTCACCCACCCACCCCCACCCATCCCACCCCACATCACCCCATCCTCACTCCATCCCACTCTCACCCCACCCCACTCTCACCCACCTACCTCACCCACCCACCACCCACCCACCCACCCACCGATCAACCACCTACCCCACCCACCCCACCCCTTTAGCCACCCATTCTACCACCTCCACTCCACCCCACAACCCCACCAAAAAAAATAATATTATGTGATTATGTATATATTTCTTATAGTCAAAATTTTTGGGCGGGAGTGTTAGGTGAGGGGGTGGGGGTGAAGTGGGGAGTGGGGAGTGGGGAGTGGGGAGTGGGAGTGGGGTGGGGCGTGGGGTGAGGGGGGGTGAGTGGAATATACATAATTGCTTAATATTATTTTTTTTGGGAGGAAGTGTTGGGTGGGTGGGTGGGTAGTAAAAGGCAGGTGGGGTGGGGTGGGGTGAGGTGGGTGGGTGGGTGGGGTGAGTGGGATGGGGTGTGGCATGGAGTAGGTGGGTGGAGTGGGGTAGGTAGGTGGGGTGGGAGTAGGTAGGGGTGGGGTGCGGTGGGGTGGGGTGAGTGGGGTATACATAATCGCTTAATATTAAATTTTTTTTGGAGAGAGTGGTGGAGAGTGAGTGTGGTGGGCGTGGGCGTGGCGTGGGGTGGATGGTGTACACATTATTTTTTTGAGGTGGGGGGGGGGGTGGGGGTGGGGGTGGGGGTAATGGGTGTATACATTATCACATAATATTATTATTTTGGGGTGGGGTGGGGTGGGGTGGGGTGGGGTGGGGGATAAGGGGTATATACATAATCACATAATATTATTTTTTTAGTGGGGGTGGGGGTGGGGGTGGAGGTGGAGGTGGGGGTGGTATATACATAATCTCTTAATATTAGTGTCAAATCATGCCTTCATTGAACCCATAATTCATAACAATATTAAAATGGTTAATATAATTTTTAACCATAATAATATGGTTCCAACCCACATTATTCATATTAAAAATGGTTAATATGCATGGTTTTAGTTCTTAAATGGAACCATAACCATATTTTAAAAACCAAAACCAACCTATAACCATATTTTGCCAAGCCTATATGTCATAATCATAATTCGACTAAAAAATTTCACAATATATAACAAAACTCAAAAAGATAATTTCAGGAAGAAGAGTCGCATCCAAAATAAAACGTTTATAATTGACCACAAAGTTTTATATCTACTTTGTTGTTAAAGATATGGCTTTTCTCGAAGGAACTGAAATGACCTAATGTGGCAAAATTAGTTAGGCCTTATCATACTTTAAATCATGAAATTTTCTAAAGTAAATAATATATATATATATATATATATATATATATATATATATATATGGGAATCGATCCGTGGACAACGTTAGATATTGTCCTATTTCAACTAACGCTCATCCGGTAGTCAAAATTGGAGTTAATGGTTGAGATGAAGCGTAATCATAGAGGGAGTAGCGGCCGACAAAATTCTTTTTTCTTTGGTCGCTACTCTCTCTACGCCGATCAAAACAACGATGTTTTATTTGGCATTAGAAATAGAATAGTGATCGGCCAAAAAAAAATTTGGCTTAATTGCGATTATCCTAATTATTCTCGTAAAATAAAATAAAATAATAAATAATTATAAGGATAATCGGTAATTATCTTTATACTTATCCTTATACTTATTAACAAAATAAGTATGTATAAGAATAATGATTTGATTATTGTTTTATGATTTTAATTATAAATAGAAAATAGTGATTGAGTTTATATATTTGGTAGGAATATAATATAAATTCAATCACTATTTTCTATTTATAATTAAAAATCATGAGATGATAATCGATAATTATCCTTATACATAGAAAATAAAGATTGAATTATTATCGATTATCATCTTATGATTTTTAATTATAAATAGAAAATAGTGATTGAATTTATATTATATTCCTACTCAAATATATAAACTCAATCACTATTTTCTATTTATAATTAAAAATCATAAAACAATAATCGATCATTATTCTTATACATACTTATTTTGTTAATAAGTATAAGGATAAGTATAAAGATAATTACCGATTATCCTTATAATTATCCTTATAATTATTTATTATTTTATTTTATTTTACTGAAAATAATTAGGATAATCGATAATTAAGCCAAATTTCTTTTTGTTGGCCCTACTCCTTTCTAATGACAATCAAAACATCGTCGTTGACCGGCTACAAGAGTTTTGATTTGGTCGTTGAGAGAGTAGCGGCGGCAAAAAGAAATTTTTTGGCCGCGCTCCCTCTAGCGGTGGCGGCGCTCATCTCACCACTAACTAACCAATTTTGGAATAATTTGGATGGCGTTAGTTGAAATAGGGATAATTTCTAACGTTGTCCACGGATCGCTTCCTATATATATATATATATATATATATATATATATATATATATATGACAAAAATATATATACATAAGCATGTATGTAATACATCATCTATGATGATAATTTTTTGGACTATGACGACTGTGTATTATACAACTGTGTATATATATACTTATAACCCATATATATCTATCTTCTTTTTATCCCAATCGAACACAAAAAGTTCACAATTTGTTTGCCTAATTAACAACTAAATCTTTATATAATCTTAGTATTATGTCACAATGAAATTAATTAGGTTAGTAGACTTAGTTCTACCACAAAAATGTAGGATACTATATATTAATCTAAATAAAAAAAATATACCTCTATTTTATTCTCATAATTTTATTAATTACTTTTTTTTTCTTTTTTCTTTTTTGGAATGATGAGGCTAAAACTCCGAAGAGCGAACATTAAGAATTCTAATGGAGTCCTTAAATATAGTATTAATTTCCATTATAATCCTAGTTAAATAGTATATTCTTTTTAAAAAAAAATTGTTGGTGAGGGATATAGTTCATGTTTAATAAAAGAAAAAGGAAACAATTATTGAAACCTTTGCTAATTAACTTTCTTTATCTAAAGTTTGTGAATATTTTCAAAGTTTTGATTCTTCATGATAATCAATCATGTTTGTTTCTTTTTTATCTGATTTGGTGCTTTTTCTTTTAAATTATGATCACTGATTCACTTGATCTATGAATGAAAGCCACCACAATATGACCCGGAAACCGCCCGGTCCCACCACTTTAGAAAAATTGAATGGCATAATCTAGCCTAGTCCCACAAACTTTGTCCTGGTCAGGATTATTGGCGTAGATGGGTCCCACGAACAATTATTAGAGTCTGTACAATATATGGACCGTAGATTATGTACTATTTGTGTACGGAATCTAGGGCAAGTACAATGACCATGTTGGTCAAGAGTGGAGAATAGTCTAAAGGCGAATTTAAGAATGGAGGAAAAAAAACAATATTTTGGTAACATATATTAAAAATATATAGTTGTCTTCTTGTGGGTGGATGATTAATTTATCAAATGATAGTGTCAAAATTATTTTATTATGTAACGCTTAGAAAAATAAAAAGAGATGGAGAATAAGATACGCCTACCGATACTAAAAAGAAATGATAAATAATTAAGTTTTTTTTAATAAAAAATTTCAAATATATAAGTTAAAGTTACAAATATTAAGTAATTGAATTTTACACAATTATGAAAGTTCATGGTAGTCAAATTAGTAGGTACGTAAAAGTTTTATTCATGAGTTCCATATTTTGGTATTAATTTTTTATGTAAAATAAATCAAAATATTATTGTTGTAGTTGTTACTTTTCACAATTTCGGGAACATTTTAGGTACCTGCATTCTCAACTACTTTAGTATAGTAGAATACTTTTCATCTGCCAAGTATAAGTTGTTTTAAGTTGTGGATAAAATTTTAGTGAAAAAATGATAGTGGTTAGCATGAAATTAATTTTGGTCAATTGATTAATATATTGTCGATACGCAGGTCGTGAGTTAATCTCTCTATGCGTGCTAACACTGTATTAATTTATTGACTAACTTACTATTAAGTTAACTTTATAATTATCGGGTTTAAAAAAAATGATCAACTAGGACAATTATGGTTATCTCGACAAATATTCAATTCTTCTTCAAAAGAAAAAGGTAGTGCCTCCTATTTTATATTTGAGGATATTTTAATTTTTCTTTTTAATGATCAAGAGAAAATCTCAAATCTATGATTTTGGAGTGTCACAATTTCAAATTAATTAGAGCAAATTTAAGTATCTCGAGAATCAATTATATTCATTCCACTTAAACTCAAATGACACATAATAAGTGAAATATTTCGTGAACTTAATTGAGTTGTGTTATATATATTGAGTCTGTTGTTTGCCGATTAGACATATATAGCTAACACATTATGATTATTACAATACCATGTTATCTAGTTTACCCATAAGTCATAACCAACTCCATAAATTTCCATATACAGTAAAACCCTTATTTAGTACTACTCTATATAAGAATAATCTCTACAATCTTATAAAAAAAAATTAGTCCAAATTTGGACCAGTTATAAATAAGAATAACCTCTAAATTGTAATATCTTATATACTTTTGAAGTTCCGTATTAAGAAACTATACCTCTATATAGTAATAATTTCATATATATATATATATATATATATATATATATGAGAGAGAGAGAGAGAGAGAGAGACGATATTAATTTTAAAAGACTACATTTTCTTTAAAAGACTACATTTCTTATAAAGAACTATATTTTTTTATAAAAGACTACATTTCCTATAAAAGACTACATTTCCTATAAAAGACCATATTTTCCTATAAAAGACTACATTTCCTATAAAAGACTACATTTTTCTAGTTTGAAAATCTAAATAATTTATGTTTTCTTTAATTTTTGTTATAAAATCTATATTTTTGTCAAAGTGTATATTTTTGGGTGTTCGAAAAATATTTTGTACCAATACCTCTATTTAGTAATAACCTCTCAATTAGAATACAAATAGTTTGGTCTCAAGTCTATTTCTAAATAGAAGTTTTACTGTACTAATATTATGTTTGGATGGAAGGAATGAGGGTGAGAATGAAATGAATTATTTTTATAGAATAAAAAAAGAGAATTGTTAAATCCACAACAGAAAATGTTATTTTTACAACAAAAGTGTCGCTATAGATCCTCTACAGCGACACTTTTGTTGTGAAAATAACAAAAAATGTTGTGAATTTAACATTTCCCTAAAAAAATTATATTTAGTTGCTCCATTAGAATAGAATGAATCATTTTCATTTCTCAAACATTTATAAATTTTATTATTTGGGTAAGGATATATAAAATAATTTATTTCGGTTAAAATAAAATGAATTATTTCGCTCTCCGTTACATTACTTCATAATTTATTCTATTTTTTCATCTATTTCATTTTTTCAATCTAAAAGTAACATACCATTCCTACTAAAATTTAATTGATTTATATATTTTGAAAAAGAAAACTTCAATTGATTTTTTCCAAAGCATATTATAGGTGTATGTCAATGGAAAGAGAGTCGTAGTAGCTGCCCGCAACTCGAAAGGACCAAAATCCCAATAACACTGGAAAATTGGTGTACGCGTGGCTGGCACATTAAAGGGGTCCCCCCCTACAAATCTAGATCTGATTTTAAATTTGGGTAAGAAGGTATAAGGATAATTTAGGTTTATTTTAATTAATTTGGATGAAAAAATATAAAGACGGTTTAAATTTATTTTAATTGATTTGAACAAAAAAAAATGATAAAAAAAAAAAGAAAGAGAGAGAAAATGAAAATAAGATTATTGAAACGGAGAGAGAATGAATAATTTATTACGTTGTCATGCCTGCACACAAACAATTACTAGTATTTAAAATGGACCTCCAAATAACTTCAATTTTCAAACTTCCAATAACCAATGCAATGCTAACACCTCCAACTACAATAGTAAACAAACTGCTAAAAGTGATCTATTTTTCTTATGTCGACGGCAGAAATTTATAAAGAATTCCTACTATATATTTTGAAAAATTTTAAGTTAATTATAATTATGATGTGACGCCCCCAAAACAAGTATACATCACTCATCTTGAATCACCAAATATATGGTACATAAATCAAATACAAACTTAATTATACAATAGTCGTGTAAAATACGACAAAACATAATCTACGAATTTTAATAAGAATATTGTCATCTAGACAATATCCACACTCAATGGAGTCCTCATTACATTTATTATCACACTATTTCACAGAATAGTGAGAACTACTAATGCAAACATCTATCTGAGTCAAACTGTTTCCTCGATTCGTCCCAATTTATATATTCTCATTTCAAGAAGAAGAGCGGTGAAAGAAAGGGTGAGCTCAACTAGCCCGGTAAGAAATATTATGACTAAGATAATGCAGAATAAATTATCCTTAGCCTTCAACAGTATAACAACTGATAGAATATAATAGACAACAAGTTTTAGATCAAAAACTGCAGCGGAATAATCAATCCATTAGAAGAGTCAAGTAGAGCATAAAATTTACTATCTTCTATGATTTAAATTTTTTTTCAAAATCTTTATCACTGAGACTCAGCTTAATAAATAAAATCGAATCATCCCTGCACCACGACCAATGATATTCATGTAATCATCAATGGTCATGACTATACCGAATAATCCCTAGTCATAATCATACCAATAATCGCCCACCCGATGAACTACGGTGCCAATGATGACTTTTACCACATCATTTCGTCACATTACAGTCATGATTATACCGAATAATTTCTGGTCATAATCATACCAAGTCCATCTATGCACGTAAGCCAAAGATAACTGTAAGACCCCAAATTTTTATAAATAAAAATTGAATTTTCTCTAATTATTATTCTTGATTAATAAGGTGGTTATTTGATATAATGCTTTGGTTATGGGTGAAATGTGCAATTTTTGCAAAATAAACAAGTGGTTATTAAAATATTTATTTTTGTCGGGGAATATTCGTTTGGTCGTGGAATATTCTTGCTGTTGGGGAATATCCGTACGACGGCGCAGTCATTGGTGGGCCCCATAATGGAAAACGGTTGGATGAAAGAAAATGACAAAGATTGAGTTTTATAAATAACAGGCGTAAGTTATTACTGAATTAACCTTTGTTAGAATACCCGGTGGTTAAAATACGATGTAATATGCGTGGTCGCACAAGGTATACGCAGTATTGCATGTAAAGATTGTTGAATTATTGATCCTTACGTAAGAAGGCTTTACTCAATAATTATTACGGTGATTTACCGCTCAATATTTTATTGATTCAATAATTGTTGCGTTCTTTAGTTTATATTATTATTGTTTCAATAATTGTCACTTTACGATATTTTCCATTATCGGATCAATAATTTATATTATTTGAATAATATTATCGAGATAACATTATTGGCAATGTCTAGAAAGTTCGCATCTAAGGAGAGGTTTGGTCACCTAATGCGCGCCAAGATAAGGAGAAATCCTTATTGGAAAGCCCCTCTCTTTCACAGGAGCGGCACCGGTTGTCGATCTTTGTGATTACGTAATATTATTTTTAAATAATTAATTATTGATTATTATGATAAAAAATATTTATTTTATGTGGATATAGATGGAAAATTTTTTAATGTGACAATTGTTGAAAATTAATATTTTATCTTTTTAGATAAAATAATTCATTTAAATATATTATTTTAATAATATATTAACTGGTGATATTTTTATAATGAATGTGAGATATATGAGAATATGAGGAGGAAGAGTATTTTTGTGGCATTAAATGTTTAACATATGTTTTTGTGTGTGGTGGACACAATTCTTGATCGAAAATTTATTATGATCGTAAAATCGTTCATTTATGGATTTGGATAATTTTCATTTGGAATTTGGAAAAACTTCCTTCTGCAATGTTGTAGAGAATTGAATTTCCTATAAAAATTCGCGAGATTGAATTTTCTCGACAAAAGGGTTATTTATCATGAATTATTGAAGTTAGGAGTTCAAATAATTGATTTTTGGAAGTTTTAATTATTTTATATAAGAAAAACGTTTTTGTGGTCGTTAGCACATGGGTGGGTGATGTTTTTGACCAAAGAAGGCATGCTAGAGTTTTCAAAACATGTGGGTAGGAATTTTGAATAAATAATAATATATTTTATTAATTTAGTCTCCTTTTGGCGTTCTAACATTTTCCTATAAATAGAGAGCTAAGTTAGAATTGAAAATCACATCGAAACTAAGTTTTTTCTCTTCTCTCTCTATATTATCGAAAGCGTATTCTTGTGAGTATACTTTGAGTGTTGCTATACGGTGTGAGTTTACATCAAGACTATACCGAAATTCAGTCAGAAGTACGGTTATTTTGAGGTAAGGGATGTTATTTCTTTTGCAAATGATATTATTTTCTTCAATATCATTACGCCAAAATCTTTGTTGAACTTTTTATCAAATTTGAAACTTTTTCATGTCGGGGTTACTATTCATGAGTTACTATTCATGAGTACTATTCACAAGCGTGAAGATGTTTTTTGTGAAATTTCTATCTTTTGTGTCGGGGTTCTTATTCACGATACGGCAGACTATTCACAAATCTAAGATTATTCAATTAGAAAAATGAAAATTTTCTTTTTGTCCAAGATGTCTATTTTGGCTACTATCTTTGATTGTATCCATGTTTTGATCGTTATTTTTGAGTTACGCTTCAAAATCGTTTATTATGAAGTATTATCGATCTTGGATAAACCGTTGTCTGACGAATCCCTAATATTTGTCCTTCTATCTCATTGGATTCGTTTCTTAAAAATATTTTTCATCATCCTCGGTCCTTAATGGTGATACTTGATGAATATCTTTGGCCCAGTAGTGCAAAGATGAACGATTAATCGATGAATATCTTTGGCTCAGTAGTGCAAAGATGAGCAGTGTTGAGATGAAACATGACCAACTGGTGATTTAAATGAATATCTTTGGCTGTAGTGCAAAGATGAATATTGATTGTTATTCTGAGGATAAAATATTGATGATGGATCGTTAAACCTTAGAAGGCGGTAGAATTCTTTCTACGTGACTCTTCTAATGGATTGTTGTTCATTGCATTTGTTGATCTAAAACTTGTTGTCTATTGTATTCTATTAGATTTTTCTCTGTTGAAGACTAACGATAAGTTGTTGTATATTATCTTAGTCATAATATTCTTTACTGGACTAGTTGAGCTCACCCTTTTCCTTGTTGTTCCATTTTCTTCTCGGGAGGTGAAAACACAAGCGAGGATCGAGTTTGGTATGGAATGAAGGTTCTAGAGAGAGTTGTTTAGTAGTCCTCACCATTTTTGTAAAATAATGTATCAATAATTATGATGGGGATTTATTTGCGTGTGGATATTGTCTAGACGACAATATCTGTATTTAAACTCACAGTATGTATTGTCGTATTTCACACGACATTTGTATTATTGAAGTTGTAGTTATTTCTGTACCATGTATTTGGCGACTCAGAATGAGTTGGGTGGAATGGACCTATTTTGGGGGCGTCACAATAACTTTCATCACAATATAAGCACGAGGATGATGACAATGACATAATAATTCAATAAAATAATTTTAAGGATAAATTTTAAATATTTATAATTTAATTTATCCAGGAATCAATAACGTCCCATTTTATCAACATGATACTGCTTTGTGGAGTAAAATTCAAGAATGCTTAGAAGAATATTTCCATGAAAAGATACTGGATGAAGCGCAAATATCAAGGATATTCCACTAATTTTATGGAGTATAGAAGCCAAAACTTTTACCAACTGAGTATAATAGAATATATGAAACTACAAATAGATTTTAAATCCGTCATGCAGTAATCCGTGAGATGAGATCATTTCCACAATTTAATAAGGAATGAATACGAAGGATCATTCACCATGCATGCGATAATCCACATAAACAGGTTATTCCAACAGAATAATAAAGAATGGAATAACTGAAGAATTAACCAGGTATGCGATAGACAGTGAGACCCCAGATTTTATAAATAAAGATTTAAATTTCTCGAAATATTTTTTTAAATATTAAGGTGTGAATTTGATATAATGTTATAGTTGTGGGTAGCATTTGAAAATTTTGCAAAGTATGCAAGTTGTTATTGATGCTTACGTGATAAGTCACTCAGTTTTACTCAATTATTGCTATAGTAATTGCTGCATCATATCTCTTATATTATTGATTCGATTATTGTCACAGTATCATCTGCATAATATGTTATTTTATTAAATCAATAATTGAGACGACAAAGTTATTCATATTATTAAATTGCAATATTTACAATGTCTAGAAGTTCTGTCAAGGAGAGGTTAGGTAATTGCGCGTCAGTGAGGAGAAATCCTTACCGGAAGGCCCCCTTTTTCCTGGGAACGACCTGGTTGTTAAATATTGTGAGTTATGATATTAATGATGGATAAGTTTGTGTTGATTAAAGACGAGTTACTATTCACGAGTTACTATTTACGAGTTACTATTCACGAGTTACTATTCATGAGTTACTATTCACAAGTTACTATTCACGAGTTACTATTCATGAGTTACTATTCACGAGTTACTATTCACGAGTTACTATTTACCCAGTTACTATTCACTCTAGTATTGTGCATTCGGGTATTTGGGTACAATATTATTCCATGAGGAGATATGCTAATTTTTCAGACCGTTGGTTGAAGTTATAATAGTAAATCAATATGGATAGTTGGTTGAAGATATAATAGTGAATCAATATGGACGCTGGTGGAAAGTTATAATAGTGAATCAATATGGATCGCTGGTTTAAAAGTTAGAATAGTGAATCAGTATGGACTGTTGCTTTAAGTTTTAATAGTAAATCGATCTATACCGTCCGTTTAAAAGTAAATTGATCTGGACCGTTCATGAATTAGTTACTATTCATTCCATTCTTTTATAAATAGAAGCTCATTTCTTCATTATTTTCTTACGAATTCACTGGAACTCTAGAGAGAGAAATTATAGAGAGAAAGAAGAAGAGTATCCTACTACTTCACTACTTCTATTTCCAGTTTCTTTTATGGTAAGGGATATTATTTGTTGTACATGTAAGGGGTGTTATTCTTTCTTATTCATGAAGAGAACTTCGGTTATTTCATTCTTTATTATTCTGTTGGAATAACTTGTATATGCGGCATACCCTATACATAACCTGTATACGCGACATACCCTATACTTGGTGAAATCCTTATGTTATTCCATTCTTAATTATTCTGTTAGAATAACTTTGTGATCTGAGGCATACCCTATACATAACTTTGACATGCCAGATACCCTATACTTGGTGAAATCCTTATGTTATTCCATTCTTTATTATTTTGTTGGAATAACCTTATTACGAGGCATACCTTATATATAACCTATATATGCGGCATACCCTGTACTTGGTGAAATCCTTATGTTATTCCATTCTTTATTATTCTATTGGAATAACTCAGATATCTGAGGCATACCCTATACATAACTCAGTCTGCCAGACATACCCAAAGACTTGGTGAAATACTTATGTTATTCTATTCTTTATTATTCTGTTGGAATAACCTGTATACGAGGCATACCCTATACATAACCTGTATACACGGTATACCCTGTACTTGGTGAAATCCTTATGTTATTCCATTCTTATTTATTCTGTTGGAATAACCTGTATACGTGGACTCCCCTATACTTGGTGAAATCCTTATATTATTCCATCTTTATTATTCATTTGGAATATCACATGTCGTGTGTTTTACAGGACACGGTTAAAATCTTTATTATTCATTGGAATATCCCGTCACGTATGTTTTTACAGGACACGGTTCCGTTTTATTATTATTCTGTTGGAATAACTTTGTCATCTTGAAGTTCGCATGCATGGTGATTTCCGTTGTTATTCCATTCTTTATTATACTCAGTTGGTTAAATTTTTGACTTTTATACTCCATGAAATTAGTGGAATATCCTTGATATTTTTACTTCATCTAGTATCTTTTCATGGAAATATTCTTCTGAGCATTCTTGAATTTTACACCACAAAGTAGTATCTTGTTGACAATTTGGACATTTTTGGTTCCTAGATAACTTAATTCTTGAACTTGTTTTATTGAATTCTTATAACATTGTCATCATCCTCATGTTTATATTTTTTTGAAAGTCATCTGTGGCCTGTAGTGCATAGATGGACTTGGTATGATTATGACCAGGGATTATTCGGTATAATCATGAACGTAATATTACAAATGATGTGGTAAAATTTCTCATTGGCCGTAGTCCATTGATGGACAGTTGTTGGCATGATCATGACCATTGATGAATACACGAATATCCTTGGCCCGTAGTGCATGGATAATTTGTGGTCGTGACCCTAATGAATATCATTGGCCGTAGTGCATTGATTGACAGTTGTTGGCATGATCATGATCATTGATGAATACACGAATATCCTTGGCCCGTAGTGCATGGATAATTTGTGGTCGTGATACTAAAGAATATCCTTGGACGTAAATACTGGGGTGATTCGATGATGTGGATTATTTATTGTCGAGTCGATGATAAAAATGATGAAAACCTTTTAAATCATAAAGATAGTAGATTTTATTCTCTACTTGACTCTTTTAATGGATTGCTTGTTTATTTGATTAAACTTGATGTCTATTGTATTTTATTAGTTTAACATTGTTGAAGGCTAATGATAATTTATCCTGCATTATCTTAGTCATAATATTTCTTACTGGGCTAGTTGAGCTCACCCTTTCTTTCACTGTTCTCTTCAGGAAATGAGAACGTAGCTAGGACGAGTCGGGGAGCGGAGTGACGGTCCAGATGATAGCATTAGTATTGCTCACTATTCTGTGAAATAGTGTGATAATAATTGTAATGAGGACTCCATTGTGTTTGAATACTATCTAGAAGACAATATTCGTTTCAAAATTCTCAGCTATGTTTTGTCGTATGTTACACGACAGTTGTATAATTAAGTTTGTATTTGATTTATGTACCATGTATTTGGCGACTCAGAATAGGTGATGTATGCCTGTTTTGGGGGCGTCACATAGACCGCACAAATAGGTTATCCCAACAGAATAATAAATAATTGAACCAGGTTATGCGTAATCCGCACAGACAGGATATTCCAACAGAATAATAAAAAATGGAATAACAGAAGAATTCACGAGGCATGCGTTAAACCGCACAGACAGGATATTCCAACAGAATAATAAAGAATGGAATAACAGAAGAATTCACTATGCATGCGTAATCCGCACAGTCAGGTTATTCCAACAGAATAATAAAGAATGGAATAACAGAAGAATTTTACCACGCATACGGTAATCCGCGTATACAGGTTATTCCAACAGAATAAGAAAGAATGGAATAACAGAAGAATTCACCATGCATACGGTAATCTGCGTATACTGGTTATTCCAACAGAATAATAAAGAATAGAATAACAGAAGAATTCACCATGCATGCGATAGATCGCACAGACAGGTTATTCCAACAGAATAATAAAGAATGAAATAACAGAAGAATTTTATCATGTATGCGGTACATCGCATAGACAGGTTATTCCAACATAATAATAAAGAATGGAATAACAACCCTTACGAGTATTGAAAGAAAATAACTCTCTTCATGAATACGAAAGAATAATACCCCTTACCTTAGAAGAAACTGGATATTGGAAAAGTGAAGTAACAGACTTCTCTTCTTCTTTCTCTCTATAATTTCTCTCTCTAGAGTTTTAGTGAATTCGTAAAAAATAATGAAGGAATGAGCTTCTATTTATAGGAGAATGGACTGAATAGTAACTAATTCATGAACGGTCCAGATTGATTTACTTTTAAACGGACGGTCCATATTGATTTACTATTAAAACTTAAAGCAACGGTCCATACTGATTTACTATTAAAACTTTAAATCAGCGATCCATATTGATTTATTATTAAAATTTTAAACCAACAATCCATATTGATTTACTATTATAATTTCAACCAACTGTCTGAAAAATTATCACATCTTCTCATGGAATAATATTGTACCCAAAAATGATTTGGACCAAAAAGAAATATATTTTTCAGGTGAATAGTACTCCGTGAATAGTACTTCAAAAATAGTACCCCATGAATAGTATCCTGACACGAAAAATGTCCCAAATACCTGAGTGAATAATACTAGAGTGAATAGTAATTGGGTGACCCGTGAATAGTACTCCGGCACAAAAAGTACCCCGAATACCCGAGTGAATAATACTAGAGTGAATAATAACTGGGTGAATAGTAACTCGTGAATAGTAATCCGTGAATAGTAACTCATAAAAGAAAAATATCAAAGAAAATGATATTCCATGACGAGTACAAAAGAAATGATATCTCATACGAGTATAATAAAATATACGAATTATAGTGTATTACCTCCATCTATACCTTCATTTTTAACTTAGTCATGCAAGTATTATCAATCTTGTACCTACTCCCCTAATAGTAAATCACGTGAATCAATAGTACACACATGTGAACATATAGTTATAAGCATGTGAATTAATAGCAATTAATTCCTTATTTATCTGATTAATTACCCGATTGATCAATATAACCTCCAGACATCAATTATTATCGAAATAAATATCGATTTCTACTAACACTAATAATTCCAACACAATGGAACTATCAATTTCATCTTTAATCAACACGAACTTATTCATCATTAATATTATAACTCACAATATTTAACAACCGTGTCGTTCTGTGAAAGCGAGGGCTTTCCGATAAGGATTTCTCCCTATTGGCGCGCAATTAGATTATCTAACCTCTTCTTGACAGAACTTTTAGACATTGTCAATATTGTAATTTAATAATATTAATAACTTTGTCGTCTCAATTATTGATTTGATAATATAACATATTATGCAGATGTTACTGTGACAATAATTGAATCAATAATATGAGAGATATGATGCAGCAATTACTGTAGCAATAATTGAGTATAACTGAGTGACTTCTTACGTAAGCATCAATAATCAATACCGTGTGCTACTATGCAACCACGCATTACATCGTACTTTTACTATGAGAGTAGTTCAACAATTTTAACAGTAACACTTTCGCCGTTATTTTTATAAAAAGATAATTCTGCCGTTTTCTTACTACGACAATACTTCCGTTGTGGGGTCCACCAATGATTGTGCCATTGTACGAATATTCCTGACAAAAAGAATATTCCCCGACCAAACGAATATTATATAACAACTTGCTTACTTTGCAAAATTTATAAATATTACCCACAACTATAATATTATATCAAATCCACACCATAATATTCAAAAAAAAATATTTTGAGAAATTTAAATCTTTATTCATAAAATTTGGGGTCTCACAATCTCCTTTCCTTATGAAATTTAGCCCTCGAAATTGATGTACGTACCTTGTATGCCGAAGAGATGAGGATACCTTGACTTCATTTCAGATTCTAACTCTTGAGGTATAACCTTTGAGTGTTGAATACGATCCTTCTTATCCAAGATTTTAACACGTATCTCCTCATACGTTAAATATTCTGCTATCTCGTCTAGTTTTAATTCAATAATATGGTTCGGGTCGTCCACATATTTACGTAACATTGATACGTAAAAAAAATTGTTATAAACACGCTACATACTTAGCGGTAAGGCGAGTCTATAGGCCACAGTTCCTACTCGATCGAGGATTTCAAATGGGCCAATAAAATCGAGAGTTGAGATTTCCTCTCTTCATCGACTCTTGCTTCTAGAATAACGCCATCTTGAACCTTCTTCTTCATATTCATCAGCTTCGAGTTTGTAGCTTGAACGGCTTTAACTTTATCGATTAAAGTCAATTCTACTCGTATATTCGTTATCTTCATGTGGGTCCCTAGAGTCTTTAACTCTATCTTCATCATTTGTAAGTTATACGAAATAGGTATTTGTGTTAACAACATCGCACTCGTAAAAGCATATGATCTTCTACTCAACACGTCAGCTACCACGTTCGCTTTTCCACGATGATATTGAATGGTACGATCGTAATCTTCAACAACTTAAGCCAACGTCTTTGGCACATTATACGTTCATTTTAGGTAAAGAAATATTTGAGGGTTTTAGAAATGGATTTTGTACTGGGGTCAATACAAAATTCGATTTCACGCTCTGGGGTAGGCCAGGAAGTTCTTCGAATACGTTAGGAAATTTATTAACAATAGAAATATCATTTAAAAACTTTGACTCTCATCCAAGACTTAGATAGCACATGAAATGAAGGTTTCTACTAACGAAGTTTCAACCAATAAGTCAAAGTCTAACTTCTTTGGGGTCAAATTTAAACGTTGAGCGCAAGCAAGAGAGATAAAAGAATGGGTAGAACCGGTATCTAATAAGGTATAGACTTCGTAAAAATTTATAATTAACTAACTCGTGCTAACTTCGTTCGGTTCACTCGCTTTTTGAGAAGTCACGAAAAACGCTCTTCCTGAAACTACCGACTTTGTATTTACCATATCCGACTTTGGTGCCACCGTCCCAGCTGGAATTGACTTTGGTGCACTATAAAATCGGGCTAAGTGACCTTCTTTTCCACAATTATAACATGCTTTGGACTGCATCACGCAGTTTGGACTGATATGTCCCTCCCCTCCACATTTGAAGCATACAATTGGTGGTCGTTCTCCTTCCTAGAAAATAGGTGTTGGTGCTGCTGTCTTTCCATCGTTGTTGAACCTTCTCTTCTTGAAATTTCCACTCCTATTATCTTGGCCATGATTACCATCGAAGTGGTTACCATTCTTGGCATGATAATTTCCCCCGTGATGGTTATCATTGTTCCGATGGCCGTTGCCACCGGTACGATTATTATCGTGTTGTTGGTCGTTGCCCTTTGGTCGTGATGGTCATATTATTTTGCTCCAACTTGATGAATTCCACCTCCTTCATGTGACGAATACTTTCGGAAAGTACTTGTCGTTGAACAACTCTTGGAACTTCTCCCAAGACATCTTGAGTGCGTCGTCGGGAATGCGTTTATAGATTTCCACCGATGAATCGCTTCTTCACGCTTGACAAAAAAGGTGGCAAAGGGAACCTTTTTCTCCTCGGAGCATCCCAAGACATCAAACATCTTGGTGATCTACTTTAACCACGTCTCCGCCTTAAAGGGTTCTGGTTTTCCCAAAAACTCCGTCGGTCCCAGCTCGTTGAACTGCTTAGCAGTGACCAGCCGTGGGTTGCCACTGTTTCCACCTGCATTTTGAACAGGTGTCTCTCTCGCCTAATGTTGCATGAATTACATAAAGCCTCTGAACATCCCATCGTTCACCATTTCATTGGTGTTTTTGTTTACCTAAGTATTATTGTCTTCCTGTTGCACATTTTCCTAGATATTGATCGTTGGTGACTTAACGGTCTAATGTGCTTCATTGCTTATCTCAACATTCTCGGATGCCATTTTCAAATACTGCCACAAAACAAGGGTTAATTGACATGTCACATATTATCCCTATACTCTGACCGACCAATTAAATACCAATTAAACTTAGGTAGGTCATACTAGCGAAGGAATTCCCCGTCTCTCCCTCCTAGTTCTTTTGTCTCACATCTCGGCCTGGGGATCATATCCAGTAGCTTTGATACTAACAAAGAACGCCCCCAAAACAGGTATACATCACCCATCTTGAGTCGCCAAATACATGGTACATAAATCAAATACAAACTTAATTATACAACAGTCGTGTAAAATACGACAAAACATAATCTACGAGTTTTAATAAGAATATTGTCATCTAGACAATATCTACACTCAATGGAGTCCTCATTACATTTATTATCACACTATTTCACAGAATAGTGAGGACTACTAATACAAACATCTGGACCGTCAATCCGTTCCCTGACTCGTCCCCAGCTATATTCTCATTTCCTGAAGAGAACAGTGAAAAAAAGGGTGAGCTCAACTAGCCCAGTAAGAAATATTATGACTAAGATAATGCAGAATAAATTATCCATAGCCTTCAATAGTATAACAACTGATAGAATATAATAGACAACAAGTTTTAAATCAAAAACTGCAGTGGAATAAACAATCCATTAGAAGAGTCAAGTAGAGCATAAAATCTATTATCTTCTATGATTTAAAAAGTTTTTCAAAATCTTTATCATTGAGACTCAGCTTAATAAATAAAATCGAATGATCCCTGCACCACGGCCAATGATATTCATGTAATCATCAATGGTCATGACTATACCGAATAATTCCTGGTCATAATTATACCAACAACTGTCCACCAATGAACTACAGGCCAATGAGGACTTCTACCACATCATTCGTCACATTACTGTCATGATTATACCGAATAATCCCTGGTCATAATCATACCAAGTCCATCTATGCACGTAAGCCAAAGATGACTTTCATCACAATATAAGCATGAGGATGATGACAATGACATAATAATTCAATAAAACAAGTTCAAGGATAAATTTTAAAGATTTATAATTTAATTTATCCAGGAATCAATAACGTCCCATTTTGTCAACATGATACTGCTTTGTGGAGTAAAATTCAAGAATGCTCAGAAGAATATTTCCATGAAAAGATACTGGATGATGTGTAAATATCAAGGATATTCCACTAATTTCATGAAGTATAGAAGCCAAAACTTTTACCAACTGAGTATAATAGAATATATGAAACTACAAATGGATTTTTGTCTGCCATGAGGTAATCCACGTAGACAGATCATTTCCACAAATTTAATAAGGAATGAATACGAAGGATCATTCACCATGCATGCGGTAATCCACATAAATAGGTTATTCCAACAGAATAATAAAGAATGGAGTAACAGAAGAATTCACCAGGCATGCGATAGACCACACAGACAAGTTATCCCAACAGAATAATAAATAATGGAACCAGGTCATGCGTAATCCGTACAGATAGTATATTCCAACAAAATAATAAAGAATGGAATGACAGAAGAATTCACCAGGCATGCGATAAACCGCACAGACAGGTTATTCCAACAAAATAATAAATAATGGAACCAAGTCATGCATAATCCACACAGACAGGATATTCCAACAGAATAATAAAGAATGGAATAACAGAAGAATTCACCATGCATGCGTAATTCGTACAGATAGGTTATTCCAACAGAATAATAAAGAATGGAATAACAGAAGAATTTCACCACGCATACGGTAATCCGCGAATAAAGGTTATTCCAACAGAATAATAAAGAATGGAATAACAGAAGAATTTCACCACGCATATGGTAATCCGTGTATACAGGTTATTCCAACAGAATAAGAAAGAATGGAATAACAGAAGAATTTACCATGCATACGGTAATCTGTGTATACAGGTTATTCCAACAGAATAATAAAGAATGGAATAACAGAAGAATTCACCATGTATGCGATAAACAACACAGACAGGTTATTCCAACAGAATAATAAAGAATGGAATAACAGAAGAATTTCACCATGTATGTGGTACTTCGCATAGACAGGTTATTACAACATAATAATAAAGTATGGAATAACAACTCGCTCTCTTCATGAATACGAAAGAATAATACCCCTTACCTTAGAAGAAAATGGATATTGGAAAAGTGAGGTAGCAGACTTCTCTTCTTCTGTCTCTCTATAATTTCTCTCTCTAGAGTTTCAGTGAATTCGTAAGAAATAATGAAGGAATGAACTTCTATTTATAGGAGAATGGACTGAATAGTAACTAATTCATGAATGGTCCAGATTGATTTACTTTTAAACGGAAGGTCCATATTGATTTACGGGTTAAATGCAAGGTCGACCACTGAACTTATCTGATATTTGGGTATTGAGCCCCTTTCTTCTAGTCAACGCAAACAGAGCCCCTTTCTATTCAAAAATTTGGACTTTGAGCCCCAAGCGCCACATGTACGTTGACCGCTGACGTGGCGCCTATGTGGCAGATCTGATATGAATATTTTTCATTTTATTTTACAAGTGGACGAGCTGACGTGGCCATTTTTGAAATTTTTCCCAAAATTATATAGATGCTCAAATTCGAACTTGAAACCTCTAGTTTGAAAAATTGGTCCATTGACCAACTGAGCTACATGAGTTATTGTTATTACTTTGCAAGGATTTATATTTATAACTAAACAATTAAATCACCAAATTAAAAGACAACAGATCCCAAGCGGTTCCCATAATAATAATAATAATAATAATAATAATAATAATAATAATAATAATAATAATAATAATAATAATAATAATAATAATATAATATTAAATACCACGTCAAACCTGCCACGTGTGCCACGTAGGTGCCACGTCAGCGGTCAACGCACATGTGGCGTCTGGGGGTTCAAAGTCCAAATTTTTGAATAGAAAGGGGCTCAGTTTGCGTTGAACGGAAGAAAGGAGCTCAATACCCAAGTATCAGATAAGTTCAGTGGTCGACCTTGCATTTAACCCATTGATTTACTATTAAAACTTAAAGCAACGGTCCATACTGATTTACTATTGAGACTTTAAACCAGCGATCCATATTTATTTACTATTAAAATTTTAAATCAGCGATCCATATTGATTTACTATTAAAAATTTAAACCAATGATACATATTGATTAACTATTATAATTTCAACCAACTGTCTGAAAAATTATCACATCTTCTCATGGAATAATATTTTACCCAAAAATGATTTGGACAAAAAAGAAATATATTTTTCGGGTGAATAGTACCCCGTGAATAGTACTTCGGGAATAGTACCTCGTGAATAGTATCCCGACATGAAAAGTGTCCCAAATACCCGAGTGAATAATATTAGTGAATAGTAATCGGGTGAATAGAAACCTGTGAATAGTACTCCGGTACGAAAAGTGTCTCGAATACCCGATTGAACAATACCGGGTGAATAGTAACCGGGTGAATAGTAACCCATGAATAGTAACCTGTGAATAGTAACTCGTAAAAGAAAATTACCAAAGAAAATGATATTCCACGACGAGTACAAAAGAAATGATATCTCATACGAGTATAATAGAATATACGAATTACAGTGTATTACCTCCATTTTTAACTTAGTCATGTAAGTATTATCAATCTTGCACCAACTCCCCTAATAGTAAATCATGTGAATCAATAGTACACACATGTGAACACATAGTTATAAGCATGTGAATTAATAGCAATTAATTCCTTATTTATCCAATTAATTACCCGATTAGTCAATATAACCTCCAGATATCAATTATTATCGAAATAAATATCGATTTCTACTAACACTAATAATTCCATTTTTAATCAACATGAATTTATTCATCATTAATACTGCAACTTATAATATTTAACAATCAGGTCGTTCCTAGGAAAGAGGGGGCTTTCCGATAAGGATTTCCCCCTATTGGCGCGTAATTAGATTATCTAACATCCCCTTGACAGAACTTCTAGACATTGTCAATATTATAATTTAATAATATTGATAATTTTTTTGTCTCAATTATTGATTTGATAATATAACATATTATGCAGATGTTACTGTGACAATAATTGAATCAATAATATGAGAGATATGATGCAAGAATTCATGTAGCAATAATTGATTATAAGCGAGTGACTTTTACGTAAGCATCAATAATCAATACCGTGTGTGCTACTATGCAACCACGCGTAGACATTGTACTTTTACTACCGAGTAGTTCAACAGCTTTAACTTGGTAACACTTTTTTCGTCGTTATTTTTATAAAAAGATAATTCTGCCGTTTTCTTACTACGACAATACTTCCGTTGTGGGGTCCACCAATGATTGTGTCTTCGTACGGATATTCTTGACAAAAAGAATATTCCCCGACCAAACGAATATTATATAACAACTGGCTTACTTTGCAAAATTTATAAATATTACCCACAACTATAACATTATATTAAATCCACACCGTAATATTCAAAAAAAAATATTTTGAGAAATTTAAATCTTTATTCATAAATTTGGGGTCTCACATATGATGTATATTAATTTATGAGATTAGATTAAATTATAAAATTAGTTCATTGTATCAAATATATTATAAAAATATTATTAATTAAATTTATCCACTTAACTCATAATAAAAAAATTCAGATTGTGATGTGATTTTTTTTTTAATTTTAATGACAATTTTGTACATTGTAAGTGTTGGAATATAGAGCAGAATTAACAAGACGAATAATACAGTAAATTGGAACAACTTAGTTGGAAACCGAGGTGTAGCAACGCTACTGTCCTAAAAAGTGATTTTGTCCCCAGGTACAAATGGGCTGCTAACGATCACTCTTCAGGATTCAACGGCGAAGTTCACAACAAAGGCGGTTTATATAAGGAGAAGAAGATGATAATAATCTGCAATACTGGTATCTATATAAGGATGATCATCAGAATGTTGGACACAAATTAACGTTGTTGGGAAATAAATACGTTCAGAAATGGCTAGGGTATTAAAAGAAATAAAAGTTAGGGATTTAAGTAAAATAGTGGGCTACCTGGGTTCATCCGCAAGGCATAATCCACCGGATCGGCACCCCCCTGCGCGGGCGTATCGCCCGCACACATGTACTAAGGTTTTCTGACCGAAAGTCCAAGAACCAAGCTTGGCCTTAGCCCAATTCCTTAGTCATCCTCATGTGCGCGAGCCCATCCTTATTTCCTCAACCATGTTACTAAACCCAAGACAACATGTACTAATCTACACAAAGAAAAAAAATAGATGATATGGGACTATGTCAAATTTAGAAATTTTGGAGCATAACCAAAAATTCCCCACATGATCCAAAATTATCAAAGAGAGAAAAATTACAAGGAAGTGAGAAGGGCAATGGATTTTAGATACATAACGTCGATACCTTATGGGTTTGAATCGACACTTAGTGGAACAAGCTCGTGATTGTAGATTATAGGTGAACTATATTTTTGAACCCATTATCTATGATACAAACCAATTGAACTTGCACACATATCTAAAAATCCTGAATCCACACAAGTCCGCAGTTGGGCGTGTTCTAGGCCATGCGCCATATCCCATATTTTCATAAAGGCTCTAGAGAGTTTGCCAAAGACTCTCATAGGAAGCGACCTACACTTACACCTTTATATAGCTGAACCCATCAAGTGTAAACTGACATACACCACCCTTTAGGGCTATGAGTTTTATTAAGAATCTAAATGATTCATCCTATCACAATTTGTCAGTAAGCACTACATACACACAGGGAGAAATATAAATAATTATGTGCTTTAATTAAATAATTACATGACTTGTTATTACTCATCGAACCCAATTCATGGGATCTCTAATCACATGGGTTGGGTTTCCATCACATATTATTTACTCAAAATGTTGGCAATAGTCTCATCCCTCTAGATGCTTCTTGAACTACCTTTTTACTCAATCCCTTAGTAAGCGGATCCGCCAGGTTCTTTTCAGACCTCATAAATTCCATGGAAATAACCCGAATTCTTTGATCGATCTCCTCGCATAATATTATGCCTCAAGCGAATATGTCTCTGTTTTCCATTATAAACATGGTTCATTGCCCTGCCAATAGGTGCTTGAGAATCACAATGCAAAGAAATAGAGGGAATTGGCTTAGACCACAATGGTATGTCAGCCAATAAATTCCTTATCCACTCTGCTTCTGTACCTGCCAATTCTAAAGCAATAAATTCAGATTCCATAGTAGATCTAGCAGAACAAGTTTGTTTAGCAGATTTCCAAGAAATAGCTCCTTCACCTAAAGTAAACACATAACCACTAGTGGAGTTTGTTTCATCATTATCAGATACCCAATTAGCATCACAATATCCTTCTAAAACACTAGGATGACCAGTAAAATGTACACCTACATTAACTGTTCCTTTTAAATACCTCATTAGTCATGACAATGCATTCCAATAATCTTGTGAAGGATTATGTGTATATCTGCTAAGTCTACTAATGGCATATGCAATATCAGGCCGAGTACAGTTCATTAAATGCATTACACTACCAATGATTCTAGCATATTCAATTTGTGCAATACCATTCCCTTTGTTTTTTTTAAATGCACACTATAAAACTAAACCATTTGCATGTTTATTTATTTTCATGCCAAGAATCAAATCCACTTATCCTAAATCTTTCATGTCAAATTTAGAAGATAAAAATTCTTTAGTAGTTTTCACAACTTTCTCATCAGTATCAAATATTAGCAAGTCATCCACATATAAACAAGTAATCACACCACAATTTCTATTGAATCTACTATAAACACAACTATCAGATTCATTTGTCACAAAATTATTAGACAAGAGAGTTTTATTAAATTTGTCATTCCATTGTTTTGGCATTTGTTTCAAACCATACAAAGATTTTACAAGTCTACACAATTTTTGTTCTTCACCTGGAACAACAAACCCTTTAGGTTGACACATATATATTTAATTCTTCATTTAACTCTCCATTCAAAAAAGCAGTTTTAACGTCCATTTGGTGGATTGTCAATTTATGAATAGAAGTCAAAGCAATTAAAATTCTTATAGTTGCTAATTTAGTCACTAATGAGTAAGTGTCAAAATAATCAAACCACCCTTCCTTTTGAGTAAACCCTTTTGCTACAAGTCTTGCCTTAAATTTAATAATAGACCCATCAGTTTTTAAATTATTTTTTAAACACCCATTTACATCCAATAGGTTTACATCCTCTAGGTAAATTAACTAGTTTCCATGTATGTTTAGACATAATAGAATCTATTCACTATTAATAGCATCTTTCTAAAAATTTGCATCAATAAATTTCATTGCTTCTTCATAAGTTTTAGGGTCATCTTCAGTTATAAAAGCAGTTATAAAATCTGGACCAAAAGTTTTCTCAAAACGTTGTATTTTACTTCTAGTAGATGCAGGTACAGGTTCTTTATCTTTCCTTTTAAGAGGTTCACTTGAAGAAGGATTGCCCTCATCTCTTATTTTCATTAGAAATATATTTTCAAAAAATTCTACATCTTTTGTTTCCAAAATTGAATTATTTTGATAATTATTAGTTGCATCTTTAATTACCAAAAATCTATAAGCAGCACTATTAGAAGCATATCCAATAAAAATGCAATCCATTGTTTTAGGTCCAATTTTATTCCTTTTAAATTCTGGTTTAGCTACTTTAGCTAGACACCCCCACACTTTAAGATACCCCAAATTAGGTGCATGTTTCTTCCATAAATGACAAGCTTCTCCCCACATATTAGAAGGTAAACCAGAACTAATTAACATAGCATTCATCATATCTTTAAGTGTTCTATTTTTCCTTTTTCCGACTCCATTAGACTATAGAGAATAAGGAGGAGAAGTTTCATGTATTATTCCGTTTAGTTCACAAAATTTTTTAAGACTTCCCGATTCATTTTCACCTCCACGATCAGATCTAAGTCTTTTAATTTTCCTTTCTAACTGATTTTCAACTTCTGCTTTATATTTAATAAATATTTCTTCTACTTCATCTTTAGAGGAAAGAAGATAAATATGGGTATATCTAGACATATCATCTATAAAAGAAATATAATATTTCTTACCACCTCTACTCGTAGTATTTTTAAAATCAGCTAGATTACTGTGAATTAACTCAAGTAATTCAGTTTGTCTTTCAACACTTTTAAAAGGTTTCTTAGCATGTTTTGCTTCTACAAAAATTTCACATTTATTAAACTCGGTATTTGCAAGATTAGGTATAAGTTCAATTTGTTTCAATTTTTTAATAGAAGCCATGTTTACATGTCCTAATTGGCATGCCACATATCTAAAAATTCAACAATATAAGCAAAAGAAGCATTCTTATTATTCAATTCAACAGAAGCATCAAGTACAAATAAACCCCATTACAAAAACCTTTCCCAACAAATTTCCCATTACGAGTAAGTACAAGTTTATCAGACTCAAACACAAGCTTAATGCCAGCTTTGTTCAACAAAGACCTGGACACAAGATTTCTACGAATATCGGGCACATGAAGTACAAGTTGTAGGGCAATTTTTTTCCCAGAAGTTAATTTTAGTAAGACTTTCCCTTTTTCCGCAACATTGGTGGCTCGAGAATCCCCCATAAAAACCTTTTCTCCATTAGTCACATTTTCGTAGTTGAGAATTACGTCTCTATTCAGCAAGAAATGTGTCTAGGGCCCCCAGATCTACTACCCATTCCGTGAAGTTGTCAACTAGGTTTACTTCCGAGACAACAACAACAATTATATCATCGAATTCAACCAAGTTTGCTTGGGGCTTAGGCTGAGAGTTATTATTTTTGTTATCTTGCCCCTTGCGAAAGTGACACTTTATAGCAATATGGCCAGGTTTGCCACATACGAAGCAAGGACATTTAGTGAAAGGTTTCTGAATTTGATTGGAATTCTTGAACCTATTATCATTTCTTCCCATTGATTTAGAATTTTCCCCTTTGTAGTTTTTGGATTGATAATTTTGGCTCTTCCATTGTGGCTTTTGTTCTACGAGATTAGCTTTGACAGTATGACTTGGAACTACATCTCTTCTTTCTTTAGCCCTGTTTTGTTCTTCAATATGGATGTGTGCTACTAATTCCTGCATAGAGAAATCTTTAGTTTTATGTTTTAGATTCATTTTATAATCTTTCCACGAGGGTGGTATTTTTTCGATAAGTACAACAACTTGAAACGTCTCACATATTTTCATTCCTTCCCCAATAACTTCCCCCACAATTGTTTGGTATGTATGAACTTGATCTATAACTGATTTTCCATCTTGCATCTTAAAATCTAGAAATTTTCTCGCAACATATTTCTTAAGGCCAGAGTTTTCAACAACATATTTAGATTTTAAAGCTTCCCAAATCTTCTTAGCACTTTCATACGAATAATAAATCTCAAACAATGAATTAAACAAGTAGTGCAATAAGTATCTACAACATGTACGATTATCCTTAATATAATCCCCTTTTGCAGACTTATCAGAATTCGATTTTTCAACAATTTCAATAGCAGCAGGAGTAACATCACTAACAAAAGTAACATGAGCATCCATATATAACACATATTCCAAATTCATGGTTTCCAAATAAAACAGTATATCTTCAGACCATCTCTTAAAATTAGAGCCATCAAAACATTCAATTTTTGAAAGGTCTAAAGTAGTTTTCATCTTGTTAATAAACTGTAAATTCACTTTTTAGATTGTTGGAATATGGAGCAGAATTAACAATACGAATAATACAGTAAATTGGAACAACTTAGTTGGAAACCGAGGCGTAGCAACGCTACTGTCCTAAAAAGTGATTTTGCCCCCATTGATAATAATCACAGGTACAAATGGGCTGCCGGCGGTCACTCTCCAGGATTCAATGGCGAAGCCTTCACAACAAAGGCGATTTATATAAGGAGAAGAAGATGATAATAATCTGCAATACTGGTATCTATATAAGGATGATCATCAGAACGTTGAACGTTGGGGGATTAATAACGTTAATGAAAAACGTTTAGAAATGGCTAATTAAGCTATATCTTTAGGGTATGTCCCTTAGCCATATTATTGTAAGGCTACTCATTTTTGTCAATATTATTGTAACTGGCTTTTATAAATTGTGATTTTTTCACTAATTTTATAGCTCCATCATCTTTTGGCCTGTCATTAGATGATTAAGCTATATCTCTGGGATATGCCCCTTAGCCAATTTATTTTTTGGTCCCATTTATATAACAAGCAAACTTAGCAAAATAAATATATTATATTATATTAAATTAAATAAAATCACATATATTATGAAATTAAGGATACACAATTAACTTGGAAAAAAAAATGAATTTTTTTATTGAATTGAAGTATTTTGTTTATATCATACTTTCTAAAAGTATAAATAATTAAATTTATTTATTTTTGATAATAAAATCTCTTTTTATTAAAGAGTGGCATATTTATAAATAAGTTCATTTGACTTTATATCATTTTATGTCAATATTTTTATAAATGTTCTACTTATTATTATAAATTAAATAAATATCTTAATGTGTGGAATTGTTTTTTAGTATTCAGTTATTAACTTTTAAGGCGTTTGTTGAGATTGGACCTCCAAACGTTGTATTATTATTGATGTGTTGTGCTTAAATTTTAAACGTAATATTTATGATTTAAATAAATTATATTTAAATTAAAGTACTTCTAAACCAAAAAAATAATAATTTAAGTTTTAAATGCATTAAACTCTCCAAGATTTCAACTGCTAATATATATATCTACTTTTTTTTTAATTCTTTTTGATGTTTTTTTAGTTCTAAACCTAATACTACTAGAAATTTGGATTTGATTAGCAGTTGAACCGGTTCAAATCAAAACAGGTTGGCATTTCTGTCTGAATTGGACTAACTACTCAGTTTTGATCAAAATCTAAATTGAACAGGCTGACCACCGGTCAAACCGATTAACTTGACTTAGTGAACCACCTTTTAATTATTTTTTAATATTATTTTGTACAAAAAAATTTTTATTATTAAAATTAACTACTTTTAGTAATATTGTAACTCAATTTTATTATATTTTAGTTCATAAAAAATGAGATTTTTTTAATTACTAATAATATATATTTTTATATATTTATGATGTGACGCCACCAAAATAAGTCCACACAATCTATTTTGTGTCGCCAAAATACACACTACAAAATCTAAATACAAATCTTCCAATTTATAACTATTAAACTGTCGTGCAAAATACGACAACACATAAGCTATGAGTTCAATACAAATAACAGTACTCACACTACAAACCAATGATACTTTACATAAAGGTACAGTCGATTACTATTTAAGAATTAAAATGTTTGAAAAATGCTCAAGGAAGCCTTTATACATGGAAAGCCATGCATCAAAGTTATAATAGATATCATAGGACTTGAGAATTAACCTTGGTTGACCCAATAGACCCCAAAGATGAACAAGAAGATTATTATCCTGTTTATTCCAATGGTGTGTATCTTCTTGCCATATAATTATCTCCATTGTCTCAAACTAAGGATTATATTCCAACCATACTCCAAGATTATATAGATAATACTCATAGATATAGTCAGCAAGTGGATGCGTACAATCATATCTTATGATAACACGAATTTATATGTGGTTAGACATCATGTATGATAGTGACAACACACCCTTTAAGCTTTTCGTACAATTCTGTCCTCCTCATTCTAATGGGGTGTATTTTTGACGCTTCCAAAGTCGGGTTCTCATCACCATATTGTTGTTCACCAAAATTAACTATTAAATGACGTATAAAATACGACACACACATTTTAAGTCCTCAAAACAATTATATATTGTCATACTATTTTATAATGTTTTGAGAAATTTCAACAGTCATAGACCATCACTCTATTCCCATGTTATTCCCTCTCGACCCAGGTACACTTTTATTACCTGAAAGGAATTGTGAAGCAAAAGGGTGAGCACAAATAGCCCAATAAAGAGTATTATGACTAAAGATAATTAAATTATCAATAGCCTTCAATAGTAATAAATCAGATATTTAGAACATATGGTAGATGATAAAAGTGTTCAACCATAATTGCAGCGGAATCAACAATTCATTAGAAAAGTCAAGTAGAACATAACGTCTACTATCTCCTCCAAATTAAAAGTCCATCATTTATTTTTCATTCATGTAATACCCATCAACAGTTCTTTGTTATACGTAAGACAAAGAGAACTTTCATCACCTGTCTTCACCTGAACCACCAAAAATTATAGTTAAATTCACAATTCATGTTTATAATCATCTAAATTAACAATTTCTTATTGCCACAAATGCTTAATAGAACTTTCACTCAATGTCCTTGCCACAAAGGCTAAAGACACTCGATATTCATATCATCTTTACACCCTATATACACCAAAGACATTCAAATGTAACAACAATGGTCATGATCATACCAATCAATTGTCTATCTTTGCACTACGGGCCAAAGATATTCAACTGTAATATCAATGATCATGATCATACCAATTAATTGCCTATCTTTGAACTACGGGCAAAAGATGTTCAATTGTAAAACCAATGATCATGCCAAACAATAGTCTATCTTTGCACTACGGGCCAAAGATATTCATTTGTATCATCAATGGTCATGATTATGTCAAACACCTGTCCATCTTTGTACTACGAGCCAAAGATATCAATCAACAGTTCTTCTTTGCACTACGGGCCAAAGAGAACTTTCATCACAAGTCTTTATCTGTAACATTAAATGTCATGATTATACCAATACACAGTTCTTGGTCATAATCATACCAATCAATAATTCATCTTTGCACTACATGCCAAAGATATTCATCAATCACCAGTTCATCTTTGCATTACGGTTAAAGATATCAATCAACAGTTCTTCTTTGCACTACGGGCCAAAGATATCTTTCATCACAAGTCTTTATCTGTAACATTAAAGGTCATGATTATACCAATACATAGTTCCTGGTCATAATCATACCAATAAACAATTCATCTTTGCATTACGGGCCAAAGATATTCATCAATCAACAGTTCATCTTTGCACTACGGGCCAAAGATAACTTTAAACACAATTTAAATCTGAGGAGTATGACAATGATGTAAAGAATGAATTAAGTGAGATCAAAGATAAATATTAGAGATTTATAATTCAATTTATCTAGAGTTTAATAATGTTCAAATGGTCAACATGATGATCAAAATGTGGATTCAAATTTAAGAATAAGATTCATATATTAAAGATAATTTGAACAGAAAAAGAAACTAATTTCATTGTGAATAATACCCTGACATAAATAGTACCTCGAATGAATAGTACTCCGTCATGCAAAGTACCCCAAATGAATAGTACCTCGACATGAATAGTTCCTTGACATGAATAGATTAGAATTATAGAAGTAATACTTACCATAAAAAGTTTAGATTTTGAAATATGAAATGAAATAATATACGAAACTGCAAATAGATTTTCACCCGTTATACGGTAATCCGCGTAGACAGATTATTTCCACAACTTAATAAAGAATGAATACGAAATGTTATTCACCATGCATGCAGTAATCCGCGTAGACAGGTTATTCCCACAGATTAATAAAGAATGAATACGAATGGTTATTCACCAGGCATGCGATAATCCGTGTAGACATGTTATTCCCACAAATTAATAAAGAATAGAATGACAACCCTTACGAGTATGAAGTAATATCACGTAAGAATATAAAAGAAATAACATCCTTTATGAATACGAAAGAAATAATACCCCTTACCTTAGTAGGAGATTAGATACTGCAATAGTGTAGTAGCAGAATATTCTTCTTCTTTCTCTTTTATTCTCTCTCTATAGTTTCTCTCACTATAACTTGTGATTATAACTTTGCTCTTCAAAAATGGTAGGAAATAATTAATGGATGGAGGAGTATTTATAGGCTAGGAAAAGGTGACAAATTATAAGGTTAATTATACTTTAATACATTCATCTTTACCTCTATTTTTAATTTAGTCCATCAAGTATTATCAATCTTGCATAACATCCCCTAACAGTTCCTTGCATGTGAACTAATAGTAATTAATTGCTCATTTATCCGATTAATTATCCGTTTGGTCAATTTAACATTCATAAATCAATTATTATCAAAATAAATGTCGATTTTCATTTAACATTAATATTTCCAATACAATGGAAATATTTTTATCAATAATTATTCCTCATTAATATTATAACTCACAATATTGACAACTAGATCCTTCCCAGGAAAGAGGGGGCTTTCCGATAAGGATTTGTCCTTATTGACGTGTAATTAAATAACCTAACCCCTTTCCTCGACAGAATTTTCTAGACATTGTCAATAATGCAAATAATAATATGAGTAACTGTGTCGTGTCAATTATTGATTTAATAATATAAAATATTGTACAGATGATACTGTGACAATACTTGAATCAATAATATGTGATACTATGTAGCAACTATTGTGGCAATTATTGAATGAAACTGAGTGACATCTTACGTAAGCATCAATAATCAGAGATATTGTGCAATACCGTGGTATATCTTGGCAACAACGCGACATCTTGCATTACTTTTATCACCGTGTATTTCAACGGTTTAACAAAGAAAAGTCTTCATTAGTTATTTTTATAAAAAGATTATTTTTATCGCTTTCTATATCCGATAAGTATTCTATTGTGGGGTCCACCAATGATTGCGCCGTTGTACGAATATTCATCTACAAAAAGAATATTACCAGACCAAACGAATATTCCCCGACACAAGTAATATTTTATGACAACTTGCTTACTTTGTAAAATTTGCATATATCACCCATAACTATAACATTTATTAAAGGGTTAAATACACTTTTCCCCATTCTACTAGGGTCGATTTACAAATGCATCACTGAAGTGAATTTTTTTACAATTAACTTATTGAACTACAATTTTTTTACAATCCGTTACATTTTCTGTTAAATAAGTTGAATTTTAACAGAATTAAGGCAAGTGATTGGGATGTGGTGTCCATGTCATGTGTTTGTCAAGTTAACTTGCCATGTGGAAAATAAAATTAAAAAAACTAAATATTCAAAGAAACATTTCAACCTTTCTCTATCCTTCGTCTCTCACTCATCCTTATCTCCATCCTTCACATTTTAGCCCCAAATCATCATCACCATCATCAACACACCAAAATTGGCAGCAACAACACCAACTTCCATTTTCTTTCTACTAATTTCTTCTTACACCACTCCATCCCATCAATTCTTTCCATTTTGTTAGTGCTCTTAGATTTTGACTTCTATATCCCAACAACCAAGCTCCACACAACCACCAGTACCACTTCCGACGGCAACTACAGCGAAGGCTGCAAATTCCCTATTATAAGATCTTAAAGTCGAAAGGGAAAACATGTTTGCTCGAATGAGAGAGGATATGAGAAAATTTGTGGCTATCAATTAAATCAACTAAGAATTCAATAAGGAAAAGGGGCATATCTGCAATGAAAGATCTCAATTTTCGATGATGAAGAAGGCCCAAATCTTAGATCGTTGCTTACTCACACCTCCCCCACCATCAAACCTTTCAGTTTCCCCCAAATAGATGCTTCCATGATTGAATATCCCAACCCTAAAGATTTAAACATGTGTTCTGGGTTTGACAATAATAAACTAATTGTTGAACCAGGATCTGTGACGCCTCCAAAATAGGTATACATCACCCATTCTAAGTCGCCAAATACATGATACAGAAATCAAATACAAACTTCATTTATTCAATACGACAAAACGTAGCTGAGAGTTTTAACACGAATATTGTCTCATAGACAATATCCAAACTCAAATGGAGTCCTTATTACAATTATTATCACACTATTTTATAAAATAGTGAAGACTACTACAACCATCATCTCGGACCATCACTCCATTCCCCGACTAGTCCCGGTTACGTTCTCATTTGTTGAAGAGAACAATGAAAGCAAAAGGGTGAGCTCAACTAGTCCAGTAAGAAATATTATGACTAAGATAATGCAGAATAAATTATCGTTAGCCTTCAACAGTGTTAAACTGATAGAATACAATAGGCAACATGTTTAACTGCAGCGGAATAGACAATCCATTAGAAGTGTCAAGTAGAACATGATATCTACTATCTTCTATATATGAATTAAAAGTTTATCATCAATTTTATCGCTGAGACTCAGCTTAATAAATAATCCACATCACTGAATTATCCACGAGCTACGGGCCAATGATATTCATTATTATCACATCTACGAATCATCTATGCACTACGGGCCAAGGATATTCGTTATTATCACCAATGGTCATGATCATGCTAACAACTGTCCATCAATGCACTACGGGCCAATGAGGACTTTTATCATTTGTAACATTATAGGTCATGATTATACCGAATAATCCTTGGTCGTATATAATCATACCAATCAACAGTCCACTTATGCACTACGGGCCAAAGATAACTTTCATCACAATATAAACATGAGAATGATGACAATAATATAAGAATTCAATCAAATGAAATCAAGTATAACTATTAAAGATTTTTAATTTATCCAGAGTTTAAAAATGTCCAAATTGACAACATGATAACTGCTTTATGGACTAAAATTCAAGAATAATATCCATGTATCAAAAATAATGTGGACAGAAAAGAAATCAATTTTTTGGGTGAATAGTACCCAAGTGAATAGTACCCAGTGAATAGTACTTCATGGATAGTACACCGTGAATAGTATCCCGACATGAAAAGATTAAAATTTAACAAGAATGTTCAGAAAAATATCCTTGTGAAACGATACTAGATGAAGCGCAAATTTCAAGGATATTTTACTAATTTCAAAGAGTATAGAAGCAATACTTAACAAAATGAGTGTAGAATTCAGAATCTGAAACGAAATAATATTACTTACATACTACAGAGTATGGAAGAAAATATTATTTCTTACGAATATTGAACAAAAATAACATCCCTTACTTTAAAAGGAGATTACTTCTGAATGGTAGGGCGGAGATATTCTTGAAGAAAACTTCTACTATTTTCTACGCTCAAAGCTTCCTTAAACTCTAAAGAAATACGCTAAATATTATAGAAGAAAAATTCTCTGATTCTGGTGTAATTTTCAATTCTAAAATATGCATCTTATTTATAGGAGAATGGAAGGATACTATTTAGAATTTTATTCACAGACCAACAGTTGAAAATTTCACGGGCAAGTTCGCGGGAAAATCGAAAGAAATTTCTTGATTTTACTATGCTGCAGTATACATCACTATGCACACACTATACAGTATTATGTAATACTATGCAGTACTATGCAAGTAAAATAAAATATATTCTATTTTATATAAAAAACAAAATTTATATATATATATATATATATATATATATATATATATATAACATCCACTCACACACACACACACACACACATTATATATATATATATATATATATATATATATATATATATATATATATATATATAACTAAGATAACTTCTATCGATGATTTTGAAAATGAGTAAGTGGGGGTCCAAATAATACACCAAACTTACAACAAATGCTTCATAAAAATCCCCTTTATTTATCTCAATTCACTTGGCTTCACAAAACACATTTTTAATAATATTTTTTTCATCATTAATATTATAACTCACAATATTAACAACCAGATTATTCCCAAGAAAGAAGGGGCTTTTCGATAAAGATTTCTCCTTATTGGCACGCAATGAGGTGACCAAACCCCTTTCTTCGACAAAACTTTATAGACATTGTGACACTCCCAAAATAGGTATACATCATCTATCTTGAGTCGCCAGAAAATACACTACTGACAACTCTATTTATACAACTGTCGTGCAGAATACGACTACAGTTAAACTGTGAGTTTTAATACAACTATATATATAACTCTCGTGGTACCTTGACCACAACACCTTACAATGGTACCTTACATATAGGTACAATCAATAACGGGTTTAGAAAATAAAATATTTGGAAAATACTCAAGGAAACCTTCGTACATGGGAGGCCATACGTCTAGGTTATGATAGATAACATATGTCCACAGAATTATCCTTGGTTGACCCAATAGTCCCCAAAGAAAAACAAGAAGATTGCTATCATGTTCTTTCAAATGGTGAGTCTTCTCTTGACATATAATTATCTCCATTGTCTCTAATTGAGAATTATATTTCAACCAAACTCCAAGATTATATAGGTAATGCTCGTAGATATACTCAGCAAGTGGATGTGCACAACCATGTCTTATGATAACACGAAGTCATATGTCATTAGACATCTAGTCTGATAGTGGAAAAACACCCTTCCAAAGTTGGGTTCGCTTCGCCCAAATTGATTCACCAAATATAACTATTAAATGTCGTATAAAATAAAACACACTTATCTAAAGTTCTCAATAAAATTATTTCCATACTGTTTAGGGAGAACCTCAACAGCTATAGACCACCGTTCTAATCTCCTGTTACCTCCGCTCAACCAAGCTACACTCTTATTACCTAAAAGAAATTGTGAAGCAAAAGGGTGAGCACAACTAGCCTAGTAAAGAATATCATGACTAAAGATAATTAAATTAACAATAACCTTCATTAGTAAAAAATTAGAGATTTCGAACATATAGTAGATGATAAAACTTTTAAACCATAGTTGCAGCGGAACAAGCAATTTATTAGAAGAGTCAAATAGACCATAAAGTCTATTATCTTCTCTATGTTAAAAGTCCACCAACAATATTTTATCCCTGTAACATCAATCAATAGTTCCTGTCCACAATCATGTGAACAACTCATAATCATAATTGTGGTTATAAATTCCTCTTTGCACCCAGAACGAAGATAATCAAAGATCATGATTATACCAAATCACAGTTCCTGTTCATAATCATAATAATAAATTCATCTTTGCACTACGGGCCAAAGATATTCATTAACAGTTCATCTTTGCACTACATGCCAAAGATATACAACTGTATATTAGAAGAGTCAAGTAGAGCATGATATCTACTATCTTCTACGAATTAAAAGTTTATTATCAATATTTTATTGCTAAGACTCAATTAATAAATAATCCACATCATCGAATCATCCCTGCATTACGGCCAAGGATATTCATTAGTATCACGACCACAAATTATTCATGCACTATGGGCCAAGGATAATCGTGTTTTCATCCACGGTCATGATCACGCCATAAAACAATTCATCTTTGAACCCTTGGCCGAAGAGAACCCATGGTCATGATCATACCAAAAATTGTCCATCAACGCACTACGGGCCAATGAGGACTTTTACCATATCATTTGTAACATTACGGTTCATTATTATACCCAATGATCCCTGGTCATAATCATACCAATCAACAGTTCATCTATGCACGTAAGCCAAAGATGACTTTCATCACAATATAAGCATAAAGATGATGACAATGATATAAGAATTAATCAAACGAAATCAAGGATAAATTTTAAAGACTTTAAATTTATCCAGAGTTTAAAAAAATCCAAATTGTCAACATGATACTGCTTTGTAGAATAAAGTTCAAGAATAATATTCATGTATCAAAAATAATTTGGACAGAAAAAAAAATATTTTTTGGGTGAATAGTACCCCGTGAATAGTATCCTGAGAATAGTACTTCGGGAATAGTACCTCGTGAATAGTACCCCGACACGAAAAGTGCCGAAAATATCCGAGTGAATAATATTTGTGTAAATAGTAATCGGGTGAATAGTAACCCATGAATAGTAACTCGTGAATAATACTCCGACACAAAAAGTGCCCCGAATACCAGAGTGAATAATATTCGAGTGAATAGTAACTGGGTGAATAGTAACCCGTAAATAGTAACTCATGGATATTAACTCGTGAATAGTACTCATAAAAGAAAAATACAACAGAAAACGATATTCCATGATGAGTACAAAAGAAATAATTTCTCATACGAGTATAATAGAATATACAAAACTGCAAATGGATTTTCACCCGCCAAGTGGTAATCCACGTAGACAGATCATTTCCACAATTTAATAAAGAATGAATACGAAGGGTCATTCAACATGCATGCGGTAGTCCGCGTAGATAGGTTATTCTAACAGAATAGTAAAGAATGGAATAACAGAAGAATTTCATCATGAATGCGAGTGAGGCAGCGAGAGCGAGTTATTCCAATGTAATAATAAAGAATGGAATAACAGAAGAACTTCACCATGCATGCGGAAGTCTGCATAGAAAAATTATTCCAACATAATAATAAAGAATGGAATAACAACAATTACGTGTATTGAAAGAAAATAACTTTCTTCATGAATACGAAAGAAATAATACTCCTTACCACAACAATGATATCCCTTACAACTGTTGAATAAAAATAATATTCCAACGAATATTTAACAAAGATAATATTCCAACGAATATTTAACGAAGATAATATTCCTACGAATATTGAACGAAGATAATTTTCTCTATGAATATTGAACGAAAATAATATTCATACGAATACGAAAAATAATATCTCTTCATAATATGAAATAAATAATACCCCTAACCTCAAAAGAAGACTGGATACTGGAATAGTGAAGTAGCAGACTTCTCTTCTTCTTTCTCTCTATAGCTTCTCTCTCTCTATAATTGCTCTTACGAGTCTTAGTGAATTTGTGAGAATGAAGGAAGAATGAGCTTCTATTTATAGGAAAATATAGTATCGATAATTGCACGTTTTGGGGCTCAAAATATTACAGTATAATACCCTCCTCTTTTTCTTTATTTTTAATTTAGTCATGCAAGTATTATCAAACTTGCACCACCTCCCCTAATAGTAAATCATGTGAATTAATAGTAAATTATGTGACATAATAGTTCTATACATGTGAAAAAAATAATTACAGTATAGTACCTTCATCTATACCTTCATTTTTAATTTAGTCATGCAAGTATTATTAATATTGCACCAACTCCCCTAATAGTACATACATGTGAATCAATAGTACACACATGTGAATACATAGTTATAAGCATGTGAATTAATAGTAATTAATTGCTCATTTATCCGATTAATTACTCGATTAGTCAATATAACCTCCAGATATCAATTATTATCGAAATAAATGTCGATTTCTACCAACACTAATAATTTTCACACAATGGAACTATCAATTTCATCTTTAATCAACACGAACTTATTCATCATTAATATTATAACTCACAATATTTAACAACAAGGTCGTTCCCAGGAAAGAGGGGGCTTTCCGATAATGATTTCTCCCTATTGGCGCTCAATTAGATTATCTAACATCTCCTTGACAGAACTTCTAGACATTGTCAATATTCTAAATAATTATATGAATAACTTTGTCGTCTCAATTATTGATTTAATAATATAACATATTATGCTGATGATACTGTGACAATAATTGAATCAATAATATGAGAGATATGATGCAGCAATTACTGTAGCAATAATTGAGTATAACTGAGTGACTTCTCACGTAAGCATCAATAATCAATAGTGTGTGCTACTATGCAACCACGCGTATTACTGTACTTTTACTACCGAGTAGTTCAACAGTAAAACTTTTGCCGTTATTTCTATAAAAAATTAATTATGTCGTTTTCTAAATACGACAATATCTCTGTTGTGGGGTCCACCAATGATTGTACCATCGTACGAATATTTCTTGTTAAAACGAATATTCCCCAACACAACGAATATTTTATAACAACTTGCTTACTTTGAAAAAATTTCACATATCACCCTTAACTTTAACCTTTTATCAATTTAACCAATTACTAAATAGAATAATTATAAGAAAATTGAATACTTTCATTTCATAAAATTTCAGGGTCTTACAATCTCCCCTCCTTATAAAATTTCGCCCTCGAAATTTACGTACCTGGTAGTTCGAAGAGATGAGGATACCTTACTTTCTTTCCGGATTGTACCTTCTCAGTTATTTCCTCTGTATCATGATTTTTCCATTGCTCATCTCCTGTATTTCAGATATCATTCTAGAATATATCTTCAAAATAAAAGTTAATTGACATATCATAATTTGTCAACTTATCAAGTAAAAATTTTAGCTTAGGTAAGTCACACACTAGGGAAGTATATTACTCGTCTCTCCCCTCCTAGTTCTAGACTCATATCTCCGCCAGCGACCATATCCCTAAGCTCTGATACCAAATGTGACGCCCCCTATTATCACACTATTTTATAGAATAGTGAGGACTACTAAAGCCACTTATCCTGGACCATCACTCCATTCCCCGACTCGTCCCAACAATATTCTCATTTCCTGAAGACAACCATGAAAGAAAAGGGTGAGCACAACTAGCCCAGTAAAGAATATCATGACTAAAGATAATTAAATTATCAATAGCCTCCATCAGTTATAAATCAGAGATTTAGAACATATGGTAGATGATAAAACTTTTCAACCATAGTTACAACGGAACGAGCAATTCATTAGAAGAGTCAAATAGACCATAAAGTCTATTATCTTCTCAATGTTAAAAGTCCATCAACAATGTTTTATCTCTGTAACATTAATCAACAGTTCCTGTCGACAATCATGTGAACAACTCATAATCATAATTGTGGTTCTAAATTCCTCTTCGTACCCAGGACGAAGATAATTTTCATCACCCGTCTTTACTTAAAACATCAAAGATCATGGTTATATCAAATTACAGTTCTTGTTCATAATCATAATAATAAATTCATCTTTGCACTACAAGCCAAAGATATTCATTAACAGTTCATCTTTGCACTACAGGACAAAGACATACAACTGTATTTTAGAAGAGTCAAGTAGAGCATGATATCTACTATCTTCTACGAATTAAAGTTTATTATCAATATTTTATTGCTGAGACTCAACTTAATAAATAATCCACATCACCGAATCATCCCTGCCATACGGCCAAGGATATTCATTAGTATCACGACCACGAATTATCCATGCACTACGGGCCAAGGATAATCTAGTTTTCATCCACGGTCATGATCACGCCATAAAACAATTCATCTTTGAACCCTTGGCCGAAGAGAACCCATGGTCATGATCATACCAAAAACTGTCCATCAATGCACTACGGGTCAATGAGGACTTTTACCACATCATTTGCAACATTATAGGTCATTATTATACCGAATGATCCCTGGTTATAATCTTATCAATCAACAGTTCATCTATGCATGTAAGCCAAATATGACTTTCATCATAATATAAGCATGAGGATGATGACAATGATATAAGAATTAATCAAACGAAATCAAGGATAAATATTCAAGACTTTAAATTTATCCAGAGTTTAAAAATATCCAAATTGTCAACATGATACTGCTTTGTAGAGTAAAGTTTAAGAATAATATTCATGTATCAAAAATAATTTGGACAGAAAAGAAATATATTTTTCAGATGAATAGTACCCCGTAGGGGGGTTCATCGGTAAAAAATCAAATCGGTACCGAAAATACCGAACCGGTATTGATTCGAAATTACCAAAAAAATAAGAACCGAAATCAGAATTTAATTACCGATTTGAGAATCCTATTTCATTACAAAATCGCATCTTAGGTTTTTTAGGATTCGATTTTCTATAGTTATACCATATGGTAATATACATAATTATTAATAATAATTAATTAATTTTTTTTATATATTAAAATTTTTTAAAAAAAATAAGAAATCATCAACTATTAATAATAATTAATATATAAATAAAACTACAAAACATTATTAATATATATAAAAAAATTAATAAAACTACTATTATATAAAAATTATTAATATATAAACAAATTATTTAATATATAAAATTACAAAACAATAACTATTAATTATTAAATTATTAAATTTCGATATTTTTGGTATTTCGGTTTTTACCGAATTCAAAAAAGTCATTACCGCTACTCTAGCATCGAAAAGTATTAAAATAATAGAAAATCGGTACCTAAAAATCGATATCTGTAAATTTTTGTAAAAAGCTAGTAAAAAGCAAAAATTTTGAGCACCCCTAGTACCCATGAATAGTACCCTGTGAATAGTACTTCGGGAATAGTACCTCGTGAATAGTACCCCGACATGAAAAGTGCCCAAAATACCCGAGCGAATTATATTCGTGTGAATAGTAATCTGTGAATAGTAACTCATAAATAGTACTTCGGCACGAAAAGTACCCCGAATACCTGAGTGAATAATATTCGAGTGAATAGTAACTGGGTGAATAATAACCCGTAAATAGTAACTCATGGATATTAACCCGTGAATAGTACTCATAAAAGGAAAATACAACAAAAAACGATATTCCATGACGAGTACAAAAGAAATGATATCTCATACGAGTATAATAGAATATACGAAACTGCAAATGGATTTTCACCCGCCAGGCGGTAATCCACGTAGATAGATCATTTCCACAATTTAATAAAGAATGAATACGAAGGGTCATTAACCATGCATGCGGTAGTCCGCGTAGATAGGTTATTCTAACAGAATAGTAAAGAATGGAATAACAGAAGAATTTCACCATGAATGCGGTAGTCCGCGTAGACAAGTTATTCCAACAGAATAATAAAGAATGGAATAACAAAAGAATTTCACCATGCATTCGGAAGTCCGCATAGACAGGTTATTCCAACATAATAATAAAGAATGAAATAACAACACTTACGAGTATTGAAAGAAAATAAATTTCTTCATGAATACGAAAGAAATAATACCACTTACTACAACAATGATATCCCTTACAACTGTTGAACGAAAATAATATTCCAATGAATATTTAACGAAGATAATATTCCAACGAATATTTAACGAAGATAATATTCCTACGAATATTGAACGAAGATAATTTTCTTTATGAATATTGAACGAAAATAATATTCATACGAATACGAAAAATAATATCTCTTCAGAATATGAAATAAATAATATCCCTTACCTCAGAAGAAGTCTGGATACTGGAATATTGAAGTAGCAGACTTCTCTTCTTCTTTCTCTCTATAGCTTCTCTCTATATAATTGATATTCATTAACAGTTCATCTTTGCACTACAGACCAAAGACATACAACTGTATTTTGGAAGATTCAAGTAGAGCATGATATCTACTATCTTCTACGAATTAAAATTTTATTATCAATATTTTATTGATGAGACTCAGCTTAATAAATAATCCACATCACCAAATCATCCCTGCACTACGGCCAAGGATATTCATTAGTATCATGACCACGAATTATCCACGCACTGCGGGCCAAGGATAATCTTTTTTTCATCCACGGTCATGATCACGCCATAAAACAATTCATCTTTGAACCCTTGGCCGAAGAGAACCCATGGTCATGATCATACCAAAAATTGTCCATCAATGCACTACGGGCCAATGAGGACTTTTACCACATCATTTGCAACATTACGGGTCATTATTATACCGAATAATCCCTGGTCATAATCATACCAATCAACAGTTCATCTATGCAAGTAAGCCAAATATGACTTTCATCATAATATAAGCATGAGGATGATGACAATGATATAAGAATTAATCAAACGAAATCAAGGATAAAAATTAAAGACTTTAAATTTATCTAGAGTTTAAAAATATCCAAATTGTCAACATGATACTACTTTGTAGAGTAAAGTTCAAGAATAATATTCATGTATCAAAATAATTTGAATTTGAAAAGAAATATATTTTTAGGATGAATAGTATTCGTAGGGGGTTCATCGGTAAAAAATCGAAGCGCATGCTGAGAAAATACGAGGCAAATGCATCGATCCGAAATTACCGAAAAAATAAGAACCAAAACCAAGATCAAATTACGGTTTTGATCTGGATTCGATACAAAATCAGTCTTGATTTTTTCAGATTCAATTTTCGGTTATACCGCATGGTAATATATATAATTATTAAATAATTTTTTTATATATTAATAATTTTTAAAAACTAAGAAATCATTAACTATTAATAATAATTAATATATAAAATAAAACTACAAAACATTAATAATATATATAAAAAAATTAATAAAACTACTATTATATAGAAATTATTAATATATAAAAAAATTATTTAATATATAAAATTACAAAAATTAACTATTAATTATTAAATTATTAAATTTCAGTATTTTTGGTATTTCAATTTTTACCGAATTCAAAAAGTCATTATCATTCTAGAATTTAAGATCGAAAAGTATTAAAATACAAAAAATCGATCTAAGAAAAAAGCAAATCGATAAATTTTGTAAAAAATCAAAAAAATCGAAAATTTTGAGCAGCCCTAGTATCTCGTGAATAGTATCCTGTGAATAGTACTTCAGGAATAGTACCTCCTGCATAGTACCCCGACATGAAAAGTGCCCAAAATACCCGAGTGAATAATATTCGTGTGAATAGTAACTCGTAAATAGTAATTCGACACGAAAAGTACTCCGAATACCTGAGTGAATAATATTCGAGTGAATAGAAACTGGGTAAATAGTAACCCGTAAATTGTAACTCATGGATATTAACTCGTAAATAGTACTCATAAAAGGAAAATACAACAGAAAACGATATTCCATGATTAGTACAAAAGAAATGATATCTCATACGAGTATAATAGAATATACGAAACTACAAATGGATTTTCACCCGTCAGGCGGTAATCCACGTAGACAGATCATTTTAACAATTTAATAAAGAATGAATACGAAGGGTCATTCACCATGCATGCGGTAGTCCGCGAAGACAGGTTATTCTAACAGAATAGTAAAGAATGGAATAACAGAAGAATTTCACAATGTATACGGCAGTCCGCGTAAACAGGTTATTCCAACAGAATAATAAAGAATGGAATAACAGAAGAATTTCTCTAAGCATACGGAAGTCCGCATAGACAGGTTATTCTAACATAATAATAAAGAATGGAATAACAACCCTTACGAGTATTGAAAAAAAATTACTTTCTTCATGAATACGAAAGAAATAATACCCCTTAGCACAACAATGATATCCCTTACAACTGTGGAACGAAAATAATATTCCAACGAATATTTAACGAAGATAATATTCCTATGAATATTGAACGAAGATAATTTTCTTTATGAATATTGAACGAAAATAATATTCATACGAATACGGAAAATAATATCTCTTCAGAATATGAAATAAATAATACCCCTTACCTCAGAAGAAGACTGGATTTTGGAATAGTGAAGTAGCAGACTTCTCTTCTTCTTTCTCTCTATAGCTTCTCTCTCTATAATTGCTCTTGTGAGTCTTAGTGAATTGGCGAGAATGAAGGAAGAATGAGCTTCTATTTATAGGAAAATATAGTTTCGATAATTGCACGTTTTGAGGCTCGAAATATTACAGTATAATACATTTCTCTTTTTTTATTTTTAATTTAGTCATGCAAGTATTATCAAACTTGCACCACCTCCCTTAATAGTAAATCATGTGAATTAATAGTAAATCATATGACTCAATAGTTCTATACATGTAAAAAAAAATAACAGTATAGTACCATCATCTATACCTCCATTTTTTAATTTAGTCATGCAAGTATTATTAATCTTGCACCAACTCCCCTAATAGTACATGCATGTGAATCAATAGTACACACATGTGAACACATAGTTATAAGCATGTGAATTAATAGCAATTAATTGCTCATTTATCCGGTTAATTACCCGATTGGTCTATATAACCTCCAGACATCAATTATTATCGAAATAAATGTCGATTTCTACTAACACTAATAATTCTCACACAATGGAACTATCAATTTCATCTTTAATCAACACGAACTTATTCATCATTAATATTATAACTCATAATATTTAACAACCAGGTCGTTCCCAGGAAAGAGGAGGCTTTCCGATAAGGATTTCTCCCTATTGGCGCGCAATTAGATTATCTAACCACTTCTTGAAAAAATTTCTAGACATTGTAAATATTGCAAATAATAATATGAATAACTTTGTCGTCTCAATTATTGATTTAATAATATAACATATTATGCAAATGATACTGTGACAATAATTGAATCAATAATATGAGTGATATGATGCTGTAATTACTGTAGTAATAATTGAGTATAACTGAGTGACTTCTCACGTAAGCATCAATAATCAATACCATGTGCTACTATGCAACCACGTGTATTACTGTACTTTTACTACCGAGTAGTTCAACAGTTTAACAGTAAAACTTTCGCCGTTATTTTTATAAAAAAATAATTCTGTCGTTTTCTAAATACGACAATACTTCTGTTGTGGGGTCCACCAATGATTGTGTCATCGCATACGAATATTCCCTCGTTAAAAGCGAATATTCCCTAATAACACATGAATATTTTATAACAAGTTGCTTACTTTGAAAAATTTTCACATATCACCCTTAACTTTAACCTTTTATCAATTTAACCATTTACTAAATAGAATAATTATAAGAAAATTGAATACTTTCTTTTCATAAAATTTTGGGGTCTTACAGACATCGTCAATAATGAAAATAATAATATGAATATCTTTGTCATCTCAATTATTGATTTAATAAAATATAATATTGTGACAATAATTGAATCAATAACGTGAGATACTATGCAGCAATTACTGTGGCAATAATTAAATAAACCTGAGTGACTTCTCACGTAAGCATAAATAATCAAAGATACTGCACAATACCGTGTGCAACTATGCAACCACGCGTATTACTATATTTTTATCACCAGGTATTTCAACAGTTAACGATAAAACTTTCGCCGTTATTTTTATAAAAAGATATTTTTGTCGTTTTCTAACTCCGACAGTAATTCCGTTGTGGGGTCCACCAATGATTGTCTTTGCATTTGAATATTCCTATTAAAACGAATATTTCCCGACCAAACGAATATTTTATAACAACTTGCTTACTCTGCAAAATTTATAAATATTACCCACAACTATAACATTATAATAAATTCACACCTTTATATTCAAAAATGATATTTAGAGAAAAAATCATCTTTATTCATAAAAGTTGGGGTCTTACAAAATCATTCAGTTTCCCCCAAATAGATGCCTCCATGATTGAATATTTGGTTTTTTAATAAATTTACATGATCTCGGCTGCCCTAATTTCACTAGTAATTTGTTCAGCAATTTATTTTACCATCAGAATCCTTGGTTAATGGTGGTGTTTATTTTACCATTGGGTTGTTGATGGTGGTGGTTATGGATGATGGTGGTGGTTATGAATGATGGTGGCGGCCAATGAAGGTTGTGAGGAAGATGATTTTTTTTCTCTTTTATTTGGAAAAATGAATAAGGAATATGGTAATAATAATAATAATAATAATAATAATAATAATAATAATAATAATAATAATAATAATAATAATCCCTCCATTTCAAAATATTAGATAATTTAATATTTTTAAAATGAACTTAAAATATTTAAAAATTTTAAAAAAATAATTCATTAATTTATATAAATATATTTGTAAAAACTATACATTAATGTATTTTTATTAATTTAATTATTTGTTATTTACATTAATTTGATTTATATTTTGGTTAACTATTTGTTATAGAATTGACAATTGTTGTGTTTTTTAATTGTTGAATATCCACCTAAGCATTTGATGTGTCCATCTAAGCATCTGACGTGATGCCACATAAACATTCCGTTAACTTTTAATACTTTTATACATAAATTTCAATTTTTGTAAAAAAGTTATAGTTCAGTGAGTTGACCGTAAAAAAATTCACTTCAGTGATGCATTTGTAAATCGACCCCTAGTAGAGTGGAAAAAGTGTATTTAACCCATTTATTCAATTATCACCTTATTATTTAGAATAATATTTGTGACTCCCCCAAAATAGGTATACATATATAACCCATTCTGAGTTGCCAAATACTTAGTACAGAAATCAAATACAAACTTTATTTATAAAATACGACAAAACATAGCTGATAGTTTTTACACGAATATTGTCTTTTAGACAATACCCAAACTCAATTGGAGTCCTCATTATATTTATTATCACACTATTTCATAGAATAGTGAGGACTATTATAGCTACCATCTTGGACCATCACTCCATTCCCCGATTAGTCCCGGCTACGTTCTCATTTCCTGAAGAGAACAATAAAAGCAAAAGGGTGAGCTCAACTAGACCAGTAAAAAATATTATGACTAAGATAATGTAGAATAAATTATTGTTAGGCTTCAACAGTGTTAAACTGATAATAAACAATAAGTTTAACTGCTGCGGAACAAGTAATCCATTGAAAGAGTCACATAGTGCATGATATCTACTATCTTCTATGATTTAAAAAGTTTATCATCAATTTTATCGCTGAGACTCAGCTCAATAAATATTCCACATCACTGAATTATCCATGCAATATGGCCAATGATATTCATTAGTATCACGTCCACGAATTATCCATGCACTACGGGCCAACGATATCCGTGTTATCACCAATGGTCATGATCATGCCAACAACTGTCCATCAATGCACTACGGGCCAATGAGGACTTTTACCATATCATTTGTAACATTATAAGTCATGATTACACCGAATAATACCTGGTTATAATCATACCAATCAACAGTCCATCTATGCACGTAAGCCAAAGATGATTTTCATCACAATATAAGCATAAGGATGATGACAATGATATAAGAATTCAATTAAAAGAAAGCAAAGGATAAATTTTTAAAAATTTATAATTTAATTTATCCAGAATTCAATAATGTCCAAATTGTCAACATGATACTGCTTTGTGGAGTAAAATTTAAGAATAATATTGTATAAAAAATGATTTGGACAAAAAAGAAATCAATTTTTGTCATGAATAATACCCGATGAATAGTACTTCATGAATAGTACTATGTGAATAGTATCCCGTGAATAATATTTTGTGAATAGTACCCCATGAATAGTAATTTGTGAATAGTATCTCGTGAATAGTACTTTATGAATAGTACCCTATGAATAGTACTCTGGCATGAAAAGCTTAAAATTTAACAAGAATGTTCAGAAAATATCCTTGTAAAACGATACTAGATGAAGCATAAATTTTAAGGATATTCTACTAATTCCACGGAGTATAGAAGCAATAATTTAACAAAATGAGTGTAAAATTAAGAATACGAACCGAAATAATATTACTTACATACTACAGAGTATGGAAGAAAATATTATTTGATATGAATATTGTGACGCCCCCAAAATAGGTATACATCACCCATTTTGAGTTGTCAAATACATGGTACAACTACAACTTTATTAATACAATATAAAAACTGTAAGTTTAAAAACAAATATTGTCTTCTAAACAATATCCACAACCAAATAAGTCCTCATTACAATTATTAAAACTTTATTTTACAAAAATGGTGAGGACTACTAAAATAACTTCTAGAACCATCATTCCACACCCCGACTCGTACTCGCTACATTCTCGCCTCCTGAGAAGAAAAATGGAACAACAAGGAAAAGGGTGAGCTCAACTAGCCCAGTAAAGAATATTATGACTAAGATAACATAGAACAAATTATCGTTAGTCCTCAGCGAGGGAAAAAATCGATAGAATATAATGAGACAACAAATTTCGGATCAATATTCATGACGGAAAATAATAATTCATAGAATAGTTACGTAGAGAATGAAATCTACTAGTATCCATGAATTTAAAAGTCCATCATCAATATTTTATCCACAGTAACATCAATCAATATACATCTTCAATCAAATATTCATATTTGCACCTCTGAGCCAAAGATATTCATCGAGTTGGTCATATTAATCTCAACACTGTTCATCTTTGCACTACTACGGGCCAAAGATATTGATAATATCATCATTTAGGGTGAGAATGATGAAAAATATTTTTAAAGAAACGAATCCAGTGAAACAAAAGACAAGGATTAAGGATTAAGGATTAAGGATTCGTAATTCGGTTTATCCATGTCCAAAAATACCTCAATAATAATCATAGTGGAGTAAAATTCAAGAATGATCAAAACATGGATACAATCAAAGCTAGTATCCATAATAGATATTTTGGACAAAAATAAAAATTTAACTTTTTTGTGAATAGTGTCGTATCCGTGAATAGTACCGTATACGTGAATAGTGTCTTATACGTGAATAGTAATCCCGACACTAAAAGTTCTAAATTTGATAAAAACGTCAGATCAATATTTTGGCATAATGATATTGAAAGAATAACATCATTACGAAAAAAATAACATCCCTTATCTCGTAAAGACAGTACTTCTAGTTGAAACACTAGATATAGGCTATGACTTGAACTTGTACCGTATAGCAACACTCTAAGTATTAAAATACTCACAATAATACGCTCAATATATCGAGAGAGAAATAGAGAGAAAACTTCACTATTCCGTGTAATTTTCAATTCTAACATAAGCACCCTATTTATAGGAAAATGCTTAGAACACCAAAGCAGAAAATTTAATAAAATATTAAAATATATTATAATTTCTACGCCCACTTTTAAGGATCTGAATTCAGCAAATTCCAACACATGCAAGACCCACAATAATGACAAAAAACGTTTTTCATATTTAAAATATTTTAAACTTCCAAAAATTAATTATTTTGAGACTTGAACTTCAATAATTCATAATAAATAGCCCTTTTGTCGAAAATTTGAATCTCGCGATTTTATAGAAAATTCAATTCTCTACAACTTCTGTGCCAGAAAGTTTTTCCAAATTCAAAAATGTAAATGGACCGAAATCCACAAACCAAGGCGATATTACAAATTTATAATCAAATTTTAGTCAATAAATGGGGTCCATCGACATGTTTAATATGTTTTAAACATTTATTGTAACAAAAATACTCTTCCTTCTCGTATACTCATATATCCAACATTCATTGTAAAAATATCACCATTATTATATTATTAAAATATAATAATATATTTAAATGAATTATTTTATCAGAAAAGATAAAATATTAATTTTTAACAATTGTCTCATTAACAATTTTCTCCATCTATATCCACATAAAATCAATATTTTTCTCATCATATAAATCAATAATTAATTATTCACAAATAATATTACGAGAATCACAACACACGACAACCGAGCGGTTTCGGAGAAGAGGGGCCTTAGGTAAAGATTTCTCCTTCTTGGTTGCGCAATTAAATAACCTCTCCTTAGACAGAACTTTCTAGACATTGCCAATAATGTTATCTAATAATATTATTCAGATAATATGAATTATTGCTCCGATAATGGAAAATACTGTGTAGTGACAATTATTGAAACAAGAGTAATATAAAATATCAATGCGCAATTATTGAATCAATAAAATAAAATCTTGAATAGTAATTCATTGTAACAATTATTGAGTAGTGCCTTCTTACATAAGAATCAATAATTGGTGCAATCTGCAGTCTTCTTGTGTTTTAACCATATAGTATTTTAACGGTATTATCTGGTAATAACTACTGTAGTTATTAAAAACAACTTATATTTGTCGTTTTCTTCATCCAATCGCTTTTCAGTTATGGGGCCCACATAATGGCTGTTTGGCGTCAGTAAATTAATATTCCCCGACAGTAAGAATATTCCACGACCAAACGAATATTTTATAACCACTTGCTTATTTAAAATATTTGCGTATTTTACCCATAACTATCCACATTAATCAAATCAACCCTTACTATTTCAAAATAATAAATAGAGGAATTTAAATTTCATTTATTAATAATTTGGGGTCTTACAAATATTAAAAAAATAATATACCTTACCTTAGTAGAAGGCTGGATACTGCAATAGTGAAGTAACAGAATACTCTTCTTCTTCCTTTCTATAGTTTCTCTCTCTATAATTGCTCTTGTGAGTCTTAGTGAATTGGTGAGAATGAAAGAAGAATGAGCTTCTATTTATAGGAAAATCATAGTTTCGATAATTGCACGTTTAGGAGCTCGAATTATTACAGTATAATACCTTTATCTATACCTCTATTTTTAATTTAGTCCTTCAAGTATTATCAATCTTGCACCACCTCCCTTAATAGTACATGCATGTGAATCAATAGTTCCATACATGTGAACCAACAGTAATTTACATGTGAACCAATAGCAATTAATTTTTCATTTATCCGATTAATTGCCCGTTTGGTCAATAAAACCAGCCAATCACAGAAATACCTCCTTTGAGGGTAATTGGGTTACGGAAGAATTAAAGAAAACTAAATGAACACACATTTTTAATCAACACGAAATTATTCAGCATTAATATTATAACTCATTGTAAGACCCCAAATTTTATGAAATAAAAGTATTCAATTTTTCTATTTAGTAAATAGTTAAATTGATAAAAGTTTCAAATTAAGGTTGATATATATAAAATTTCCAAAATACGCAAGTGGTTATAAAATACTCATTTCTGTCGGGGAATATTCATTTGGTCGTGGAATATTCTTGTTGTCGGGAAATATTCGTACGACGGCGTAGCCAATTGTGGGCCCCATAACAGAATAATTGTCGGATGAAAAAAATGACAAGTTTGAGTTTTTATAAATAACGGCGTAATTATTACCGTTAACAATGTTGGAATACCTGGTGGTTAAAATATAGTAGTACGCATTGTTGCACAGTAGAACACGGTATTGCACATTATTTTTGGATTATTGATTCTTACGTAAGAAGGCATTACTCAATTATTGTTCAATATTTTATTTTATTAATTCAATAATTGCTATGTTGATATTTTATATTATTGTTGTTTTAATAATTGACACTGCACAGTACTTCCCATTATCAGATCAATAATTCATATTATTTGAATAATATTATTAGATAGCATTATTGACAATATCTAGAAAGTTTTGTCAAGGAGAGATTAGGTCAATCTAATTGCGCGCCAGTAAGGAGAAATCCTTAACGGAAAGTCCCCTCTTTCTTGGGAACAACCTGGTTGTCATTATCGTGATTCTGTAATATTATTTGTGAATAATTAATTATTGATTTATATGATAAGAAAATATTTATTTTATGTAGATATAAATGATGGATAGGGAAATGTTTATTTTTGTGGATATAAATGAATGACTTAATGCTGAGGTGTTTTATATTTTTTTCGGAATGGAGGAATTCTTAGAAAAGTGACAATTGTTGAAAATTGATATTTTATCTTTTCTGATAAAATAATTCATTCAAATATATTATTATATTACATATAAATGTATAATGTGATAATATAAGATTAATGGATATATTTTTACACTAAATTCACGGTGCATGAATCAAATGAGAGAAATCTAGAAATCAAAAGAAGAACAAAATATGGGATTTTCAAAAAAATTAGTTTATTACTTGATTTTATAAAATCCGTAACTCTTTGTGTATAATGAGTTAGGAGATTAGCCATATATCAAAAGAAAGCCCTGAAGTAAGCTAATCGTTGAAACTAGAATCGCCCAAAAATTCATTATGGATTTTTCATAGTAACTGTTTGAATGAAACTGGTCCGAAAGACTCATAATCCGAAAAATCAATGTTCTTGTGATATATTGCGTGAGTTATAATTTTTAATCCGACCGTTGGATCTTTGAGATTTCTGGATATGTTATACATATATAAGTTGAGTATATGTCCACAAATTTTGAACCGTTAAAAAATAACGTATTATTTGTTATGAATTTGAAGAGGTGACTGATTCGGAAATTAGTTTTATAAATAATTTTGGGTGGAGATTTCTAGAAGGTGGGACCCACTTTTGGTTGTTCAGAAAGATGGCTGATCTTTGGTGGGACCCACTTTCAAAGAAGTGTGTGTAGAAAAAAAATATTATTTTATTAATTTAGTCTTCTTTGACGTTCTAGCATTTTCCTATAAATAGGGTGCTTAGTTAGAATTAAAAATCACACCAGAAACATAAGTTTTCTCTCCCTATATTATAGAGCGTATTTTTGTGAGTATTTAGATACTTTGAGATTGTTATTCAGTGCAAGTTTCCTTCAGCATTACATCCGATATTTTAGTTAGAAATACTGCTCTTTTGAGGTAAGGGATTGTAAGGGTTATTATGTTTTTCAGTTTCGTAATTTTTTTGACCCTTAAAAATTCTGGAAAAATTGAAATTATAATTTGTTGAGTTTTCTAGATTGTGTCCAAAAATGGCGATTTTTGGATGTATAGATTATGAGTTATAAATTTTATGGGAAAAAACTATTTTAAAAATAAACCCTTATAACTCCTTGTGGTTAAATTTAAAATTGGTGAAATTTTTATTGGGAGTACATGTACATAATAGCAGTATACTCTGTAAATTTCAGAATATTTGGACAAAAGTACAATTTATGATAAATGTCTAAATATTCGGAAGTTTTGGCCATATGAAAAATAGTAAATGATTTTTAAAAATTTCGTGAAAAATATATGTTCAATATGGGACTATATTCTGCTAAATCCGAGAAAAGAAAATTTTCTAGGACTGATTTGGCATTTTTCATGAAAATGGACTAGTTATGAGTAAATGAATTAAATATGTTATGTGAAGTAAGAAAATTGAAAAACATGATTTTATGGCTTTAGAATCCTATATAAGGTATATGCAGATTTTTGATGAGGATTTTGGTTATTGGTGATGAAATCTTATGAGTTTGTCATTTTAGGATGATTAAATGCATTAATTAGTAAGGTGTAAATAATTAAAATAAATTATTTATAAGTTTAAGAAATGATTAAAATATTGTTGTAATATTAATAATATTAGAGTATGAGATTATTAAGTGATTTATAACATTTGGATTAAGGTGTTATAAATATTGATATGGATTTATTGTGAAACTTTATCTTTTCGTGTCGGGGTACTATTCACGACAAAATTGGTTTCTTTTTCTTACCAAATTATCGTTGATTTATGAATCTTACTCTTTAAATTAAACCCATGTTTTGATTATATGGTTTTTATAACATTTTTATAATCCTGGTGATGAAATTTCTCTTTGACTTAAGTGTAATGATGGGTAGATTATTGGTATGATAGTGACTATGGGTTCTCTTTGGCCAGTAGTGCAAAGATAAATTGTTGACTAGTATGACTATGACCATTGAATTTATAATTGAATATCTTTAGCTTAAGTGCAAAGGTGAATTGATCAACATGGTTATAATTATTGTTTATATAAATTCTGAAATGATTATATATTTTTTTGAGATATTAATATCTTTGGCATGTAGTGCAAAGATGAATTATTGATGAATATCTTTGGCCCGTAGTGCAAAGATGACCTGTTATTGAAAATCTTTGTCTTGTAATGCAGTGCAAAGACGAACGGTTGATGAATATCTTTGGCCTGTAGTGGAAAGATGAATTTATTAGTATGATTATAAACAGGAACTGTGATTTGGTATAACCATGATCTTTGATATTTTAGGTAAAGACAGTTGATGAAAATTATCTTTGTCTTGGATGAGAAGAGGAATTTAGAACCACAATTATGATTATGAGTTATTCACATGATTGTGGACATGAACTGTTGATTGATGTTACAGGGATAAAACATTGTTGGTGGAATTTTAATATGGAGAAGATAATAGACTTTTATGGTCTATTTGACTCTTCTAATGGATTGCTTCGTTCAAGCGCAACTATGGTTGAAAAGTTTTATCATCTACCATATGTTCTAAATCTACGATTTATTCTCGACGAAGGATATTGATAATTTAATTATCTCTAGTCATGATATTCTTTTTACTCTGCTTATTTGTGCTCACCCTTTTGCTTGCAATTCTTTTTGACTAATAAAAGTGTATTTGGGTTCGGCGGGGGTAACAGGAGAATAGAACGGTGGTCTATAGCTGTTGATGTTCTCCCTAAACAGTATGAAAATAATTTTATTGAGAACCTTAGATAAGTGGGTTGTATTTTATACGTTATTTAATATTTAATTATGGTGAACAATAATAGGGTGAGGCGAACCCAACTTTGGAAATGTGTTTTGCCACTATCATACAAGATGCCTAATGATATAGAACCTCGTGTTATCATAAGACAGGGTTATGAACATCCACTTGCTGAGTATATCTACGAGCACTACCTATATAACCTTGGAGTTTGGTTTAAATATAATTCTCAACTGGAGTCAGTGGAGATAGTTATATGTCAAGAGAAGACTCACCATTGAAAAGAACATGATAGTAATCTTCTCGTTTTTCTTTGGGGACTATTGGGTCAACCAAGGATAATTTTGTGGACATATGATATCTATTATAACCTAGACGCATGGCCTCCCATATACGAAGGTTTCCTTGAGCACTTCCCAAAGATTTTAATTTCTAAAATAGTTATTGACTGTACCTTTATGTAAGGTGCCATTGTGACGTGCTATCCAAAGTTGGGACCTGAGTCACAGTTGGTATATATTTGTATCAAAACTCACAACATTTGTGTTGTTGTATTTTGCAAAAAAAATATGATAATGAAATTTTAGTTAATTTCTGTACCATGTATTTGGCGACTTAAAATGGTTGGGTGGATTGGACCTATTTTGGGGTCGTCACATTTGGTATCAGAGCTTAGGGATATTGTCTCTGGCGGAGATCGGGGAATAGAACTATGAGGGGAGAGATGAGTAAATCCTTCGCTAGTGTGACTTACCTAAGCTGAAATTTCTTATTTGATAAATTGACAAATTATGATATGTCAATTAACCTTTGTTTTAAAGCTGTATTCTAGAATGAGCAATGGAGAAATCATGATGACAGGGAAGACGAAATTTGAAATTAAAGCAAAGTATTCTCAACTCTTTGAAATACCAGGTACGTAAATTTCGGGGACAAAATTTCATAAGGAGGGAAGATTGTAAGACCCCGAATTTTATGAAATAAAAGTATTCAATTTTTCTATTTAGTAAATAGTTAAATTGATAAAAGTTTAAAGTTATGGGTGATATATATAAAATTTTTAAAATACGCAAGTGGTTATAAAATACTCATTTCTGTCGGGAAATATTCGTTTGGTCGTGGAATATTCGTGTTGTCGGGGAATATTAAATCAACGACCAATGACCATTTGGGCCCCATAATGAGAATAACCGTGGACGCCCCAAAATAGGTATACATCACCCATCTTGAGTCGCCAAATACATGGTACAAAATTTAAATACAAACTTAATTAATACAACTGTCGTGTAAAATAAGACAAAATATACCTTAGAGTTTTAGCTCGAATATTGTTTTCTAGACAGTATCCACACTCAAATTCAATCTTATTATAATTATTAGCACACTATTTCACAGAATAGTGAGGACTACTAATACAACCATCTGGACCGTCAATCCATTCCCCGACTAGTCCCAGCTATATTTTCATTTCCTGAAGAGAACAGTGAAAGAAAGGGTGAGCTCAACTAGCTCTGTAAGAAATATTATGACTAAGATAATGCAGAATAAATTATCCTTGCCTTCAACAGTATAACAACTGTTAGAATATAATAGACAACAAGTTTTAGATCAACAACTGCAGCGGAATAAGTAATCCATTAGAAGAGTCAAGTAGAGCATAATATCTATTATCTTCTATGATTTAAAAAGTATATCATCAATTTTATCGCGGAGACTCAGCTTAATAAATAACCACATCATCGAATCATCCATGCACTACAGGCCAATGATATTCTTTCGTATCGCGACCACGAATTATCCATGCACTACGGGCCAAGGATAATCGTGTTATTATCAACGGTCATAATCATGCCATAAAATAATTAATCTTTGCACCCTTGGCCGAAGAGAACCCATTGCCATGATCATACCAAAAATTGTCCAGCATTGCACTACGGGCCAATGAGGATTTTTACCACATCATTTGTAACATTACGGTCATGATTATACCGAATAATCCCTGGTCATAATCATACCAAGTCCATCTATGCACTACAGGCCACATATGACTTTCAATATATTATAAGCATGAGGATGATGACATTGATATAAGAATTCAATAAAAATAAGTTCAAGGATAAATTTTAAAGATTTATAATTTAATTTATCCAGAATTCAATAACGTTCAAATTGTCAACATGATACTGCTTTGTGGAGTAAAATTCAAGAATAATATTGTACCAAAAATGATTTGGACCGAAAATGAATCAATTTTTATCATGAAGAGTACCTCGGGTGAATAGTACTTCGTGAATAGTAACCCTGTGAATAGTACTCCAGCATGAAAAAGTTAAAACTTATCAAGAATGCTCAGAATAATATTTCCATGAAAAGATACTGGATGAAGCGCAAATATCAAGGATATTCTACTAATTTTATGGAGTATAGAAGCCAAAACTTTAACCAAATGAGTATAGAATTCGAAGTCTGAAACAAAATAATATTACTTACATACTACAGGGTATGGAAGAAAATATTATTTCAAGCGAATATTGAACAAAAATAACATCCCTTACGATTATTTAACGAATATAATATTCCTTACGAATATTAAATGAATATAATATGAATATTAAACGAAGACAATATCCCTACAAATATTGAACGAAAATAATATTCATTACGAATATTGAATAAAAATAATATTCATATGAATACGAAAAAATAATGTCTCTTCAGAATATGAAATAAATAATACCCCTTACCTCAAAAAAAGAGTATTCCAACTGGTATAACGGATATATTCTTGAAAAAACTTTCACTATTTTCTGTACTCAAAACTTTCTAAAACTCGAAAGAAATACGCTCAATATTATAGAAGAATAATTCTCTGATTCTGGTGTGATTTTCAATTCTAAATAAGCATCCTATTTATAGGAGAATGGAAAGGATACTATTTGAATTTAGAAATCACGGAAGCACAGTAAAATATTCACGGGTTTCATCGGCTGAAGAAAAAAAATTTTGAACGTCCTTTATTTTTCAAATTATTAATATAATATTCAATAAAATATAATATATTCTATTTTTCATAAAAAATAAAACTTATAATAATATTATTAATAATAACTCATCCTGCCATCCAAGTAATCCCATTCCTTTTTTTTTCTTCCCGTGAACCCCCCCCCCCCCCCCAAAAAAAAATCATCATCTTCATTATATATATATATATATATATATATATAACCTACCTTATAAATACGACAACTTCCTTCCTCCCCAATTTCAGATTCCAAAGTCACACGTGGGCTCCACATGTGACCCCACCTTTATTATATTAAATAATTTTTTATCGATTTTTTTGAAAAATGGGTAAATGGGGGTCCATAAAATAAGCAAAATTTATATCAAATACTTCATAAAAATCCCTTCAATATTTTTAATAACATTTATCATCATTATTATAATTTGCAATATTTAACAACCAGGTCGTTCTTAGGAAAGAGGGGGCTTTCTAATAAGAATTTCTCTATATTGACGCTCAATTAGATTATCTAACTTCTCCTTGACAGAACTTCTAGACATCGTCAATATTGCAAATAATAATATTAATAACTTGTCATCTCTTATTGATTTAATAATATAAAATATTGACAATAATTGATTCAAATAACGTGAGATACTATATATGTAACAATTATTGTAACAATAATTAAATAAAACTGAGTGACTTTTCACGTAAGCATCAATAATCAATACCGTGTACTACTATGCAATCACGCCAGATTATCAGTACTTTTTTACTAAGGGTAGTTCAACGCTTTTTTAACGGTAACACTTCCATAGTTATTTTCATAAAAAACATATTTCTATCATTTTCTCATTCCGGATAAAGAAGTCCGTTGTGGGGTTCACTAATGATTATACTGATTGTCACCGAATATTCCCTGTTAAAACGAATATTCCCCAACCAATCAAATATTTTATAACCACTTGAATACTTTGTAAAATTTATAAGTATTACCCACAACTATAACATTATCTCAAACACACACCACAATATTCAAAAAAATATTTCGAGAAAATTAAATCTTTATTCATAAATTTGGGGTCTCACAATAACTGTCGGATGAAGAAAATGATAAGTTTGAGTTTTTATAAATAACGGCGTAGTTGTTACCGTTAACACTGTTGGAATACCTGGTGGTTAAAATACAGTAATACGCATTGTTGCACAATAGCACACGGAATTGCATAGTATTTTTGGATTATTGATTCTTACGTAAGAAGGCACTACTAAATTATTGTTCAATATTTTATTTTATTGATTCAATAATTGCTACATTGATATTTTATATTATTGTTGTTTTAATAATTTACACTGCACAGTACTTCCTATTAGCAGATCAATAATATATATTATTTGAATAATATTATTAGATAGCATTATTGGCAATGTCTAGAAAGTTCTGTCAAGGAGGGGTTAGGTCAATCTAATTTCTCTCCAGTAAGGAGAAATCCTTATCGGAAAGCCCTCTCTTTCCTGGGAACAACCTGATTGTCATTATTGTGATTCTGTAATATTATTTGTGAATAATTAATTATTGATTTATATAATAAGGAAATATTTATTTTATGTGGATATAAATGATGGATAGGGAAATGTTTATTTTTTTGTGGATATAAATGAATGAATTAATGCTGAGGTGTTTTATATTTTGTCCGAATGGAGGAATTCTTAGAAAAGTGCAATTGTTGAAAATTGATATTTTGTCTTTTCTGATAAAATAATTCATTCAAATATATTATTATATTACATTAAAAATGTATAATGTGATAATATAATAATGGAGATATTTTTACACTAAATTCACGGTGCATGAATCAAATGAGAGAAATTTAGAAATCAAAAGAAAAACAAAATATGAGATTTTCAGAAAAATTAGTTTATTACTTGATTTTGTAAAATCTATAACTCTTTGTGTATAATGAGTTAAGAAATGAGCCATATATCAAAAGAAAACCCTGGAAGTAAGCTAACCGTAGAAACTGGAATCACCTAAAAATTCATTGTGGATTTTTCGTAGTGACTGTTTGAATGAAACTGGTCCGATGGACTCATAATCCAAAAAATAAGTGTTCTTGAGATATATTGCGTGAGTTATAATTTTTAATCCGACTGTTGGATCGTTGTGATTTTTGGATATGTTATACATATATAAGTTGAGTATATGTCCACAAATTTTGAACCATTAAAAATTAACGTATGATCTGTTATGAATTTTAAGAGGTGACTGATTCGAAAATTAGTTTTATAAATAATTTTGGGTGGAGATTTCTAGAAGGTGGGACCCACTTTTGGTTTTTAGGAAAGATGGCTGATCTTTGGTGGCTGAAATTTTTTCAAAGAAGTGTGCGTAGAAAAAAAAATATTATTTTATTAATTTAGTCTCCTTTAGCGTTCTAACATTTTCTTATAAATAGGATGTTTAGTTAGAATTAAAAATCACACCAGAAACATAAGTTTTCTCTCCCTATATTATAGAGCGTATTTTTGTGAGTATTTAGATATTTTGAGAGTTGCTATTCATTGCAAGTTTCCTTCAGCATTACATCTGATATTCCAGTCAGAAGTACAATTGTTTTGAGGTAAGGGATTGTAAGGGTTATTATATTTTTCAGTTTTGTAATTTTTTCGACCCTCAAAAATTTTGAAAAAATTTGAAATGATAATTTGATGAGTTTTCTAGATTGTGTCCAAAAATGACGATTTTTGGATGTATAGATTAGGAGTTATGAATTTTATGGGAAAAGACTATTTTAAAAGTAAACCCTTATAACTCCTTGTGGTTAACTCCAAAATTGGTAAATTTTTTATTGGGAGTACATGTATATAATAGCAGTATATTCTGTAAATTTCAGAATTTTTGGATAAAAGTACAGTTTATGATAAATGTCTAAATATTCGGCAGTTTTGGCCATATGAAAAATAGTAAATGAATTTTAAAAATTTCGAGAAAAATGTAAGTTCAATATGAGACTATATTCTGCTAAATCTCAGAAAAGAAAATTTTCTAGGTCTGATTTGGTATTTTTCATGAAAATGGACTAGTTATGAGTAAATGAATTAAATATGTTATGTGAAGTAAGAAAATTGGAAAACAGAATTTTATAGCTTGAGAATCCTATATAAGGTATATGCAGATTTTTGATGAGGGTTTTAGTTATTGGTGATAAAATCTTATGAGTTTGGCATTTTAGGATGATTAAATGCATTAATTAGTAAAGTGTAAATAATTAAAATAATTTGTTTATAAGTTTAAGAAATGATTAAAATATTATTGTAATATTAACAATATTAGAGTATGAGATTATTAAGTGATTTATAACATTTGGATTAAGGTGTTATAAATATTGATATGAATTTTATTGTGAAACTTTATCTTTTCGTGTCGGGGTACTATTTATGACAAAATTGATTTCTTTTTCTGCCCAAATTATCGTTGATTTATGAATCTTACTCTTGAAATTAAACCCATGTTTTGATTATATGGTTTTTATAACATTTTTATAATACTGGTGATGAAATTTCTCTTTACCTTGAGTGTAAAGATGGGTAGATTATTGGTATGATCGTGACTATGGGTTCTCTTTGGCCAGTAGTGCAAAGATGAATTGTTGACTTGTATGACCATGGCCATTGAATTTACAATTGAATATCTTTAACTTAAGTGCAAAGGTGAATTGATCAACATGGTTATAATTATTGTTTATATAAATTCTGAAATGATTATATATTTCTTTGAGATATTAATATCTTTGGCCTGTAGTGCAAATATGAATTATTGATGAATATCTTTGGCTCGTAGTGCAAAGATGACCTGTTGTTGAATATTTTTGGCCTGTAATGCAAAGATGAACTGTTATTGAATATCTTTGGCCCGTAGTGCGAAGATGAATTTATTAGTATGATTATGAACATGAACTATGATTTGGTATAACCATGATCTTTGATGTATCAGGTAAAGACAGGTGATGAAAATTATCTTCATCTTGAATTAGAAAAGGAATTTAGAACCACAATTATGATTATGAGTTATTCACATGATTGTGGACAGGAACTATTGATTGATGTTATAGGGATAAAATAGTGTTGGTGGAATTTTAACATGGAGAAGATAATAGCCTTTATGGTCTATTTAACTCTTCTAATGGATTGCTCGTTCCGCTGCAACTATGGTTGACAAGTTTATCATCTACCATATGTTCTAAATCTCTGATTTATTACTGATGGAGGCTATTGATAATTTAATTATCTCTAGTCATGATATTCTTTACTCGGCTATTTGTGCTCACCCTTTTGCTTCACAATTCCTTTCAAGTAATAAAAGTATAGCTGAGTCGAGCGGGGGTAACAGGGGAATAGAACGGTGGTCTATAGCTGTTGAGGTTTTTCCTAAATAGTATGGAAATAATTTTATTGAGAATCTTAGATAACTGGGTTGCATTTTATACGTCATTTAATATTTAATTATGGTGAACAATAATAGGGTGAGGCGAACCCAATTTTGAAAGGGTGTTTTGCCACTATTATACAAGATGCCTAATGATATACAACCTCGTGTTATCATAAGATAGGGTTGTGCACATCCACTTGCTGAGTATATCTACGAGCACTACCTATATCTACGACCTCCCATATATTAAGGTTTCCTTGAGCACTTTCCAAAGATTTTAATTTCTAAAACAGTTATTAACTGTACCTTTATGTAAGGTATATATTTGTATCAAAACTCACAACATTTGTGTTGTTGTATTTTGCACGAAAATTGTGATAATGAAGTTGTAGTTAATTTATGTCTATATATTTGGCGACTTAAAATGAGTTGGGTGGATTGGACCTATTTTGGGGTCGTCACACTCATAATATTTAACAACCAGATCATTCACAGGAAAGATGGGGCTTTCTGATAAGGATTTCTCCCTATTGGCGCGCAATTAGGTGACCAAACCCCTTTCCTCGACAGAAGTTTCTAGATATCGTCAATAATGCAAATAATAATATGAATAACTTTGTCGACTCAATTATTGATTTAATAATATAAAATATTGTGCAAATGATACGGTGACAATAATTGAATCAATAATATGTGAGATACTATACAACAATTACTGTAGCAATAATTGTGTATAACTGAGTGACTTCTCACGTAAGCATCAATAATCAAAGATATTGTACAATACAGTGTGTTACTATGCAACCACGCGTATTACTGTACTTTTACCACTGGGTATTTCAACAGTTTAACAGTAAAACTTTCGTCGTTATTTTAATAAAAAGATATTTCTATCATTTTCTAACTATGACAATACTTCTATTGTGGGGTCCACCAATGAGATTGTCGTCGTACGAATATTCCCTATTAAAACGAATATTCTCCGACCAATCGAATATTTTATAACAACTTGCTTACTTTGAAAAATTTATAAATATTACCCACAACTATAACATTATATCAAATCGACACCATAATATTCAAAAATATATATTTCGAGAAAAATTAATTTTTTTTCATAAAAGTTGGGTTCTTACAATATTTATAAGAAAAATTGAATACTTTTATTTCATAAAATTCGGGGTCTTACATATGACATCACCGGTTCAATAACGATTCTAGTTGAACTAGTAACCCATCCACTTGATAATTTTTCCATTAATGATCAGTCCAGTCCAGGGGTATATCCAAGAATTTTTTTTAGCCGAGACGTATTTTAACTAATTTTTTTTGTTGAAGTTAAATAAAAAAACTTGAAGAAATGATAATATTAACTAATTATAATAATGTTTACAAATTACAATAAATATTCATAATTCAAACTAAAAAAAAAAATTCAAATAAAAAACATTTAGATACAATTTAGAAATTTATTTTGGTTACTTGTCATAGTTCAATTTGAATGATTCTCCAAATACTCAAAGCCTTAAACCAAATTTACTTTCTATATTAAAAAAAATCATGAATTAATTTCAAAGCATAAATCAATTTTGGTAACTTTTTACAAGTTTCAAATAAGATTTACTTGAAATAAGAGAAACAACCCATCAAAAATTTATACCCAAAACACCAAAAATTATACAAGTTCCATTTGTTAGATGTACGTAAGTAAAATGATTATAACAATTAGAAATGAAGGGTTACTAAAGGTTCATAGTCATTTTTTTATTTTTCATTTCCCATTTTCCATTATAAAATAAGACAAAATCAATGTAAGCTATTACAATAAAAGACTAAAATTAGTCAACCAAAATGATCTCATTTTCAATTGAAGATCAAACACAACCCAAAAATAAAAACTCAATAATTAATACCAAAGAAACAGTAACTACAATCAACCAAATCAATAATAAAAAAAATTCAAAGTTCAATCAAACAATCTCTCACAGTTCACAAGATAATATTGTGTATACTTCTAAGATTTCGCTTAGTTTTAAAACTAAAAAAAGTTTTATACTTGTATTTAGAATTAATTTATAAATTATTTTTATCCCTTCTAAATTTAACTCTTTTATTAATCTCTCTTTTAAGTGTATTAATTTACATATTTGTTTCTATTTACTATACTTATAAAAAAATAAAAATCCAACAGGTCTGGTCCAGTGTGAAAACTTTGACTACTAATACTTCTCTCTACAAAATCACTTTACATAGCGGTTTTTCCCCATCTCCCTATAAAACACCAGATTTTGTACTTCCCATTCTACTAAATACCGAGTGCCTCCCCAATTAGTCTTCGCCATTCTATTGCTTTCATTTTCTCTCTCTCTCTCTCTATACATCTCTCTCTTCCAACTATTCACATCAAAAATCTATCCTCCCCTCTCCTCCTCCATGCACCACCACCACACCACCAACCACCACAAAACGTTTTGAATGAAACTCTCATATATTACCAATAGCATCTGCAGCACAAGAAATGTCAAATATACCCACTTCTCTCTCTAATATCTGTCTCACTTTATTCCGCTTAGCCATGTCCGTAGCTGATCCTTGGCCATTTTCTTGAAATAAAATAAGTCGAAACGTTTCGAATATTAATACGTTATTTCTGTACTCAACTTCTCTCTTTGTCAAAAACACATGAAAAAGATCCGAGGATTCTTGCTCAAAAACCGGGTCAGGACTCTTTCCTGGCGCATTCTCCAAAGACACCGTTCGCCGGCGAAGTACTTCCGGCTGAACCCACCTCCAAAATTCGAGTTCAAACCCATCGCAAAGCTCTTCAGCTGGGGTAACCACCTGAAAACCAAAGCCAAGGCCATTTGTTGGAAGTCTTCGGGTCAGGGTTATTTACCCAAGGGCGAAAACCCGTTTCAACAAAAATCCACGGCGGTGCCCAAGGGTCAAATGGCGGTTTACGTGGGTAAAAAAGACGGCGAATTTAGGAGGGTTTTGGTGCCTGTAATTTACTTTAATCACCCGCTTTTTGGTCAGCTGCTGAGGGAAGCTGAGGAGGAATTCGGGTATAACCACCCGGGTGGCATAACCATTCCTTGTCGGATCTCCGAGTTTGAGAACGTCAAGACCCGGATCGCCGCCGGCAATTGTGGACGGAAAATGCTGACGTGGAAATGACCTGGTTGAAGTTTAGGTCCTTCACAGGTCATTATGATGATGACGACTAAAAACAAAACAACAAAGATTGTGATGGTTTAGATTTTTGATTAGGGAGTACTTTCTTTATTTTTATTTTTTTAAGTTTTTGGTGTTTATAGGTTGTGTAATAAACTATAGCTGTAAATCTATATATTATTTACCTAAAAAGAATTTTGTGCTTCAATTTTTTATTTTTTTTTAACTTTTAATTGACTAAAATTTCACCTAAATTTTTTGGCAAACACATGATGTCGCATGTTTTAGCTACTAATTCTATTTCGATTTTATATATTAGAAGAGGTTAGTAATCAGGTTTACAAAATCTTAAGATTATATTTATGTTTATTTCTACATTTATCAAGTATTAGTCATGATAACATAATAATAGAGTTTTGACTTGTGACCATGCACAACACCTTAAACACTAGATTCAGTCATTTAGCGTTTTTATTTTTTGAATAAAATCGTATGAATGAATGAATGAATGGGTTAGTCATTCAGATGATTTGGACTGAATGATTTAATCTCATTTTTTGGCTGAATAGATTGAAAGAGCTACTGAATAATTTTTTTTTACAATATTAACTATTATATTAAGTAATATTAAATAAATTTACAATAATTTTTTGAATTTTTTAGATAAGTAAAATAATAAAAATCTGTTATTCAGATGTTTCAGACATGTCAATTATAATAAAATAAATTTATCTTTTATTATAAAATAAATTTATCTTTTATCCAGACTTATCTCATCATTATCTTTTATTCAGACTTATCTTATCATTATCTTTTATTTTTACATTATGTATACCTAAAAATAAACTCATTTTTATATTATAGCCATATGGCTGAGGGTTTAACATTGGCTACAGTCATGTAATTGGCTAAGAGAAAAAAAGGACTGCCGCGCCATGTTCGTAGAGAAGGGGGAGAACTTTGTTCTTTCAAGCAAACGTTTGTTATGGATGAATACCTATATATATATATATATATATATATATATATATATATATATATATATATATATATTAATAATAAGATTCACCTTAGAAATTCTACATGGCACCAATTCCATTTTCAAGCTTAGACTCTTTCTTTTTTTTAATAACAAATAATTAAATAAATTAATAATAAAATATATTAAGTAAATAAATTAATAATAAAATAAATTAATGTATAATTTTTACAAATGTATTTATATAAAATTAATATGTTCATATTATTTTTGTGACGTCCCCAAAATAGGTATACAACACCCATTCTGAGTCGCCAAATATATGGTACATAAAGCAAACTACAACTTCAATAATACAAATGTCGTGTGAAATACGACAATACATATTGTGAGTTTAAATACAAATATTATCTTCTAGACAATATCCACGCTCAAATAAGTCCTCATTACAATTATTCAAACACTATTTTATAGAAATAGTGAGGACTGCTAAAACATCTTTCTAGTACCATCACTCCATACCCCGACTCGATCCTGCTATGTTCTCACCTCCACGAGAAGAAAAATAGAACAAAAAAAAAAAAGGTGAGACTAGCCCAATAAAGAATATTATGACTAAGATAATATACAACAAATTATCGTTAGTCCTTAATGAGAAAAAATCGATAAAATATAATGAGATAAACAAGTTTTAGATCAATATTACGCAATGAAAACATCAATCCATTAGAAGAGTCCAGTAGAGAATGAGTTCTACTATCTTCTAAGATTTAAAAGTCCATCATCAATATTTTATCCCCTGTAACAACAATCAATATACATCTTTAATTAAATATTCATCTTTTTTGCTTCTGAGCCAAAGATATTCATTTATATCACCAGGTTGGTCATGTTCATATCAATTTTGTTCATCTTTACACTCACGGGCCAAAGATATTCATCGATTAATCATTCATCTTTGCACTACTGTGCCAAAGATATTCAATAATATCATCATTTAGGACTGAGGATGATGAAAAATATTTTACATAAAATGAATCTAGAGAGACAGAAGAAAAAATATTAGGGATTCGTATAACAGTTTATCTAAGATCAATAATACTTCAAAATAACCAATTGTGAAGCAAAACTCAAAATAAAGATCAAAATATGGATACAATCAAAGATAGTAACCATAATAGACATCTGAAAGAAAAAGAGAAAATTTCATTTTTCGGTGAATAGTGCCGTATACGTGAATAGTGTCGTATACGTGAATAGTAACTCTGACACAATAAGTTCCAAATTTGATTAAAAGTTCAGATCAATACTTCGGCATAATTATATTGAAAGAAATAATATTATATATGAAGAAAATAACATCCCTTACCTCAAAATAATTGTACTTCTGACTGAATTTCGGGTATAAAGCCGACAGAAACTTGAACGGAATAGCAACTCTTAAATTATCAAAATACTCACTAAAATACACTCGACAGTATAGAGAGAAAGAAAACTTGTTTCTGGTGTGATTTTCAATTCTAACTTAGCCCTCTAATTATAGAAAAATGCTAGAATGCCATATGAGACTAAAATAATAAAATAATAATATTCTTATTTTCTTTTCTATGCATGCCTCTTGACCATCTCAACCACCAGCCATCTTTGAACCAAAAGATAGCAGCCCATGTGTATTCAACATAAGTGGGTCCCACCCAAAATTAATAAAAATTATTTTATTTTTTGAAACTTCAACAATTCATAGAAAATAGACCGGTTATCAGAAAAATACGAATTTTATGTCTATTCTACTTGAAATCGAATTCTCTATAACTTTGTAGCTTTGAATTTTTCCAAATTCTAAACCAAAAATATCCGAAATCCATAAACGGATGATTTTTAATACTTTCCTTCCGACAAAATACTAATAAAACACCTCAACATTAATTCCTTCAATTATATCCACATAAAATAAATATATTCATCAATTATATTCACATAAAATAAATATTTCCTTATCATATAAATCGATAATTAATTATTCACAAATAATATTTCAGAATCACAATTATGACAACCAGGCTGTTCCCAGGAAAGAGGAGGTTTTCCAAAGAAGAATTTCTCTCATCTGCCGCAATTGATTAGATGACCTAACCTCTCCTTGACAGAACTTTCTAGACATTGCCAATAATGTTATCTAATAATATTATTAAAAAATATGAATTATTGATCTGATAATAGAAAATACTATGCAGTGACAATTATTGAAACAATAATAATATAAACTAACAACGCATCAATTATTGAATCAATAAAATAAAATATTGAGCAAGAACTCATCGTAACAATTATTGAGTAGTGCATTCTTACGCATTTAATCAATAATTCAACAATACTATGCAATCTGGTAAGTGTCTTCTTTATGCAACCCATGCCATTATTCGTATTTTAACCACCGTGTAATCCAACAATTGTTAACGGTAAAAATTACGCCGTTATTTATAAAATTCAAACTTTGTCGTTTTCTTTCATCCAACCGTTTTCCGTTATGGGGCCCACAAATGATCGCTACTGCAGTAAATGCGGAGATTCCTACAAAAAGAATATTCCACGACAAAACGAATATTCCCTACAAAAATGAATATTTTATAACCACTTGCTTATTTTGTAAACTTTGCACATTTCACCCATAACCAAAGTATTATATCAAATTAACCCTTATTAATTTAGAATAATGAATAAAAAAATTTAATTTATTTATAATAAGTTGAGGTCTTACAATTTTTTTATTTATAAATATATTAAGTTAACTTTTAAAATATAAAATTATATAATATTTTGAAATTTTATGAATTATTATTATTATTATTATTATTATTATATCTTTTTTTTTTCTTAGAAATCCTAAATATCATCAAGAAGAAATATTTAAAAAGTCATGGAAAATTTAGAAAAAATATTTGTTATTTTTTATTTTAAAAATATATTTTAATATTTTATAAAAGTAAAACTAATAATATTTACATAATTAAACCTAATTATCTAAAATCTAATCTATTCCTCTTCTTCTTTTTATTCTTTTATATTTTGGCTTTTTTTTTGAATTTCACAAACACGAATTACACTTCCATCATCATCATCATATTCAGCCATTTCTTCATCATTGTCGTCAAGATACGAATAGGAGGAGCTTAAGCGAGAGAGAAAAAGTCTTGAGATCGCCTCTGACTAGCTTAGAAGAGAGGGCTTGGGCGACGTCGTTTGAGGCGACGGCGTCTAGGGCGTCGTAATAGGACTGAAAGTGGTGGTGGATCATTTTTACGTGTTTGGAGAGGAGATTGGTGGAAGAAGAGAAGGTGGAGGACAAAGGACGGCGGAGGAACGTTAAAAGGGTGTTCTTCAGGTGTTTATCCATTCTTTGTAGAAGTCTTTAAATGGGCGAGTGACTTTTTTCTAGCCGAAGAGAGCTGTAAGCATGAGAGAGAATTAAGCAATTAGGGGTTTAGGGTTTATCATTTCTTGATGAAAGTAGAAGAAACAGAGGTAGAAGAAGAACATATAAATTATACATATATATGTAAATATATACACAAAACATGATTTAAGCGAAAGAGAGAGAAGAAGACTTTTGGGTTTGATGGGAATAAATTTTGGGTTTGATTTGATCTGTGCAAATTTTGAATTTTGATTCTTGATGTGAACAAATTTGGGTTGCCTCATATGCAAAATTTTTGGGTTATCTTTCTCTCTTCATATTTAATGGTTTGGGATTTAAAAAAAATAATAATGGATATTTAAAGTGTTTTAATATTTCTTTCTTTTATATTTAAGCTTAAATTTAATGATTTCATAATATAAATAACAATTATATTAATTTTTAAAAATAAAAATAATAATTAATTTTCAAAATTTTAGTTATATTTTTTAAGTTTGAATTTATTTTTATGAATTTTAATTTTTAATTTGTACTTATTATTAAACCCATTTACTTTTCAATGTAGCAACAACTAGAATAATATTACATGAAACAGCTGACATGGAATTTCATTTTAAAGGTGACGTGGATTTTTCGTTTAAAGTCAACTCATTTAACGAATTTTGTAAGACCCCAAATAATTAATAAATGAAATTTAATTTCCTCTAATTATTATTTTGAAATAGTAAGGGTTGATGTGATTAATGTGGATAATTATGGGTAAAATACGCAAATATTTCAAAATAAGCAAGTGGTTATAAAATATTTCATTGTTGTTTGGGAATATTCGTTTGGTCGTGGAATATTCAGATCGTTTCTGGGAATATTATTTAATGCACGACGGCAGCCCATGTGTGGGCCCCATAACTAAAAAGCGATTGGAGGAAGAAAAACGAAAAATATAAGTTGTTTAAAAATAACGCACAGTAGTTGTTACAATTTACACTATTGGAATACCCGGTGGTTAAAACACGAATACGCTGGCGTTGTCGCACTGCAGAAGATTACCATGATTGCACCAATTATTGAATCTTACGTAAGAAGGCACTACTCAATAATGGTTACGTGAATTATCGCTCAATATTTTATTGGTTCAATAATTGTTGCGTTGATATTTTATATACCGTTGTTTCAATAATTGTCATTACACAAGATTTTTCATTATCGAAGCAATAATTCATATTATCTCGAATAATATTATTAGATAACATTATTGGCAATGTCTAGAAAGTTCGCTAAGGAGAGGTTTGGTCACCTAATTGCGCGCCAAGAAGGAGAAATTTTATCGAAAGCCCTCTTCCTGGGAACCGCTGGGTCATCAATATTGTGATTCTCGTAATATTATTTGTGAATAATTAATTATTGATTCATATGATGAGGAAAATATTGATTTTATGTGGTTATAGATGGAGAAAATTTTTAATGTGACAATTGTTGAAAATTAAAATTTTATCTTTTTCCGATAAAATAATTCATTTAAATATATATAATATTATATTTTAATAATATAATAATGGTGATATTTTTACAACGAATGTGGGATATATGAGTATACGAGGAGGAAGAGTATTTTTGTTGCAATAAATGTTTAAAACATGTTAAACATGCTCTGTGGACCCCATTTATCGACCGAAATTTGATTATGACTCTAAAATCACCCGCTTTGTGATTTTTGGTCAATTTCTGTTTGGAATTTGGAAAAACTTTCTTCCGCAAAGTTGTAGAGAATTGAATTTTCTATAAAACTCGCGAGATTCGAATTTTCTGACAAAAGGGCTATTTATTATGAATTATTGAAGTTCAAGCTCAAATAATTGATTTTTGGAAGTTTAAATTATTTTAAATTAGAAAACGTTTTTTTTTATTTTCTTCTAGAAGGTTGGCATGTGTGAATTGTTGAGATTCAGATTTCAAAGAATACGATAATATTTTTATAAATATTAATATTTTATTAAATTTTCGCTTTGGTGTTCTAAGCAATTTCTATAAATAGGTGCTTAGGTTAGAATTGAAAATCACACCGTAAACTCAAGTTTTCTCTCTATATTATCGAGCGTATTCTTGTGAGTATTTTGAGTATACTTTGAGTATTGCTATACTATGAAAGTTCAAGATATAGCCTATATCCAAAGATTCCGCTTAAAGACTCGATCTTTCGAGGTAAGGGATATTATTTTTTTCAGAATGATATTATTTCTTCAATATCATTATGTCAAATATTGATCTAAAGTTTTTATCAAATTTGGAACTTTTGGTGTCTGAGTTACTATTCACGATACAAGACTATTCACGATACTAAGATTATTCACGAATCATTTACACTATTCATCTAAAAATAAAAATTTTCCTTTTCGTCTGTCAAAATATCTATTCCGGATACTAGCTTTGATTGTATCCATGTTTTGATCATTCTTGAATTTTACACCACTATGATTATTTTTGAGGTATTTTTGGACGTGGATAAAACAAAGTACTAATCCTTAATCCTTAATCCTTGTCATTTTGATTCACCGGATTCGCTTTCTTTAAAAAAAAAAAAAAATATATTTTCATCATCCTCGCCTTAAATGATGATATTATTGAATATCTTTATTCGTAAAGCAAAAGATGAATGATTTCGATGAATATCTTTGGCCCAGTAGTGCAAAGATGAATGATTTTCGATGAATATCTTTGGTCCAGTAGTAGCAAAGATGAACAGTGTTTAGATGAACATGACTAATCGGTGAATGTCCTCGCCTGTAAAAAGGATGAATATTTGATCCCAGATATATATTGATTGATGTTACAGGATAAAAAAAAATAGACGATGAACTTTAAAATTCATACATGTAAGATGGTAGTTTGCATTCTCTACTTAACTCTTCTAATGAATTATTATTTCATTGCGTAATATTGATTTAAAACTTGTTGTCTATTGTATTCTATTATATTTTTCCCCGTCAAGACTAACGATAATTTTGTTGTATATTATCTTAGTCATAATATTCTTTATCGGGCTAATGAGCTCACCCTTTTCCTTTTTGTTCCATTTTTCTTCTCGTGAGGCGTAGAATATAGCAAGTATTTAGTCTGGGGTATGGAATGAAAGTTCTAGGAGAGTTATTTAGTAGTCCTCACCATTGTTGTAAAATAATGTATCAATAATTATGATGAGGATTTATTTGTATGTGGATATTGTCAGATGGCAATATCTCGTATTTAAACTCACTTTTTACTATTGTAATAATAAAGTTGTAGTTGTTTCGCACAGGTGTATTGACAACTCGTAATGGGGGATGTAGACCTATTTTGGGGGTGTCACAGCTTGGTATCGTAGCTTAGGATATGATCTCCATGAGATCGGGGAATAGAACTAGGAGGGAGAGACGAGTAAATCCTTCGCTAAAGGTGTCCTACCTAAGCTTATTTGATAGTTGGTCAAGATATAGGGATATTATGTGATATATTGATTTCCTTAATTAACCCTTGTTTTTTATGACAAAGATTTGAGAATGTCGATCGAGAATATTAACAATGGAAATGAGACCGTGGAGACGCTCTGTACTCACCAACGAGGAGAACGGCAACAGTCGGCAATGTTCCTCCGTGAACAACACCACCGAAAGCAGATGATGAACGAGGGGATATTTAGAAGCTTTTTGCGCTCATGCAAAATCGCACGAGGAGACTCGTGTTCAAAACATAGGAGGAAATGATAGCAATTCACGGGTTGTCACAAACAAAGCAAGCTTCAAAGAGTTGGGACCACTGTAATTTAAGGGAAAGCCAGATCCGATCATGGCGTAAACATGGGTCAAGCAAATTACCAAGATATTCGATGTCTTGGGATGCACAGAGGAACAGAAGGTTCCATTCGCCACCTTTATGTTCCGTATGAAAAGGATCATCGGTGGGAGTCTCTGTGAAGTTGCACTCCATCCACCGCACTCAAAGATGTCTTGGGAGACATTTCAGAACTATTTAATGACAAATACTTTCCGAAAGTGTTCGGCTATATGAAGGAAGTGGAGTTTATTAGATCGAGCGAGTAACAACATGACGGGTCTCAAAGACGAGGCTAAGTTTGCAGAGTTATCCGTGTTTGCACCTCATTTGGTGGAGAATGAGGAACGATGACGCGGATGTTTCGAGAGGTTTGAAACCCGACATACGCCAAGATCTCATCTCTCATAAATTTTCTCTATTCAGAGGATGTTGTTAATGTGGCTCAATTGTTAGAGCGAGATAACGAAAGTACGGCCAACCGAGGTACCACAATCAGGATCATACCGTAGATAAGATTAACAAAATAACAATAATCAAAGTGGAGAAAGAAAAAGACGGACAAAATGGTAACCACTCTAGTGGTAATCATGGCCATGAAAATAGGAGAAGCGAAAGTCGGGGAGGAGATTTAAAAAGAGGAGATTCAACAACCACCATGTGAAGACGACAAGTGCAAAGAAGAATCGGTTCCAAGGGAGGAGAACACCACCCATTATATGCTATAAATGCGGAAAGAGGGACATATCACCAAACCGCCCACACAGTTCTGTGTATGCTATAATTGTGGAAAGGAAGGACATATCGCCGAGATCGCATTTGCAGTAGCAAAACCTAGTTCAATGGGGACGGTGACTCAAAAGATCGTCCCTGTAAAAGTCAAAGTCAATCTGTTCTCGGAAGAGCGTTTGTGTGATCGGTCAAAATACGAGGAACCCAAACGAGGTGATCACGGGTAAGCTATTTATAAATTCTTGTGAAGTTTATACTTTACTAGATACCGGTGCTACCCATTCATTTATCTCTCTCGCTTGTGCTCAACGCTTAAACTTGACTCGAGAAATTAGACTTTGACCTATCTCGTGGAAACTCCGTTAGAGAAACTTTCATCACATCCAATCGCTTATAAATCTTGTCTAATCCATGTTGGCACCCTTATCTTACCCGTTGACCTTATCTCTTTAAAGATACTTGCTTTTGATGTGATTTTAGGGATTGATTGGTTAACTACTCATCATGCCAAAATTGATTGTTTTCGTAAGGTTGTTAGCTTTCATATTCCTAAACAACCCGTTGTTCAATTCAAGCAACTAAACCATTAAAATCAATCATCATCATATCTAATCATAAAGCTATTCGCTTATTAAAAAAACGGATGTCAAGCTTTCTTAGCCCATGTTATGGATTTGAATAAAGACACGCCAAAATTGAATAATATTCCCGTTGTTATTAACTTTCCCGACGATTTCAAGAACTTCCTGGCCTACCCCCGTAACGTGAAGTTGAATTCTTTATTGACCTTGAACTGGTACAAAGCCCATTTCTAAAACCCCATATCGAATGGCTCCTATTGAACTTCAGAGTTAAAGGTCCAACTACGTGGAGTTGTTGGACATTGGTTTCATTCGGCCCTAGTACATCTCCTTGGGGTGCCTCTGTTTTATTTGTAAAGAAGAAAGACGGAGTATGCGATTTTGTATCGACTATCTGGAATTGAACCATGTCACTATCAAGAATAGGTATCCTCTACCTCGTATTGATGACTTGTTTGACCAATTGCAAGGAGCACAATTCTTTTCAAAAATCGATCTTCGCTCGGATATCATCAAATCAAGATTAGAACCGAGGATATTCCAAAGACCGCCTTTAGAACCCTATGACGGCATTATGAATTCTTAGTTATGTCTTTTCGGATTGACTAATGCTCATGCGGCTTTCATGGATATGATGAACCGAGTATTCAAAGAGTATTTGGATCGATTCGTTGTTGTCTTTATTGATGACATCCTCATATATTCCAAAAGCCGTGAAGATCATGAGCACCATTTGAAGTCGGTACTTCAAAGGCTTCGTGAAAACAAGCTTTATGCCAAGTTAAAGAAATGCGAGTTCGACTTGAGGAAGTAGCATTTCTTGGGCATGTGGTGTCAAACATGGAGTATCCGTTGACCCGGCCAAGATTGAAGCAATACAAAGTTGGGAGCAACCAAAGTCCCATGGATCAAAGACGTAGCTTTTTGGGCTTAATTGGTTATTATCGGAGATTCGTGGAAGGGTTTTCTCAAATCGCTACTCCGCTAACTCATCTAACTCGGAAGGATACAAAATTCGTTTTGGAGCGAAGAAGAGTGCGAGAAGAGTTTCCAAGAGCTTAAAAGGAGACTTATTTTTAAGACTGTTCTAACAATACCATCCGGTTCGGATGGATTTGTTATCTACAGTGATGCTTCGGGCAAAGGGTTAGGATGTGTTCTCATGCAACGTGGGAAAGTCATAGCCTATGCCTCGCGACAACTTAAAGAATATGAGAGAAATTATCCTACTCATGATCTAGAGTCATAAAGCAAAATGTTGCTGCTTAAAGATCTGGAGGCACTATCTATATGGAGAGAAAGTGGAGATATATTCGCACCATAAAAGCCTTAAATATTTCTTCACTCAAAAGAACTTAACATGCGGCAATGACGTTGGCTCGAGCTATTGAAAGACTACGACCACACTATTCAATACCATCCCGAAAAGCGAACGTGGTAGCCGACGCGTTGAGTAGAAGATCATATGCAGGAACGAAAAGCGATGATGTCAAGTATACGACAGAGCCAACTTTAATAGAAAAAGTTAAGGTTGCTTTCAAGCCAACCAATCTTGGAGCCGATGCATATGAAGAAGAAAGTACAAGAAGGAGCTATTCCTAAGCTTAGAATTGATGAAGAAGGAATACTTGAGTCCACCTGCACTTTGTGTTCCTAACGATTCGATTTGAAGTACAAGATTATGATGGAGGCACACAATACACCATTTTCAATCCATCCGGAAGTACTAAAATGTACCGTGATCTTCGACATACATTTTGGTGGAACAATATGAAGAGAGAGATTGCAAAGTTTATCTCAACATGTTTAACTTGTCAACGTAAAGGTGAGCATCAAGTGCCTAAAGGGACCATTGCAACCACTTGAGATTCGAAATGGAAGTGGGAACACATTACCATGGATTTCACACGGGACTTCCCACGGTTTCTCAAGGCATAAATGCTATTTGGGTTATTGTTGATAGATTAACCAAGTTCCGCTCATTTCTTGCCGACACGGAGACTTATTCCTTGAACGTCTTGCTCAAATGTACGTAAATGAGATTGTGAGATTGCATGGCATGCCAAGATCCATAGTTTCGGATCGTGACCCAAGATTCACTTCAAGATTTTGGGTTAGCTTGCAAAAAGCTATGGGTACGGATTTAAGATTCGGATTCGCATACCATCCTCAAACCAGACGGACAATCGAGAGGACTATTCAAACTCTTGAAGATTTATTAAGACTCGTGGTCCTAGACTTCAAGGGCGATTGGGATAAGTATTTACCATTGGTGGAATTCTCCTACAACAACAAGATTATCGCAAGTATAGGTTTGGCCCCATTCAAGCATTATATGGACGAAAGTGTCGCCTCCAATATGTTGGGATGAGGTGGGTGAAGCAACATTGTTGGGACCCGAAAGAAGTACGTATGATCACCGAAAAGATCCAAATGATTCGACAACGATACAAAACGGCACAAGATCGACAAAAGAGTTATGCGGATCTTCATCGAAAGCGTGGAATTTAGTATAGGGGATCATGTATTGTGCGAGTTGCTCCATGGAAGGAGTTACAAGATTTGGGAAGAGAGGAAAGCTCAATCCACGATTTATTGGTCCATTTCAAATTCTTGACCGAAAGTAGGAAATGTAGCCTATAGACTCGCGTTACCTCCAAGTATGTCTCGTGTTCATAATGTGTTTCACATATATGTACTTCGTAAATATGTGAAAGACCCGAATCACGTTATTGAGTTAGAACCGGACGAGATAGCCGAAGACTTAACGTATGAGGAAGTACCTGTCAAGATCTTGGATAGGAAGGAGCATGTCCTACGCACGAAGATCATACCACAAGTTAAAGTCTTGTGGAGAAACCATGCTATAGAGGAAATGACCTGGGAGTTGGAAACGGAAATGAAAGCGAGGTATCCTCATCTTTTCAAACACAGTATCGTATGTCAATTTCGAGGACGAAATTTCATAAGGAGGGAGGTTGTAAGACCCCAAATAATTAATAAATGAAATTTAATTTCCTCTAATTATTATTTTGAAATAGTAAGGGTTGATGTGATTAATGTGGATAGTTATGGGTAAAATACGCAAATATTTCAAAATAAGCAAGTGGTTATAAAATATTCATTGTTGTTTGGGAATATTCGTTTGGTCGTGGAATATTCGATGCTTGTCGGGAATATTCGTGACGACAGCGAAAATACCATGTGGGCCCCATAACTAAAAAAGCGATTGGAGGAAGAAAACGAAAAATATAAGTTGTTTAAAAATAACTACAGTAGTTGTTACCTGATTTACACTATTGGAATACCCGTTGGTTAAAACACGTAATACGCGTTGTTGCACTGCAGAAGATATTACAGTATTGCACCAATTATTGAATCTTACGTAAGAAGGCACTACTCAATAATGGTTACTGGTAATTATCGCTCAATATTTTATTGGTTCAATAATTGTTGCGTTGATATTTTATATCTTTGTTGTTTCAATAATTGTCATTACACAAGATTTTTCATTATCGAAGCAATAATTCATATTATCTGAATAATATTATTAGATAACATTATTGGCAATGTCTAGAAAGTTCTCGTCTAAGGAGAGGTTTGGTCACCTAATCAATGCGCCAAGAAGGAGAAATTCTTATTCGAAAGCCCCTCTTTCCTGAAGCGCACTGGTTGTCAATATTGTGATTCTCGTAATATTATTTGTGAATAATTAATTATTGATTCATATGATGAGGAAAATATTGATTTTATGTGGTTATAGATGGAGAAAATTTTTAATGTGACAATTGTTGAAAATTAAAATTTTATCTTTTTCTGATAAAATAATTCATTTAAATATATATAATATTATATTTTAATAATATAATAATGGTGATATTTTTACAACGAATGTGGGATATATGAGTATACGAGGAGGAAGAGTATTTTTGTTGCAATAAATGTTTAAAACATGTTAAACATGTCGGTGGACCCCATTTATTGACTGAAATTTGATTATAGACTCTAAAATCACCCGTTTGTGGATTTCGGTCAATTTCTGTTTGGAATTTGGAAAAACTTTCTTCTGCAAAGTTGTAGAGAATTGAATTTTCTATACAAACTCGCGAGATTCGAATTTTCTGACAAAAGGGCTATTTATTATGAATTATTGAAGTTCTGAAGCTCTGAAATAATTGATTTTTGGAAGTTTAAATTATTTTAAATTAGAAAAACGTTTTTTTTATTTTCTTCTAGAAGGTTGGCATGTGTGAATTCTTTGAGATTCAGATTTCAAAGAATACGATAATATTTTTATAAATATTAATATTTTATTAAATTTTCTGCTTTGGTGTTCTAAGCAAATTTCTATAAATAGGTGCTTAGGTTAGAATTGAAAATCACACCGAAAAATCAAGTTTTCTCTCTATATTATCGAGCGTATTCTTGTGAGTATTTTGAGTATACTTTGAGTATTGCTATACGGTGAAAGTTCAAGATATAGCCTATATCCAAAGATTCCAGTTAAATCTCGATCTTTCGAGGTAAGGATATTATTTTTTTCAGTAATGATATTATTTCTTCAATATCATTATGTCAAATATTGATCTAAAGTTTTTATCAAATTTGGAACTTTTGGTGTCTGAGTTACTATTCACGATAATCTAAGACTATTCACGATATCTGATTATTCACTTATCACGACATTATTCATCGAAAAATAAAAATTTTCCTTTTCGTCTCAAAATATCTATTAGGATACTAGCTTTGATTGTATCCATGTTTTGATCATTCTTGAATTTTACACCACTATGATTATTTTTGAGGTATTTTGGACGTGGATAAAACAAAGTACGAATCCTTAATCCTTAATCCTTGTTATTTTGATTCACCTGGATTCGTTTCTTTTAAAAAAAATATTTTCATCATCCTCGCCTTAAATGATGATATTATTGAATATCTTTGGCCGTAGTGCAAAGATGAATGATTTCGATGAATATCTTTGGCCCGTAGTGCAAAGATGAATGATTTTCGATGAATATCTTTGCAATTAGTAGTGCAAAGATGAACATGTGTTTAGATGAACATGAATTAATTGGTGAATGTCCTTGGCTCAGTAGTGCAAGGATGAATATTTGATCCCAGATATATATTGATTGATGTTCTGAGGATAAAAAAATAGACGATGAACTTTAAAATTCATACATAGAAGATGGTAGTTTGCATTCTCTACTTAACTCTTCTAATGAATTATTATTTCATTGCGAATATTGATTTAAAACTTGTTGTCTATTGTATTCTATTATATTTTTCCTCGTTGAAGACTAACGATAATTTTGTTGTATATTATCTTAGTCATAATAATATTCTTTATGGGCTAGTGAGCTCACCCTTTTCCTTTTGTTCCATTTTTTCTTCTCGAGAGGCTAGAATATAGCAAAGACTAATTCTGGGTATGGAATGAAAGTTCTAGGGAGAGTTATTTAGTAGTCTTCACCATTGTTGTAAAATAATGTATCAATAATTATGATGAGGATTTATTTGTATGTGGATATTCTCAGATGGCAATATCCGTATTTAAACTCACAGCTTTACTATTGTAATAATAAAGTTGTAGTTGTTTCTGTACCGTGTATTGACAACTCAGAATGGGGGATGTAGACCTATTTTGGGGGTGTCACAAATTTTGTAACGGTTTGAAAATAATTTTTAGTTCAATGAGTCGATTGTAAAAAATTTCAGTTCAGTGCTGTATTTGTAAACCAAGGTCGAGTAGAGTGGAGAAAAATAGATTTAACCCTCAAAAGATATAAGACTATTTTTATAAAATAGCTAAAATAGAATTTATCATCTTTCTGGTCACCTGGTTTCTATTTAGTAATACTTCCAATAATCTTATAATTATAAATATTAAATTGTGAAAATTGGTCGATTACTTTTAATTGACATTGCATCACTGGATAAAATATACGTACTACTCAAACTTTGTGCATTTTCTAAAGAAAGAGGTTAAGATAAATAAAAAGATTACTTAAAAAGTTCCGCCACTTAAAATAGAACAAATAAAGCAAATGACAAAGTACTAGTGAAAGTGAAAACAAACATTACGTTAATATAGGTGGGACAATATTTTTTTTATTGTATCCAATATAAATTCTTTTTTTGTTATTTTCTTTAACTTTTGTTCATTTATTAAGGGTCGAAAGGGTTAAAAATATGATTTTGGGGCTCATTATTTTTTTCTTTCTAAAGTTAGAGTTGAGAATTCAATATCTCCTTCAAACGATTAATAAGATATTAGCTGAATTTTCAATCAAATTGATATAATTCTCAACCATAGGGGTCATTGTCACAAATCTTGGTGACTTTTGTGGTGGGGATGTATACGATAAAATTCTTTAAGCAAGAGTCCATAATTTATAGTCCCCGCAAACCCACTTGGATGGGCAAAATTATTTTGTACATTCCTAGTATGAATTAGTGTCAATAGTTTGGCCACATGATTAGGGTTATTGGACTAGAAATGGTCCATGACTATGAATGGACACAAAAAAAGTGCCCTTACTTATAAGGTTTTAATCAATTTGCAATGTCCTAATTCTATTCTAGGGTTAAGATAAATTTTGGCACTTAAGCCACTTTATCACAACTAGCATTTGAGGCACATGTGATACAAGTGACAAAAAAAATATAATTAAAATTTTTGTTATATTTTTAATTTAAAGTAGGATAGAGATAGAGCAAAATAAATTGTTAGAGAGACAATAAATTGTTTATGAGTAAGGCTGTAAACGAGCTGAAAGGGTCGGGCTCGGATCAGAGTCAACTTGGAAAAAAATCAAACAAGACCCGAGTTCGTATATAGGCGAATCTTTTATTAATATTCGATCCGGATGTAAGAGATCGAATAATTCGTCATGAATTCGATCAAATATGTTCGATTATGGTTCATGAATATGCTTATATATGTATTGTGTATATACATAGTTTTATATGGTTGACGTTGTCAAACGATTTCTCTTCCCCAGTTGAGATTTGGGCTAATTCGGTAGTTCATTCCTTCATCCTATAGTTTACTTTCTTCAATGTTTGAGAAGCGTAAGAGGCAATTAACCTTTAATTTTTGTATAGAAAATAAAAATTTACTATTTTTTATCATTTATTTTGTAGATTATCCCAAGATCTGTAGATGCATGGCTATGATTTGAGAGAATTCAAAGATATAGCCTATAGGGCTTAACTTGGTAAGTTATATATTTGCTCCCAAATTCATTTATATAACCCTAATTTTATTTTCCCCAAATCATTCGAAACCCTAGTTTTATTTTCTTCTAAACTCTCAACCTAAACTTCTTTAAAATGTCAAACTCTGAATCTGTTTCTGGTACTCAACCAATCAGTGCTAACAATAATGGTAATAACTGTTCAATTTTGATTAATGTTTAATTTGGGTCATAGTTTAATTTTTATTTTCATTTAGAGTTCTTAACTTCTCATTATTTATCTATTTTTTTTTCAAATGGCTTGGTTTAATAAATCACCACCAGTAGTTAATCCTTCACAAGCATCTAATAATGGCAATACTTCTACCACCAGTGATGCTGTCATTGTAATTGACAATCCCTTAGAGAAAGGTACTGTTATTGGAGAAAATGGAGAAGGAAAAAAGAAGAGAAAAACTTCAAAGGTTTGGTCTGAATTAGCATCATTAAATTACAAGATGGTACCAAAAAAATCCAATGCAATTACTGTTTTGCTAAGCTTGCACAACAAAGCACTGATTCAACTAGCTATTTAAATAGACAAATGTTAACTTGCACTGTTTGTTTATCTAAAATTGTTGGAACAAAGCATAGTGTGTTGGCTTACCCTACTGTTGATCAAGTTGGTGGTAAAATGAGTATATTTGACAAATTTTAAGTTTGACAATGAGAGGACTAGAGACATTATGGCAAAAATGATTATGGTGCATAAATATCCCTTTAGAATAGATGAACATGATTTTTCCATTTTTCTTTTGAAATCTCTAAACCTTAAATTTGATCCTATTTCTTGTGTGAAAGTAGTATGCATACAAGCCGATCATGTATGATGATAAAGCATATACTTTGTAAACAATCTTATTCATTTATTAATAAAATTATTTATTTACTAAAGGCATTTAATTTATCTACATGGTGATGTTTTAATAATATGTGATAAACCCATAGTTTTAAGCAATGCTTTTGAAATCATGATGAGATCATGCTAATGAAATCTAAATTCTTAGCTAGCTTAAAAACTAAAATGTTCCCAATCGATGGATTAGTAAAAAGGGGATTAGTGAATCCAGATAGATTGGTACATATGTTGCTTGCTAATTGGATGAGGATGATTGATCTCATGATCATTTGTGTGGAGACACTAAAGCAAGTATATAGGTGCTTATTGAAGAATAAGTTCACTGAACATGACTCGCTTAGGAATACCTAATGAAGTTTTACTTATCTGTCAATAGAAATTCTTGAAGTGATAGTAGTACAAGTGATCCTTAGACTTGAGATCATCATAGCATCTTGTGTATAATGAATTATACTTTGACTTATTTCCTAAGACCCTTAGGAAATATCAAAGGGTATGCTTGGGTAATAATTTATATATAGAGATAATGAATGATCAATAAAGAATCTACCACTTCTAGTAAAAAAAATAGATATGTCCTATGTGATTCGATAAATGACAATCCAGGAATCCTTGGCCAAGGTCGAATTGCATTTATTCGGAGTTATGAATTTGGAAATCGAAATATATATAATTAAATAAAATAAGACTTGACAGTAATTTCATGTCTTATATTTAATTGAGATATTGTATGGTGAAAAGATTAAATTATACGGTAAGTATTTACTCAAAAGTTTTTTTTTATGATTAATGTTGAAATGTATATTATCTGAAAGTCATTAATCGCTAATGAGGCTTATCATTGTTGTAGAATAAATATTATTTATTTAAATAAATTAATTATTTAATTTATTTATTTAAATAAGATTAGAATTGTTCTAATTGATTTAATCACAACCGGTTTAATATGAAGAACCTAAAGGGTCACACCATAAAAGAAAGAATATTTATTTAAGAAGTAAATGACATAATTTTAATAATAAGTTAAGTGTATTTAATTTAATCTATGGTGATAGAATAAATTAAATAACTTAATATTATTATTTAATATTTTGGAAATATTAAATATAAATTAATAAGAGAAGTCTTATTATTATTATTATTATTATTATTATTATTATTAAGTTAATTCTAATGTTGTTTGAGAATTAATTAATGTTAGTACTCTCAAATATTCCTAATGAGATTAGGAGGTCTAATTAATTAAATAAAAATCATATTCCTAAATAGTTTAGGAGGGTACCCTATGTTATAAGACCCTAACTTTTTATGAATAAAGATTTAATTTTCTTTAAATATTATTTTGATCAATAGTAAGGTGTTGATTTGATATAATGCTATAGTTATGAGTGATTTGTGCAAATTTTACAAAGCAAGCAAGTAGTCATAAAATATTCGTTTGGTCGGAGAATATTTTTTTGTCGAAGAATATTAAATGCGACAAGACAATCATTAGTGGACCCATTGGACTTAGGAATAATCATCGAATATAGAAAGCGACATAAATAACATTTTTATAAAAATAACGGCAAAACTTTTACCGTTAAACTGTTGAAATATTCGGTGATAAAAGTATAGTAATGGCGCGTTATTGCAGATGATAGCACGGTATTACACGATGATCTCTAATTATTGATGCTTACGTAAGAAGTCACTCAGTTTTATATAATTATTGCAACAGTAGTTGCTGCATAGTATCTCATATTATTGATTTAATTATTATCTCATATAATTATTGATTCAATTATTGTCACAGTATCTTCTACACAATATTTTATATTATTAATTGTGCGCCAATAAGGAGAAATACTTATTGGAAAGCCCCCTCTTTTCTGGAAATTATCTAGTTGTCAATATTGTGAGTTATAATATTAATGATGAATAATTTTTAAAAGATTAAAAATGTGTTTATTGAAGATAAGTGATTTGTGATAAATATTTATTCAAATTTTGATATAAATAGAGGGTTTTGTCATGAGACTTTTGTTGTAAGTTTGATGTATTATTCCATGGGGAGATGTACTAATTTTTGGACCGTCGAATGTAGTTTTAATAGTAAATCAATATGGACCGTTGAATGTAGTTTTAATAGTAAATCAATATGGACCGTCGGTTGTGGTTTTAATAGTAAATCAATATGGACCGTCGATTGAGGTTTTAATAGTAAATCAATATGGACCGTCCGTTTTAATAGTAAATCAATCTGGATCGTCCGTGAATCAGTTACTATTTAGTTCATTCTCCTATAAATAGAAGCTTATTTCTTCTTTTATTTTCACCAATTTACTAAGACTCACATGAGAAACTATAGAGAGAAAAAATGAGAGTATTTTGCTACTTCACTATTGCAGTATCTAATTTCCTAATAAGGTAAGGGATATTATTTTTCGTATTCATTCTTTAATCTTTGGGAATAACCTTTCTACGCAGATTACCGCATGCATGGTGAATAACCCTTCGTACTCATTCTTTATTTGTGAAAAAGATCTGTCTACGCGGATTACCACAAGACGGGTGAAAATTCATTTTCAGTTTCGTATATTATTTCTTTTGATATTCTTAAATCTAAACTTACTATAGTAAGTATTGCTTCTATAATCCCCAAAATTAGTAGAATATCCTTGAGTTTTGCGCTTCATCTAGTATCATTTCATTGGAATATTGGTCTGAGCTTTCTTATTAAATTTTAATACTTTTATTCGGGGTACTATTCACGGAATACTATTCACTCGGGGTACTATTTATTGGGGTACTTTGCATGACGGGGTACTATTCATTTGGGTACTATTCACGACAAAAGTGATTTCTTTTCTGTCCAAATTATTTTTGATACATGAATATCATTCTTAAATTTTACTCCACAATTAATTATCATGTTGATAATATGGACATTCTTGAACTTTGGATAAATTGAATTATAAATCTCTAATATTTATCCTTGATCTCACTTGATTAATTCTTTATATTCATCATCCTCATGCTTATGTTGTGGTAAAAGTCATCTTTGGCTCGTAGTGAATAGATGGACTGTTGATTGCTAAGATTATGACCAAGAATTTTGTATTGGTATAATCATGACCTGTAATGTTATAGACAAATGATGTGGTGAAAGTCTTCTTTGGCCAGTAGTGCATAGATGGACAGTTGTTTGGCATGATCACGACCACTGGTGATACTAACGAATATCCTTGGCCCGTAGTGCATGGATAATTCGTTCATGTGAAATATTTATTAATTGTTGTTACAAGAATAAAATATTGATGATGAACTTTTAAATCATAGAAGATAGTAGACATTATGCTCTACTTGACTCTTCTAATGGATTGTTATTTTCGCTGCAGTTGTTGATCTAAAACTTGTTGTCTATTGTATTCTATCAGATTTTTCCCTGTCGAGGACTAATGATAATTTGTTCTACATCATCTTAGTCATAATATTTTTTACTGGGCTAGTTTAGCTCATCCTTTTTCTTTTGGTTCCATTGTTCTTCTCAGGAGGCGAGAATATAGCTAAGACTAATTGGGGAGAGGAGTAATGGTTCAGGATAGTTTTTATAGTAGTCCTCACTATTTTGTAAAATAGTGTAACAATAATTGTAATGAGGAATTTATTTGAGTTTGGATATTGTCTACGAGATAATATTTGTTTTGAAACTCAGCTATTGTGTTGTCGTATTTTGCACGACAGTTGTATAAATAAAGTTTGTATTTAAATTTTGTACCATATATTTGGCGATTCAGAATGGGTTGTATGGACCTATTTTGGGGGCGTCACACCCTAGATCTATAAATAAAAAAGTTTTGATATGGAGAAAGGGTGACACAAGTTTCGTGATATTCAAAGAGTTGGGAGAGTACACTTTTTCTATCAGAGAAATGAAAAACTAGGGTTTAGCCAAACACCCTTCTTCTTGATTTTTGTTCTTACTTAGTGGATCACCTCTAGAGGCTAAATGTTTGGGTGGCTAACGTTGATCAAAGGAAGAATCAATCCCGCGTATTCAAAGAGTGCACAAAAGACTAGGAGTTGAAATTGTACCTGAGGAAACTCGAATCTTCAAGGGTATGATTCTGATTCTCCTACTCTTTTATAGATTGATAATCAAGCACAAGAACGATCATGATTTATGGTTTGTAAGAAAAATTTAAAATCTAATTCTATTACGCTTCCGTTTCGTTTATGTAATTTAATTACATGTTTCTGTTTTTAGTAAACCTAACATCGTGTTACTCTGAAAAATGACTGCATGAAAATTTACGCTTTAGAAAAGAAAAAAGTGAAAGCTTTGTTGTTTGGCATTGATAGAGTGAGTTTAAATTCTGACTTGTGGACATTTAATAAAACAATTGGGTACATGTGTCTCAATTTACATTTCTTAGATTCTGATTAGAGGCTTCAAAAAATAATTATGAATTTGTGTCATTTGCCGCCTCCTCATAGTGGTATCATGATTAGTTATGTCATTTTTCTTGTTTTAGTGTATGGGGAATTGAAAATAAGATAACCACAATCACTTATTTTATGTATCTGTGAGAAAGACAAGAAATTATTTGACCAAGACAAGAGTCTTAGATAGATCTATTGGGAGTTGGGTCTCTAGTGTACTTGTGAGGTAAGGAAAAATCTCTTGTTTAATTCAAGACCAGATCTTAAAATAGAACTAAACTCAAAGTAAAGGTACAACTAATCTTGAGGAATGAGCTGAGAGTTCGCTATCTGAGATAGTTAGTTGAGGATAGTTGTAAGTTTATCTTTAAAACTTTATAAAGGCTTATCCGCCTATTGAAAAAGTTTTTATTACTGGGAGTAATAGGATTTCAAGTTCTGGAGAGTAGCTTGAGACTGGACGTAACAACATATACCTGAGTTGTATATTGTGAACCAGATAAATCTCTGTACATTGTGTGATTGAATTTTTACTATCTTGATTATTAATTTCTAAACACTACAAATTAATCTACTAAAAATTCAAAAAGACCTAAAATAATTTTTAAACGGTAATAATCTATTCAACCATCTTCTAAATTATTATTGGACTTTCAAACGTACGTTTGTCATTTTCAAACTAAAAATAGTTTATATCAAATGCCGATATATATATATATATATATATATATATATATATATATATATATATATATATGGAAATTATTCATAATATGTATTTTTTATGAATCCTTATAAACATACACTATATATACCATTGAAAATAAGAAGGAACGATCATGATTAGAAACTGAAAATTGACGTCCGCTATTACACGGTAAAAAAAACACTTAGCGTCCACTACTAATAGATACTGGTATTTCGGTATCATATTTTCATAAAATTCGATATTCGGTACGATTTGGTAATTTTGATTCAGTACGGTATACATACCGATACACACCCCTAATACAATCTGCACAACTATGGTGTGTATAAAGTCTACTATCCACATAACAGTTATGCGAATGAGAATAATTCTAATTTTTGGATCACATAAATGAATGGTGGGATGTGCGTTGGATGGATGTAGCTCCTCGTGTTGAATGGATGGAGCTCTCATCCAATTTTGACTATAGATCTCACTCCTCTCTCTCTCTCTATATATCTACACACACACACACACACACACACACACTAGTAGTACTACCCGTGCCTTTGTCATTATGTACGAGGGGATGAGAGATTGTCGGCGCCAAAGAATGGAGGAGGCAGAGGGCGAACTCGTGAGGAGGAAGAACGAAGGAGGATCTGAGAGTGGGAGAGAGCAATTTAATTTTTTATCCTTTGAAGTTTAAAGAGAATATAATGGACAGTGAGATTTATCCCAAACTTTGAACGATTTTGATCATTTATTAGGGTGAGCGGAAAATTCAAAATCAGTTGTATTTTGTTAATTATATTTTAATTTTTTATCCTTTGAAGTTTAAAGAGAATATAATGGACGGTGAGATTTATCTCAAACTTTGAACGATTCTGATCGTTTATTAGGGTGAAGCAAAAAATTCAAAATCAATTGTATTTTATTAATTTATATATATATATATATATATATATATATATATATATATATATATATATATATATATATATATATATATACCTATCGCATAATCGCATTTCTTCGATAGACCATTTTCTATATAGTGTAGAGTGCATACCCTTATCGACTCACACGATGCTCACCCCCTTTTATGGCGGACGGACGTGATGAGTTTTTTGATCATACAACAAGTCATCTATACTTTTAGCGACGGACAACATATATAGCGTCATTAAAAGTATGAACGACGATTTATAATTTAACCAACCGTCACGTCCATCGCTAAAGTGGGGTGAGCACGGGTGAGTAAGATAAGGGGTATGCACTTGATCCGGACCGTATATATATATATAATGAGGGAGAAAATCGTACATAAAAATAAAGTCGGTGAGTCTCACCATAGTTGTTTTGGAAAATTGGAGTTGGTGCAAGTTGTTGGTTAGAAGATTAGATGGGGTCGTTTAGATTTTGGGATTCAGAAAGGCCATATCTTTAATTCATGCTCGCCATGGGGGGCACAAATGATGTTATATTTATTTTTCTGTTTTCTTATTTTATCTACAAAAATATGTCCATTTTGTTACAAATAAACAAATGAGTAATTAATTTATGTGTACTCTCAATAAAAATTGACATTAACACAATTCTTTTCATTCTTATTTTGTGTTTGGGAGCATTTTACCGACCTTCACGTGGGCCGAAGGCCTGACATTAGAAGGGCTTTAGGAGACCACTGGGATGAAGCCCATGGAGAGGTTGGAGGTGTTCAGGTCGGCGTCCGAGTCCTTTTGGGCTGGACCCTCACCCTAGTGGATGATCTTCGGGTTCGGCGTCCGAGCCCTTCGGGCCAGAGCTTTACCCTGTTGTGTGGTGTTTGGGGTCGGGTCTTCAAGTCCTTTGGGCCTAGGCTCAGACCTGATGGTGGGATTGTTTGGGCCAGCACAGTAGGCTCTCCTACGTGCAGAGTCTGAGATCCTAATCATAATTGAATAAGGTAACTCCAGAGGTAGTGATTGGACTTGATTCCATTTGCACCTTTTAAGGAGATTGTGTTGGACCCAAATATTGGTAGCTGCCATATTTAGGAGTCCTAAACCGACTCGTAAAAGGATTCTAAGGTATGAGAACACTATAAATACAAGGCTTGGGTTTCAATCAAGAGGTAAGACCTACTTTTGAGCACTAAACACTTAGCCTCCATTGTTAAACCTTGTGAACGGCCTGTACTTATTCTCACACCGGAGCTATCCCCCGGTGGCACAAGCCGTCAAGCTTCTGTGTGATCTGTTATTTTGCATGTTCTAGCGCATGGATTATGTGATTGGACGCGCCGACGAAACTTGGCGTTAACATTTTCGCTAGAAGGAGGGCTTTTTAGTGCTTAATCAATCACAACTGATTTTTTCTGGTAAGAGGCCATGGCGAGCAGGGAGAACAACGCTTCTAACCAGGACAAAGTAAAAACACACGAGACCACCCAGGTGAGAGGGTTGGTCAAAGACAGATTGGGTTCCAGAATCCAAGGTGATCAGGAGGGACCGACCGCTTCTTTTCGGCGAAGACTCTTCCATGACAATCAGCATACCCCCAATCAGGCTAGTCGTGCAGATGAGAATCATTCTCGGGCGCTGGAGGTACATGGGAAGGACCAAGGGAAGAACAACCGAGATTAGAGGGAGTTTATCTTGCAGAGAAAGATGCAACAGAACCGAGATTCCATGTTGGCCCTACGTCTTTAGCAGGAGGAGCTCGAACAGCAGATGGCGCAGATGGCTGGGGAGAAAGAGGCCTCCTCAAAGAGGCATAGGCATCAGAGCTGATCCTGGTCACCCCGACGGGAAGAAGCTGGAAATGAAAGGAACCAGCACAGAAGTCGTTCACGGGACGGCCGAAGTAGAAAAAGGAGTCATCGGTAGAACGTGTGTCAGAGCATCAAGGCCGATCGGGATCGAGGAGGCGGGACGTGTCTCCCGAATACGGGAGGGACAGACATAGATCGTCTTCTCGTAAAGAGGAGTATAACCCCCTCGTTCGAAGGGTGGCTGAATTGGAGAAGTTGCTGCAGGCGAAGAATTCGATGGGGACGCCTTCGGCTTGCATAGGGTCGCTTTTCTCCCCTAAAATCAATCATGTGACGACCGACCCCAAAAAGAAGATGCCCCCGATGGAAACCTATGACGGACTGGGGGATCCATATGACCACTCAGATGGGTATGATAGGCTGATGACATACTACGGCCATTCTGATGTTGCCAAGTGTCACATGTTCGCAACGACTTTAAAAAAAAGCACCCGATAATGGATTGGAACTTTGGCGGCAGGATCGATCAATTCATGGAGTGATCTTCGGGAAAAAATTGCATGCCAGGTTCGGAAGCAATAGGAGGCAAAGAAAGATCACAGCTTCCCCCATGCAGGTTCGACAAAAATAAGATGAAAGTCTGGGACAATACGTTAAGAGGTTCCGAGAGGCTGTGGGATCGGTAACAGAGTTGAACTCCCCACAAGCCTTGGGCTTCTTCACTACTGGCTTAGACATCGGGAAGTCGAAGAAGTTGATGAAGGATCTAGTGATCAACCCTCCGACAGATTTGACAGAAGCCTTCCACTGAGCCGAGGGTCACATAGAAATAGAGGAAGCGATGGGAAATTTTAAACCCCACTCCCAATCTTACGAGAAATCTAAAGATCGGGATAAGCAGAGTTACCAAAGGTCCGATAATCAGGGGAAGTTTGATAATTATGGTAAGAAAAGCTAAAATGGGGGAGGTTCGGGCAACGGACGACCGCCTTTTCCGAATAAGAATGTCAACAAAGTCTATACCTCACTTAACACTGATCGGGCGAAGATATTGGAAGAGATGAGAAATAAACCTTTCTTCGAGCCATGCCCGACGATCCCGAAGCCTGGAAAGAGAGGTTGGGACAAATATTGTGCATACCTATAATGTCGGGGGCATACGACGGAGATGTGTAACGACTTGAAAGATTTGATAGAGAAGAATGTCCAGAATGGGCAACTGGTGCAGTATGTTGTTGGTCGGGAAGGTTCAGAGGCACCCCGGGAGGAGAACAGGGAGCCAACTCGAGAAACATGAAAACCAACCGCACCCCACAAGGCTCGAGGGTGATTGATGTAATTTGGTAAGGTCGGTAGAGGCGGTAAGGAAGAAAGAAGAGTGGGCACCTTGAGGCGGTATTATCAGTAGCAAATTCATCACCCCAAAAGGACAGGGTCTACTCGAGAGTCTCCATCTCCTTCTCGGATGAAGATTACCCCACCGATCACATCGAACCACATGACGGGGCGTTGGTGATAACGGCACAGGTCGGATCGGTGGATATGAAAAGGATGGTGATCGACAACAGATCCTCGGTCGACATACTGTACACGCATGCCTATCAGAGGATGGACTTGGAAGGAAAGATGATGGAGTTGGGAGGAGAGGGTCCATTATATGGGTTCAATGGGGACCCATTGCATGTGTCAGGAACGATAGAGCTTCCCGTCAGGTTTGGTATAGCACCCCAGCAGGCAGAAATCATGGTTAGATTTTTCGTGGTACAGGTGGATTCGGTCTATAATGATATTCTGGTAAGGCCGACCCTAGCAACCCTACAAGTAGTAACATCCATCCCACACTTCAAGATCAAATTTCCAACACCGAACATGATTGGGGAGGTAAAAAGCGACCTTGATATTTCCCGAAGGTGTTATCGGAACACTCTGATCTCCTCAGGGGTTGGGGTCAGCAAACAGAAACAGACGATGGCCATCGAGATGGAGCCGTTCACCGAAAGTAGCACTGAACCGATGACACTACCGGCAGAAGAGACAGAAGATGTGGAGTTGATGCCGGAGAACACAGAAAAACTGATCAAGATTGGGGCAGGATTGACAGAACCACTACGGACAAGCCTAGTGGATTTGCTTCGGGTGTATGCCGATATCTTTGCTTGGGAGCCTAGCGACATGCCAGGGGTAAGTGAGTCGGTAGTTCTACATAGACTGAATATAGACCCGAAGAGAAAACCGGTGATACAGAAAAGAAGGATTTTCACCCTGGAAAGGCAGGGGATCATAGATGAAGAGATCGCTAAACTGATGGAGGCATGATTCATTTTTTAGACCGACTACCCCGAATGGCTGGCGAATGTGGTATTGGTCCAGAAGTAGAACGGGAAGTGGAGGTTATACATCGACTACACAGATCTTAATAAGGCATGCCCAAAAGGTTTCTATCCTCTACCCAACATAGACCAACTAATTGATGCAACTTCGGGGTATGGCATGTTAAGTTTCATGGATGCTTTCTCTGGATACCACCAACTTTTGATGAACAAGGATGACATCCCGAAGACAAGCTTCATCACTCATCGGGCCATATATGCATATCGAAAAATGACCTTTGGATTGCTGAACGCGGGGGCGACTTATCAACGGATGATGAACTTTGTATTCAAAAAATAGCTGGGCCGAAGTATGGAAGTGTACGTGGACGACATGATCGTAAAAAGCATGTCAATCCGGGATCATCTGGAGGACCTAGAATACTGCTTCGAAACAGTAAAAAAACACAAACTAAGACTGAACCCAACAAAATGTACATTCAGTTTGGGTTTAGGAAAGTTTCTGGGGTACTTGGTCAACAAAAGGAGTATCAAAGCAAACCTAGAGAAAATTGCGGCGATCTTAGACATGAAATCTCCGAAGACATTCAAAGACGTGCAAAGGTTGACGGGCCGAATAGCTGCCCTTCGGAGATTCGTATCAAGATTAGCTGAGAGATGTTTGCCCTTCTTTGACACTCTCAAAGGGCCGAAGAATGAGAAGAGTTTTCAGTGGACTTCGGAATGCGAAGACACATTCCAGGAGATCAAAAAGTATCTGTCTTCGGCACCATTGCTAATGAAACCAATACCTTTGGAACCTTTATACTTATACTTGGTTGCGAGCTCGATGGCAGTGGGAGCGGCATTGGTGAGAGACAAAGGAGGAAAACAGTTCCCTATATACTACGTCAGCCATGTTCTTTGAGATGCAGAAACAAGATACCTGAACCTAGAAAAATTCGCGTATGCCCTAATCATCGCAAGTAGGAAGCTTCGGCATTATTTCTAAGGTCGGATGGTGGTGGTATATAGGGATCAACCGTTAAAGAAAATATTGCATAAGCCGGATGTGTCGGGTCGGCTTGCAGCATGGGCGATGAAGCTAACCCAATTTGCTATAGAGTATCATCCCCGAATGACAATCAAGGGTCAGGCGTTGGCAGACTTCATCGTGGAATGCTCTTTCACGGAACCAGACGTGAATACAATGACCAAAGCCCAACAAGGGCCGACCGCGTGGACTTTATACGTGGATGGATCATCAACATCGGACGTCAGTGGGGCAGGGGTCATCCTGATAAGCCCCGAAGGATTCAAAGTCCAATAGACGATTCGATTTCAGTTCAAAGCCACGAACAACGAAGCAGAGTATGAGGCCATCCTAGCAGGGATACGGTTGGCCTAGAGCTTAAAAGTATAAAAGTTGGTCATCTACAGTGATTCGCAGCTGGCGGTCAAGTAGCTGTCGGGAGAGTATGAGGCTCGGGTGGCAAGAATGACAAAATATCTGGCCGAGGTGAAAGATAAGCTTGCGTACTTCACATCACATAGTTGTCAGGGGGTGGATCGGTTAGATAATACAGTAGCAGATGCCCTACCCAAGTTGGCAGCCACCAAAGCAAGTTCCTTCAACGGGTCGGTATACCTGGAGGTTTTAGAACGACCAAGTGTTCCGAAGACAGAGGTGTTGGCTTTGGACCGACTCGACTGCTAGCTCACACCTTACATCATGTATCTGGAAGATAGGGTTCTACCTTCAGACTGAATCCTTGCAAGAAAAGTTAAACACATGAGTTCGAACTTCGTCCTCATAGACGGAGATCTATACCGAAGGGCCTTTAGCTCTCCACTACTCAAATGCTTAACCCCATCAGAGGCGGATTACACTCTTCGGGAAGTACATGAAGGGATCTGTGGGGATCACATGGGAGCAAAGTCACAGGCACACAAGATTTTGAGGCAGGGGTATTATTGGCCGACTATCTACACGGAGGCCAAGGTCAAAAGGTGTCCCAAGTGTCAGCTGAATAGCACTATCCCACATCAACCTCCCGAAGAGCTATATTCGGTCTTGTCCCCAATCCCCTTTGCTGTATAGGGAATCGACATCCTATGGCCTCTTTCGAAGGCCAAGGGGTAAGTTAGTTTTGTGATCGTGGCTATCGACTATATGACAAAATGGGTCAAAGCCAAACCATTACAGAAGATCACCGAACAAGAATTCCTGAAATTTTTCAAAGAAGGAATGGTCTATCGTTTATATATTCCGATGGCTGTTGTCTCAGATAATGGCAGACAGTTTATGGGGTCAAAGTTAGAAGGATTTTTGAAATAGTGGGGAATTCAGCATCGCAAGACTTCAGTCGCTCACCCTCAGTCGAATGGTCAAGTAGAAGTAACCAATTGAACCCTACTCAACGGGATCAAAAGAAGGCTAGATGAGTTAAAGGTCAGTGGCCCGAAGTGCGACGCCCCCAAAATTAGGTATACATCACCCATCTTGGGTCGCCACTTACATGGTACATAAAATCAAATACAACTTAATTATATAACAGTCGTGTAAAATATGACAAAATACATGTTGTGAGTTTTAATACAAATATTGCCATCTAGACAATATCCACACCCAATTTAGTCCTCATTACATTTATTATCACACTATTTAACATAATGGTGAGGACTACTAATACTATCATCTTGGACCATCACTCCGTTCCCCAACTAGTCCCGGCTACGTTCTCATTTCCTGAAGAGAACAGTGAAAGAAAGGGTGAACTCAACTAGCCCAGTAAGAAATATTATGACCAAGATAATGCAGAATAAGTTATCATTAGCCTTCAACAATGTTAAACTGATAAAATATAATAGACATCAAGTTTAACTGCAGCGGAATATGTAATCCATTAAAAGAGTCAAGTAGAGAATAAAGTCTACTATCTTTTATGATTTTAAAAGTTTTTCATCACTTTTATCGCTGAGACTCAGCTTAATAAATAATCCACATCATCCCTGCACTACGGCCAATGATATTCATTAGGGTCACGACCACAAATTATCCATGCACTACGGGCCAAGAAAATTCGTGTATTCATCAATGGTCATGATCATGCCAACAATTGTTCATCAATGCACTACGGGCCAATGAGGACTTTTACCACGTCATTTGTAACATTACGGTCATGATTACACCGAATAATCCCTGGTCATAATCATACCAAGTCCATCTATGCACTACAGGCCACAGATGACTTTCAAAAAAATATATACATGAGGATGATGACAATGATATTAGAATTCAATAAAACAAATTCAAGAATTATTTTATCCAGGAACTAATAACGTCCTAATTATCAACATGATACTTCTTTGTAAAATAAAATTCAAGAATGCTCAGAAGAATATTTCCATGAAAAGATACTGAATGAAGCGCAAATATCAAGAATATTCCACTAATTTCATGGAGTATAGAAGTTAAAACTTTAACCAACTGAGTATAATAAAGAATGGAATAACAACAGAAATCACCATGCATGTGGTACTTCAGATAGAAAAAAGTTATTCCAACGTAATAATAAATAATGGAATAATAAATAATGGAACCGTGTCGGGTGAAATTCGCAAGCGAGGATATTAAAATGAGAATATTAAATGCGGAATAATAAGTAATGGAACGAGTCGGTGAAATTCACCTTGTAACGACAGGATATTCCACGAGAATAATAAAGATGGAATAATAAATGGAACTAGGTCCGGCGTATATACGAGCCAGGATATTAAGCGAGAATAATAAAGACGGAATAATAAAAGATGGAACTAGGTGCGGCGTATATAAGAGCAGGATATTAAACGCAGAATAATAAAGGCGGAATAATAAAAGATGGAACCAGGGCAGAGCGATATAGCACAGATAGGATATTCGGCGAGAATAATAATAAAGACGAAATAATAAAAGATGGAACCGAAGTCCGGCGTATAATAACAGACGAGGATATTCCGGCGAGAATAATAAAGGCGGAATAATAAAAGATGGAACCAGTCGTGCATATATATAGCATGATGAGGATATTAAACGAGAATAATAAAGACGGAATAATAAAAGATGGAACCAGGTCATATATAAAGATGTACATGATATTTCGACCGAGAATAATAAAAAAAGCGAGAATAATAAAAGGATTTCACCAAGTATAGGGTATACCGCGTATATAGGTTATTCCAACAGAATAATAAAGATGGAATAACAGAAGTTCTCTTCTTGAATATAAAAGAAATAACACCCCCTACGGGTACAACAAATAATATCCCTTACCGTAAAAGAAACTGGATATAAGAGTAGGGAAGTAGCAGAATACTTTTCTTCTTCTATAGATTTTCTCTCTATAGCTTCTCTCTATAATAATTGTTCTATAACTTTAGTGAATTGGTGAGAAATGTAGGAAGAATGAGCTTCTATTTATAGAAAAATATAGTTTCGATAATTTGCGTTTTGGAAATTGGGATTATTACAAAGACAATACCTCCAACTTTTCTTTCATTTTTAATTCAGTCATCCAAGTATTATCAAACTTGCACCAACTCCCCTAATAGTAAATCATGTGATTTAATAGTAAATCATGTGAACAAATAGTTCTAGACATGTGAAAATATGAATTACAGTATAGCACCTCCATCTATACCTCTATTTTTAACTTAGTCATGCAAGTATTATCAATCTTGCACCAACTCCCCTAATAGTAACAAGAATGTGAATCAATAGTACACACATGTGAACAAATAGTTATAATCATGTGAATTAATAGCAATCAATTGCTCATTTATCCGGTTAAATACCCGATTGGTTAATCTAACCTCCAAACATCAATTTTTATCGAAATAAATGACGATTTTTACTAACACAAATAATTCCAACACAATAAAACTATTTTTATCAAAAATATAAATTTTGAAATTTCAAAGTTTGACTTTTCCAGAAAAAGTCAACTGTTGACTTTTTGACCAAATAGTAAAAATCGGAAAATTTTGTGTTTATAGACTATTTTTACTAATTTTGACGTTCCGAACTCAAATATCACGTCCGCGTCTCCAAATTCAACTCCGAACAACATTCATCATTAATATTATAACTCACAATATTTATCAACCAGGTCGTTCCCAAGAAAGAGGGGGCTTTCCAATAAGGATTTCTCCCTATTAGCGCGCAATTAGGTGACCAAACCTCTCCTTGACTGAACTTCTAGACATTGTAAATATTACAATTTAATAATATGAATAACTTTGTCATCCCAATTATTGATTTAATAATATATCATATAATGCAGATGATACTATGACTATAATCGAATCAATAATATGAGAGATATGATGCAACAATTACTGTAATAATAATTGAGTATAACTGTGTGACTTCTCACGTAAGCATCAATAATCAATACCGTGTGCTACTATGCAACCACACGTATTACTGTACTTTTACTACCGGGTAGTTCAACAGTATTAACGGTAAAACTTCCACCGTTATTTTCATAAATATATATTTTTGTCGTTTTTTCAATCCGATAATCATTCTGTTGTGGGTCCACCAATGATTGTGTCGTCGTACGAATATTCCCCGACAAAAAGAATATTCCCCGACCAATCGAATATTATATAACAACTTGCATACTTTGTAAAATTTTCAAATACTACCTACAACTATAACATTATCTCAAATCCACACTTTAATATTAAAAAAAATATTTCGAGAAAATTTAAATCTTTATTTATAAAATTAGGGGTCTCACACGAAGAGCTACGCAGTGTTTTGTGGGCATATCGGACTACTCCAAGGACAACAACTGGGGATTCTCCTTTCCGATTGGCATACGGGACCGATGCACTCTTTGAGTCAGTCAGTACATAGAACTATACAATGATGAAGGTTTGAAAACAAACTTGGATCTGTTGGAAGAGGTTCGGGATTCAGCTGTGATGAGGTTGACCATCTATCAGCAGCGAACAACCCGACACTATAATCGGAAGGTGAAATAGAGGAGGTTTGAAGTGGGTGATTTGGTCCTCCGGGAGTCGGAGGCATCAACCCCCCAGAACACCGGCAAGTTGATGCCTAACTGGGAGGGACCTTATGCAGTAGTAGAGGTGCCGAAGCCCGGTACATACCGGCTTCGAGCAATGGATGGTTCGAAAATAAAGAATACATGGCATGCTAGGAGACTTAGAAAATTTTACCAGTAATAGTTATGTCATTCTTTTCAGGTTCCATGTAACCGTTTCAATTTGAAATGAAATAAATGAAAGTTTTTTTTTGGAGATGTTTAACTTCATCTATATTCATATGACTCTTAAAACTCGAACGGATAAACTTCGGACACAATCCGATCGGAAGGTTCGAAAAGACACCACTAGTCGAGATAAGTCACGAGTATAACTGATCGAAAAAACTATAAATTTTTTATTCAGAAAAACTTTGGGCATGGTCCGATCAGAAGGTTCGAAAAGACACTACTGACCGGGATAAGTCACGATTATAACTGATTAAAATAAATTTATAAACAAAAACACTATTTCATTCATACTTTAAAATTTTTACAAAACCCGATCGCTTACGATTCGGGCGGAGTACAAGTAAAAAAGTTACAAAAATTATAAGTCCTAACAAGAGCTATTCAGGAGGAGGGTTATCTTGACTTGACCAGATTCTTCATCGATGAGTCAAGGAGAGGAGGTATCGAGCCCAACATTGCCTTGACCCAAATTTGAGAGCCTTTTTTCACGATAAGCTTCATACCCTTCACCAAACTGGGCCATAACCTTATCGTTAAAGGCATCAGATTCCTCGTATTCGGTTATCGCCTGCTGCTTAGCCTCGGAGAGTTTTCCCTACAAGACATCAACTTCAGCGGTTAAACTGGTGTTTTCTCGCATAACATGCATCATTTTGGCCATCATCTCAGAAAACTTCTTCTGCGGGCGTCGACAGCCTTCTCCCGATCAATGATCTCACCGGAGAGACGATCCCTCTCCTCTAGAATTTTCTTGACATGGCTTTCGAGGCCGATGAACTCTTGTCGAAGCAGCGAGTTTTGATCTTTGAGCTCGTTGGCCTGACGTCCGGCCCTTGTCGCCTCTTTTCGGGTCTTGGCATGGAGATCCCTTTCTTTCTTCAGGTCTGAGCACAAACCACCAACCTCAGCTTTGAGCAATTATACGTCCGCCCTCAGCTGAACCTCCTTTTTAGTGGTTTGGGCGAGAGGGGGGATAACATGAGCTAAGACTGCATTGGCCTACGGCAAGAAAAAGTGGGTCAGTTACGCAGGATAAAGATATGAGGACAACGGACAAGTTAATCGGAGTGGGAATTACCTGACACTGGGCCTAAACGTAGGCGATGAGATACTCCTCAGAAGTGAACCCCTTAAAGTGTTTGTCGTCACCAGAAAGTTTGAAGTGATCGAATAGATGGAAGGGGAACACGTCCGAAGCACTCCTTGGCCAACAGGTAGTCGGCGATCCATGGGAGGAGCTTGGTTTAGAGGAGGGTGTAGAGTCGGCTACAAGATCTATCATGACGATCGGCTGCTCATGATCTTCAGCCAATCGTGGTTTCTTGGGTCGGGATTCAAGAGGAACCTCCTCGGTTTCCTCCGAATCCTCGATCACTGTTACTTGGGAAGATGGAGGAGGAGTTAGCTTCGGTATAGCTAAAGGGGGTGTTTTATTTGGGAGCTTTGTCGAAAGCTTGGAAGGCTTTTTTGTCTTCTTCAATTTGGAAAGTTTTTCAGCCCGACTCATTTTCAGTGCAGCTTTCACGATGGGTTCGGCAGTGGAAGTTGGTGGAGTAGGGCCCGAAGTGGAATCGGTTGAGAGTTCCGCGATCAGGATAGTTTCCTCTTCATCCATCTCATCTGTGATAGGAAGACGAATCGGCTCGATCGAGATAGGGAGAGGAGTCAAGGATTCAGCAGCCCCTTTAGGCTTGAAGATTGTCACTGTACAATAAGGAGGGAGTTGGAGGATCAGTTACCGTTAGATGATCGAAAAATAATTTAAGATATGGGGAGGTTCGAGGTGAGATACTTACGGCCATGCTAGTACAGTCAGCTTTCATTGGATAAGACCCTCAAGTTCCATTCGGTCTTACTCCATTTCTTGTAAAATTTCTTGAAGGCACCAGCTCGATCCTTCGGGAATTTGGACACCTTGGCGATAGGATCTTCGGGATGGGCCCAGTTTGGAAGGAGCTTGAGGTCGGTCCCTTTCATGAAAATCCATTGTGGGTACCAGCCCTTGTTGCTCGAGGGGGTTTTGATGGGAACAGTTCGGCTTGGTTATTTGTTCAGTTATCGAAGGCCGGGCTCTTTGGATCGACCGACGGTGAACAAGGCGAAGAAGAAGTCAAGAACGGGGGTGATACCGATCTCATGGCACACGGCGATGAAGGAAATCAACTGGATATATGAGTTTGGCACAAGTTATGCGAACCCGATCCCCACAAAGCCAAGGAAAGTTGAGACGAAGTCATGGAGAGGAAACCGAACCCCATATCTCAATAGATATAGGGGTACAGCGACCCACTCACCTTCGGGTCTCTAGAACATCCTCTCCTCTAGTGTGGGTACCCGAAGCTTGTACTCCCTTAGAATGTTGAAAAGTTCTCAGATTTCTGATATTTGAGAAGGGAGAATGGTGGATTGGGTGTTTATGTGGGAAAACTCCAATTCGGAGTGGTAAGCATTTCGGATTTTAGCTTCGGGACTAATCGGTGTGGAGAAGGTGGGGGTTGTAGTAGTGTCGGTGGTGGTAGTGCGTGCAGTCCACGGGACTAAATCGATTGGTCGAATGGGGTAGGAGTCGTGGTGTCATGGATGTTTGGAGTTTTTTCGGTGGTAGAATCAGCCATTGCAGGAAGTACTAGCAGGAATGAGCTCAAAATCAAGGAGAAATGAAAACTTAGTACTCGCTGGAAATCGCTCTCGCCGGAAAATTTTGAAAGGGATTTTGAATTGAGAAAGGCTGGTAAAAGTGATAGTGATTGACGAAAGGGGGTTTTTATAGGTGCAGTCACACGTTACCCAAGGGCGACTATTAAATGTTCAGGGTGAGACCAGGCATGGAAAGGCGTGCAATGTTATGAGAAACGAGCACAGACCATTTGGTTTCCCCATACAACTCATCATTAGCTGTCGTGACCTTTCGGATACCTAACCTTTCAAGTCTCCAATTATAAGTACAATATAATCAGAGACTGGGGGCAATGTTCTGGAGCATTTTACTGACCTTCACATGGGCTGAAGGCTTGACATTAGAAGGGCTTTAGGAGACCACTGGGCTGGAGCCCATAGAGTGGTTGGAGGTGTTCGGGTCAACGTCCGAGTCCTTTTGGGCCGGAGCCTCACCCTAGTGGATGATCTTCGGGTTCGGCGTCTGAGCCCTTCGGGCCGGAGCTTTACCCTGTTGTGTGGTGTTCGGGGTCGGGTCTTCGAGTCCTTTGGGCTGAGGCTTAGACCTGATGGTGGGATTGTTTGGGCCTGCACAGTGGGCTCTCCTACGTGCAGAGTCTGGGACCCTAATCATAATTGAATAAGGTAACTCCAGAGGTAGTGATTGGACTGAATTCCACTTGCACCTTTTAAGGAGATTGTGGTGGACCCAAATATTCGTAGCTGCCATATTTAGGAGTCCTAAACCGACTCAGAAAGGGATTCTAAAGTATGAGAACACTATAAATACAAGGCTTGGGTTTCAATCAAGAGGTAAGACCTACTTTTAAGCACTAAATGTAAGACCCCAACTTATTATAAATAAAATTAAAAATTTCATCTATTCATTATTCTAAATTAATAAGGTGTTAATTTGATATAATACTTTGGTTATGGGTGAAATGAGCAAATTTTGCAAAATAAGCAAGTGGTTATAAAATATTCATTTCTGTTGGGGAATATTCGTTTGGTCGTGGAATATTCTTTTTGTCGGGAATATCCGTACGACAGCGCAGTCAATTGTGGGCCCCATAAAGGAATAACTGTCGGATGAAAAAATGACAAATTATGAGTTTTTATGAATAATGGCGTAATTATTACCGTTAACACTGTTGGATTACCTGGTGGTTAAAATACAGTAATATGCGTGGTTGCACAGTGGTACACGGTATTGCACAGTATTGTTGAATTATTGATTCGTAAGTAAGAAGGCACTACTCAATAATTGTTACAATAGTTACTGTTCAATATTTTATTGATTCAATAATTACTGCGTTGATAGTTTATATTATTGTTATTTTAATAATTGTCATTGCACAGTATTTCCCATTATCAGATCAATAATTCATATTATTTGAATAATATTATTATATAGCATTATTGGCAATGTCTAGAAAGTTCTGTCAAGGAGAGGTTTGGTCACCTAATTGCGCACCAGTAAGGAGAAATCCTTTTTGGAAAGCCCTATCTTTCCTTGGAACTGCCTGGTTGTCATAAGTGTGATTCTGTAATATTATTTGTGAATAATTAATTATTGATTTATATGATAAGGAAATAATTATTTGATGTGGATATAAATGATGGATTTATTTATTTTATATGGTTATAAATGAAGAAATTAATGCTGAGGTATTTTAAAAGGATTCTGTTGGAAGGGAAGTATTAAAAATCACCCATTTGTGGATTTTGGATATTTTCTGTTTGGAATTTGGAAAAACTCAAAGCTACAAAGTTGTAGAGAATTCAATTTTAGGCGGAATGGACATAAAATTCGTATTTTTCTGATAAACGAACTATTTTCTATGAATTATTGAAGTTTTGGAAGATAAAATGATTTTTATTAAATTTATGGGTGGGACCCACTTTTGGTTTTTCAAGCATGTGGGCCGCTATTATTTTTCAAATTTGGCTGGCTTGGTTGGTGAAGGTGTGCGTAGGAAGTTTGAAAAGAAATAATATTAATTTATTATTTTAGTTTCCTATGGCGTTCTAGCATTTTCCTATAAATAGACGTTTAGGTTAGAATTGAAAATCACACCAGAAACAAGTTTTCATTCTCTCTAGATTCTCGAGCGTATTTTTTTGAGTATTTTGATACTTTGAGAGTTGATGTTCAGTACAAGTTTCTTTTGGCTTTCTATCCGATATTCCGATCAGAAGTACCGTTCTTTTGAGGTAAGGGATGTTATTTTCTTTTGAATTGATATTAATTTCTTCAATGTCATTATGCTGAAATATTGGTTTGAACTTTTTAATCAAATTTGGAACCTTTTGTGTTGGAGGTTCTTATTCACGATATCTGACCTTTATTCACGATATCTGAGCCTTTATTCACGAATATGACACTATTCACCAAAAAATGAAAATTTTCTTTTTTGTCCAAGATGTCTATTTTGGCTACCATCTTTGATTGTATCCATGTTTTGATCGTTCTTTTTGAATTCTGCTTCACAATTGGTTATTATGAAGTATTATTGATCTTGGATAAAGCGTTATACTGAATCCCTAATATTTGTCCTTACATCTCCTTTGGATTCGTTTTTTCTTTAAAATATTTTTCATCATCCTCAGTCTTAAATGATGATATTAGTGAATATCTTTGGCCTGTAGTGCAAAGATAAATGATTAACTGATGAATATCTTTGGCCCGTAGTGCAAAGATGAACATGTGTTGAGATGAACATGATCAACTAGTGATACAAATGAATATCTTTGGCCTGTAGTGCAAAGATGAATATTTGATTAAAGATGTATATTGATTGTTGTTACAGGGATAAAATATTGATGATGAACTTTTAAATCTTAGAAGACACTAAAATTCATTCTCTACGTGACTCTTCTAATGGATTGCTGTTTTCGCTGCAGAATATTAATCTAACACTTGTTGTCTATTATATTCTATCAGATTTTTCCCTGTTGAAGACTAATGATAATTTGTTGTATATTATCTTAGTCATAATATTCTTTACTGGGCTAGTTGAGTTCACCCTTTTCCTTTTTGTTCCGTTTTTCTTCTCAGGAGGTGAGAACATAGCAGGATCGAGTCGGGGTATGGAGTGATGGTTCTAGAAAGATGCTTTAGTTGTCCTCATTATTTCTGTAAAATAGTGTATAAATAATTATAATGAGGACTTATTTGGGTGTGGATATTGTCTAGAAGACAATATTTGTATTTAAACTCACAGTATGTGTTGTCGTATTTTGCACGACAATTGTATTATTGAAGTTATAGTTTGCTTTCTGTACCATGTATTTGGCTACTCAGAATGAGTGTTGTATACCGATTTTGGGGGCGTCACAGTTGGTATCAAAGCTTAGGGATATGGTCTCTGGCGGAGATCGGAGAATAGAATTAGGAGGGGAGAGATGAGTAAATCCTTTGCTAGTGTGTCCTATCTAAGCTTATTTGTTGGTCGGTCATAATATAGGGATATTATGTGATATGTTAATTTGTTTAATTAACCCTTGTTTTATGGTAATATTTAAGAATGGCTGCTGAGAACGTTAACAATGGAGTGTATGAGAGTGTGGAACAACCTTTAGTCACAAACCAGGAGAACGTGCAACAGGAAGACAATATTCCTCCTGTAAACAACACTACCGAGCAAACGATGAACGATGGAATGTTTAGGAGCTTTTTTCACTTCATTCAAAATTAGACGAGGGAGACTCGTGTACAAAATACGGGTGGAAATGATGGCAACACGTGGTCTATCACAGCCAAGCAGTTCAAGGAGTTAGGACCACCAGATTTCTAGGGAAAGCCCGATCCGATTAAGGCGGAAACATTGGTTAAGCAAATTACCAAGATATTCGATGTCTTGGGATGCATGGAGGAACAGAAGGTTCCATTCGCCACCTTATGTTAGTGGAGAAAGCGATTCTTGGTGGGAATGTGAAGCATATACCAATTAGCCGCACTCAACATGTCTTGGGAAAGATTTGAGAATGATTCAATGACAAGTACTTTCCTAAAAGTATTAAATCATATGAAGGACGTAGAGTTTATTAGACGAACGAGAACAACATGGCGGTGTCTCGATCTGAGGCGAAGTTATGCGGAGTTATCAGTTTGCACCTCATTTGGTAGAAAATGAGGAATGTATGACACAGATGTTTCTGAGAGGTCTAAAACCCGAGATTCGTCAATACCTTATCTCTCATAAATTTTCTCTGTATTCAGATTTTGTCAACAGGGCTCAATTATTAGAGCGAGATAGTGAGTATACTCAACCGAGGGACCACAACCAGGGTCATACCAGTGACAATAGTCATTAGAACAATGATAACCAGCGAGGAGGGAAAAATACGGATAAAGACGGGTATGAGGGACATATCAGCCTAAACTGTCCACAACAATCCAAGGTATGTTATAACTGTGGAAAGGAGGGTCATATAGCTCGAGACTGCTCTATAGCAAAACCAAGTTCAGCAGGGATGGTGACTCCAAAGGCTGTCCCGGATAAGTCAAAATCAGCGGTTCCTGGAAGAGCGTTTGTCGTAACTGGCCAAAATGTGAAGAACCCGAATGAGGTGATCACGGGTAAGCTAATCTTAAATTCTTGCGAAGTTTATACCGTACTAGATACCGGTTCTACCCATTCTTTTATCTCTCCTGCTTATGCTCAACGTTTAAACTTGACTTCGAAGAAATTGGACTTTGATTTATCTGTTGAAACTCCGTTGGGTGAAACCTTCGTTACATCTACAGTTTATAAACCTTGCTTGATGCAAGTTGGCATTATCACATTACATGTTGATCTTATCTCTTTAAAGATACTTGCTTTTGATGTGATTTTAGGAATTAATTGGTTAACCACTCATCATGCCAAAATTGATTGTTTTCGTAAGGTTGTTAGTTTTCATATTCCTAACCAACCTGTTATGCAAATTCAAGCATCTAAACCACTAAAATCAGTCACTGTCATATCAAGCCACAAAGTTATTCGTTTATTGAAAGACGGATGTCAAGCTTTCTTAGCCCATGTTATGGATTTAAATAAAGACAAGTCGGATTTGGATAATATTTCTGTTGTTAGAGAATTTCCTGATGTATTTCCTGAAGAACTTCCCGGTCTACCCCCAGAACGTGATGTTGAATTCTTTATTGATCTTGAAGCTGGGTACAAAACTCATTTCTAAAACCCCATGTCGAATGGCTCTATTGAACTTGAGAGTTAAAAGTCTAACTTCAGGAGTTATTAGACATCGGTTTCATTAAATCTAGTACATCTCCTTGGGGTGCTCTATTTTGTTAAGTAAATAAGAAAGGCGGGAATATGCGACTTTGTATTTACTACTGAGAATTAAACCATGTCACCATCAAGAATAGGTATCCGTTTACCTCGCATTGATGGCTGTTCGACCAGTTTGCAAGGAGCAAAATTCTTTTCAAAGATCGATCTTCGTCTGGGTATCATTAAGTGAAGATTAAAAGCGAGGATATTCCAAAGACGCCTTGAACTTCGATGACGGGCATTATAAATTCTTAGTCATGTCTTTTGGATTGACTAATGCTGTGACGACCCCAAATCTAGGTACTTGAAACCCGAACTCGATTCTCCACGATACCATTTCTTTAAGCTGAATAATACTAAATAATAATACATTCGAACTTAATTTACATACATCAAAGTTTACTTCCCCAGATACGTGACCTTCAAATACATTCCTTACAATACTTGAATAGATACCAATACAACTATAACCATTAACTCATAATACACACTTATTCGATCAGCTTTCCTTTTCCTTTGTTCGTGTACGAGCCTTGAGTTGCTCATACATAATCGAAAATATTTAATTTAAGCAAGGATGAGCATTTAAGTGCCCAAAGAAGTAATAGCAATTATATATAAATTTGAAAAGAATATAAGTATTCTCTTTACATAACACTTCTACAACGAATTAAAAGTTGTGAAGTAATCTGATCTTGATAAAAATTCACATAACAACTCTCTTCAAATTCTTTAAATTTGGCTCGCTCTACCCTTGAATAGGGTTTACGAAACATACTATGAACATTCTTTTCATTTTCGAAAAAGGTTTAGCGGAATTCTATCCTCAAATAGTCATAACTTACGAGTACGCGGAGGGTGATCGGCCCATTGTACCTGTATTGATCAATACTACATAACTTGAACGAAATTCATCGCTCACTCTATCGCACTATGCAAAAATCTTCCCATATAGGGATGTTCATACATGCACAGTTCCAAACCGAAGGTTTTAATCTTGCTTCAACAATAATATGTAATTCAACATATATGTATACGGGTAATTGACAAAGGTGTATCAACATGTGAATAAATGCCATGATTATCCAAGTGGGGACACTTGTATAACCATTTAAAAATCAACTTAACAGAATATATATCTGAGCTAACATGTTGATAATCAAAGCGCATATAATCATGACAGAATAGAATAATTACGATACTTCTTACTCATGTCCATTGCATAAAGAAAATGCAAAGGTAAGATACTTACTCGATTCAACGATTACAAATCTCAACTTAGGTTTTATCTCTTTATCACAACCTATCAATAATCGGATCATTCGTTCGATTAGAACAATATATCTTAACACATAGTATCGCTTATTATAAGAAGCACATAGTCTAATCACATAATCACGGTGATCATACTTTTAGTTCCTATTCTATACTTGAAATATTTTTATATATTTTTCAAATATCTCATCCATGCTCTTACGTGTAGTCTTTTCTTTCTTTTATAAGGTTCGACATTTGCCGATTGTCTTAATGACTTTATCGGAGTAAATATGAGTCTAAGACTCTTATTCTATACCTCAACATCTCAAATATCGGACCTCTTATTTTTAATCATTCGCAATTTCGTAAATTAAAAAATTTAAAATAATTCAAATCATTACTAAAGGGCCTATAGTGATATAAGCATTACTTATAGGTGTTCTTCTTCAAATTCAAAACTTCATAATCGGTTCTCAAGTCACTAGTTTGGTAAATTTATAACTTTCAAATATCGGAATCATAATTAAATGATTTAAACATTAAACAATTCCATTATCATTAATAGTTTAATTAATACTAAACTATTAATGAAACCATCACAAAATATAAAAGTTATTTATAATAACTCAAACTATTTTTAAAACATTTATATTACCCAAATAATTACCATTAATATTTAAATATTAATGTACTATTTATCCAAATATTAAAAGTCATTAATTATAACTTAAAATATTTTTAAATCCTTAATATCCTCTTTAAATGGTTTTAAATAAGTAAAACCATTTTTAAACTATTTATTTAATATTAATTATTAAATAAACTAAATATCATTAATATTATCTTAATATCATTAATATTTACTTATTAATGAAATTATCATTTAAATATTAAAAGTTATATTTTATAACTTAAAATATTTTTAAATACCTTATTTTCATTTAAAATGATTTTTATAATATTAAAATCATTTTTAAACTAAATTATTTAATATAATCATTAAATAACTTTAATATCATTAATAATTATTAATTAATGAAATTCATCACAAAATATTAAAAGTCATCACAAATAACTCATTTACATAATCAATTCCAAGCCAAAATAAACATAGTAAACTAACTAGTTTATTAACAACACTAACTAAACTTCAAAAATTCAAACTTTAACTAACAATTAAAAATAATAACATTACAAAAATTAAATAAAAACATACCCAGGAAATCTGAATTCCACAGATTGAATACGCACTTCCACGCCTAAAATTTAACTAAGGAGATCTTTATAAAAGTTCTCCCACAACAAAAGTCTTTCTCAAAAATTGGAGGCCTTATTGTTGGTGAATGAAACAAAGGTCAAGCCCTTCTATTTATAGGTTTAGAAAATGGTGAAGTTCTCAATTTAGTCGATGTGGGACTTGGTTTATACTAATTTTTCAATAGCTCAGCTGCGATTTTCTAACGCATTGCTCATAACTCCGATTAATCTGATTTTTGGATATGTTATACATGGTATATATGACTATTTTTAAAAATAAGAATTACCCAATTCGGGTTCATTAGGTAGCCCAAACGGTCGTCAAAAGTGGACGTTCATAATGTTTTCAATCTCGTTTCAGCTTTTACCTCTTCGCTAAAACAGTCATAACTCTTTCATTTTAAAACATTTTTGAGCGATTCTTGAGCCCACGTGAAGCTAACTTCTGGGGCTACAACTTTTATTCTTTGACCATTTCCAAATTCCGAACACATCAGCCCAGAAATTCCGTTCAAATGGACTGCACCGCACTTGTTGGGAAGTTTTGACACTACTACTTTGAAATGTCATAACTCTCTCCTCCGATATCGGATTTAGTTCGTTTCGGAGTCTATGGAAAGCTTATTCGGTGTACTATAACATACCAAAATCTCAGAAGGTTTTGGAAACATTAACCGATCGAAACAGTGTCCCGAATAGCACATCCCGCTGCTGACTTTCAGTTTTGAGAAATTTGACACATTTCCTTCCAATCACCGTAATTCCCTCATCCGAGGTCGGAATGAGGTCATTCCAAAGCCTATGGATTCCTAACTCAGTGAACTACAACATATCAAAAGCCCAGACCTTTTAAAGCACAAAAAGTAGACGAATACCCCCATTACTGCATCGCCTAAAAATAGTTTATCATGCTCATCAACCATGTTTGACCATCTATAACTTCTAATCATACATGATATGGACTTGATTCTTTTGCAGATTAAAGACCACATATCAGGCTACACATAACAACTTTTGAAGAACAAAACTCATGATCGAGCAAAGAGTTATGGCCTCTCGACATTTGGAGAAAAAAATAATGTAATCTCGGTTTTTCCAACTTGCTTAAATCTTCAAATCAGTGCACTTTGATGTTATGGGTCTTTGATTTATCAACCCACATCATCAATTAACATTCTATTACACAACTTTAAACAATCAATTGCATCAAATAACATCGAATCAAAGGATTTCTAGGTTTAGTGTTCTTATACCCTTTTGCCAAAAAATTCTTGATTATTGCTTACGATTTGTTATGGGTGATGGTTGGGCTTTGTTTAAGAGTGTATGAGCAATCTTGTACAAGGCAATTAAATATAATATTTAATCACTAGATTTAATTTTTATAATTTACCAATTAACTTCTATCCTTTGGTAAATTAAAACACTTAGACAAGATAACATCGAAATTAAACCCAGAATTAAAATTAGGGTTTCTCAACGTCATCAATTAGGGTTTCTAATTGACCACTAGTGGTTCTTTAATTATTTGTGTATGTTACTAACACATTAAATATCATTTCTAATTTCAACCTAAGTTAGGGTTATAATAATTAGGGTTTGTCCTAATTATCGACGCATAACGAGAGTTAGGGTTTCTTCTAATTACCGATATTCTTATTCACAAGTAACTTCATATACACAATCACTACTCAAAAATATCCCATAAGCGAGTTTAATAATTAGGGTTTCACAAAGACGGTAATATGCTCGACCTAATTGGATCGTCATTACTCAATATATATCATCAGCACATACCCGATTACATAATTATGGTATCAGTAAAATCATTATATAAATAATATAATATTATTATTCTCATCTCTTGATCACAATCCCAATCCAGGGTTTGGATCTCATGTCTGACTTATTCTTCATACACATCATCAATAATCAAGTTAAAATAATTAACTTAAATATTTTGAACAATTCATATAATAAAATATTTATTATATAAATCTAATTATCACATCATATATTATTTCCAATCATGTTTTCATGGAAAATAATTAATAAAATATTTCGACTTTTACGTAAATTTATTACCATATAATTTGTGGTAATTAATAATTCCAAAATTATTTCTAATTTTTCAAGTAATAAATGTATTCGCATTTATCGTTCACTTTACTTGACACTTAGTCTCGTCATTAAATAAAAAAAAATTTATACGCAAAATTTCTTATTTATTTTATATAGAAAATCTCGAGTTATTACAAATGCTCCTGCTGCTTTCATGGATATGATGAACCGAGTATTCAAGGAATATTTGGATCAATTCGTTGTTGTCTTTATTGATGACATCCTCTTCTGTTCCAAAAGCCGTGAAGATCATGAGCACCATTTGAAGCTGATACTTGAAAGGCTTCGTGAAAACAAGCTATATGCACCCGGCGAAGATTGAAGCAATACAAAGTTGGGAGCAATCGAAGTTGGTGACCGAAGTACGCAGCTTTCTGGGCTTAGCTGGTTATTATCGGAGATTCGTAGAAGGATTTTCTCGAATTGCTCTCCATTAACTCAGCTGACTCAGAAAGATACAAAATTCGTATGGAGCGAGGAATGTGAGAAAAGTTTCCAAGAGCTCAAGAGGAGACTCATTTCGGCACATGTTCTGGCAATACCATCTGATTTGGATGGATTTGTCATCTACAGCGATGCTTTAGGCAAAGGGTTAGGATGTGTTCTCATGCAACATGGGAAAGTCATAGCCTATGCCTCGCGATAACTCAAAGAATATGAAAGGAATTATCCTACTCATGATCTGGAGTTGGCAGCAGTCGTATTCGCGTTGAAGATATGGAGACACTACTTGTATGGGGAGAAAGTGGAGATTTATACGAACCATAAAAGCCTCAAATATTTCTTCACCCAAAAAAGAACTCAACATGCGCAAGAACGATGTTGGCTTGAAAAATGATGAAAGATTACGATCACACTATTTAATATCATCTTGGAAAAGCGAACGTAGTAGCTGACGCATTGAGTAGAAGATCATATGCAAGTACGAGTGCGATATTGTCAACGCAAAGGCCCATTTTGTATAACTTGCAAAGGATGGAGATAGAGTTAAAGACTCCAGGGACCGACGTGATGATGGCGAATATACGAGTAGAACCGACTTTAATCGATAAAGTTAAAGCTGTTTAAGCTATGGACCTGGGGCAGATGCGTATGAAGAAGAAAGTGCAAGAAGGAGCTATTCTAGAAGCAAGAATTGACGAAGAAGGAATACTTCGAGTCAACTCTAGACTTTACGTTCCTAACGATTCTGGCTTGAAGCATAGAATCATGATGGAGGCACACAACACCCCGTTTGCAATCCATCCTGGGAGTACCAAAATGTATCATGATATTCAACATACATTTTGGTGGAACAATATGAAGAGAGAGATCGCAGAGTTTAACTCGATGTCTTTAACTTGTCAGCGAGTAAAGGCGGAGCATCAAGTGCCAAAAGATCCATTGCAACCACTTGAGATTTTGGAATGGAAGTGGGAACACATTACCATGGATTTCGTTACAGGTCTTCCCAAAGTTTCTCAAGGCATAGATGCGGTTTGGGTTATTGTTGATAGATTAACCAAGTCTGCTCATTTCTTACCGATACGAGAAACTTATTCCCTTGAACGTCTTGCTCGTATGTACGTGAATGAGATTGTGAGATTGCATGGCATGCCAGTTTCCATAGTTTCGGATCGTGACCTAAGATTCACTTCAAGATTTTGGGTTAGCTTGCGTAAAGCTATATGGGCACGGATTTCTGATTCTGGGATTCGCATATCATCCTCAAACAGGACGGATAATCGAGAGAGGACTATTCAAACTCTTGAAGATCTATTAAGACTCTGTGTCCTAGACTTCAAAGGGAGTTGGGATAAGTATTTACCATTGGTGGAATTCTCCTACAACAACAGTTATCAAGCAAGTATAGGCATGGCTCCATTTGAGGCGTTGTATGGACGAAAGTGTCATTCTCCAGTATGCTGGGACGAGGTGGGTGAAGCAACTTTGTTGGGACCGGAATTGGTACGCATGACTACAGAAAAGATCCAAATGATTCGACAACGTATTCAAACCTCACAGGATCAACAAAAGAATTATGCTGATCTTCATCGAAAGGACGTGGAATTTAATATTGGGGATCATGTACTGTTACGTATTGCTCCATGGAAGGGAGTTACAAGATTTGGAAAGAGAGGAAAGATCAATCCAAGGTTTGTTGGTCCATTTGAGATTCTTGACCGAATAGGAAATGTGGCCTATAGACTCGCATTACCTCCAAGTATGTCTCGTGTTCACAATGTTTTCCACATATCTATGCTTCGTAAATATGTGAAAGACCCGAACCATATTATTGAGTTAGAACCAGACGAGATAGCCGAAGATTTAATGTACGAGGAGGAACCTGTTAAAATCTTGGATAGGAAAGAACATGTCCTACGCACCAAGGTTATACCACAAGTTAAGGTTTTGTGGAGGAACCATGCTATTGAAGAAATGACCTGGGAGTTAGAATCAGAAATGAAAGCGAGGTATCCTCACCTGCTCGAAACACGAGGTACGTACGCCAATTTTGAGGACGAAATTTTATAAGGAGAGGAGGTTGTAAGACCCCAACTTATTATAAATAAAATTGAATTTTTCCTATATTCATTATTCTAAATTAATAAGGTGTTAATTTGATATAATGATTTGGTTATGGGTAAAATGAGCAAATTTTGCAAAATAAGCAAGTGGTTATAAAATATTCATTTCTGTTGGGGAATATTCGTTTGGTCGTGGAATATTCTTTTTGTCGGGAATATCCGTACAACAGCGCAGTCAATTGTGGGCCCCATAACGGAATAACTGTCGGATGAAGAAAACGACAAAGTATGAGTTTTTATGAATAATGGCGTAATTATTACCGTTAACACTGTTGGGTTACCTAGTGGTTAAAATACAGTAATATGCGTGGTTTCACAGTGGTACATGGTATTGCACAGTATTGTTGAATTATTGATTCGTAAGTAAGAAGGCACTACTCAATAATTGTTACAGTAGTTACTGTTCAATATTTTATTGATTCAATAATTGTTGCGTTGATAGTTTATATTATTGTTGTTTCAATAATTGTCATTGCACATTATTTCCCATTATCAGATCAATAATTCATATTATTTGAATAATATTATTAGATAGTATTATTGGTAATGTCTAGAAAGTTCTGTCAAGGAGAGGTTTGGTCACCTAATTGCGTGCCAATAAGGAGAAATCCTTATTGGAAAGCCCCTTCTTTCCTGGGAACTGCCTGGTTGTTATAAGTGTGATTCTGTAATATTATTTGTGAATAATTAATTATTGATTTATATGATAAGGAAATATTTATCTGATGTAGATATAAATGATGGATTTATTTATTTTATATGGTTATAAATGAAGGAATTAATGCTGAGGTGTATTATCAGTATTCTGTCGAAAGGGAAGTATTCAAAATCACCCGTTTGTGGATTTTGGATATTTTCTATTTGGAATTTGGAAAAACTCAAAGCTACAAAGTTGTAGAGAATTTGATTTCAGGTAGAATGGATATAAAATTCATTTTTTTTTCTGATAAACGGGCTATTTTCTATGAATTATTGAAGTTTCAGAAAATAAAATAATTTTTATTAAATTTATGGGTGGGACCACTTTTGGTTTTTCAAGCATGTGGGCTGCTATTATTTTTCAAATTTGGCTGGCTTGGTTGGTGAAGGTGTGCATAGGAAGTTTGAAAAGAAATAATATTAATTTATTATTTTAGTCTCCTATGGCGTTCTTGCATTTTTCTATAAATAGACGTTTAGGTTAGAATTGAAAATCACACCAGTAACAAGTTTTCTTTCTCTCTAGATTCTCGAGCGTATTTTTTTGAGTATTTTGATACTTTGAGAGTTGCTGTTCGGTACAAGTTTCCTTCGGCTTTCTATCCGATATTTCGATCAGAAGTACCGTTATTTTGAGGTAAGGGATGTTATTTTCTTTCGAAATGATATTAATTTCTTCAATATCATTATGCTAAAATATTGGGTTGAACTTTTTAATCAAATTTGAAACTTTTTGTGTCGGAGTTACTATTCACCTATACGACACTATTCACCAAAAAATGAAAATTTTCTTTTTTGTCCAAGATGTCTATTATGGCTACCATCTTTGATTGTATCCATGTTTTGATCGTTCTTTTTGAATTCTGCTTCACAATTGGTTATTATGAAGTATTATTGATCTTGGATAAACTGTTATACGAATCCCTAATATTTGTCCTTCTGTCTCACTAGATTCGTTTTCTTTAAAATATTTTTCATCATCCTCAGTCTTAAATGAGGATATTAGTGAATATCTTTGGCCTGTAGCGCAAAGATGAATGATTAACTGATGAATATCATTGGCCCGTAGTGCAAAGATTAACAGGTGTTGAGATGAACATGACCAACTGGTGATACTAAAATGAATATCTTTATTTTGTAGTGCAAAGATGAATATTTGATTAAAGATGTATATTAATTATTATTTAGAGTGGATAAAATATTGATGATGAACTTTTAAATCTTAGAAGGCGGTAGAATTCATTCTCTACGTGACTCTTCTAATGGATTGTTGTTTCATGTTGTAGAATATTGATCTAAAACTTGTTGTCTATTATATTCTATCGATTTTTCCACGTTGTAGACTAATGATAATTTGTTGTATATTATCTTAGTCATAATATTCTTTACCTAAGGGCTAGTTGAGTTCACCCTTTTCCTTTTTGTTCCGTTTTTCTTCTCAGGAGGTGAGAACATAGCAAGATCGATTCGGGGTATGGAGTGATGGTTCTATAAAGACGTTTTAGATGTCCTCACTATTTCTGTAAAATCGTGTATGAATAATTGTAATGAGGACTTATTTGAGTGTGTATATTGTCTAGAAGACAATATTTGTATTTAAACTCACAGTATGTGTTGTCGTATTTTGCACGACAATTGTATTATTGAAGTTATAGTTTACTTTCTGTACCATGTATTTGGTGACTCAGAATGGGTGTTGTATACCTATTTTAGGGGCGTCATAATAAACACTTAGCCTCCATTGTACTTATTCTCACACAAGAGCTATCCCCCGGCGGCACAAACCGTCAAGCTTCTGTGTGATCTGTTATTGTGCAGGTTCTAGCGCGTGGATTCTATGATTGGACGCACCAGTGAAACTTGGCGTTAACATTTAAAATATATTAAATTTCATAACTTCATACATGTTATGGGTACAAAAATATTGGGTAAGAATTGAATGGTTAGAATTAACAGCTTAGATGTATTCTCAAGTTTCTCTAGTATTACATTTCCTTAAGAAGTTAAAGTGGTTAAGTCTATTTTTACCTATGGAATACCTATTTATATTTGCATACTAAACTTCTTCTTCTTTTCAATTGGCTTATTGAAGTACTTGTTTTTTTAACAAAACGTTATAAATTCCATCTAAGCAGTTGGCTTTTAACGGCAAAAGATAAAAAATAATAATTTTATTCCATTACCTATGTGGCCAGATTCATCCATATGGCTGTCAAGGTGGAAATACAATCTATAAAAACAAAAATAAATTTACATTTGTAATAAAAATATGCCAAAAAAAGTATTAATCTTTTAACTTTTTTTTAGTATATTGCAAAGTTAAAAAAAAAGTTTATAAAAATTAAAACATATTAAAAAAATTAAAAGATTAAAACACAAATCAAACAATTCAAACAGATCTCTTCTCAATCTCTAACAACTCCGATATTTGCAAATCTCAATTCTCGCCATCATCACCACCCTCCCCGAGCCTTTTTTTATATAATATTTTGTACTTTCGTGTCACACACACCCATATATATATATATATATATATATATATATATATATATATATATATATATATATATATATATCAGGATCTTAAATCTCACCCTTATCTAACATACCTTGTATACTCCCTTTAGCGATGGATAGGGACGACCATTCGATCAAAATCATATATATAGAACCAAATCATCTTAGCTTTTAGCGATTTGACATATAATGATTTTGATAGAATCGCCGCATATCAAAATCATTAAAGGGGGTATGCAAGGTATGTTCGATAAGGGATGAGCTTAAGATCCGGACCGTATATATATACTATATTATAATTGTAATTCTGTACTTAAGCACACCTAGAGGGGGGGTGAATAGGTGTAAATACTCAAAAGTGATCTACAATGGTCAAATTTTAAAGTTTACTATAGCAGGCTATAATCGAACGGTCTAACCTTGTATGTATTAGTTATGTTCTTCGTCTGTTATAAATGGACAACTAATACCTGTCCGTATTAGTATAAAATTTTTCCGACTTAAACCAAAATCTATAGAATTTTAAAAGCTTAAAATAGAAACAAAAGAATAGTAAATCACACCAAGATTTTTACGTGGTTCATCCCCTATCTTCATCAATTGTTTCATCCTTTTCTAACTTGAATAGCTTATAGTCTTGCATTAGCATACTTAAATTCACCTCTTTGACTTTTGAAGCACCTTCATGACTCATAAAAATAGTGTCCCATATTTCTTTTGTTGTGTTGCACGATGATACTTTATCAATTTCAACTTGGACCATTCCACTTGGCAAGGTGTTCATGGCTCTTGAGTTGTAGGAAAACATATAGCTTTTGTTTGCATCCATCTCTATGAGAGCCTTTGGTTTGCCATCATCATGTCTAGGAATGACAGGTCCATTTTCAACAACCCACCATTCCCATGGGTCTCTTTTAAGAAAAATTTTCATTCTGAACTTCCAAAAGTTGAAGTTTTCACTTTTGAACAACAACGGTGGCCTACTTGTGGACTGACCTTCTTGAAAGTTTAGGTGTTCCATATGATCTTCCCCTACGACCTGTAACGATCAATTTTAGTAGAGCCAAGTTCTGATACCAAATGTAATTCTGCACTTAAGCACACCTAGAGGGGGTGAATAGGTGTAAATACTCAAAAGTGATCTACAGTGGTTAATTTTTAAAGTTTACTATAGCAGGCTATAATCGGATGGTCTAACCCTGTCCGTATTAGTTATGTTCTTCGTCTATTATAAACGGACAGCTAATACCTGTCCGTATTAGTATAAATTTTTTCCGACTTAAACCAAAATCTGCAGAATTTTAAAGCTTAAAACAGAAATAAAAGAATAATAAATCACACCAAGATTTTTACGTGGTTCAGACCCTATCTTCTAGTCTAGTAGTATAATCCACGTCCAATCCCAACTAGGATTAGAGACTCGCTTTATTAAAATAATACTCAGCAATTACAAAATAAATAACCCCCTATTACAACGACGATTGATTGGACACCTATGCCCCCTTTGCACCTCTGCAACACCTCTCACCTCTGAGACTTTGATACCTTCGTTGTACAGACTGAATATTATTAAAATAAAAACCCCAAGCCAACCTAGACTTGTACTATGTTTACAATAGATATGAAATAAGGAATACAAGAACACTGTAAACCAAGACTAAAAGAGTGATATGATAATTTTTGTGTATCTCAGATAGCTTTCTTGAAGTTTCTGTTCTGCAGTCTTGTACTTCCAATGCTGAGCAAAGTAGTATATATAAAGGAGTAGAGAAACGGCTAAAAAGTAACGTTCCAATGCAACAACTATAAAGTAACGTTCCAATGCAATAACTAGTTCTTTGAAATAGTAGGTATACGTTAGCAAATATCAACTCAGTAGATATATTTAAGAGATGTACTGTTATGAAGAAGTCACGTAATATCCAAAGATAATCTTAAAGAGTCCTACTAGCTGTTAACATATTTTCTTCAAACAAAACAACTGCTGTTAGCAAGCATCCTTAAAAAATAAATAACTGCTCCATCATTGAATAAGAATCCTTAATAAAACCAATTCCTAAAAAATCTCCCAGCAAAATACGAATTATAACTTAGATAAGAATTCAATTTCAGTTTCAACACACTTTTACCTTTTATAACCTTCAGATATCAATCTCCTAATTATACTCCAATACATATTTGAATTAGTCTCCATAACAAAACAGGTTCAGTTATAAATATAAACATATAAATATTAGATTCCAAAAACTTTTAAGCACGTGATCAACCTCCTGTAGTAAATTTGAGCTAGCATTCAAAGTGATTAATCCATGCAATAACCCATGCAAACTATTATATAATTAATATGCATAAAAATATTTGATTAACATGACTCAATTAAATTATAAGCCAATATAAAATCAATTTAGCCCAAATAAACATTGTCATCATTAAAACCACAAAGTATAAATACTAACATTCTCCCCCTTTTTGATGATGACAATATATTATCTTTTAAATTTATATGTACCCCCTATCTATAAGGCTCCCCCTACATTTATGCATATTAAGGAGCAAAAAAAATGACTTGATCCAAATAACCATCATTGCATATAGTATTTCACTAACAATATGAATACCAATTCAATTCAAATTTCAAATACCAAATATCTCTCCCCCTTTGTCATTATCAAAAAGAAATCATTAAGCACAAGTTAATTAACACATAATCATCATTACCCAAATATCTCTCCCCTTTTGTCATCAACAAAAAATAATTCATATTAATTTAGCTACATAGTTATCTAGCCCCATTTGTCAATATTAAAAGAAAAAGTTCAAAGATAAAGAATATCATTGGAGTAAGTTTATAATAAAATCACATATAGCAAGTAAACAAAATGATCATACCTTTGTGATTTGTTACCTATATATCAACATTGTTGTTACCAATAGTAAGCTTTCTAGATGTGCTCTGAAGTTTTTGATTTTGGATCTTCATAATCAAATCTCTTCAAAAACACTTCTTTTGATCATCCAATGTGGCGGTCACCTATAATCAAATTTGGGGGATGATTTCTCACAGTTCGTCATGATCTAGGAAGCTTGGCAGTGGTCATCTGTTCGTTAGATTCAAACTATGATATATCAAATTATGTATCTGATTTTTCTTTTAAATCGGACGGGTCTGGCTGTCAATTTTTTGGTGTCTGCATGTCCGAGTTTTCTAGTAAAACGGACGGGTCAGGCTGTCTGATTTTAGCTGTCTTTCCTTCTTATTTGGACGGCTTAGACTATCTAATTTCAACTCTCTTTCCTTCTAATTCGGATGACTTAGGCTTTCCGAATTTAGCAGTTTGGCTTCTACGACTTAATTTTTTATTTCCTACAGAATCCTCATTCACTTCCTTTGACAGATCATGGTTAAGTTCATTAAAAAAAAATTACAAGTACAGATTCCTCATCATGATTGTCATGTGTATTAAATGTGAAACATTTAGCACAATAAAAACTTTAGAATAAATAATATTATGAACCCTTGTGTTAGAAAATCCATATATCTAATGAGTTACTTACAGATTTCGCAAAATAATTTATAGGTAACTACTATTCGTCTCCTTTTTGACCTTGAACCATCTACAAAATGAACAAATAGTCTCTACCTTTTTGGTACCCAAATCTTTTTGGGTCTTTTTGGGTTAGTAGCATATAAATCACATTTCTTTACCCAAATTTGTTTTATTCTAATTTTATTACAATTAGAATCAAAATGACCTTTAAACCACATTTTCTACAAGTAACAAATGGTGAACAATAAAGTGGTTTAAACCTTGGTTTACTATTAATCATTCTAATATTATCATTAGTTCTATTTTTCATATTTTTAATAGGATTATACCCAATTCCTTGTTTATCAAGACTAGACCTTTGTGCCCCTAACATAACATTTAGGTTTTCTTCTCCTTGCACAAATTTAGCAAGATCATTTTTTAAAGATGTTATTTCTGCATTTGTTATATTATCATCATGTTGAACATTCATCATTTTTCCATCATTAAAAACATCTATGCATGCATCTCTCATTTTCAAATTTTCTATTAACACTTCATTTTCATTTTTAAGATATTCATTTTCTTTTCTTTAATAAGCGACTTAACTTCATTCATTAGCTCATCAACATAATTCTTAAAATAAGCTGTTTTCTTTTTGAGCTGTTGATTTTCATTTTGTAAAGCAATATAATCAGGTATATAGATATTTCAAAAGCTTTATGAAAATTTGTTACTTCAAGTTGATAATCATCTTCTAGTCCTATGAAACAGAGTTGGACATTTTCTTCTTTTTGTTTCGTTCTGGACTTGCTCACTGGAGTTGAGCTACCTTTTTGATTTTTCCTTTGTTTCTTCCTTTGAAGTAGTCTCTCGAGTTTTCTTGAGAGCATTTCAATTTCTTCACCAAGATCTTTGTGATTACTTTCATTGTTGCTCTTGACTTGAAGTGCCAATGTTTTCTTTATTGGAGCTTCATCCTCTTCATCATACCTCTTTAGTTAATTTTCGAATTCTTCAAGCTCTCCAAACAAAGTTAGAGTTTCCATCGAACTGATTGTAGTTGAGTCTTGAAGAGTTGTAATTTTTGGTGCGAACCGTTTGGGCATGACTCTAAGTATCTTTCTATTTATCTCCCTTTGATCAATTTTCTGGCCGAGCATACTTAGAGGGTTCATAAGAGTGAGGAATCTCCATAGAGCTTCATTAATTGTTTCATCCTTTTCTAACTTGAATAGCTTATAGTCTTGCATTAGCATACTTAAATTCACCTCTTTGACTTTTGAAGTACCTTCATGACTCATAAAAATAGTGTCCCATATTTCTTTTGCTGTGTTGTACGATGATACTTTATCAATTTCAACTTGGACCATTCCACTTGGCAAGGTGTTCATGGCTCTTGAGTTGTAGGAAAACATATAGCTTTTGTTTGCATCCATCTCTATGAGAGCCTTTGGTTTGCCATCATCATGTCTAGGAATGACAGGTCCATTTTCAACAACCCACCATTCCCATGGGTCTCTTTTAAGAAAAATTTTCATTCTGAACTTCCAAAAGTTGAATTTTTCACTTCTGAACAACAACGATGGCCTACTTGTGGACTGGCCTTCTTGAAAGTTTAGGTGTGCCATAGGATCTTCCCCTATGACCTGCAACGATTAATTTTAGTAAAGCCAAGCTCTGATACCAAATGTAATTCTGCACTTAAGCACACCTAGAGGGGGTGAATAGGTGTAAATACTCAAAAGTGATCTACAGTGGTCAATTTTTAAAGTTTACTATAGCAGGCTATAATCGGACGGTCTAACCCTGTCTGTATTAGTTATGTTCTTCATCTGTTATAAACGGACAGCTAATACCTGTCCGTATTAGTATAAATTTTTTTTGACTTAAACCAAAATCTGCATAATTTTAAAGCTTAAAACAGAAACAAAAGAATAATAAATCACACCAAGATTTTACGTGGTTCAGCCCCTATCTTCTAGTCTAGTAGCATAATCCATGTTCAATCCCAACTAGGATTGGAGACTCGCTTTATTAAAATAATACTCAGCAATTACAAAGTAAATAACTCCCTGTTACAATGACGATCGATTGGACACCTATGCCCCCTTTGCACCTCTGCAACACCTCTCACCTCTGAGACTTTGATACCTTCGTTGTACAGACTGAATATTACTAAAATAAAAACCCCAAGCTAACCTAGACTTGTATTATATTTACAATAGATATGAAATAAGAAATACAAGAACACTGTAAACCAAGACTAAAAGAGTGATATGATAATTTATGTGTATCTCGGATAGCTTTCTTGAAGTTTTTGTTCTATAGTCTTGTACATCCAATGCCGAGCAAAGCAGTATATATAAAGGAGTAAAGCAACGGCTAAAAAGTAACGTTCCAATGCAACATCTATAAAGTAACGTTCCAATACAACAACTAGTTCTTTGAAATAGTAGATATACGTTAGCAAATATCAACTCAATAGTACACACATGTGAAGAAATAGTTATATAAGCATGTGAATTAGTAGCAATTAATTGCTCATTTATCCGATAAATTACCCGATTTATCAATATAATCCCAGACATCAATTATCATCGGAATAGTTGTCGATTTCAATTAACACCAATAATCCCAACACAATGGAACTATCAAATTCATCTTTAATCAACATGAACTTATTCATCATTAATATTATAACTCACAATATTTAACAAACAGGTCGTTCCTAGGAAAGAGGGGGCTTTTCGATAAGGATTTCTCCTTATTGGCGCGCAATTAAGTGACCAAACCTCTCCTTGGCAGAATTTCTAGACATTATAAATATTGCAATTTAATAATATAAATAACTTTGACGTCTCAATTATTAATTTAATAATATATCATATAATACAGATGATACTATGGCAATAATTGAATCAATAATATGAGAGATATGATGCAGCAATTACTATAGCAATAATTGAGTATAACTGAGTGACTTCTCAAATAAGCATTAATAATCGATACTGTGTGCTACTATGCAACCACGCGTATTTTACCACCGATTATTTTATAATAACTTGCTTACTATGCAAAATTTTCACATATCACCCTTTTAACCTTTATCAATTTAACCATTTAATAAATAGAATAATTATAAGAAAATTGAATACTTTCATTTCATAAAATTCGGGGTCTCACAATCTCCCCTCCTTATGAAATTTTGCCCTCAAAATTTACGTACCTGGTAGTTCGAAGAGATGAGAATACCTTGCTTTCTTTTCGGATTGTACCTTTCCGGTTATATCCTCTATATCAAATTTTTCCCATTGCTCATCTCCTGTATTTTAGATATCATTCTAAAATATACCTTCAAAACAAAGGTTAATTGACATATCACAAATTGTCAACTTATCAAGTAAAAATTTCGGCTTAGGTAAGTCACACCCTAGCGAAATATATTACTAGTCTCTCCCCTCCTAGTTCTAGACTAATATCTCCGCCAGCGACCATATCCATAAGCTTTGATACCAATTGTGACGCCCCCAAAAATAGGTCCACCCGACCCATTCTGAGTCGCCAGATATCACTCTATAAAAATCAAATACAACTTCATTTATAAAACTGTTGAACTATCGTGCAGAGTACGACAACAGATAAGCTGTGAGTTTCAATACAAATGTATGTAACTCTCATGGTGCCTCGACCACAACCTTACAATGGTACGTTACATAAAAGTACAGTCAATAACTGTTTTAGAAATTAAAATCTTTGGGAAGTGCTCAAGAAAACCTTCGTACATGGGAGGCCATGAATCTAAGTTATGATAGATATCCTATGCCCAGAGAATTATCCTTGGTTGATCCAATAGACCCCAAAGAAAAACGAGAAGATTACTATCATGTTCCTTCCAATGATGAGTCTTTTCTTGACATATAATTATCTCAGTTCTCTAAGTGAGAATTATATTTCAAATATACTCCAAGATCATATAGGTAGTGCTCGTAGATATACTCAGCAAGTGGATGTGCACAACCCTATCTTATGATAACACGAGATTGTATGTCATTAGACATCTTGTATGATAGTATCAAAACACCCTTCCAAAGTTGGGGTTTTCATCATCCTATTGTTGTTCACCAAAATCAATTATTAAGTGAAATACGACACGCACATCTTAGGTCCTCAATGCAATTATATATTGCATGTCATGTTGTTTTATAATGTCTTGAGAAACTTCAACAGTCTCGAACCATCTCACTATTTCCCTGTTATCCCCGCTCGACCCAGCTACACTCTTATTACCTGAAAGGAATTGTGAAGCAAAAGGGTGAGCACAACTAGCCCAGTAAAGAATATCATGACTAAAGATAATTAAATTATCAATAGCCTTCATCAGTAATAAATCAAAGATTTAGAACATAGGGTAGATGATAAAACTTTTCAACCATAGTTGCAGCGGAACGAGCAATCCATTAGAAGAGTCAAATAGACCATCAGGTCTATTATCTCCTCCATGTTAAAAGTCCGCCAATAATTTTTTATCCCTGTTGTAAGACCCCAACTTATTATAAATAAAATTGAATTTTCCTTTATTCATTATTCTAAATTAATAAGGGTTAATTTGATATAATTCTTTGGTTATGGGTGAAATATGCAAAGTTTATAAAATAAGCAAGTGGTTATAAAATATTCATTATTGTCGGGGAATATTAGGTTGGTCGTGGAATATTCTTTTTTTTCGGGAATCTAAAATTTACAAGTGCGATCATTGGTGGGCCCCATTATTAGAGTTTATGCCCTAGAGGCCAATTATTTGATATAATTGCTTAACATTTTGATATTATATTTGATTGAATAAATATATGATTTTATTATGGTTTTATTTATGCGTAATATAATTGTTAACATAATAAAATTCCTTAGAATAGTGATACAAATTATATAGTTTCAAGTATGTGACTTGAACATGAGAATATATATTACCATTAGTATCGTTGTTCTTAAATGTCCTAGTCGAGTATCATTATTGATGGGACAACAATGATGCATGGAGACTAGTATGTGGATCGATTGATGACCAAATCTCATTGGTCATAAATATATGAGATATTAAGTCAATGCATAGGTACATGTTAGAGAAAACGATGTCTCGATGTAATTCCACCATGAGAATTCTATATGGAGCATTATGCGAGAAGTGTCGTTAGCAATTCTCATAGTGACAATGATGTAATGGTCCTCAGACACAGAAATCGCTTATATTACTACACGAGAATTTATGTACTTTGATATCATCAAATGTCACCTTTAATAGGGTGGACTATAAAGGTGATTATTGGGTTCATCATTAATCGTGTGAGAAGAAATATGAGTGATCTAGATGGAATTTAACCATCCTATATATTATGGGTGATATCCATAGGTTTCTTGATTGAGTAGGGACTATGAAATGCATGGCCATGCTCAAATAGTGATTTGTTTCATATAGTCTACTCATTGATCAAGAAAACTCAGATTAAATTATGAAGAGTATGACACATTCCATGACTCGAGTTTAATCTAGGATATTAAGGTTAAAAGGATTAAATTACATTGAAATATTGGTCACGTAAAAGGTTGCATCGAATCATCGATCTTATTATTACTTGGGTAGCAAGTGATGCATTACTAGATGTCATTTCATTATTTATAATTTTATAATAAGATTTTAAAATTATTGCCAATGTAATAATAACCTATAGGGTCACACACATAGAACGTTATTTAAAGGGAATTAATTTAAATTTTAAGGATTTAAATATATTAATATGATTAATAGTATTTAAATCACTTAATTTAAATTAAAAGGATAATTTGTATATATATATTAATTAAGTAAGACTTAATTAAGAGATATATATATATAAATTGGATTTTATAAAATTAGGTTTTGATTTGATTAATTCCTTTTAACTACTATATATATGATATATAGCGACTACTTAGGGTAAGATATCATAATTGAAAACCCTAGCCGCTTCTTAGAGAGAGACTGAGAGAAAACAGATTTCGGAAAATCCATTCCTTTTGGTGGCTAGTCTGCAAGTCCTTCTTATTGCAGAGAATCGTTCGACGGTTAAATGCGGCGTTAAATGTGATATCTTAGTAAGCAATCGGTTTGTATTAATGCGTTGGAGATTGAGGCATGATCGGTTTGATTCTCGTTTTTTGTTTATATACGGTATAATCTCTAAACCTCTCGAATTAATTGATTTTCGCATGGATCCCTGTTTTAGGGTATCGGAAATTGCTTTAAAATTTTAATTTTACCGCGTTTCGCGTAGAAGCCCAACACCCATAACGGAAAATGGTTGGATGAAAGAAAACGACAAAGATTGAGTTTTATAAATAACGATGTAAATTGTTACGAATTAACTTTGTTGGGTTACACGGTGGTTAAAATACGATGTCTGGCGTGGTTGCACAAAGAGCACACCTGCGGTATTGCATGATATTTTGAATTATTGATCCTTACGTGAAGGCTTTACTCAATAATTATTACGATGAATTCTTATTCAATATTATATTTTATTGATTCAATAATTCTTTGCGTTGATATTTTGTATTCTTTGTTGTTTCAATAATTGTCATTACATAGGTTTTTCCATTATCAAATCAATAATTCATATTATTTGAATAATATTATCGGATAACATTATTGGCAATGTCTAGAAAGTTTCGCCTAAGGAGAGGTTTGGTCACCTAATTGCGCGCCAAGTAAGGAGAAATCCTTATTGGAAAGCCTCTTTCTCAGGAGCGGCACGGTTGTCGATCTTTGTGATTACGTAATATTATTTTTGAATAATTAATTATTGATTATTATGATAAAGAGAATATTCATTTTATGTGGATATAGATGGAGAAAATTTTAATGTGACAATTGTTGAAAATTAATATTTTATCTTTTTACGATAAAATAATTCATTTAAATATATTATTTTAATAATATATTAACGGTGATATTTTATAATGAATGTGGGATATATGAGTATATGAGGAGGTAGAGTATTTTGTGGCATTAAATGTTTAATATATGTTTTGTGTGTCGGTGGACACAATTTTTGACCGAAAATTGATTATGTAATCGTAAAATCGCTTGGTTTGTGGATTTGGTCAATTTCATTTGGAATTTGGAAAATTTTCTTACGCAAAGTTGTAGAGAATAGAATTTCCCATGGAAAGTCGCGAGTTTCAATTGTTTGATAACCGAAAGCTATTTTCTACTTAATTGTTGAAGTTTCGGAAAATAAAATGATTTTTATTAAATTGCGGGACCCACTTTTGGTTGGTGGATTAAACATGTGGGTCATTGATTTTTGGTCCAAAGATGGCTAGTCTTATTTTCCAAAGAGGCATACGTGAGGAAAAGAATGAATAAATAATAATAATTTATTAATTTAGTCTTCTTTGGCGTTCTAACATTTTCCTATAAATAGAGGCTAAGTTAGAATTGAAAATCACACCGAAACTAAGTTTTCTCTCTCTCTCTAAATTATCGAGCGTATTCTTGTGAGTATACTTTGAGTGTTGCTATACTGGTATGGGTTTCACAAGACTATACCAAAATTCAAATCGGAAATACGGTTATTTTGAGGTAAGGGTATTATTTTCTTCTTAAATGATATTTTTTCTTTAATATCATTTCTTGCCAAGTATTGGTGAACTTTTTATCAAATTTAGAACTTGTTGTGCTTTGGGGTTACTATTCACGATATCTGCACTATTCATTTAATCTGACACTATTCAATTGAAAAATAAAAATTTTCTTTTTGTCTAAAATATCTATTCCGGATACTAGCTTTGATTGTATCCATGTTTTGATCATTCTTGAATTTTCTGAATAATATGATTATTTTCAAGTATTTTTGGACATGGGTAAAACAAAGTACGAATCCTTAATCCTTAATCCTTGTCATTTTGTTTCTTTGGATTCGTTTCTTTAAAATGTTTTTCATCATCCTCGATCCTAAATGGTGATATAAATGAATATCTTTGGCTGTAGTGCAAAGATGAGCGATTAAGCTGATGAATATATTTTATTCAGAGTGCAAAAGATGATTAAAGATGTATATTGATTGTTATTACTGAGGATAAACTATTGATGATGGACTTTTAAACCTTAGAAGACAAGAGAATTCTTTTCTACGTGACTTTTCTAATGGATTCTTTTTCACATTGCATTTGTTGATCTAAAACTTGTTGTCTATTGTATTCTATTAGATTTTCCCTTTGAAGACTAACGATAATTTGTTGTATATTATCTTAGTCATAATATTCTTTATTGGGCTAGTTGAGCTCACCCTTTTCCTTTTTGTTCCATTTTTCTTCTCAAGAGGTGAGAACATAAATGAGGATCGAGTCGGGGTATGGAGTGATGGTTCGGGAAGATGTTTTTTATTTATCCTCACTATTTACGTAAAATAGTGTATGAATAATTAATGAGGACTTATTTGGGTGTGTATATTGTCTAGAAGATAATATTTGTATTCAAACTCACAATTGTATTGTCGTATTCTACACGACATCTGTATTGTCAAAGTTGTAGTTTGCTTTCTATACCATGTATTTTGGCTACTCATAATGGGTGTTGTATACCTATTTTGGGGGCATACAGTTAGTATCGAGCTTAGGGATATGATCTCTGGCGGAGATCGGGAATAGAACTAGGAGGGAGAGGCGAGTAAATCCTTTGCTAGTGTGTCCTACCTAAGCTTATTTGTTAATTGGTCATAATATAGGATATTATGTGATATGTTAATTTATTTAATTAACCCTTATTTTATGGCAGTATTTAAGAATGGCTGCTGAGAACGTTAACAATGGAGTTTATGAGATCGTGGAGACGCCGGTACTCACCAACGAGGAGAACGTGCAACAGGCTGGCAATGTTCCTCCTGTGAACAACGCCACTGAGCAAATGATGAACGACGGGATGTTTAGAAGCTTTTTGCGGTTCATGCAAAATCGAACGAGGAGACTCGTGTACAAAATCTGGGAGGAAATGATAATGCGTGCGGTTTGTCACTACTAACAATTCAAAGAGTTGGGACCACCAGATTTCCATTGAAAGCCGGATCCGATCAAGGCGAAAGCGTGGGTCAAGCAAATTAACAAGATATTCGATGTCTTGGGGTGCACGGAGAGAACGAAGGTTCCATTCGCCACCTTTATGTTTTCGTGGTGAAGCTAGATTTTTGGTGGGAATCATGAAGTGTACCCTTGACCGGATGCACTTAACATGTCTTGGGAAAGATTTGAATCGTTCAATGACAAGTACTTTCCGAAAGTATTAAATCGTATATGAAGGAGGTAGAGTTTATTAGACTCGAGCGTAACAACATGGCGGTGTCTCGAAGACGAGGCAAGGTTAAAGTAGAATTATCCAGGTTTGCACCTCATTTGGTGGAGAATGAGGAACGAATGAGCGTATGTTTCGAGAGGTCTAAAACCGTAGATTCGTCAATACCTTATCTCTCATAAATTTTCTGTATTAGAGATGTTGTCAATGAGGGCTCGATTATTAGGCGAGATAGTGAGTATACTCAACCGAGGGACCACAATCGTGGAAGTCATCGTAAGCGATGATAACCAAATGAGGAGGAAAGAATACGGACAAAGGCGGTAACCACTCGGTGGTAATCGTGGACATGATAATAGGAGAGGTGACTCAAGTGGAAATTTCGGAAAGAGAAGATTCAACAATGGACCGGAAGATATCATCAGCTGAAGACCAGTACCAACAACAAATGCTAGGGAGGAGAACAACCGCCGATTAGATGTTACAAATCTTTGGAAGGAGGACATATCACCCCAAACTGTCCACAACAATCCAAGGTATGTTACAAATGTGGAAAGGAAGGCCACATCGCTCGAGATTGTCTTTGTCATGAAACCAAGTTCAAGCAGGAGTGGTGATTCCAAGGTCGTCCGGATAAGTCGAAATCGGCCGGTTCTGGAAGAAGCGTTTGTCGTGGATTGGACAAAACGTGAGGAACCCAAACGAGGTGATCACGGGTAAGCTAATCTTGAATTCTTGCAAAATTTATACCTTACTAGATCTGGGTTCTACCCATTCTTTTATCTCTCCGCTTGTGCTCAACGTTTAAACTTGACTCAGGAGAAATTAGATTTTGATTTATCTGTTGAAACTCCGTTGGGTGAAACCTTCGTTACATCTACTGGTTTATAAATCTTGCATGATCCAAGTTGGCACTATCACATTACCTGTTGATCTTATCTCTTTAAAGATACTTTCTTTTGATGTGATTTTAGGAATTGATTGGTTAACCACTCATCATGCCAAAATTGATTGTTTTCGTAAGGTTGTTAGTTTTCATATTCTAACCTAACTGTCATATGAATTCAAACCACTAAACCACTAAAATCGATCCTTTGTCATATCAAGCCACAAAGCTATTCGTTTATTGAAAAGCGGATGTCAAGCTTTCTTAGCCCATGTTATGGATTTGAATAAAGACAAGTCGATTTGAATAATATTTACGTGGTTAGAGAATTCCACGATGTATTTCTGAAGAGCTTCGGTCTACCCCGAACGTGATGTTGAATTCTTTATTGACCTTGAGAACCGTACAAAGCCCATTTCTAAAACCCCATATCGAATGGCTCCTATTGAACTTCGAGGAGTTAAAAGTCCAACTACAGGAGTTATTAGACATCGATTTCATTCGTCCCTAAGACGTCTCCTTGGGTGCTCTGTTTTATTCAGTAAAGAAGAAAAAGAGCGGAGTATGCGACTTTGTATTGACTATAGAGAATTGAACCATGTCACCATCAAGAATAGGTATCCGCTACCTCGCATTGATGACCTATTCGACCAGTTACAAGGAGCGCAATTCTTTTCAAAGATCGATCTTCGTTCTGGATATCATCAGCTGAAGATTAAAAGCGAGGATATTCCAAAGACGGCATTCGAGGACTCGATCACGGGCATTATGAATTCTTGGTCATGTCTTTTGGATTGACTAATGCTCCCGCCGCTTTCATGGATATGATGAACCGTGTATTTAAGGAATATTTGGATCGATTCGTTGTTGTCTTTATTGATGACATCCTCATCTATTCCAAAAGCCGTGAAGATCATGAGCACCATTTGGTGGTACAACAAATACTTCGTGAACACAAGCTTTATGCCATGGCCTGAAGAAATGCGAGTAAAGCGAGGAAGTAGCATTCCTTGGGTGCGTGGTGTCAAAACAAGGAGTATCTGTTGACCCGACAAGATTGAAGCAATACAAAGTTGGGAGCAACCGAAGTCGGTGATCAAGTACGCAATTTTCTGACTTTACAGGCTTATTGGTTATTATCGGAGATTTGTGGAAGGATTTTCTCGAATCGCTACTCCGTTAACTCAGCTGACTCGGAAGGATGTAAAATTATTAAGGAGCGAGGAATGCGAGAAGAGCTTCCAAGAGCTCAAGAGGAGACTCATTTCGGCACCTGTTCTAACAATACCATCTGGTTCGGATGGATTTGTTATCTCAAACGATGCTTCGGCAAGGGTTAGGATGTGTTCTCATGCAACATGGGAAAGTCATAGCCTATGCCTCACGACAACAACTCAAAGAATATGAGAGGAATTATCCTACTTATGATCCAGAGTTGGCGTGATCGTGTTGCGTTGAAGATATGGAGACACTACTTATGCGGGGAGAAAGTAGAGATTTATACGGATCATAAAAGCCTCAAATATTTCTTCACCCAAAAGAACTCAACATGCGGCAACGACGTTGGGTGGAGTCATTAAAAGATTACGATCACACTATTCAATATCATCCGAAAAGCGAGCGTAGTAGGTGGACGCATTGAGTGAAGATCATATTCAATCACGAAAAGTGCGATATTGTCAACGCAAAGGCCCATTTTGTATGACTTGCAAAGGATGGAGGTAGAATTAAAGACTCAGGGACCCACATAATGATGGCGAATATCTGAGTAGAACCGACTCTAATCGATAAAGTTAAAATTTGCTTTCAAGCTACGGACACAGAATGATGCGTATGAAGAAGAAAGTGCAAGAATGAGCTATTAGAAAGCAAGAATTGATGAGGAAGGAATACTTGAGTCAATTCTAGACTTTGCGCTCCTAACGATTCGACACGAAGCATAAAATCATGATGAAGGCACACAACACCCCGTTTGCAATCCATCCTGGGAGTAACAAAATGTATCATGATATTCGACATACATTTTGGTGGAACAATATGAAGAGAGAGATTGCGGAGTTTATCTCAAGATGTTTAACCTGTCAACATGTAAAGGCGGAGCATCAAGTGCCAAAAGGTCCATTGCAACCACTTGAGATTAGGAATGGAAATGGGAACACATTACTATGGATTTTGTTACTGTGTCTTCCCAAAGTTTCTCAAGGCGTAGATGCAATTTGGGTTATTGTTGATAGATTAACCAAGTCTGCCCATTTCTTATTGATACGCGAGACTTATCCCCTTGAACGTCTTGCCGTATGTACGTGAATGAGATTATGCGATTGCATGGCATGCCAATATCCATAGTTTGGATCGTGACCGAGATTCACTTCAAGATTTTAGGTTAGCTTGCGAGAAAGCTATGGGGCGGATTTCGATTCGATTCAAAGATACCATCCTCAAAGCGGACGGACAATCGAGAGAGGACTATTCAAACCCTTGAAGATCTATTAAGACTCGTGTCCTAGATTTCAAAGGAAGTTGGGATAAGTACTTACCACTTTGGTGGAATTCTCCTACAACAATGATTATCAAGCAAGTATAGGCATGGCTCCATTTGAGGCATTATATGGACGAAAATGTCATTCTCGATTATCTTTGGGACGAGGTGGGAGAAAGCAACATTGTTGGGACCGTAATTAATACGCATGACTACGAGAAAAGATCCAAATGATTCGACAACGATTCAAACTTCACAAGATCGACAAAAGAGTTATCTTGATCTTCATAGAAAGGAACGTGGAGTTTAATATTGGAGATCATGTATTGTTACGTATTGCTCCATGGAAAGGAATTATAATATTTGGGAAAAGAGGAAAGCTCAATCAAGGTTTGTTGGTCCATTTGAGATTCTTGATTAGAATAGGAAGCGTAGCCTATAGACTCGCGTTACCTCCAAGTATGTCTCGTGTTCACAATGTATTCCACATATCTATGCTTCGTAAATATGTGAAAGACCCGAACCACATTATTGCATTAGAACCAGACGAGAGATAGTGAAGATTTAACCTACGAGGAGATACTGTTGAGATTTTGGATAGGAAAGAGCATGTCTTACGCACGAAGGTTATACCACAAGTTAAGGTTTTGTGGAGAAACCATGCAATTGAGGAAATGACATGGGAGTTGGAATCGGAGATGAAAGCGAGGTACCCTCACCTTTTCGATACACCAGGTACGTACGTTAATTTCGAGGACGAAATTTCATAAGGAGGAGAGGTTGTAAGACCCCAACTTATTATAAATAAAATTGAATTTTCCTTTATTCATTATTCTAAATTAATAAGGGTTAATTTGATATAATTCTTTGGTTATGGGTGAAATGTGCAAAGTTTACAAAATAAGCAAGTGGTTATAAAATATTCATTATTATTCGGGGAATATTAGGTTGGTCGTGGAATATTCTTTTTTGTCGGGAATCTCCGTCGATATTAGCAAGATCATTGGTGGGCCCCATAACGGAAAAGCGGTTGGATGAAAGAAAACGACATAAAAGATTGAGTTTTATAAATAACGACGTAAATTATTCCAATTAATTAATTTGTTGGGTTATTCGGTGGTTAAAAAATCTGATGTCTGGCGTGGTTGAACAAAGATAGACACGGTATTGCAGTATTTTTGAATTATTGATCCTTACGTGAAGGCATTACTCAATAATTGTTACTGAAGTAGTTACTTTTCAATATTATGTTTTATTGATTCAATAATTGCTGCATTGATATTTTGTATTGCTGTTGTTTCAATAATTGTCATTACACGGTATTTTCCATTATCAAATCAATAATTCATATTATTTGAATAATATTATCGAGATAACATTATTGGCAATTTCTAGAAAGTTACATCTCAGGAGAGGTTTGGTCACCTAATCATGCGCATGATAAGGAGAAATCCTTATTGGAAAGCCCCCCTCTTCCTAGGAATTGCACGGTTGTCGATCTTGTGATTACGTAATATTATTTTTGAATAATTAATTATTGATTATTATGATAAAGAGAATATTCATTTTATGTGGATATAGATGGAGAAAATTTTTAATGTGACAATTGTTGAAAATTAATATTTTATCTTTTTACGATAAAATAATTCATTTAAATATATTATTTTAATAATATATTAACGGTGATATTTTTATAATGAATGTGGGATATATGAGTATATGAGGAGGTAGAGTATTTTGTGGCATTAAATGTTTAACATATGTTTTGTGTGTCGGTGTGGACACAATTTTTGACCGAAAATTGATTATAGATCGTAAAATCGCTTGGTTTGTGGATTTTTGATCAATTTCTGCATTTTGGAATTTGGAAAAATTTCTTCAGTAAAGTTGTAGAGAATGGAATTTTCCATGGAAAGTCACGAGTTTCAATTTATTGATAACCAGAGAGCTATTTTCTACTTAATTATTGAAGTTTAGGAAAAGAAAATGATTTTTATTAAATGCGGGACCCACTTTTGGTTGGTGGATTAAACATGTGGGTTGCTGATTTTTGGTCCAAAGATGGCTAGTCTTATTTTCCAAAGAGGCATGCGTGGGAAAAGAATGAATAAATAATAATAATTTATTAATTTAGTCTCCTTCATGCTTTAACATTTTCCTATAAATAGAGGCTAAGTTAGAATTGAAAATCACACGAAACTAAGTTTTTCTCTCTAAATTATCGAAGCGTATTCTTGTGAGTATACTTTGAGTGTTGCTATATCGGTCATGGGTTTACAAAGACTATATCTGAAATTCGATCAAGTACGGTTATTTTGAGGTAAAGGGTATTATTTTCTTCTTAAATGATATTTTTTTCTCTCAATATCATTATGTCAAGTATTGGTGAACTTTTTTTATCAAATTTGAAACTTGTTGTGTTTGGGGTTACTATTCACGATTATCGGCACTATTCACGTATCTGAGACTATTCACGAATACGGCCTTTATTCATAGAAAAATAAAAATTTTTCTTTTTGTCCAAAATATCTATTCGGATACTAGCTTTGATTGTATCCATGTTTTGATCATTCTTGAATTTTACACCAATATGATTATTTTCAAGTATTTTTGGACATGAGTAAAACAAAGTCTGAATCCTTAATCCTTAATCCTTGTCATTTTGTTTCTTTGGATTCGCTTTCTTTAAAAATGTTTTTCATCATCCTCGGTCTAAATGGTGATATAAATGAATATCTTTGGCCTATAGTGCAAAAGATGAACGATTAAGCGATGAATATATTTGGCACGTAGTGCAAAGATGATTAAAGATGTATATTGATTGTTATTACGGAGGATAAACTATTGATGATGGACTTTTAAACCTTAGAAGAGATGAGAATTCTTTCTACGTGACTCTTCTAATGGATTCTTTATTTCATTGCATTTGTTGATCTAAAACTTGTTGTCTATTGTATTCTATTAGATTTTCCCCTTTGAAGACTAACGATAATTTTTGTATATTATCTTAGTCATAATATTTTCTCTCGGGCTAGTTGAGCTCACCCTTTTCCTTTTTGTTCCATTTTTCTTCTCGGGAGGTGAGAACATAGCGAGGATCGAGTGGGGTATGGAGTGATGGTTCTAGGAAGATGTTTTATCACATCCTCACTATTTACGTAAAATAGTGTATGAATAATTAATGAGGACTTATTTGGGTGTGTATATTTCTAGAAGACAATATTTGTATTCAAACTCACGGTTGTATTGTCGTATTCTACACGACATCCGTATTGTCAAAGTTGTAGTTTGCTTTCTATACCATGTATTTTGGCGACTCACGAATGGTTGTTGTATACCTATTTTGGGGCGTCACACTGTAACATCAATCAACAATTTCTGTCACAATCATACTGAATAATAACTCATAATCATAATTGTGATTTTGAATTCCTTTTCGCACCTGTGATTTAAGATAATTTACATCACCTATCTTCACTGAAACATCAAAAATCATGGTTATACCAAATCACAATTCCCGCCATAATCATACTAATAAATTCAACTTTGCACTACTACCAAAGATATACAATTGTATAACTAATAATCAACAGTTCATCTTTGCACTACAAAGCCAAAGATATACAATCATAAAACCAATAATCTTGAGACTCGACTTAATAGTATCACGAACACGAATTATCCATGCACTACTGCTAAGGATATTCGTGTTTTCTATTACGGTCATGATTATACCGAATAATCCCTGGTCATAATCATACCAAGTCCATCTATGCACTACGGGCCAAAGATGACTTTTACCACATCATTTATAATATTATGGTCATGATTATACCGAATAATCTCTGGTCATAATCATACCAAGTTTATTTATGCACTACAGGCCACAGATGACTTTCAACACAACACAAGCATGAGAATGATGACAATGATATAAGCATTAATCAAACGAAAACAAGGATAAATATTAAAGACTTTAAATTTATCCAAATATTATCAATCACTTAATAAACTCATAATCTAATATTATTAATATTATAACAATATTTTAATCACTTCTTAAACTTATAAACAATTTATTTCAATTGTTTACACTTTACCAAATAATGCATTTAATCATTCAAAAATGACATACTCATAAGCTTTCATCACCAATGATCAAATCTCTCATCAAAAATTTGCATATACCCTATATAGGATTCCTAAGCCATAAAATCCGATTTTCTAACTATGTTACTTTACATAACATATTTTAACTCATTTACTCATAACAAGATCATTTTCATGAAAAATACTAAATCAGTCCAAAAAAAATTTCTTTTCTAGGATTTAGCAGAATATAGTCCCATATTGAACATATATTTTTCTCGGAATTTTTAAAATTCGTTTACTATTTTTCAAAAATCAATTTCTAATTAATTCCTTAAGAAATTAGCTACCTCAAGTTTAACTCCAGAAATTTCCAAATCTTGGTAGGATCTTACACATGTTAATGTGAGCTTCCAGTTTAAATTTCATGGTCATCGGAGTTATAGAACTCCGGTTATAGCATTTTTCGTAGAAAAAACCTAAATATTGAAATGGTCATAACTTGCTCATTTTAAGTCGGAATGAGCTCATTTTTGGACAGGAGGTACTTTATACCATATATTTTCATGTCCCAAAAGGCCGGAATTTTTCTCACAAATTAAGTGGCCGAAAATGTCCTTTTAAAAATATGGACAGTAGTTTTTTAAGCATTTTCAGATTTTTCATCCTTTACTAAAATCATTCCATACGAAAATCTGTAAATCCTTTTTAAGTGATTCCGCTTGGATAAGTTAGGAAACTCATAGATCTAACTCTAGAACTTTTCCACACTCAAAAATTCAAAATATAACAGGAGATATGGTCAATTGAATTTCATGTTCTATTTTCACCAAAATCTAATTTTTTAACCCTTTGTGATTTCTAAGAAACTTTCATGTTTTCTCATAATAACCAACATAACTCATCATAACACTTACTAATACTTCATATACCCATGATTTTTCATCAGTTCAATGCTTTTATTATGACTTTCACCATAATCCACATAAACAGATCATTTCCATAATTTAATAAAGAATGAATAGAAAGGATCATTCACCATGCATGTGGTAATCCACATAGACAGGTTATTCCAACAGAAAAATAAAGAATGGAATAACTGAAGAATTCACCATGCATGCGATAGACCGCATGACAAAGTTATTCTCAGCGTAATAATAAAAAATCGAACCGAAGTCAGCGTAATCCGCACCGACTGTGATATTCCATCGTAATAATAAAGAGCGGAACGTGTCAAAGTGAAATTACAGACCGATAGGATATTCCAATGAATAATAAAGAATAGAATAACAACATAAATCACCATGCATGCGATAGACCGCATGTGACGAGTTATTCCAATGTAATAATAATTAATAGAACCGTGTCGTGTAATACATACTTAAGACAGGATATTTAAACAGAATAATAAAGAACAGAATAATAGAAGAATTTCACCATGTATGCGGTACTTCGCATAAATAGGTTATTCTAACATAATAATAAAGAATGAAATATCAGAAGTTCTCTTCATGAATATGAAAGAAATAATACCCCTTACGAGTACAACAAATAATATTTCTTACCTCAAAAGAAGACTGGATACTGGAATAGTGAGGTAGCAGACTTCTCTTCTCCTTTCTCTCTATAATTTCTCTCTATAATAATGGCTCTAAAGCTTTAGTGAATTGGTGAGAAATGAAGGAAAAATGAGCTTCTATTTATAGGAAAACATAGTTTCGATAATTGCACGTTTTGGGGCTCAAAAAATTACAATACAATACCTCCAACTTTTCTTTCATTTTTAATTTAGTCCTGCAAGTATTATCAAACTTGCACCACCTCCCCTAATAGTAAATAATGTGAATCAATAGTTCATTCATGTGACTCAATAGTATAACCATGTGAAAAATATGAATTATAGTATAGTACCTCCATCTATGCCTCCATTTTTAACTAAGTCATGCAAGTATTATCAATCTTGCACCAACTCCCCTAATAGTAAGTGAATGTGACTCAATAGTACATATATGTGAAGAAATAGTTATATAAGCATGTGAATTAGTAGCAATTAATTGCTCATTTATCCAATAAATTACCCGATTTATCAATATAACTCACAGACATCAATTATCATCGGAACAGATGTCGATTTCAACTAACACCAATAATCCCAACACAATGGAACTATCAAATTCATCTTTAATCAACACGAACTTATTCATCATAAATATTATAACTCACAATATTTAACAACCAGGTCGTTCCCAGGAAGGAGGGGGTTTTCCGATAAGGATTTCTCCTTATTAGCGCGCAATTAGGTGACCAAATCTCTCCTTGACAGAACTTCTAGACATTGTAAATATTGCAATTTAACAATATGAATAACTTTGTCGTCTCAATTATTGATTTAATAATATATCATATAATGCAGATGATACTGTGGCAATAATCGAATCAATAATATGAGAGGTATGATGCAGCAATTACTGTAGCAATAATTGAGTATAACTAAGTGACTTCTCAAATAAGCATCAATAATCGATATCGTGTGCTACTATGCAACCACGCGTATTTTATCACCGATTATTTTATAACAACTTGCTTACTTTGTAAAATTTTCATGTATCACTCTTAACTTTAACCTTTATCAATTTAACCATTTACTAAATAGAATAATTATAAGAAAATTGAATACTTTCATTTCATAAATTCGGGGTCTCACATATAATAATTCAAATTTTTAAAATTTACCTTACATTATAAAACAATTATTTTTTTCTAGTAGGGTCAATTGACCCCACAATCTCCTATGTAGCTTCGCCTTGACCACCTTAGTCACCTCCACCAGACTCGTTACTTCCACTGCCCTTGTCATCACTAGCACCACTGGTAATTAAACCCATCGCCAATTAAGCGCATCTACAACCATCTTCAACCACATATCTGCAATACCAACATCAAATAGATCTGACCGTTCAATCATCAGCCACAATTGTCTTCTACTGATCTACATTGACCATTATAGATCTGTCACACACACGAACAATAATTGGTACTATATTTTCTGTTCTACATCTATGTCTAGACCTACAAACGAACCAAATCGAACTGAACTTTATCAAACTCGAATGGAACTCGAACACTTTTAGTCGAACTCGAACATATTTGAGTAACTTGATCGAACCAACAACTATGTAAGAGTTCGGATCGTTTGGTGTTCACGAACTGTTCGCGAAGATGATCGAGATCGCGAATAGTTCGCAAACAAGTCGAACATAAGCTTCTTTGCGAACATAAATAGTTCTCGAACGTTCACGAAAATAAACTATGTTCACGAACACTAAACTTGTTCACTAACACTAACTTAGAACTCTGAAGCAAAAAATAGCTAGTTAAATATATATCAAAAATGTCTTCTCTAAGAGTCCAAGTATTCAATCAAAAATTAGAACAAATATTGTAATCATCATTCATCCAAAAAGATCAAAATCAAAAATGACTACTTAGAAGTTAGAACTTAAAACTTAAAAGTTAAAAGTTATAAGTACTTAGAAATTCTTGATTTACAAATATCAACAATCAAATATTAATATCCAAAAGCTTTTCAGCTCTTCAAGGCCCAACCGCTTCAAGCAGAGTCTACAAACAAATGATTATCAAAAACTCACAATTTAATATTAGTAATGTATAATTTCTTTTGTTGTTATTTTTAATTAATATTCAATTTTTTTTATAATTTTTAAATTTAATATCTAGTTTTTATTTTCGATCTTCAAATTTATGTATAGTTTTTTAAAGTTTCAAAATTATTGAGTAAATAATTTAATGATTATTACATTATTACTGAAGTCTCGAATGTATGCAACTGTATTGTATCATTCTTTAATTAATATCAAATTATCATTGCATGATGATTAATGATTTTATTTATGTGCTTTATGATGTGTTATAATTTATTACGGATGTAAATTATAATAATTCAACGATTATTGTTAAAAAATTTATGAAAATATTAAAATTATTTTAATTAAATTAGAATTTAGTGGTGAAGAAGTAAACATGATATATTATTTATTAATTATTTAATGAAAATGTTAACTCATAATCAATTATTAAAAAACAAAATTGAAGATGTTTAGGTAATAAAAAAATCACTACAAATTTAATAATTATTAATAAGACAAATTTTAAAATTTAATATGAAATAATCAATTATTTGTATTTAGAATTTTAGAAACAATTTAAACATATAATTCAGAAATCGAACTATTCGAACCGATCTCGAACTTATCGAACCAAACTCGAACTTATCGAACTGAACTCGAACTATTCGCGAACAAAAACGAATCGAACCACATAGTTCACAAACATGTTTGATCAAGTAATCGAACAGAACACTATGTGCGAACTCGACTCGACTAGGCGAGCAAATTAAACCCGAACCGAATTAAATCGAACCAGTTCACAAACAGTTCAGTTCATTTGAAACCCTATCTGTGTCATTTAATTGATTCGGATGTTCAAAAAATTAGCTTTGTGTTTCAAAGGCTTAAAATATTCAACTATCTCTCTCTATATAATAATTGGTGGCAACTCAAAACTTTCCCATTTGAGCATGAGCAACAAGAGATAAATTGAAAAACAAATTGCAGTTGGAGAAGGAAAACATGCCCTTTTTTTTACTTTGTTAATTAATTTATTTAACTTTAGTCTAATTTATATATTTTTAAATAATTTAATTTAATTTAATTCTCCAACTAAGCTTCTCTCTCTTCCACGTTGATCAGTTGTTAAAAATTTAATAAAGTTTGACGATTTTTAAATTTTTATAAAAAAATTACAGTTTAATGCGTTGACTGAAAAAAAAGTCAGTTTAATGATGTAAATGTGGGTTCAATTTAATAGAAAAAATGTGATTTAACATGAAGGAATCTAATAGTATGGTACGTACGTACCAATGAAATTAAAGATGTTATTCAACTTTTCTTTATTTTCTCGTATGTTACATATTAGGGGTTTTTAAATAGGATAATATTGTGGACACAAATTACATACAAAAAATTCAACAGTGAGTTTTATCATTGAATTTTTTACACGTTTTTATTGATATATAATGCATGTGTACTCCTATTTTTGTTGTTCAAGTTCTATGCATAATTTGTACACATAAAATTATTATTTTAAATATCCATAGGACGAAACAAGTCTTATCTTAATTTAACATAAATTAATACTCGAGTCTAGTGTTCGAAAACCTTGTATTATTTTATTCTACTTCTTTAAACCATGAGTGTTTAGAATACATATGTACCATCATGCTGTTAAATTTGTATATAGCGCGTAATTAAATTACATAAATAATGCGAAAGTGTGATAAAATTGGATTTTTAAAATTTTTGATACAAATTATCATCATGATCATACTTGTACACAATTATCAATTAAAAAAAAGAGATAGAGATATAGAATCATACCCTTATAGATCAAAACTTCCTCAAGTTCAAGTTCACCTTCATTATAATTTCTTCGCGTTCTTCTTGAATTCACCGAATATTTGTCCTCTAGAGGTGATCCACGAAGGAATAATAAGTATTCAAGGATGTTTGGCAAAACTCTAGTTCTCTTCCAGAGAATATGTCAGTACTCTCCCAACTCTTGGAAGTTTGTCTAACCTTATCCTATAATAAGACTTCTCTTATTTATAGATATAGGCAACACTCCTAAACTATTTAGGAATATAGTTTTATTTAATTAATTAAACTCTTAATCCAATTAAGAATTTATGAGAATACTCTTATTAATTAATTCCTAAACCATTTAGAAATTAAATAATAATAATAGTAATAATATTAATAAGACTCATCTTATTAATTTATATTTAATATTTACGAAATATTAAATATTAAATATTAAGTTATTTAATTTATTCTATTACCACAGTGTAAATTAAATATATTTAACATATTATTACGATTATGTCATTCACTTCTTAAATAAATATTTTTCTTTACAGTGTGGTCCTTTAGGTTCTCCATATTAAGTTGGTTGTGAATAAATTAATTAGAAAAATTTTAATCTTATTTAAATAAATAAATTAAACTATTTAATTCATTTAAATAAATAATATTTATTCTGCAATAAGGGTAAGCCCCCTTAGCGATCAACGATGTGAGACCCTGAATTTTATGAAATAAAAGTATTCAATTTTCTTATAATTATTCTATTTAGTAAATGGTTAACTTGATAAAGGTTAAAGTTAAGGGTAGTATTTATAAATTTTGCAAAGTAAGCAAGTTATTATAAAATAATCGGTGGTAAAATACGCATGGTTGCATATTAGCACACGATATCGATTATTGATGCTTATTTGAGAAGTCACTCAGTTATACTCAATTATTGCTATAGTAATTGTTGCATTATATCTCTCATATTATTGATTCGATTATTGTCACAAAATCATCTGTATTATATGATATTTTATTAAATCAATAATTGAGACGACAAAGTTATTAATATTATTAAATTTCAATATTTACAATGTCTAGAAGTTCTGCCAAGGAGAGGTTTGGTCACCTAATTGCGCGCCAATAAGGAGAAATTCTTATTGAAAAGCCCCCTCTTTCCTGGGGACGACTTGATTGTTAAATATTGTGAGTTATAATATTAATGATAAATACGTTCGTGTTGATTAAAGATGAATTTGATTGTTCTATTGTGTTGGGATTATTTGTGCTAGTAGAAATTGATATTTATTTCGATAATAATTGATATCTGGAGATTATATTGTTCAATTGGGTATTCAGGGCACTTTTCGTGTCGGAGTACTATTCACGAGTTACTATTCATGAGTTACTATTCACGAGTTACTATTCATAGGTTACTATTCACAGAAATTACTGTTCACCCGAATATCAGTCACTCGGGTATTTGGAGTACTTTTCGTGTCAGAGTACTATTCACGAGTTACTATTCATGAGTTACTATTCACGAGTTACTATTCATGGGTTACTATTCATAGAAATTACTATTCACCCGAATATCAGTCACTCGGGTATTTGGAGTACTTTTCGTGTCGGAGTACTATTCACGAGTTACTATTCATGAGTTAATATTCACGAGTTACTATTCACGAGTTACTATTCACGAGTTACTATTGAGTCACATGATTTACTATTAAGGGAGTTGGTGCAAGATTGATGATACTTGCATGACTAAGTTAAAAATAGAGGTATAAATGGAAGTACTATACTGTAAGTAATTTTATCACATGATTTACTATTGAGTCACATTATTTTACTATTGATTCACATGATTTACTATTAGGGGAGTTGGTGCAAGTTTGATAATACTTGAATGACTGAGTTAAAAATAAAAGAAAAGTTGGAGGTATTGTTCTGTAATTTTTCGAGCCCCAAAACGTGTAATTATCGAAACTATGTTTTCCTATAAATAGAAGCTCATTCTTCCTTCATTTCTCACAAATTCACCAAAGCTTTAGAGCCATTATTATAGAGAGAAATTATAGAGAGAAGCTATAGAGAGAAAATCTATAGAGAGAAAGAAGAAGAGAAGTCTGCTACATTTCTATTCCAGTATCCAGCTTTATTCTAAGGTAAGTGATAATATTGGTTGTACCCGTAAGGGGTATTATTTCTTTCATATTCATGAAGAGAACTTCTGCTATTCCATTCTTTATTATTCTGTTGGAATAACCTGTATACGCGGTATACCCTATACTTGGTGAAATCCTTTTATATTCCGTCTTTATTATTCCGCTTTGAATATCTCATCATCTATATCTGTGGGACTCGGGTTCCATTATTTATTATTCCGTCTTTATTATTCTGTCAGAATATCCTATCTGTGCTATACGCCGGACCTGGTTCCATTACTTATTATTTCGCATTTAATATTCTATTGGAATATCCTATCGGTGTGAATTTTACCTGACCTGGTTCCATTACTTATTATTCCGCATTTATTATTCTGTTGGAATATCCGCCGGTGTGAATTTCACACGATTTGGTTCCGTTATTTATTATACATTGGGAATAACACATGCATGCGGTCTCTATCGCATGCATGGTGAATCCTTCTGTTATTCCATTCTTTATTATTCTGTTTGAATAACCTGTCTATGTGGATTGCCACATGTATGGTGAATGATCCTTTGTATTTCATTCCTTACTAAATCGTGAAAAATATCTGTTTACATTGATTATGATGAGAGTCATAATAAAAGCATTGGATTGATGAAAATCATGGGTATATGAAGTATTAGTAAGTGTTATGATGAGTTATGTTGGTTATTATGTGAAAACATGAAAGTTTCTTAGAAATCACAAAGGGTTTAAAAATCAGATTTTGGTAAAAACGTAACATGAAATTCAATTGACCATATCTCCTATTATATTTTGAATTTTTGAGTGTGGTCAAGTCCTAGAGTTAGATCTATGAGTTTCCTAACTTATCCAAGTGGAATCACTGGAAAAGATGTTGTAAATTTTTGTGTGGACTGATTTTAGTAAAGGATATAAAAGCTGGAAATTGCCAAAAAGTTGCTGTCCAAAATTTGAAGAGGCTGTTTCGGCCACTTAATTTGTGAGAAAAATTCAGGCCTTTTGGGATATAAAATTATACGGTATAAAGTACCTCCTGTCCAAAAATGAGCTCATTCCGACTTAAAATGAGCAAGTTATGACCATTTCAATATTTAGGTTTTTCCCGAAAAAACAGCTTATAATAGGAGTTCTATAACTCCGGTGACCATGAAATTTAAACTGAAAGCTCATGTTAACATGTGTAAGATTCTGCCAAGATTTGGGAATTTTTGGAGTTAAACTTGAGGTAGCTAATTTCTTAAGGAATTAATTAAAAATTGATTTATGAAAAATAGTAAATGAATTTTAAAAATTTCGAGAAAAATATATTTTTATTATGGGATTATATTATACTAAATCCAGAAAAGAAATATTTTTGGGACTGATTTTGGTATTTTTCATGAAAATGGTCTAGTTATGAGTAAATGAGTTAAATATGTTATGTGATGTAACAAAATTGGTAAATAGGATTTTATGGCTTGGAAATCCTATATAAGGTATATGTATATTTTTTTATGAGGGATTTAATCATTGGTGATGAAATCTTATGAGTATGGCATTCTTTGAATGATTAAATGCATTATTTGGTAAAGTGTAAACAATTGAAATAAATTACTTATAAGTTTAAGAGGTGATTAAAATATTATTATAATATTAACAATATTAGATTATGAGTTATTTAAGGGATGGATAATAATTGGATAAAATTAAAGTCTTTAATATTTATCCTTATTTTAGTTTGATTAATGCTTATATCATTGTCATCATCCTCATGCTTATATGGTGATGAAAGTTATCTTTGGCTTACCTGCGAAGATGGACGGTTGATTATTGAATTGTATATCTTTGGCTTACGTGCAAAGATGGATTGTTGATTATTGATTTTATTGTTGTATATCTTTGGCTTACGTGCAAAGATGGACTTGGTATGATTATAACCAGGGATTATTCGGTATAGTCATGACCATTGATGATTTAATGAATATCATTGGCCGTAGTGCATGGATGATTCGATGATGCGGTTTATTTATTAAGCTGAGTCTCAGCGATAAGAATTGATGAAAATATTTTAAATCATAGAAGATAGAAGATTTTATTATTTACATGACTCTTCTTATGAATTACTTATTCCGCTGCAGTTAAACTTGATGTCTATTATATTTTATCAGTTTAACATTATTGAAGACTATTGATAATTTATTCTGCATTATCTTAGTCATAATATTTCTTACTGGGCTAGTTGAGCTCACCCTTTCTTTCACCGTTATTCTTTGAAATGAGAATATAGCTGGGACGAGTCGGGGAAAGGAGTGACGGTCCAGATGATAGTATTAGTAGTCCTCACCATTATGTTAAATAGTATGACAATAAATATAACGAGGACTGAATTTGAGTTTGTATACTGTCTATGAGAATTCTATTGAGAATGGATATTGTCTAGAAGGCAGTATTCTTGTTTAAACTTTCAGTTTATGTTTCGTCATATTGTACACGACAGTTGTATTATTAAGTTGTATTTGAATTTTGTACCATGTAATTGGCGACTCAAGATGGGTGATGAATACCTAATTTTGGGGGCGTCACAAACGACTTTCTAGATAATATAGGTTTTAACATTAATTATAAAGAATCTTTCAATGAATTAATAGTTACCGTATAATTCAATCATTCTACCATACAATGTCCCAATTAAATATAAGACATATAAGACATTATTCGGACCATCACTCCGTTCCCCCAACTAGTCCCAGCTACGTTCTTATTTCCTGAAGAGAACAATGAAAACAAAAGGGTGAGCTCAATTAGCCCAGTAAGAAATATTATGACTAAGATAATGCAAAATAAATTATCATTAGTCTTCAACAGTGTTAAGCTGATAAAATACAATAAACATCAAGTTTAACTGCAGCGGAACAAGCAATCCATTAGAAGAGTTAAGTAGAGTATGATATCTACTATTTTCTATGATTTAAAAAGTTTTTCATTCATTTTATCGTTGAGACTCAGCTTAATAAATAAACCACATCATCGAATCACCCCTGCACTACGGGCCAAGGATATTCATGTAATCATCAATGGTCATGATTATACCGAATAATCCCTGGTCATAATCATACCAACAACTGTCCATCAATGCACTACGGGCCAATAAGGACTTTAACCACATCATTTATAATATTACGGGTCATAATTATACCAAATGATACCTGATCATAATCATACCAATCAACAGTCCATCTATGCACGTAAGCCAAAGATGACTTTCAGCACAATATAAGCATGAGGATGATGACAATGATATAAACATTAATCAAATGAAATCAAGGATAAATATTAAAGACTTTAAAATTTATCCAGAGTTTAAAAATATCCAAATTGTCAACATGATACTGCTTTGTGGAGTAAAATTCAAGAATAATATTCATGTATCAAAAATAATTTGGATAGAAAAGAAATATATTTCGGGTGGAAAATACCCTATGAATTGTACTTCGGAAATAGTACCTCATGAATAGTACCCTGACATAAAAAGTGCCCCAAATACCCGAGTTAATAATATTCGAGTGAATAGTAATTGGTTGAATAGTAACCCATGAATAGTAACTCATGAATAGTACTCCAGCATGAAAAGTGCCCCGAATATCCGAGTGAATAATATTGGAGTGAATAGTAACTGGGTGAATAGTAACCTGTAAATAGTAACTCATGAATAGTATTCTGGTATGAAAAGATCAATAATTATCATGAAAGCTTATAATAATATTTTCATGAAAAGATACTGGATGAAGCGCAAATATCAAGGATATTCTACTAATTTCACGGAGTATAGAAGTAATACTTTAACAGAATGAGTGTAGAATTAGGAATATAAAATGAAATAATATTACTCACATACTACAGAGTATGGAAGAAAATATTATTTCTACGAATACTGAAAAATATAATATCCCTTACCTCAGAAGAAGATTTGGATCTCGGAATAATGAGTGTAGCAGGTAGACTCTTCTTCTTTCTCTTTATAACTTCTCTCTCTATAGTTTCTCTCTCTATAATTGCTCTTGTGAGTCTTAATGAATTTGTGAGAATGGAAGAAGAATGAGCTTCTATTTATAGGAAAATATAGTTTCAATAATTGAACGTTTTGGGGCTCGAAATATTACAGTATAATACATTCATCATTTTCTTCATTTTTAATTTAGTCCTGCAAGTATTATCAAACTTGCACCACCTCCCCTAATAGTACATCATGTGAATTAATAGTACATTAATGTGAATCAATAGTTCTATACATGTGAAAAAATAGTTACAACATAATACCTTCATCTATACCTCTATTTTTAATTTAGTCCTGCAAGTATTATCAATCTTGTTTTACCTCCCTTAATAGTACATGCATGTGAATCAATAGTACACATATGTGAACAAATATTTATAAACATATGAATTAATAGTAATTAATTTCTCATTTATCTGATTAATTACCCGATTGGTCAATATAACCTCCAGAATTCAGTTATTATCGAAATAAATGTCGATTTTCACTAACACTAATAATCACAACATAATGGAACTATCAAATTCATCTTTAATCAACATGAACTTATTCATCATTAATATTATAACTCACAATATTTAACAACCAGATCATTCCCAGGAAAGAGGGGGCTTTTCGATAAGGATTTCACCCTATTGGCGCGCAATTAGGTGACCAAACCTCTCCTCGACAAAACTTTCTATACATCGTCAATATTGCAAATAATAATATGAATAACTTTGTCGTCTTAATTATTGATTTAATAATATAGAATATTGATACTGTGATAATAATTGAATCAATAATATGAGAGATATTATTTAGCAATTACTGTAGCAATAATTGAGTATAATTGAGTGACTTCTCACGTAAGCATCAATAATCAATACCGTGTGCTACTATGCAACCACGCGTATTACTATACTTTTACCACCGGGTAGTTCAACAGTTTAACGGTAAAACTTTTGCCCTTATTTTTATAAAAAGATAATTCTATCGTTTTCTAACTACAACAATACTTCTGTTGTGGGGTCCACCAATGATTGTGCCGTCATACGAATATTTCCTGTTAAAACGAATATTTTCCGACCAATCGAATATTATATAACCACTTGCTTACTTTGCAAAATTTGTAAATATTACCCACAACTATAACATTATATCAAATCCACACCATAATATTCAAAAATATATTTCGAGAAAAATTATTCTTTATTCATAAAAGTTGGGGTCTTACAACCTCCCATTCTTATGAAATTTTGCCCTTGAAATTAGGGTACGTACCTGGTATGTCGAAGAGGTGAGGAAACCTTGACTTCATTTCAGATTCTAACTCCCAGGTCATTTTCTCAATATCGTGGTTTCTCCACAAAACTTTGACTTGAGGTATAACTTTGGAGCATAGAATATGATCCTTCTTATCCAAGATTTTAACAAGTACCTCTTCATACGTTAAATCTTCCACTATCTCGTCCAGTTCTAATTAAATAATTTGGGTCGGGTCTTTCATATATTTACGCAACATAGATATGTGAAAAATGTTATGAACACGAGACATACTTGGCGGTGAGGCGAGTCTATATGCCACAGTTCCTACTCGATCGAGGATTATAAATGGGCCAATGAATCGAGGATTGAGCTTTCTTCTCTTTACAAATCTCATAACTCCTTTCCATATAGCAACACGTAATAACACATGATCTCCAATACTGAATTCCGCGTCCTTTCGATGAAGATCAGCATAACTCTTTTGTCGATCTTGTGAGGTTTTTATACGTTGTCAGATCATTTGAATCTTTTCCTTAGTCCTACGTACCAACTCCAGTCCCAACAATGTTGCTTCACCCACCTCATCCCAGCATACTAGAAAACGATACTTTCTTCTATACAACGCCTCAAATGGAGCCATGCCAATACTTGTTTGATAACTGTTGTTGTAGGAAAACTCCACCAATGGTAAGAACTTGTCCCAACTTCCTTTAAAGTCAAGGACACAGAGTCTTAATAAATCTTCAAGAGTTTGAATAGTCCTCTCCAAATGCCCGTCCGTTTGAGGATGATATGCCGAACTGAATCGTAAATCCGTGCCCATAGCTTTTTTCAAACTAACCCAAAATCTTGAAGTGAATCTTGGGTCTCGATTAGAAACTATGGATACTGGCATACCATGTAATCTTACAATCTCGTTTATGTACATACGAGCAAAATGTTCAAGTGTATAAGTTTCTCGTATCGGTAAGAAATGAGTAGACTTGGTCAATCTATCAACAATGACCCAAATCGCATCTATTGTAAGACCCCAACTTTTATGAATAAAGATAAATTTTTTATAATTATCATTTTTAAATATTATGGAATGAATTTGATATAATGTTATAGTTGTGGGTAATATTTAAAAATTTTGCAAAGTATGCAAGTTGTTTATAATATTCAATTGGTGGGGAATATTAAATGCTGACGATTAACAATCATTAAGTGGACCCCACAACGAAATTATCATTCGGATTGAGAAAATGACAAAAATATTTTTATGAAAATAACGGCGGAAGTTTTACCGTTAACTGTTGAAACACCCGGTGTTAAAAGTACAGGAATACGCGTGGTTGCATAATAGCACATGGTATTGATTATTGATGCTTACGTGAGAAGTCATTAAGTTTTATTCAATTATTGTCGATATTTTATATATTATTAAATCAATAATTGAGATGACAAAGTTATTAATATTATTATTTGCATTATTAACGATGTCTAAGAAGTTACGCGAGGAGAGGTTTAGTCACCTAATCAATGCTACCAATATGGAGAAATCCTTATTGGAAAGCCCCCTCTTTTCTGGGAATGACCTGGTCGATTAATAGTGTGAATAATAATAATGATGATGAAGTTTTGTTTTATTAGTATTATTAATGTAATAAAACAGAAAAGCTTTTTATATAAAACAGAATACTTTATAAAGTTATTCATTTTATTAGGCTAATAGTAAAAAAATTTATATAAAACAGAATACTTTTATAAAGTTATTTATTTTATTAGACAATAATTAGAATATATTATATTTTATTATGCATAGTGTTTGCATAGTCCCTGCATAGTATTTGCATAGTAAAATCTTTTTAAAAGTTATTCGTTTTATTATATTATAAATAGAATATATTATATTTTATTATACACCAATCTGGACCATCCGTTTAAAGTAAATCGATCTGGACCGTTCATGGATTGGTTACTATTCAGTCCATTCTTCTATAAATAGAAGCTCATTCATTCATTATTTCTTACGAATTCATTGAAACTCTAGAGAGAGAAACTGTAGAGAGAATTATTCCTCTATCTTGAGCGTATTTTTTTAGCGTTTAAGAAAGCTTTGAGCGTAGTGCAAGTTTCTTCAAGTATATCCCCGCCCTACCATCGAAGTACTCTTCTTTTTAAGGTAAGGGGTATTATTTTTTTCATATTCATGAAGAGAACTTCTGTTATTCCATTCTTTATTATTCTGTTGGAATAACCTGTATACGTGGTCTACCCTATACTTGGTAAAATTCTTCTGTTATTCCATTATTTATTATTCTGCTGGAATAACCTATCTATGTGAAGTACCGCATACATGGTGAAATTCTGTTGTTATTCCATTCTTTATTATTACATTCATTGGAATATCCTCATCTCATGCATTTTACGTGGGACTGGTTCCGCTCTTTATTATTTCGTTGGAATATCACGTCTGCATGCGTTTTTACGAGACTCGGTTCCGATTATTTATTATTATGTTGGAATAACTTTGTCCATGCTAAGCACCGCATGCATGGTGATTTCTTTTGTTATTCCATTCTTTATTATACGTGATTGGTTAAAGTTTTGACTTCTATACTCCATGAAATTAGTGGAATATCCTTAATATTTTTGCGCTTCATCCAAAGATCTTTTCGTGGAAATATTCTCCGAGCATTCTTGAATTTTACTCTACAAAGAAGTATCATGTTGATAATTTGGACGTTATTAGTTCCTGAATAAATTAATTCTTGAACTTGTTTTATTGAATTCTTATATCATTGTTATCATCCTCATATTTATATTTTGTTGAAAGTCATCTCGTGGTGCAGTAGTGCATAGATGGACTTGGTATGATTATGACCGAGGATTATTCGATTGTAATCATGGTAGTAATGTTACAAATGATGTGGTAAATGTCCTCATTGGCCCGTAGTGCATTGATGGACAGTTGTTGGCATAATCATGACCATTAATGAATACACAAATATCCTTGGCCCATAGTGCATGAATAAATTGTGGTTGTGATACTAATGAATATCCTTGGCCGTAGTGCAGAGATGATGTGGATTATTTATTAAGCCGAGTCCCAGCGATAAAAGTGATGAAAACATTTTAAATCATAAAAGATAGTAGATTTTATTCTCTACTTGACTCTTTTAATGGATTGCATGTTCCGCTGCAGTTAAACTTGATGTCTATTATATTTTATCAATTTAGCATTGTTGAAGACTAATGATAATTTATTCTGCATTATCTTAGTCATAATATTTCTTCTTTGGGCTAGTTGAGCTCACCCTTTCTTTCCTTTGCTTTTCTTGAAATGAGAACGAAATGGAAAAGCGGGACTAGTCGGGGAACGGAGTTACGGTCCAGATGATAGTATTAGTAGTCCTCACTATTTTGTTAAATAATGTGTTAATAAATGTAATGGGGACTTATTCTGAGAGTGGATATTGTCTAGAAGACAATGTTTGTATTAAAACTCATAGATCTCTTATTGTATATTTAAGATTGTATTTGTATTCTGTACCATATATTTGGCGACTCAGAATAGGTAATGTATACCTATTTTGGCAGTGACACATCTATGCCTTGAGAAACTTTGGGAAGACCAGTAATGAAATCCATGGTAATGTGCTCCCACTTCCATTTTGGAATTTTAAGTGGTTGCAATGGACCTTTTGGCACTTGATGGTCCGCCTTGACTCGTTGACAAGTTAAACACCTTGAGATAAACCCCGCTATATCTCTCTTCATATTGCTCCACCAAAATGTATGTTGCAGATCACGATATATTTTGGTACTCCCAGGATGGATTGCAAACGGTGTGTTGTGCGCCTCCATCGTGATTTTATACTTCAAGTCAGAATCATTAGGAACACAGAGTCTGGAGTTGACTCGAAGTATTCCTTCTTCATCGATTCTTGCTTCCGGAATAGCACCTTCTTGCACTTTTTTCCTCATATGCATCAGCTCTAGGTCTGTAGCTTGAGCATCTTTAACTTTATCGATTAAAGTCAGTTCTACTCGTATAATCACCATTATCACATGGATCCCTGGAGACTTTAACTCTATCTCCATCCTTTGTAAGTCATACAAAATGGGCCTTTGCGTTGACAATATCGCACTCATACCCGCATATGATCTTCTACTCAATGTGTCAGCTACTACGTTCGCTTTCGAGGATGGTATTGAATGGTATGATCGTAATCTTTCAATAGCTCAAGTCATCGTCGTTGCCGCATGTTGAGTTCCTTTTAAGTGAAGAAATATTTGAGGCTTTTATGATCCGTATAGATCTCCGCCATCTCTCCATACAGGTAATGCCTCCAAATCTTAAGCGCAAAAATGACAGCTGCCAACTCTAGATCATGAGTAGGATAATTCCTCTCATATTTTTTGAGTTGTCGTGAGGCATAGGCTATGACTTTCCCATGTTGCATGAGAACACATCCTAAACCTTTGCCTGAAGCATTGCTGTATATGACAAATCCCTCTGAACCAGATGGTATTATCAGAACTGGTGCTGAAATGAGTCTCTTCTTGAGTTCTTGAAAACTCTTCTCACATTCCTCGCTCCAACCGAATTTTGTATCTTTCCGAGTCAGCTGAGTTAATGGAGCAGCGATTCGAGAAAATCCTTCCACAAATCTCTGATAATAACCATATAAGCCTATAAAGCTACGTACTTCGGTCACTGACTTAGGTTGCTCCCAGCTTTGAATTGCTTCAATCTTTGTCGGGTCAACAGATATTCCATGATTTGATATCACGTGCCCAAGGAATGTTAATTCCTCAAGCCAGAACTCGCATTTCTTCAACTTGGCATATAGCTTGTTTTCACAAAGCTTTTGGAATATCAGCCTCAAGTGTTGCTCATGGTCTTCACGGCTTTTGGAGTAAATGAGGATGTCATTAATAAAGACGACAACAAAGTGATCCAAATATTCCTTGAATACTTAGTTCATCATATCCATGAAGGCAGTAGGAGCATTAGTCAATCCAAAAGACATGACTAGGAATTCGTAATTCCCGTACCGAGTTCTGAAAGCAGTCTTTGGAATGTCATCAGTTTTAATCTTTAATTGATGATATTCGGAACGAAGATCGATCTTTGAAAAGAATTTGGCGTCTTGTAACTGGTCAAACATATCATCAATTTGAGGTAATGGGTACCTATTTTTGATGGTGACATGATTCAACTCCCGATAATCAATACAAAGTTGCATACTTCCATCTTTCTTCTTCACGAATAAAATAGGAGCACCCCAAGGAGACGTACTAGGATGAATGAAACCGATGTCTAACAATTCCTGTAGTTGGGTTTTTAACTCTTGAAGTTCAATAGGAGCCATTCGATATGGGAATTTGGAAATGGATTTTGTACCGGGTTCAAGCTTGACAAAAAATTCAATTTCACGCTCTGGGGGTAGGCCAGGAAGTTCTTTAGGGAATACATTAGGAAATTTATTAACAATATTAATATCATTCAAATCTAACGTATTTTTATTTAAATTTGTGACATGGGCTAAGATAGTTTGAAATCCATTTTTCAATAAACGAATAGCTTTATGGCTTGATATGACAGTGATTGCATTTAGTGGTTTGGTTGCTTGAATTCACATAATAGGTTGGTTAGGAATATGAAAGCTAACCACCTTACGAAAATAATTGATTTTAGCAGGATGAGTAGTTAACCAATCAATCCCTAAAATCACATCAAATTCAAGTATTTTCAAAGAGATAAGATCGATAGGTAACGTGCGGTTACCGATTTGAATCAAACATGACTTATAAACAGTGGATGTAATGAAGGTTTCTTCTAATAGAGTTTCAACAGATAAATCAAAGTTTAATTTCTCCGGAGTTAAATTTAAACGTTGAGCGCAAGTAGGAGAAATAAAAGAATAGGTAGAACATGTATCAAATAAGGTAAAGGCTTCGCTAGAGTTTATGATTAGCCTACCCGTGATCACCTTGTTTGAATTCCTCTCTTTTTGGAAGGTTACGACAAATGCTCTCCCTTGAACTACGGGTTTGGCCTTGTCTGGGACACCCTTTGATGCCTCCATCCCAGTCGGACTTGACTTTGGTGCACGACAAATCAAGCTAGGTGACCTTCTCTTCCACAATTGTAACATGCTTTGGATTGCTACGTATAGTTTGGACTGATGTGTCCCTCCTCTTCGTATTTGTAACATACGACCGACGGTCGTTCTCCTTCCTTAACAATAGGCGCTGGTGCTGACGTCTTCCCATTATTATTAAATCTCCTCTTCTTAAAATTTCCACTTTTATTATCTTGGCCATGATTACCACCGAAGTGGTTACCATTTCTGGCATGTTGATTCCCTCCACATTTGTTGTCACCGCTTTGATGACTGCTACCACTAGTATTATCGATTTGTCGGCTGCTCTCTCTTGGTTGGGTTGGCTCATTATCGCGCTCCAATAATTGAGCCCCATTTACAACATCTGAATACAAACACAGTTTGTGAGAAATAAGGTATTGACGTATCTCAGGCTTCAAACCTCTTAGAAACATCCGCGTCATTCTTTTCTCATTATCAACCAAATGGGACGCAAACCTGGACAACTCGGCAAACTTAGATTCGTACTGTGACATGGTCATATTGTTTTGCTCTAGTTTGATGAACTCTACCTCCTTCATGTGACGAATACTTTTGGGAAAGTACTTGTCGTTGAAAAATTCTTGGAACTTCTCCCAAGACATCTTTAGTGCGGCAGGCTTAATTAGTACGCTTTACAGAATCCCACTAGCAATCTGCCTCTCCTCGCAACATGAAGGTGGCAAAGGAAACCTTTTTCTCCTCGGAGCATCCCAAGACATCAAATATCTTAGTGATCTGCTTTATCCATGTGTCCGCCTTAAGTGGTTTTGGCTCTCCCAAAAACTTCGGTGGTCTCAGCTCCTTGAACTGTTTAGCGGTGACCGTCCGAGAGTTTCTAGTGTTTCCACTCGTATTTTAAACAGGAGTCGCTCTCGCTTGATGTTGCATGAATTGTATAAAGCCTCTGAACATCCAATCATTCATCATTTGATCGGTTTTGTTGTTTACCTGAGGATTATTGTCTTCCTGTTGAACATTATCTTGGGTATTAATCGTTGATGACTCAACGGTCTCATGTGCTTCATTGCAGATCTCAACATTTTCAGATGTTATTTTCAAACACTGCCACAAAACAAGGGTTAATTGACATGTCACATATTATCCTTATACTCTGACCAACCAATTAAATACCAAAAAAACTTAGGTAGGTCATACTAGCGAAGCAATTCCCCGTCTCTTCCCTCCTAGTTCTTGTCTCACATCTCAGCCAGGGATCATATCCCTAAGCTTTGATACCAAATGTGATGCCCCCAAAATAAGTATACATCACCCATCTTGGGTCGCCAAATATATGGTACTGAATACAAATACAAACTTAATTATACAACATGAGCTGAGAGTTTTTACACGAATATTGTCTTCTAGACAATATCCAAACTCAAATAGAGTCCTCATTACATTTATCGTCACACTATTTTATAAAATAGTGAGGACTACTATAACACCATCTCGGACCATCACTCCATTCCCCGACTAGTCCCGGCTACGTTCTCATTTCCTGAAGAGAACAATGAAAGCAAAAGGGTGAGCTCAACTAGCCCAGTAAGAAATGTTATAACTAAGATAATGCAAAATAAATTATCATTAGTCTTCAACAGTGTTAAACTGATAAAATACAATAAACATCAAGTTTAACTGCAGCGGAACAAGCAATCCATTAGAAGAGTCAAGTAGAGTATGATATCTACTATCTTCTATGATTTAAAAAAAATTCAGTCACTTTATCGCTGAGACTCGGCTTAATAAATAAACCACATCATCGAATCATCCCTGCACTATGGGCCAAGGATATTCATGTAATCATCAATGGTCATAATTATACCGAATAATCCATTGTCATAATCATACCAACAACTGTCCATCAATGCACTACGGGCCAATGAAGACTTTAACCACATTATTTATAACATTACGGGTCATGATTATACCGAATGATACCTGGTCATAATCATACCAATCAATAGTCCATCTATGCACATAAGCCAAAGATGACTTTTATCACAATATAAGCATGAGGATGGTGACAATGATATAAGCATTAATCAAATAAAATCAAGGATAAATATTAAAGACTTTAAATTTATCCAGAGTTTAAAAATATCCAAATTGTTAACATGATACTGCTTTGTGGAGTAAAATTCAAGAATAATATTCATGTATCAAAAATAATTTGGACAAAAAAGAAATGTATTTTTCAGGTGGATAGTACCCCGTGAATAGTACCATATGAATAGTACTTCGGGAATAGTACCATGTGAATAGTATCCGAGTGAATAATATTTGAGTGAATAGTAACCAGGTAAATAGTACCCCGTAAATAGTAACTTATGAATAGTATTTCGGTATGAAAAGATCAATAATTATCAAGAAAGCTCATAATAATATTTTCATGAAAAGATACTAGATGAAGCACAAATATTAAGGATATTCTACTAATTTTACGGAGTATAGAAACAATACTTTAACAGAATGAGTGTAGAATTAGGAATATGAAATGAAATAATATTACTCACATACTACAAAGTATGGAAGAAAATATTATTTCTACAAATACTGAAAAATATAATATCCCTTACCTCAGAAGAAGACTGGATACTGGAATAGTGAGGTAGCAGACTTCTCTTCTTCTTTCTCTCTATAGCTTCTCTCTCTATAACTTCTTTCTCTATAATTGCTCTTGTGAGTCTTAGTGAATTGGTGAGAATGAAAGAAGAATGAGCTTCTATTTATAGAAAAATATAATTTCAATAATTGCACGTTTTGAGGCTCGAAATATTAGAGTATAATACCTTCATCTTTTTCTTCATTTTTAATTTAGTCCTACAAGTATTATCAAACTTGCACCACCTCCCCTAATAGTACATCATGTGAATCAATATTACATTCATGTGAATCAATAGTTCTATACATGTGAAAAAAATAGTTACAACGTAGTACCTTCATCTATACCTCCATTGTTAATTTAGTCAGGCAAGTGTTATCAATCTTGCACCACCTCCCCTAATAGTACATGCATGTGAATCAATAGTACACGCATGTGAACAAATAGTTATAAGCATATAAATTAATAGCAATTAATTGCTCATTTATCCGATTAATTACCCGATTGGTCAATATAACCTCCAGGATTCAGTTATTATCGAAATAAATGTCGATTTCCACTAACACTAATAATCACAACATAATGGAACTATCAAATTCATCTTTAATCAACACAAACTTATTCATCATTAATATTATAACTCACAATATTTAATAACTAGATCATTCCCAGGAAAGAGGGGGTTTTCCGATGAGGATTTCTCCCTATTGGCACGCAATTAGGTGACCAAACCTCTCCTCGACAAAAATTTCAAACATCGTCAATATTGCAAATAATAATATGAATAAATGTGTCGTCTCAATTATTGATTTAATAATATAGAATATTGATACTGTGACAATAATTGAATCAATAATATGAGAGATATTATGCAAGAATTCATCGTAGCGATAATTGAGTATAATTGAGTGACTTCTCGTAAGCATCAATAATCAATATCTGGTGTATTCTTATGCAACCACGTGTATTCATCGTATTTTTACCATAGGGTAGTTCAATAGTTTAACGGTAAAACTTTTGCCGTTATTTTTATAAAAGATAATTACGCCGTTTTTTAACTACGACAATACTTGTTAATAGGGTCCACCGATAATTGTCTTGCCGTATTTACGAATATTCCTGTTAAAGCGAATATTCCCCGACCAATCATATATTATATAACCATTTTCTTACTTTACAAAATTTGTAAATATTACCCACAACTATAACATTATATCAAATCAACACTATAATATTCAAAAATACATTTCGAGAAAAATTATTCTTTATTCATAAAAGTTGGGGTCTTACACATACCCTTTGATATACCCTAAGGGTTTTAAGGGACATGTCAAAGCATAAGACATCATACACAAAATACTGTGATTATCTCATGTCCAAGGATCACTTGTACTACTATCACTATAGGAATTCTTATTGACAGACGAGTAAAACTCCATTAGGTATATATTCCTTTAGCGAGTCATGTTCATTGATTTTTTTCTCCAATAAGCACCAACATACTTATTTTAGTGTACACACAAATGATTATAAGATCAATCATCCTCTTCCTAAGAGCAAACAAAGTATGTACCAAATTATTCGGATTCACTAATCCTCTTTTTAGTAATCCAACGATTAAGAATAATTTTAGTTTGTGAATTATCTAAGAATTTAGATTTTATTAGTATAATCATCATCATGATTCTAAAAGTATTGTTCAAAACTATGAGTTAATCACATATAATATAACAACACCATGTAAATAAAATAAAATGCATTCTATAAATTACTTTTTTTATTAATAAATAAGTAAGATTATAAAATATATGTTACATCATATCAAATATGATTCACTTGTGTGCAAACTATTTTTACATGTAACATAATCATATACCCATTGTGACGCCCCCAAAATAGGTATACATCACCCATTCTGAGTCGCCAAATACATGGTACAAAATTTAAATATAAATTTTATTTATACAATACGAAAAAAGCGTAGCTGAGAGTTTTTACATGAATATATTCTCATAGAAAATATTCAAACTCAAATAGAGTCCTCGTTACATTTATTATCACACTATTTCATAGAATAGTGAGGACTACTATAGCCACCATCCTGGACCATCACTCCATTCCCCGACTCATCCCAGCTATATTCTCATTTCTTGAAGAGAACAATGAAAGCAAAGGGTGAGGTCAAATAGCCCAGTAAAGAATATTATGACTAAGATAATGCAGAATAAATTATCGTTAGCCTTCAACAGTGTTAAACTAATAGAATACAATAGACAACAAGTTTAACTGCAGTGGAACAAACAATCCATTAGAATAGTCAAGTAGAGCATGATATCTACTATCTTCTATGATTTAAAAAGTTATAATCAATTTTATTGTTGAGACTCATCTTAATAAATAATCCACATCACTGAATTATCCATGCACTACGGGCCAAGGATATTCATTAGTATATATCACATCCACGAATTATTCATGCACTACGGGTCAAGGATATTCGTGTTATCACCAATGGTCATGATCATGCCAACAACTGTCTATCAATGCACTACGGGCCAATGAGGACTTTTACCACTTCATTTGTAACATTACATGTCATGATTATACCGAATAATTCCTGGTCATAATCATACCAATCAACAATAAATTTATGCACTACGGGCCAAAGATGACTTTCATCCAATATAAGCATGAGGATGATGACAATGATATAAGAATTCAATTAAATGAGAGCAAGGATAAATTTTAAAGATTTATAATTCAATTTATCCAGAATTCAATAATGTCCAAATTGTCAACATGATACTGCTTTGTGGAGTAAAATTCAAAAATAATATTATATCAAAAATGATTTTACTACAAGAATTCACACATTTTACGACGATTTTTTGTCACGCGCAAATTTTGTCACAATTTGTTAATTAATAATTACGAAATTCATAGTAAATCACTAAAACTTTTTTTGCTTTTGTGACGACTTTTACTTTTGTTACTATTAATCATTTATATAATCACTAATTTACACATTTGATGACGATTAACAAAATTTAAATCACAAGTTATTTTTGAGATAGAATTTCGTACCAAAATTTTGGAGGGAAACCTTTTAGTGACATTTTGTAATAATTGATGACAATATTTATTGTCACAAAATATTTCTTTTGATGACAACATAATAGTTTGTCATTAATTATTTGTAAAATTTAGTGACAATGTGCTTTCGTCACTAATGTTCACATTTAGCTAGTGACACCAAATACAAATTCGTCAAAATTTTATTTGGAGGCAAAATTTTGGAGGGAAATTTTTTAATGACGAAAAAATAATAATTTATGACAATTTGTATTGTCATAAATACCAATTTTATATGACGAGATAATAGTGCGTGACTAATTAGATGCGTGGATAAGTGAAACAAATCGTTCGTCATAAATTCTTATATTTAGTGACAAAGTACGTAATAACGTCACAATTTTATTTGGAGGCAAACATTTTATGAAAAAATTTGGAGGGAAATTTTTTAAAGACGAAAAAATATTAATTTATGACAATTTGTATTGTCATAAATACCAATTTTATATGACGAGATAATAGTGCATCACTAATTAGCTGCGTGGATAAGTGACAAAAATGGTTCATCATAAATTGTTATATTTAGTTACAAAGTATGTAATATCGTCACAATTTGATTTGGAGGTAAATTTTGTAAAGACAAAAAATTAACATAAGGTTGTTCATAATGATATTGGAACCAAAACTGGGAAGATTCAAAGGGTCACGTTTGTGTATGGCCATTGATACACAAAGTCATCCATGATACCTGAAAAGAGAGAAATATAGGAAGAGAATTAAAAATAAAAATGTTTAAATTAAGACTAATTTGATTGAAATTAATATTGGCAAAGAGATATTAAACTAATTCCCCGGCAACGGTGCCAAAAACTTGTTGGGTAAAATCCAGTTACACACAACACGCAAGTATACGTGGTCAACAAGTAATAAAGTGATAAGTTGAGTATCGTTCCCACAGAGAATTATTTAATAAAAATCACCAAGTACTAACCCGTAACCAACTCAATCTTATTTAAACGAATGAATTTCAAATTATATAAATTAAACTACTATTAAATTTCACTAATTAAATTAAGACTATGGAGATTTAAGATCACAACTTCACTTATTGCTTCATTTAAGTTAACACACTTCTCATCAATTATTCTCTATCCCGAATTGTTAATCAAGAACACGAACGTAGTATTAACCACCTCTCGATGCACTAATACCGTATTAACGTCAATCCACAATTAAGATAGAAATCCATTAAACACCTTAATCAACTAACCCACTATATCTCTATGTGAATTACAATTGAAGAAGGTTGAAGAATAAGTTCTCTTATCGATTACATGCGATGTTAAGCATATCTCTACCTTAACACGAATCAAGTTTAAGCTACTAACAAAATCATGAACACATGCTATCATGATTAGATCTAAATCAATACTTCATCTCTCGAGTTCATATAGATTATCACGGTAATTGATGGCCAATCAATTAAACAATTAAGTCCAAATCACAATAGACAATTCTCACAATAGAACATAATAATTGATAACAAAGCATATTAAAATAAACTACACAATAAGATCCATTATAATCTCAAACAAAGAATTAGTTCATTATTATTATTGAATTAAAACTAAGAATCCACAATTGAATAAATAATAATAGACAAAGATAGAAGAAGATGAAAAGATATAATCTATTTTCAGTAGATTTGATGCTCCCTCCGTGCTCCTACTTTGAATCTTTAATGATCTCCAAATTGCTTCAATCTCCAAAAATCATAAGAACTAGGGTTTTTCTCTAATTTACTCTAATCTAATCTAAGGGAATTCTTCCAAAAAACTCCTAATAATCTCCTCATAATCCTCTCTAATCTGTGTTATTCCCCTCCATTTATAAGCCTTTGTACATCTCTTTAAGTCCTCTTGGAAGTCCTTGAATTAAACAACTCGAAACAATCCTTTTCGGACTCAAATTCGGACAAAATCTACTCATTCCGCGCATAGGCCAGCACCGGCTAGCCTTTTCCTTTGTAAAAACCCAGCCCCAGCTGGATAGCAATCTGTTAACACGCCCAGACACCCAGCCCCGGCTAGATCCTAAAGCACAAAACATCCAGCCCCGGCTGGGTCCTAATCTGCCAATTCATTTTTCTGCTGGAACCTCCTCTGCTAAAACTGTCATAACTTTTAAACCGGGAGGAGTTACGGGGCCCGCGACCTATCAAATCGAAGCTATCGACGAGATCTACAACTTTTATTCATTGAGTTTTGAAAAATAACGAAAGAATGAAGGTCAAAATTGGACCGGAAGTGACTGCTACGCAAATGGCCACCCAAAACAATGAAGTTCAACGATGTTCGTTGGTAGAAATGCCATAACTCTTTCATCCGAACTCCGATTGGAATGATTCAAGATGTTCCAAAAATCTAAGAAGACGCTCTACATTATAGTTTAAGTTCCAAGCCATGAACATGAAAGCCCAAATAATGTCCAGATTGCTTTTCTTTGTGTTTTCCTTGTTTTTCCTTACCAGTAGTCACTCACACCGCTTCCAAACGTATAACCTACAAAATGAACATAACATGCATGAAAAGTAACTAAGAAACATGAGATTAAGCAAATAATTCAAGTAAAAGATACCGGATAAGTAGGTATAAAACCTATTTATCAAATACCCCCAAAGTTAAACCTTTGCTTGTCCTCAAGCAAAAACAAAACAAAAATGCAATACAATGCAATGCAATGGAATGGAATGCAACTAATCTACATGCCTACGAATCTAGCAGTATTGATAAACACAAATCTATTCAATCGGCCTTAGAGCAATCAAGCAAACACGATAATACTTCATATCAAAACCAATCAACAATTTCCTAGTCAATCATCAAGTCTTAAACTGTTATAACTGGTATAGTGCGTGTGTGCTCAACAACCATGCTAACTGATATAAAATCAAATTTAACACATAACAAGTCTCTTTGAAGGCATCATATAGTATAAACTCAAGAAATTCAAAAATAAGCTAGATCCAACTAAAATCAAACAATTACCAATATCGAGGGTCAACATGGGATACTTATGCTTTATTATTCATATACGGGGGCTTTTTGCTCTTATTTCCCGTTTTATTAACTTTTTTTCTTTTTTTTATACACATAGCTATGCAATGACTTATTCCCTTAAGCTTTTCAATGCTACCTTAACGAGCTTTCGACCAACGACTCCCAGACCATTAAGACCTTAGGGCGCTATTTAGGTGAAAAGACAATCCCCTCGGGCTTACTTACTCAAGTAACAAAGGCCACAAAACTAGACAAGCACGCCACGGTGTTTATTCATACTTTATTTTTCTTTCTATTTTTCTCTTTTTTTTATATATAGCTTATATACCCCAAATATTCCCCCAAACTTAGGTTCTTTTCTAACTTTAGCCATCACTGCTTATTTTTGTCATTCTTTCATTTAAACTAGCATTATCCTTTAGAGTCCCATTATGTATCAATTTAAACTCAATCAATCAACAAGTTGTTTTTACTGTGCTATCCTTATTATACCAGTTTCAAACAGAAAAAAAAAATTCATAACAAGAAATCACATCAAAGCTCTAATAGTCAGTATTATACTTGTCTACCCAATTCCAATCTCATCATTGGCCAAAATAAACTTAAACTATCAAACAGCTGGACTCATGCAAGATGAACATAGTAACTAACTATTATTTTTGAATTTTTGAATTTTTGAATTTTTTTATATAATGAACCTAAACTATATTAACAACCTATGCAAAATAACATAACATAAACATGAAACTAAACATGCAATAACGAACTAAACTAATCTCCCCCAAACTTAGCAATTACAATGTCCTCATTGTAAGAATATAGCGGTAAGTAGAAGAGAACTTCTTTGTAAGCAGCTAAGCGTGAAGTGATGGTGGCGATGGCTGCGACGATAATTTTCCTATCCATTGAACCTCCAATACCTGCAATGAAGAGACAACTTTGATTAGATTATAAGAGAGCTTAATAAGCAATTTAATTCCTATCTACTAAATAAACTAGTAAAACATATAAATATAAAAATTCCTGGGTTGCCTCCCAATGGTAACTTGATTTATAGTCTTTCGATTCGACTTTATGCGTCAATGCTATCCAATTCCTCTTGAAAGTTGAGAACCCTCCATCCATCGAAAATAATATAGCTTTTGGTAGGTTCCCATTTGTGATAGCCATTGCATTAAAGTCACCTAGCATGCTTTGTTTTTGTATTATCTCCATGAAGAAAGGCAAATAACTAGGTTCTATCTCTATTGTGTTTGTGATCATATTTGTGCGTGGAAGTGTGTCAAATACAATGGGCTTTTCATCTATCTTCTCTTTCTCGTCCCACCACGGCTTCATTGTTGCACTAGCTCTTATGTCATAAAGAGCTTCGCCGACGACATGACTACCTAGCGGACAAGGTTTTATAAATCTAACCGAATTCTTGAACTTTGGCGGAGAAGGCACTTGAGGCATTAATAACATCAGCTCATCCTCGTTAGTACTCATAGTTATCTCTTTACCGACCTTGTTGTCATTATCCCTACTTGTCTCCTCTTTTTCAACATCTCGAGGCTCATCCAGTTGTAGATTTGGCTCGGGCACTTCATCAATCTCGGAATCCTCGTCATAACACCAATTATTTTTAGGATAGTTGTTCAAGGCTTTGAGCATTTGATCCATCTGGTTTTGCAGATTTTGAATTGATATCTCTTGATTCTGAAGTGACAGCTCTTGATTAATCATCTTCTCCTCAATTGATGTTATGCACTTGGACAACAATTCCTCCAACCTTGAATTATCTGTCTCAGTCTCAGAAGCCATGTATTGAGGACCATTGGTTGAGGTAGTGAAGCGTTGTTCCATCCAATTAATAAAATTTTGTGTTGACAGCTTTTGGCTAATCCTCATCTCCTCTAGGTTTGCTATGCCCTTCAATATTACATCCCTCAGATTTGGCTTTTCTTCTTGTGGCAATGAAGGTTGACATGAAAATTCTGGTGTGTATGTTGGATTTGGAGCATAGTATTGGTCTTCATAAGTATGGCTCCATGAAAAATCCGGGTGATACCCCCAATCCTGATAATAGTTATCATAAGCTTTCCGATTGAGTTAGTTACCACCATAATGTATCGGCCCAAGATTGATGATGCATTGATTACTCGGGTGATTGCCAGCACAATAGTCACACCTAGCTGCCATCCTTCGACTCTGTTGGGCTGCGATAACGTCCAACTTCCTCGAAAGTTCTTTAATTTGCGCGGACATGGTGGAAAGTGTCGCAAGTCTGTCAATCTCCATTCCCCTTGGTTGAGTCACGTTCGTGTATAGCCATTGATACACAAAGTCATCCATGATACCTGAAAAGAGAGAAATATAGGAAGAGAATTAAAAATAAAAATATTTAAATTAAGACTAATTTGATTAAAATTAATATTGGCAAAGAGATATTAAACTAATTCCAAGAACAGCGGTATCAAAAACTTGTTGGGTAAAATCTAGTTCGCACAACACGCGCAGAGTATACGTGGTCAACAAGTAATAAAGTGATAAGTTGAGTATCGTTCCCACGAGAGAATTATTTAATAAAAATCACCAAGTACTAACTCAGTAACTTGACTCAATCTTATTTAAGCGAATGAATTTCAAATTATATAAATTAAACTACTATTAAATTCCACTAATTAAATTAAGACTATGGAGATTTAAGATCACAACTTCACTTATTGCTTCATTTAAGTTAACACACTTCTCATCAATTATTCTCTATCTCGAATTGTTAATCAAGAACACGAACGTAGTATTAACCACCTCTCGATGCACTAATACCGTATTAACGTCAATCCACAATTAAGATAGAAATCCATTAAACACCTTAATCAACTAACCCACTATATCTCTATGTGAATTACAATTGAAGAAGGTTGAAGAATAAGTTCTCTTATCGATTACATGCGATGTTAAGCATATCTCTACCTTAACACGAATCAAGTTTAAAGCTCTTAACAAAATCCACGAACACATGCTTTATCATGATTAGATCTAAATCAATACTTCATCTCTCGAGTTCATATAGATTATCACGGTAATTGATGGCCAATCAATTAAACAATTAAGTCCAAATCACAATAGACAATTCTCACAATAGAACATAATAATTGATAACAAAGCATATTAAAATAAACTACACAATAAGATCCATTGTAATCTCAAACAAAGAATTAGTTCATTATTATTGAATTAAAACTAAGAATCCACAATTGAATAAACAATAATAGACAAAGATAGAAGAAGATGAAAAGATATAATCTATTTTTAGTAGATTTGACGCTCCCTCCTTGCTCCTACTTTGAATCTTCAATGATCTCCAAATTGCTTCAATCTCCAAAAATCATAAGAACTAGAGTTTTTCTCTAATTTACTCTAATCTAATCAAATGGAATTCTTCCAAAAAAACTCCTAATAATCTCCTCATAATCCTCTCTAATCTGTGTTATTCCCCTCCATTTATAAGCCTTTGTACATCTCTTTAAGTCCTCTTGGAAGTCCTTGAATTAAACAACTCGAAACAATCCTTTTCGGACTCAAATTCGGACAAAATCTACTCATTCAGCAGCATAGGCCAGCCCCCCTGCTGGCCTTTTCTTTATAAAAACCCAGCCCACTGGATAGCAATCTGTTAACACGCTTGAGACACCCAGCCCTGGCTGGATCCTAAAACACAAAACATCCTCCCCATTTACCGGGTCCTAATCTGCCAATTCATTTTTCTGCTGGAACCTCCTCTGCTAAAACTGTCAAAACTTTTAAACCGGGAGGAGTTATGGGGCCCGCGACCTATCAAATCGAAGCTATCGACGAGATCTACAACTTTTATTCATTGAGTTTTGAAAAATAACGAACGGATGAAGGTCAAAATTGTACCGGAAGTGACTGTTACGCAAATAGCCACCCAAAACAATGAAGTTCAACGACGTTCGTTGGTAGAAATGCCATAACTCTTTCATCCAAACTCCGATTGGAATGATTCAAGATGTTTCGAAAAAGCTAAGAAGATACTCTACATTATAGTTCAGGTTCCAAGCCATGAACATGAAAGCCCAAATAATGTCCAGATTGTTTTTCTTGGTGTTTTCCTTGCTTTTCCTTACCAGTAGTCACTCACACCGCTTCCAAACGTATAAATGCATGAAAAGTAACTAAGAAACATGAGATTAAGCAAATAATTCAAGTAAAAGATACCGGATAAGTAGGTATAAAACCTACTTATCAAATACCCCCAAACTTAAACCTTTGTTTGTCCTCAAGCAAAAACAAAACAAAAATGCAATGCAATGCAATGGAATGGAGTGGAATGCAACTAATCTACATGCCTACAAATCTAGCAGTATTGATAAACACAAATCTATTCAATCGGCCTTAGAGCAATCAAGCAAACACGATAATACTTCATATCAAAACCAATCAACAATTTCCTAGTCAATCATCAAGTCTTAAACTGTTATAACTGGTATAGTGCGTGTGTGCTCAACAACCATGCTAACTGATATAAAATCAAATTTAACACATAACAAGTCTCTTTGAAGGCATCATACAGTGTAAACTCAAGAAATTCAAAAACAAGCTAGATCCAACTAAAATCAAACAATTACCAATATCGAGGGTCAACATGGGATACTTATGCTTTATTATTCATATACGGGGGCTTTTTGCTCTTATTTCCCGTTTTATTAACTTTTTTTCTTTTTTTTATACACATAGCTATGCAATGACTTATTTCCTTAGGCTTTTCAATGCTACCTTAACGAGCTTTCGACCAAGCGACTCCCGGACCATTAAGACCTTAGGCGCTTGGGTGAAAAGACAATCCCCTAGAACTACTTACTCAAGTAACAAAGGCCACAAAACTAAACAAGCACGCCACAGTGTTTATTCATACTTTTTTTTTCTTTCTCTTTTTCTCTTTTTTTTTTATATATAGCTTATATACCCCAAATATTCCCTCAAACTTAGGTTCCTTTCTAACTTTAGCCATCACTGCTTATTCTTGTCATTCTTTCATTTAAACTAGCATTATCCTTTAGAGTCCCATTTTGTATCAATTTAAACTCAATCAATCAACAAGTTGTTTTTCTTGTCTTTATCCTTATTATACCGGTTTCAAAAGCGAAAAAAACTCAATTCATAACAAGAAATCACATCAAAGCTCTAATAGTCGATCTTATACTTATCTACCCAATTCAATCTCATCGTTTAAGTAAAATAAACTTAAACTATCAAGCAATTTGGACTCATGCAAGATGAACCTATCAAATCGAAGCTATCGACGAGATCTACAACTTTTATTCTTTGAGGTTTGAAAAATAACGAACGGATGAAGGTCGAAATTGGACTGAAAGTGACTGCTACGCAAATGGCCACCCAAAATAATGAAGTTCAACGACGTTCGTTGGTAGAAATGCCATAACTCTTTCATCCGAACTCCGATTGGAATGATTCAAGATGTTCCAGAAAGCTAAGAAGACGCTCTACATTATAGTTCAAGTTCCAAGCCATGAACATGAAAGCCCAAATAATGTCCAGATTGCTTTTCTTTACGTTTTCCTTGCTTTTCCTTACCAATAGTCACTCACACCGCTTCCAAACGTATAACCTACAAAATGAACACAAAATGCATGAAAAGTAACTAATAAACACGAGATTAAGCAAATAATTCAAGTAAAAGATACCAGATAAGTAGGTATAAAACCTACTTATCACCTTTGCATATTGCTATCCCCTCCCCTCATAAGGTTCTAAACGCTTTATAAGAAGGTGCCCGTGCATGCGTGATGTGTAACGAGAAAAATGGGTGAGGGTGAGGTTTTTTATGCACGTATGCGTGTGGGATTTTAAAATGAATTTCCATGTTTTGGTGGAGGTAAGGCGTATTATAGTAGTACCACAATGGCGTTATGTTGTTGCATTTATGTGTGTGTCTACATGATTGTTGTCATGCTTTAGCGATTGAGTGTTATAATCCAAGTTCATTGACTTTTACTTCATATAATGTGTAAGTTTAAATAACTTCAACTAATCTTTTCTTTGAATTTTATAAGCATTATAAGAACTTTTGTTTTTGTCTTTTGGAGCTCATTATGCCTGCTTAAGTTTTCAACTCAACTCAACTTCGCCTTTTATCCCAAACTAGTTTGCACATGAATGATAAAAATATGTAGGATGGTTTCTTTGAAGGTTCATAAACACATTGTTGATGTCGACATCGATCCATTTCATGCTCCTCCCAGTGCGGTGGGCATTACCACAAGGATTCTTGTTGCGACAACACAAGGCGATGAAGCTTGATTGGGAAGCGAGGTGCCACTATAAAAACTAGTCAAGATGCTTCAAATACCATTATAAAGCATGTTGGAAGTCTACAATTCATTGTCAGAAGATGGCAAAAGTGAGTTTGAGGCTGCTCGAGTTCAACATCTCTTCTTAGATGTGACTAAAATATTGTATTGTAATGATAGATTGTAAAAGTTATTAGTTTAGTAGTTTGGTATAATAATGATCATCATATTTGAGGAGATGAATTATTCAACTATTATATTGTAATGTTGTAATGTGAATGATTTTAAATGATGTATATAATATTTTTTATATTTTATTTTATATTGTTTTTGTTTGTTGAATAAATGTGCATTATTAATTAATTATTTTTAAAATATAAATGTGCTTTACCGATGGCTTCTCACTAAAACCTTTAGCGATGGTCTTTTGGCCTATAGCGACGGTCGGCGACTATCGCTATAGGCCGCTTTTCTTGTAGAAGTATTCAATTAGTGACATTGAAAAATGTTTCCCAAAAAATAACTCTTTAGTGACAAATTATTTTGTAATATTATTTAAAATATGAAATGACAACGACATAATTGTCATGTTAAATATATTATTAGGTGACGAACTGTTATGTCGTCATTTATTTTCTTATTTTTGGTGACGATAAACATAATAACATGACAAAAGAATAATCATAAATATGACAATATTTTTGTCATTAAAATTAGATGATTTAAATAGAGTAACATATTTTCGTCACTAAAACAATATCATTTAATGACGAAAAATGATTTTTGTCATTTAATGCACCAAGTTTTGATGACGAAACATAATATAGAGTGACGAAAGTTTCATTCAAATAGTGACGCTATTAACGTCACTAAAAGTAATTAATTATAGTGACAATGATGTAGATCGTCATCATAAGTTAAAACATTTAGTGACGACATCAAATAGTGTCAAATATACCTAATACCACGCTCATACGGTGACGGTCTCTGTGACGATTAACAATCGTCACCAAATATTTTAGTGACGAAAATTGAATTTTATGTGACAAATTTTAACGTCATTTTTTGTGTGATTTCTTGTAGTATTTGGACATAAAAAAAATCAATTTTTGTCATGAATAGTACCCCGGGTGAATAGTATCCCATGAATAGTACTTCGGGAATAGTACTCCGGGAATAGTATCCCGGCATGAAAAGATTAAATTTATCAAGAATGTCCAGAAAAAGATTTTAGTGAAACGATACTTGATGAAACGCAAATTTCAAGGATATTCCACTAATTTCAAGGAGTATAGAAGCAATATTTTAACAAAATGAGTGTAGAATTCAGAATCTAAAACGAAATAATATTACTTACATACTACAGAGTATGGAAGAAAATATTATTTCTTATAAGTATTGAACAAAAATAATATCCCTTACCTTAAAAGAGAGTATTTCTGACTGGTAGGGTGAGAATATTCTTGAAAAAAACTTATACTGTTTTCTACGCTCAAAGCTTCTTTAAACTAAAGAAATACGCTCAATATTATAGAAGAAGAATTCTATGATTCTGGTGTGATTTTCAATTCTAAACTAAGCATCCTATTTATAGGAGAATGACATGATACTATTTGGATGCACAGTAAGGAAAACTCACGGACTTCACAGTAATGGTCACGGGAAAATTGGCTGAAATTTTCTGATTTTACTATGCAAACACTACAGATACTATGCAAATACTATGCAGAATAAAATATAATATATTCTATTTTCATAAAAAACAAAACTTATATATATATATATATAAAACAAAACTGAGATTCTCCCGACAGTTTTGAAAAATGGGTAAGTGGGGGTCCATATAATAAGCCAAATTTACAATAAATACTTCATACAAATTCCCTCTATTTATCTCGATTCACTTGACTTCACAAAACACATTTTTGAACAACAATTATTCATTATTTATAACTTGCAATATTAACAACCAGATCATTCCCAGAAAAGAGGGGGCTTTCCGATAAGGATTTCTCCCTATCATAGTAGCTTGATTAGGTAACCAAACTCCTTTCTCTACGTGAACTTTCTAGACATTGTCAATAATGCAAATAATAATATGAATAACTTTTTCGTCTCAATTATTGATTTAATAATATAAAATATTGTGACAATAATTGAATCAATGACGTGATATACTATGCAGCAATTACTATGGTAATAATTGAATAAAACTGAGTGACTTCTCACGTAAGTATCAATAATCAATACTGTGTGCTACTATGCAACCACGTGTATTACTGTACTTTTATCACCGGGTATTTTTAACAGTTAACGGTAAAACTTTCATCGTTATTTTTATAAAAATGTATTTCTGTCGTTTTTTAACTCCGAAAATAATTTTATTGCGGGGTCCACCAATGATTTTGTCGTCGTACGAATATTCCCTGACCAATCGAATATTTATAACAACTTGTTACTTTGTAAAATTTATAAATATTACCCACAACTATTATAACAAATTCATATTTTAATATTCAAAAATAATATTTAGAGAAAAATCTCATTATTCGTAACATTTGGAGTCTTACACCCATGAACTCGTAGCCCTTAGTTTAGTTTATTTTGAGCCGTTTATATCTCCCAAAGGGTCACCTCCGCCAAGTATTCTGATTCGCCACCTATCGTTTCTTCAATTTTATTTGCTTAGTTCAGAAGAAAAATTTACTAAGAATCTGATACTTTTTTATGTATGGATTAGCCCATGTTTATAAAAGATGCGTATGCATGCACATTGTCTCCCTTTATTGATACTCCTTTCTTGCTACTAAATATGGTCAAGCGTAAACACAAATTAACTTTAAGAAAAATGAACAGTTAAATTATAATTAATTATTACTGACATTTAAAAGTTAATTTAATGTATTTTTTAAATTTAAAATTGAAAAATATATATTACAATGAATAGTACTTTTGGGATAATTTAGAATAGACTTAAGTATTAATTATTACCTTTAATTATTGACATTTTTTACTTCGATGAACGACTTTTTAATTTTTTCAATTAGATGAATAAACTATTTTTTTTTTCACAAGTTTTTAACTTTACATGCACATATAATCAAACTTGTATATATTTGAGAGAAAATAAATTACCTCAAAGTTAAATGTGTTGTTTCGGATTTAATGTGACATAATAATTGGTGCATAACGGATCCAGTATTGTTTTTATCCTACTTGGCTACGTTCAACAATTTACTTAATTATTCTTGGAAAATATTCCATACCACGTGGTCTACATATATATCTCCCATATTATTCTAATAAACCCAATTTTATAGTCATACCTAGAAAAAAGTAAAAACTTTTTGTGGGTCTTTATTTTCTTTAACACGAGAAAATTAAAGCAGAACTTGAGGACATCTGAAAATGAAACATACCAATTGGACCCTATAAAAAAAGTAAAAAAATATTTTAAAAAATCCACACATTGAGAATTGTAGAAAGACCAAAAAGCAAACTCCATTGTCATTAAAAATTCCCCCACACCCCACCAAACTATACCATCAAAAACAAAATGAAAGAAGCACAATTTGGAAAAACAAACAAAAAATGTTGACAAGCCTTCAACAACACTACTCCACTCTCAAACTCTCTTCACTCTTCTTTCTCCTCTCTTTTTTCCAAGTTAAAGCCAACATCTTCATGTATGCAGGCTGCTCTCAAGAAAAATACCAACCCAACTCACCCTTTGAAACAAACTTCAACTCTTTACTCTCCTCAATGGCCACCTCTTCCTCTCAAGCCTTATACAACAATTTTGCCCTAGGAAATGACACTTCAACCTCATCGGAAGGTGCAATTTTCGGATTATACCAATGCCGAGGCAATTTAAAGCTAATCGATTGCTCAAAATGTATGGAAAGCGCTGTTAGTCAAATAGGTTTAGTGTGTCCATACACATATGGGGCTAGTTTACAACTAGATGCATGTTTAGTAAGATATGAGCATGTAGATTTTTTAGGGAAAGTTGACACGAGCCTTAGGTATAAGAAGTGTAGCAGAAGTGTGAGTAATGATGTGGAGTTCTTTAGGCGTAGGGATGATGTTCTTGCGGATTTGGAAACAGCAATAGGGTTTCGAGTTACTGTTTCGGGTTTGATTGAGGGTTTTGCGCAGTGTTTGGGTGATTTGAGTGCGGCGGATTGTGCTTCTTGCTTGACGGATGCTGTTGGGAAGTTGAAAACCATGTGTGGATCGGCTGCGGCGGCTGATGTGTTCTTGGGGCAGTGTTATGCTAGATATTGGGCTTCTGGTTACTATGATTCATATTCAAGTATGTCCATCAATCTCTCTTCTTCTCCATGAAGTATGCAGAGCATTCAACCTATATTTACATTCACTTTAAGACATTTAAAAAATCATAACATTAATTCTGCATGTTTCACAAAAAGAGTCGCATTTGTTAATAAATGATTTTTGAAAAAACTAGTCTCATTTGTTTGATAATAGTATAAATGACACGATGTCCTTAAGTTTATGGTGACAATTTTATTATCACGCCCTTATTTAAACTAAGCAGACAAATTTAAAGATAGATATAATTAAAATAAATATATTCTTAAAGTTTGTATATCATTCAAACTGGGACTCATTTTGTGAAATGATGGGAGTAATAATTTTCTTTTACAAGAGCTGTTTTTTTCCCCTTCTTAATATGAATATAATGCTTAACCTAAATTCCACTGCTAAAAAGAAATGACTAATGAAATATAAAATGGATCTAAACTTGCAATTGATAGATTGGTTAGCAGGGAACTTTGAGTGGAGCATAATAAGGCAATTGGTACCCTTAACTTTTTAAAAAGGAAGAATGATCAGATTAGGCTTTCCTTCAATTACCTACCTTTTGACTTTTCTCTTTTATTATCTTCAATTCTTTTCTTATATTTTGATTATAATTCAACTTAAACAAAGTAAACATATATATATTAAATATATATATATATATATATATATATATATATAAATCAAATAATATTTATTATTAGTTTTATTATTAGTGTCATGATGTGCCTTAAAGTTAAATATTATATATGGTCAATAATATGTGTAGAAAGAATAAAATCCTAGATTCTATTATCATCCCGATGCAACTCTAAAGCTATTTAAAGATATATTCTTGTCATTTTTGTGCATTAAACAGACCACAAAACCAAAATGTTCCATCACTTACTAGTAGCAGCAGCATTTTATTTTTATTTATTTATTTTTATTTTTTTAAAGCTTATTTATCTTTTGTTCTAATTATGAAATTTTCCTTTTGGTTCTTGTATAGGTTCAACCAACGAGGATGAAGTCGGAAAAACAGTAGCCATAATCGTCGGTGTATTGGCCGGAGTTGCCGTTGTTATTGTTCTTCTTTCATTCTGCCGAAAAGCATGCCACTAGCTAGCTAGGTGAAGTCTTACTCCTCCACAAGTTATTTGTCATTGAGCTTTAAAACTAAAATTTGATATGGGATAAAAAGTTATTCAAGATAAACTTCAAGTATTTTTTAGGTAAAAAGTCAAGTCAAATTAAACTCTTATTTTTAAAAAATTAAATTATTACCTTCACAAGGAATGCATGTCAGGTGCTAATTAAGAACCTTCAGAAAATATCAATTTTTTTTAATATCATGACTTGCGTATATATATCTCTGTGTGTGTGTTTGCATATATATATATAGAGAGAGACAGAGAGAAAGAGAGAATTTTTTATTTAATTATTTACTTGGCATATATGCATGCATGCAGGTTATATATTTAAGATGAAGATGGTGGTTCACTGGTTCTGCTCAAGTTGTCATTGCAAAACAGCAAAAGGGCCCATTAATCATGCCTGTTTTGAATTATTCTTGTAAAAGGGCTCTTATTACCCATTTTAATACTATCTACGAAGTGCACAAAAAAGGTTGTTTTTATCCTCATGGCATAAAGCAAAAGTAGGGCTCTAATCCTATTGTCCATCACCTTCAAAAGGGCTGCTGAGTCCATTTCAATCTTGCTGTCCATTAATTATATACCCTTCTTTTTCTTTTTCTTTTTTTTTTTTGACTGTGTTATATACCCTTCACCAACTTATTCTGTTGGATTAATTATTTACTTATCTATTTCTGCTATAGAATTAAGTAGGGGGATAAGGTCCAGCCTGGAACATACTGATCTATCTCTTTTTAAAATCAATATCAGAGGTTGCATAAAATCCTTGCCAATTATATTTTCTTAACCTGATTTTCTGGAAAGGCTCATACAAACAAATTAATAATTGATCTTTTAATAATTAGGTCGCCTTCCAATTTTTTTGTTTTGATCGACTAAAAGAATATCTAATTGAAACCCAAATTTAACCTTTACACCTATTCGTGACTCGGTCCATTATCTTGATTTTATTACTTTTTTAAAAATGTTTACTTGGTCTTGTTTCTATTAAATTTTGAATTAGAATCCCCTCCATTACATTATTCTTTTAATTTTTTTTTAATACATATTTAGCAATACAAATAAAATTATCGCTGAATATGTATCGAAAGAAATTAAATAATATTTATAATGGAGGGGATCCTGATTGTTTCTTAATCAGTCAACTCAAAATCATCTAAATCTTTATTCTTCGAATGTTAAGGATCTCACCAATTCATCTATTAAATATAATAATAATCTATCACTTTTTAATAATAAAAAAAATTAATCCACAACAATTAATATTATCATAACAATATATTAATAGCATCACTTTAAAAATCATTTTAAAACATTGAACTTGTGACTTGATTATAATTAAGGCAGTTTTCAAAAAACTGGTCAAACTATTAACATTTATATATGCCTATATTGTAAAAATGTAACATTCATGCTTTCATTTAATAAGCTGACTAGCTGCCAGAAATTGGATCATTATTGTAATAAGATGAACAAAGAATGGGTATTTAGTAGTTGTTGATATAATGATTTTGTCATAGATAAAAGATACTTTTAAAAAATTACTACACATTTAACAACAATTGTATAGTTTTTTTAATTACTGAAAACTATGAATATCATGATAACAGTTTGATAGAATTAAAAGAAAACTTCTTCTTTTATTATCTGAATCTCAATATAAAGTACACAAGTCAGTAAAACAAGTATTGGTACATAGTATTTATACTATCTTATTTGCTTAAAAAACAAGCTAACATCACAACTAACTCTAGTTACATCACAACTAACTCTAGTTTATTATAACTAACTATAGTTAATATATGTTAGCTAACTGTCACTGTCATGTGATCAGTTTTGTTCCTATGTTTCTCAACTCCATCATAAGGACTAGTAGTATCAACCACTGTATGATCGCTCCTTTCATTCCTTGTTGATGTATTGATCATACTTAAGCATCTATTCATAGATAAATTTATTCCCTTTTTCTGTTGTGCACATGTATTGGTACTAGTATGTGCTACTGTTGTTGCTTGTGTTGTTATTGCTGATGCTGATACCACTGCTGATGTTGGAAGTATACTATCCGTAATATCCCCCCCAACAAGTTGAAGGTGTGCAAGGGTTGCACATATGCAACTTGAAAAGGATAGCCCAATAAGAATATCATGCCAATGATTTGGTGAAAATATCAGCCAACTGAGCATTAGTGGAAATAAAAACTGGTTTGATAACCCCTTCAAGAACCTTATCTGCATGATGCTTAATCTTATAAACCCATTTACACCCTATAGATCTTTTGCCAATAGATAAAAGTTAAAAAACCCAAGTTTAATTAGCCTCAAGTGCTACTAATTCTTTATGCATAGCTTCAATCTATTTGGGATTATGCATAGCTTGATGATAAAAGGATGGTTCTATCTGTGCAGAAATAGATGCCAGAAAATGTTGATGATGGGATGGCAGTTTATCATATATAAGATACTGAGATAATGCATATTTGTCAGGAATATTAGAAGCAGTGATGGCATTCACACTAGGTATACCAGAAACATGATAATCTTGCATCCATAGAGGAGTAGTTTTCTGCCTTGAGGATGTTCTGAGTGGAATAGAAGGATTATTGTGTTTTGGAACAGGTGAATCATTGTGTTGTAGAGATGAAATAGGTGGAGTATTATGGGTCAAAATAGGAGAATCATGTGTCTCAGGAGGAACAATTGTGGTATATAGATTAATAGTAGAATACCAAAAAGGATCAGTCACAACATTAGAAGGAAAAATGGAATCTGAAAGGAAGTCAGGTGTTTTGAAAGGAAATATATGTTCATGAAATACAACATGTCTAGTGACAAATATGGTCTTGTCTTCTAAAGAATATAGTTTGTATCCTTTTGAGTATGAGGATAACCCATGAAAACTGCAGGAATAGCTCTAGGTGCTAACTTATCAGTATGATGGATTGATGCAAAACATAAACACGTACTACAAGAAAAAGGTCTTAAAACTTTCTGCAAATTCATAGGAAAATAAGGCATTGAACCAAAAGTTATGAAATAAATAAATAAATTTAATTAACCATACCAACAATCCATATTATCAAGATACCTAACTCAAGACCCACAAACACAAAGTAAATTCAATTAACCTAATAAAAAAGGGACAGAATACCTCAGATGGCGAGATTGACAGTCAATGGGCGAGGCGGTGGCGGAATGGGCAAGGCGGTGGCGGAATGGGCGAGGCAGTGGCGGTGGCGAAATGGGTGAGGCAGTGGCTGACTTCTCCTTCTTCTCCTTCTTCTCCCCCTTTTCTCCCTCTTCTCTCTATCTGCTCCCTCTTTTTTTTCTCTTCGCGTCTATATCGAGCGAATGACTGAAACTGGTAACATTAAGAATGATCAGTGACCATCATCAATGATCGCGTCGCGGTCGCTAATTTAATAGCGACGTGGACATCAATGACGCTTTAGCGGTCGTTGATAGAAATTGGTCGCACAAAGCAAATGCGCCAACATTTCGCACCAATATTTGGGATCAAGGAAATTTATGGCAGCGACCGCTCAGCGACCGCATGCGGTCGCTGATATATATTAGCGACTAGAAGCAATACCGGTCGCAGATGGCAATCGCTATTATTGATATCAGCGACCGAAAGGTGCGGGCGCTGATATGTTTGGTCACAGATAGAGTTTTTTCCTGTAGTGACCCAAACACTTTCAGGTGTTGATAATCTGGATATTTATGAAACAACAACTCATAAGGTGTTTTAAAATGTAAAACACATGTTGGTAATCTATTGAGAATATATGTTGCAGTGAGTAAAAAAATACCCCAAAAATGTGTAGGAATAGAGCTTTGAAAATGTAATGCTCTAGAAATCTCAAGTAGCTGCCTGTGCTTTCTCTCGACCCTCCCATTTTGTTGAGGAGTTTGAGTGCAAGAACTTTGGTGAACAATACCAAAATGAGAAAGCAATAGTTTGACTTCTTTCCACATAAACTCTGTACCATTATCAGTTCTTAATGTTTTAATTGTTGTGTTAAAATAATTTTGAACATACAAGAGAAAATACTTAAGAGTAGAGCATATATGTTGTTTAGTACTTAAAAAAAAAGTCCAAGTTGCTCTAGAATAATCATCAACAATGGTAAGGAAATATTTACATCCATTAACAGTAGAAATTTTCACTACTAAAAAAATGGTCATTTGTGATGGCCAAAATCCATCACAAAAAGTAGAAAAACCATCACGAAAGGTTTACGTGACGGCTTTAAGCATCACAATGGCCGTCTTGTATACACCCATCATGAAAGGTTTTACGTGATGGTTTTGGCAATCACGCAAACGCTTAAGGCTTTTGTGATGATTAATACAATCACATTAACACATAATCTATTATGATTGTCAAAGTCATCACAAAAAAAACAATACTTTAGGGATCAAATGTAAGAATGTGAATCTCTATTTACATATAATTTATTTCACTATATTAATTGTATCAAATGATACTTGCAGGATCCGAACCCTCTCCCATTTGAAAACTAAATAACGAGTATTACCACTACACCAAAGTCCAGATCATGATTATAATTTTAAAACAAAATATAAAAGAAAACATATTTGAGTTGACTTATTAAACAAAATTACTTCCACATAAGATTTGGTGATTGCAATGGCAGTCACAAATACTCTATAATGATGATAAAATTAGTCATCACTAAGAGCCATCATATATTTTATTGTTCTGTGATGGATTGAAAATTTCATCACAATATATCTTCTTTTTGTAATTGCAAATAAAAATCGTCACAAAAATCTATCTTTTTTAATGATTGTCACGACCGTCATAAAATAATGTTTTGATTATTTTTTACATTAAAATATTAGTGATAGCTTAAATGCAATCACGAAAAGAGTATATCTATAAGTGATGACTTAGTGTATCACAAAAAGAATTTTTATTTTGCATGAAAAAATTGGTGTGGTTGACATGGCCATCACAATTATAATACATTGATGGCAAGATTAGTCATCACTAAGAGCTATCATATATACTATTATTTTGTGATTGCTTAAAAAGTCCATCACAAATTACTATCTTTTGTGATTGTTTTTAAAAACTGTCACAAAACTCTGTCATGTATTCTTATTTTTCTAGTAGTGTTTATATGGTCCTCATAGATCACAATGAACAAGTTCAAATGAATTTGCAGCTCTAGAATTGCTAACAGGAAATGGTATCTTTGTTTGTTTGGCTAAGGGACATATCAAATAAAGGGATTGACAATCATTTGACAAAGTATGTGATACATCAAGTATTTTAGCTAAAACAGTAGATGAAATATGACTTAATCTTTGGTGCCAAACAGAACTGGATGCAGCAGCAGCAGTACAAACAGATTGGGTTTTATTAGAATGTGTATTTAGGTAATACAAACCATTCTTGCAGTCACCAGTTGCCAGTATGCTCATCTTGGTACTGGTCTTGGTCCTGAAACTCATAGCCATATATGTATTAAAAATTTAACACAACAATTAGTATCATGTGTGAGTTTACTAATGGACAAAAGATTATAGTGGAAAGTTGGAATGTACAAAACATTTTGTAAAATCAGCTTTGGAGTAAGCATGACAGAACCAGATTGCATGTGTAACAGAAATGCATGATCCAGTAGGAAGTACAACTTGAATAGGAGGAGCAATAAGCAGGATAAAAGTGAAAAGATTAATATCACAACACATATGATCTATGGCTCCACTATCAATGATCTACTAAACATGATTTTTAACACCATTTGTACCAGAATAAGTGTGCAATGAGAAAGCAATACCTGCTAGATGTTCATCAGGAATAGAAAATTCTTTGTATTTTCCTTTGTCAATGAGATTAAGTATGTGATCAAATTTTGCCTCCAATAGCTCAAACATGCCATGGTCTTTAGTAGAAACTTCTTCAGAACAAACTTGCATTGCTTTGGATCCATTAGAAGAATTTCCTTGGGGAAGAATACCAGTATAACTATGAGAAAAATTTCTTTTCTTAGATAACCAAGTGTGTTACCAGGTCCATTAAATTGATTCTTTGGTTTATTATGCAATGGATGTCCTTTAGGATAACCATTAAGTTTGAAACAGGTTTCCTTAACAATATGATTCTTGCCATGGCAATAACTGCACTCCATGCCTTCCTTAGAAGTATATGACTTAAACTGAGTATTAGGAAATTTCTTCCTATTTTGAAAACCATAACTAGAAGCAAAGGCCATAACATTAGTGTTCACATGTCCAGTTTGATATACCCCTGCCTCTGTTTTTCATCTTGTTTGATCAATAAATATGCATGAGTTACAGTGGGTAAGGGACTCATCATAAGAATTTGACACCTTGTACTTGAAAAACTATCATGTAGTCCCATTAAAAATTGCATTAACTTTCTCCTTTGTTCTTGTTCATCTTGTGCCTTAGATGCACCACATATGCATTTAGGTATGACTTCAAGTGCAGCATGCATATGTTCATCCCATAGTCCTTTTAGCCGCTTATGATAATATATATCAACTGACAAATTCTCTTGTCCCAAAACACTTATATCCTTTTAAAGTTCATAAATTCTATGTCCATCGATGCTTGAGAAATGTTCAGTTAATTCAGTCCATACAGAAAATACAGTTTCAACAAATTTCATACTATCACTAATTTCATCATTAACTGTATTCATTATCCAACTTATTATTATATCATTCACATGCATCCATTGATTGTATAAATTCAAATCCTCTGCAAGAATAGGATAAGAACCATCAGTAATTGTCATCTTGTTTTTAGCAAACAATGCAATCTTAATTAAGTGATCTTTTCCATGTAGAAAAATTCTCAGCACTAATGAGTTTTTTTGAGATCAGAATCATACCTGGATGATCATTATTTTGTAAGAATACGAATGTGAATTAGATTCAAAAAATTTGAGTATCTCCAATGTTCTGCGTTGATCCCTCATGTGTACTTGATGCGGAAGCCATGATCAAAAACTTCAATCAGATGAATTATCAAAAGAAAATAATTGAATCAATTGATTGTGACTGAATTAAATGATTTAATAAGTAGAGAGAAAATTAAAAGAAATAATGCTTCTATATGAGCGTAGGCTCTGATACCATGAAAACTTTGAATATCATGATAACAGTTTGAGAGAATTGAAAGAAAACTTTTTCTTTTATTATCTGAATCTCAATATAAAGTACAAAAGTCAGTAAAGCAAGTATTGGTACATACTATTTATACTATCTTATTTGCTTAGAAAACAAGCTAACATCACAACTAACTCTAGCTACATCACAACTAACTCTAGTTAATTATAACTAACTATAGTTAATAAGTTAGCTAATTGTCACTTCATGTGATCAGCTTTGTTCCTATGTTTCTCAACTCCATCATAAGAACTAGTAGTATCAACCACTGTATGATCGCTCCTTTCATTCCTTATTGCTGTATTAATCATACTTAAGCATATATTCATAGATAACTTTATTCCCTTTTTTTTGTGCACATGTATTGGTACTAGTATGTGCTACTGATGTTGCTTGTGCTGTTACTGTTACTGTTGATGTTGATACCACTACTGTTATATCGATGTTGGAAGTATACTATCCGTAATAAATACGCTTAACATTTTATGCGATACATATTAATTTTTACTTTGGAATACCAATCTTTTTATTCATCAATTTTATTGTTCTTGATTTGTTTTCCAAAAGGATGATCCCTCTATTAACGTCAAGATTCGTCCATGCGCCTCAATCACCAAAAGCGCGTATAATCCTACATAAAAATGAAATCACAAGTAAAGCTTGACGGCTTGGGTTGCCGGGGGATATCTCCGATGTGAGAATAAGTACATGATGTATCTACATCTCCAAAGATGTCGCCTCAACCTATATCTTCTCCAAGTGAATATTCTCAAAACACCTCCTCTATTTCACTTATATAAGTACCCTTTCAGTCCTCTACCCATAATTCTCCAACCTTGATGGAGCTATCACTTATCCAATATTCATCACAGGTGTCTTCCTCTACCTCCTCATCCACTTCCTCACCACAACTATAAACACTACCCTCATCTACTCGTACACATCATATGCAACTTCGGCCTCGAAAGAAACCATTTGTCTCACTCACTCTTGCTGAATTGTTCACCTTTAAAAAGGTTGTCCGACATGAGCCTTGGCATAAATCCACGCACACTGAATATCATGCATTGTGTTCTAACAACACTTAGAACCTTGTCCCCTTTGATTCACAGATGAATGTAAAAGGTTACAAGTAGGTATTCTGAATCAAGCAAAAAGTCGATAGCACTATAAACCCCACCTTGTTGGAAAAGGTTTTCATCTGCGTCGTGACCTCGATTATGATGAAACTTTTAGTCCAGTTGTTAAACCCACCACTGTACGATTAGTTTTCTTTATATTGCAGTTTTTCATGATTGGGTTATTAAACAACTTGATGTTAATAATGCTTTTTTGCAAGGCTATCTCAATGAAATAGTATATATGTTGCAACCTCCTGGCTTTGTTGATTCATCTCGACCCACTCATGTTTGTAAAATAAATCGTTCCTTATACAATATTAAGCAAGCTCTGAGAGCTTGGTTTGCTCATCTATCTTCATTCTTGCTCTCTATCGGCTTCCAACAATCTCATAACAACACATCACTATGAAAGTAGTATGCACACAAGCCAATCATGTTTGATGATAAAGCATATACTTTATAACAATCTTATTCATTTATTAATAATAAGTATCAAAGGCTTTTAATTATCTACATGATGTTTTTTTATAATATGTGATAAACCCATAGTTTTAAGCAATGCTTTTAGAATAATAATGATGATCATTCTAATGAGATCTAAATTCTTTGAAAGCTTAAAACTAAAATAGTTCTCAATCGTTGGATTACTAAATCGGGGATTAGTGAATCCGGATAGATTGGTACATACGTTGCTTGCTCATTGGATGAGGATGATTGATCTCATGATCATTTGTGTGGAGACACTAAAGCAAGTATGTAGGTGCTTATTAGAGAATAAGTTCATTGAGCATTGGCTCGCTAAGGAATACCTAAAGGAGTTTTACTTGCTGTCAATAGGAATTCTGTAGTGATAGTAAAGTCAAGTGATCCTTGGACTTGAGATCATCATAGTATCTTGTATCGATGAGTTATACTTTGACTTATTCCTTAAGACCCTTAGGGTATATCAAAGGTATGCTTGGGTATAATAAGTTGTACATGGAGATAATGTATGATCAATAAAGAATCTACCACTTCTAGTAAAAGAAGAGATATGTCTATGTGATTCGATAAATGACAACCCAGGTAGTCCTTTTGCAAGAATGAAATTAAAAAGGTGTTTCTAATTTGCATTATTTGAGTTGTGCATTTAAGAGTCGAAATACATATAATTAAATAAAATAAGACTTGATGAAATTCCATGTCTTATATTTAATTTGGACATTGTATGGTGGAAGGATTGAATTGTACGGTAACTATTTACTCAAAGGTTCTTTTATGATTAATGTTGAAATCTATATTATCCGGAAAGTCGTTGATCGCTAGGGGAGGCTTATCCTATTGTAGAATAAATATTATTTATTTAAATAAATTATTAGTTTAATTTATTTATTTAAATAAGATTAGAATTGTTCTAATTGATTTATTCACAATCGATTTAATATGGAGAACCTAAAGGGTCACACCATAAAAGAAAGAATAATTATTTAAGAAGTTAATGACATAATCGTAATAATAATTAAGTATATTTAATTTAATCTATGGTGATAGAATAAATTAAATAACTTAATATTTATTATTTAATATTTTGGAAATATTAAATATAAATTAATAAGAGGAGTCTTATTATTATTATTATTATTATTATTTAATTCCTAAAGGAGTTTGGGAATTAATTAATAAAAGTACTCTCAAATATTTCTAATTAGATTAAGAGGGAAAATTAGTTAAAGGAGTTTAATTAATTATCCATAATAAGATTAGGGAGCCCATTTAATTAAAAGAGTTTAATTAAATAATACCTTATTTTAATAGGGTTACTTGATATCTTTATAAGAGGAGTTTTATATCAGATATCAATAATACGTTATTTCCAATTGTTAGAGAGTACACCTGTAAGACCCCAAATAATTGATAAATAAAATTTATTTTTCTCTATTTATTATTTTTTTAATTAGTAAGGGTTGATTTGATTAATGTGGTTAGTTATGGGTAAAATGCGCAAATATTTTAAATAAGCATGTGGTTATAAAATATTTATTTTTGTCGGAGAATATTCGTTTGGTCGTGGAATATTCTTACCGCTTGGGAATATTAAATGCGATAGTAGCGACCTTGTGTGGGCCCCATAATGTAAAAGCGATTGGATGAAGAAAATGACAAATATAAGTTGTTTAAAAATAATGGCGTAGTTATTACACAATTAACTTTGTTGGAATACGGTGGTTAAAACATAAGAATATCGCGTTGTCAGACAAGAAGATGGCCTGTTATTGCACCAATTATTGATTCTTACGTAAGAAGGCACTACTCAATAATTGTTACAGTAGTTACTATCCAGTATTTTATTTTATTGATTCAATAATTATTGCGTTGATATTTTATATTACTGTTGTTTCAATAATTGTCACTACACAGTATTTTCCATTATCGGGGCAATAATTCATATTATCTGAATAATATTATTAGAAAACATTATAGGCAATGTCTAGAAAGTTCTGTCTAAGGAGAGGTTTGGTCACCTAATTGCGTGCCAGTAAGGAGAAATCTTTATTGGAAAGCCTCATCTTTCCTGGGAACTGCCTGGTTGTCAATAATGTGATTCTGTAATATTATTTACGAATAATTATTTATTGATATATATGATGAGAAAAATATTGATTTTATGAGAATATAGATGGAGGAAAATTTTAATGTGACAATTGTTGAAAATTAATATTTTATCTTTTTCTGATAAAATAATTCTTTTAAATATATTATTTTTACAATGAATGTGGGATATATGAGTATATGAGGAGGAATAGTATTTTTGTGGCATTAAATGTTTAACACATGTTTTGTGTGTTGGTGGACACAATTATTGATAGAAATTTGATTATAGCTTTGTAAAATCGCTTGCTTATGGATTTGGTCAATTTTGTTTGGAATTTGGAAAAACTTTCTTCTACAAAGTTGTAGAGAATTGAATTTCCTATAAAAAGCCATGAGATTCGAATTTTACGATAAAAGAGCTATTTATTGTGAATTATTGAAGTTTTTGCATATATCGGGTGTGAATTGATTTTTGAGTTTAAATTATTTTTGTTAGAAAATATTTTTGTATTTTTGGACAGCATTAACATGTGTGGTGGTGTTTTTGACCAAAAGGTGGGCTAAGGAAAATTTGTATAATTATATTAATATTATATTCAATTTTTACGCTTTGGTGTTCTAAGCAATTTCCTATAAATAGAGTGCTTAGGTTAGAATTAAAATTACACGAAACTGAAGTTTTCTCTATTTTCTCTCGATATATTGAGCATATTCTTGTGAGTATACTTTGAGTGTTGCTATCTGGTGCAAGTTCAAGTCATAGCCTATATCCAAGTGTTTCGACTAGAAATATTTGTCTTTGTGAGGTGGATGTTATTTTCTTCAGTAAATGATATTATTTTTCAATATCATTATGCCGAAATATTGGTTGGAACTTTTTATCAAATTTGGAACTTTTCATGTGTGAGTTACTATTCATGAATTACTATTCACGAGTACTATTCATTTAAGCGTGATGATGTTTTTTGTGAAATTTCTATCTTTTAGTGTGAAGAGTTACTATTCACGATATCGTGACTATTCACCAAAAAATAAAATTTCTTCTTTTGTCCAAAATATCTATTCTGGATACTAGCTTTGATTGTATCCATGTTTTGATCATTCTTGAATTTTACCCCACTCTGGTTGGTTATAAAGTATTTTTGAATGGGAATTGTTTAAAGTGAAAATCCTTACTATTTGTTCTTTTACTTCACTGGATTCGTTTTCTTTAAAATATTTTTTTTTTATCATCCTCAGTCCTAAATGATGATATAACGGAATATCTTTGGCATGTAGTGCAAAGATGAATGATTTCTTGATGAATATCTTTGGCCTGTAGTGCAAAGATGAACAGGTGTTTAGATGAACATGACCGACTGATAAATATCTTTGGCCTATAGTGCAAGGATGAATATTTGATTCAAGATGAATATTGATTGATGTTACAGGGATAAAATAATGATGATGGACTGTTAAATTCATAGATATTAGTAGATTTCATCCTCTACGTAACTCTTCTATGAATTATTATTTTCCGCTGCGAATATTGATACAAAACTTGTTGTTTAATGTATTCTCTCAGATTTTTTTCCTGTTGAAGACTAACGATAATTTATTGTATATTATCTTAGTCATAATATTCTTTACTGGGCTAGTTGAGCTCACCCTTTTTCTTTTTGTTCTATTTTTCTTCTCAGGAGGCGAGAATGTAATGAAAGTACTAGTCTGGGTATGGAATGAAGGTTACAGAGAAGTGTTTAGTAGTCCTCACCATTTTGTAAAATAATGTATCAATAATTATGATGGGAATTTATTTGCGTGTGGATATTGTCTAGATGACAATATCTGTATTTAAACTCACAGTTTATATTTTTTAATAATAAAGTTATAGTTATTTCTGTACCATGTATTTGAAAACTCAGAATGAGTGATGTACACCTATTTTGGGGGTGTCACAACACCCTTTTCTATGAGAGATATAAAAACTGGGGTTTTGTCAAATACTCATCTTCTTGAATTCTTCTTCTTCCTTGGTGGATCACCTCTAGAGGCCAAACACTTGGGTGGCTAACGTTGATCAAAGGAAGGAACCAAACCCGGTGGATTCAAGTTGAACGCGAAAAGGATTGGAGGTGAACTTGTACCTGAGGAAGCTTGGATCTTCAAGGGTATGATTCTTGTTCTTTCTTTTTCATTTAATTAATAATTGTGCATAAAGGATGATCCGGGTATATGGTTTGTAAAATTTTAAAACTCTTATTATATATATATATATATATATATATATATATATATATATAATATTCTTAATAATTTTATAATTAAAATAAAAAGTTTATTTTAATCTTAAAATAAAAGGTTTATTTTAATATTAAAATATAAAGTTTATTTTAATTTTAAAATTAAATTTTATGCTAACTAATTAGAGTTGGAATTGGTTTTCATGATAACTAATTGGAGTTGAAATTAGATTCTATATTTCCTTAAATAAAAGACTTTATTTAGATATGAAATAAGATTTCATATTATTCAAAATAAAAGAGTTTATTTGTGAATAGGAAAAAGAATCAGTCTTTCCTTAAATAAAGGAGTTTATTTAGATATGAAATAAGATTTCATATTATTCAAAATAAAGGAGTTTATTTGTAAATAGGAAAGAGAATCTGTGTTTCCTTTAATAAAGGAGTTTATTATTTTTTTTTACATGGAATTGGATTCCATAATTAATTAAAGTAAAGGAGTTTATTTTGATTAAAGATTTTGATTAAAATAAAATAGTTTATTTTATTCAAAATTGGATAAATTAAAATAAAATAGTTTTATTTTGATTTAAATTTGGATTAAAATAAAGAAGTTTATTTTGATTCAAAATTAGATTTTATACTAACTAAACTTGCCCATTAAATGATATCAATATATATATATTGTGTGACGCCCCCAAAATAGGTATACATCACCCATTCTGAGTTGTCAAATACATGGTACAGAAATAACTATAACTTTATTATTACAACATATAAACTGTGAGTTTAAATACAGATATTGCCATCTAGACAATATCCACACGCATATAAATTCCCATTATAATTATTGATACATTATTTTACAAAAATGGTGAGGACTACTAAACAACTCTCTCTAGAACCTTCATTCCATGCCCCGACTAGTACTCGCTACATTCTCGCCTCCTGAGAAGAAAAATGGAACAAAAAGGAAAAGGGTGAGCTCAACTAGCCCAGTAAAGAATATTATGACTAAGATAATATATAACAAATTATCGTTATTCTTCAACAGGGAAAAATCTGAGAGAATACATTAAACAACAAGTTTTAGATTAATATTCGCAGCGGAAATAATAATTCATAGAAGAGTTACGTAGAGAATGAAATCTACTATAATCTATGAATTTAATAGTCCATCGTCAATATTTTATCCTTGTAACATCAATCAATATTCATCTCAAATCAAATATTCATCTTTGCACTACAGGCCAAAGATATTCATCAATCGGTCATGTTCATCTAAACACCTGTTCATCTTTGCACTACGTCCCAAAGATATTCATTAAGAAATCATTCATCTTTGCACTACTGTGCCAAAGATATTCAAGAATATCATCATTTAGGTGAGGATGATGAAAATATTTTAAAGAAAAGCGAATCCAAAGTGAAACAAAAGAACAAGTATTAAGGATTCGTACTTTGTTTTATCCATATCCAAAAATACCTCAAAAATAATCATAGTGGAGTAAAATTCAAGAATGATCATAACATGGATACAATCAAAGCTAGTATCCATAATAGATATTTTGGACAAAAACAAAAATTTAATTCTTCTGTGAATAGTGCCGTATTCGTGAATAGTGCTGTATACATGAAAAATAGTGTCGTATACGTGAATAGTAACCCCGACACCAAAAGTTCCAAATTTGATAAAAACTTCAGATCAATATTTCGGCATAATGATATTGAAAGAATAACATCATTACGAAAAAATAACATCCCTTACCTCACAAAGACAGTACTTCTAGTTAAAACACCGGATATAGGCTATGACTTGAACTTGCACCGTATAGCAACACTCAAAGTATACTCACAAGAATACGTTCAATATATCGAGAGAGAAATAGAGAGAAAACTTCAGTTTTTGGTGTGATTTTCAATTCTAACCTAAGCACCCTATTTATAGGAAATTACTTAGAACACCAAAGCAGAAAATTGAATATAATATTAATATAATTATACAAATTTTCCTTAGCCCACCTTTTGGTCAAAAACACCAGCCACACATGTTAATGATGTCCAAAAAAATACAAAAAACGTTTTTCTAACAAAAATAATTTAAACTCCAAAAATCAATTCACACCCGATATACCGAAACTTCAATAATTCACAATAAATGCTCTTTTATCAGAAAATTCGAATCTCGCGAGTTTTTATAGGAAATTCAATTCTCTACAACTTTACAGAAGAAAGTTTTTCCAAATTCCAAACAAAAATTGACCGAAATCCATAAGCCAAGCGATTTTTAAATTTATAATCAAATTTCGATCAATAATTGTGTCCACCAACACACAAAACATGTGTTAAATATTTAATGCCACAAAAATACTCTTCCTCCTCATATACTCATATATCCCACATTCATTGTAAAAATAATATATTTAAAAGAATTATTTTATCAGAAAAAGATAAAATATTAATTTTCAACAATTGTCACATTAATCAAATCAACCCTTACTATTTCAAAATGATAATTAGAGAAATTAAATCTTTATTTATAAAAAGTTGGGGTCTTACAACCTCCCCTCCTTATGAAATTTCATCCTCGAAATTGACGTACGTACCTGGTGTTTTGAAAAGATGAGGATACCTCGCTTTCATTTCTGTTTCCAACTCCCAGGTCATTTCTTCAATAGCATGGTTTCTCCACAAAATCTTAACTTGTGGTATAACCTTCGTGCGTAGGACATGCTCCTTCCTATCCAAAATCTTGACAGGTACCTCTTCATACGTTAAGTCTTCGGCTATCTCGTCTGGTTCTAACTCAATAATGTGGTTCGGGTCGTCCACATATTTACGTAACATCGATACGTGAAAAATGTTATGAACACGCGTCATACTTAGCGGTAAAACGAGTCTATAGGCCACAGTTCCTACTCGATCGAGGATTTCAAATAAACCAATAAATCGAAGGTTTGAGCTTTTCTCACATCGCCAATTCTCGCTTTTGGAATAACAACTTCTTGCACCTCCTTCTTCATATTCATCAGCTCCGGTGTGTAGCCTGAGCGATTTTAACTTTATCGATAAAAGTCGATTATACTCGTATATCATCACGTGGGTACCTATAGTTTTCATCTCCATCTCTAATATTTATAAGTTATACGAAATGAGTCTTTGACAATATCGTACTCGTACTCGTATACGATCTTTTACTCAACACGTCAGCTACCACGTTCGCTTTTCCAGGATGGTATGGTCAGAACATGTCCCGAAATGAGTCTCCTATTGAGTTCTTCGAAGCTCTTTCTACATTCCTTGCTCCATTCAAATTTTGTATCTCTACGAGTCAGCTGCGTTAATGGAGTAGCGATTCGAGAAAATCTTTCCACAAAATCTTTGATAATAACCAGCTAAGCATAGAAAGCTATGTATTTCGATTACTGACTTAGGTTGCTCTCAACTGTGACTCATATCCCAATCTTGGATAACGCGTCACAATGACACCTATCAGTTTACTATCGCACGAATATGGCGTCCCCTACGGAGAGTCTGGCTTTGGTGTATTCCACAAAGGAAATCACCAGATAAAGGCTCGGGTACCAAATTCTATAGTTGAATTTTTAACTCCTGAAGTTTAATAGGAGCCATGAGATTTTAGAAATTGGTTTTGTACCGGGTTCAAAGTTGATACAAAATTCAATATCACACATTGCGAGTAAGCCAAGAAATTCTTCAGGAAATACATCAGGAAAGTCAATAACAACAGGAATATTATTCAAATCTGACGTGTCTTTATTCAAATCCATAACATGGGCTAAGAAAACTTGACATCCGTTTTCCAATAAACGAATGACTTTATGGCTTGATATGAAAGTGTTTGACTTCAATGGTTTGGTTGCTTGAATTCGAATAACAGGTTGCTTAGGAATATGAAAACTAACAACCTTACGAAAGTAATCAATTTTGGCATGATGAGTAGTTAACCAATCAATCCCCAAAATCACATCAAAAGCAAGTATCTTTAAAGAGATAAGATCAACAGGTAATGTGATGGTGCCAACTTGAATCAAGCAAGATTTCTAAACAATGGATGTAATGAAAGTTTCTTCTAACGGAGTTTCCACAGATAGGTCAAAGTCTAATTTCTCCGTAGTCAAGTTCAAACGTTGAGCGCAAGCAAGAGAGATAAAAGAATGGGTAGCACCGGTATCAAGTAAGGTATAAACTTCGTAAGAATTTATAAATAGCTTACCCGTGATCACCTCGTTTGGGTTCCTCGTATTTTGACCAGTCACAACAAACGCTCTTCCAGGATCCGTTGACTTTGACTTTTCTGGGACAGTCTTTTGAGTCACCGTCCCCGCTGAACTAGGTTTTGCTACCGTACAATCTCGAGCGATATGTCCTTCCTTTCCACAATTATAGCATACCTTGAAGCTGTTGTGGGTTGTTTGTTGATATGTCCCTCTTTCCGCATTTATAGCATATGACCGGTGGTCGTTTCTCCTCCCTTAGAACCGATTCTTCTGCAAGACCGCCGTCTTCACGTGGTCATTATTGTTAAATCTACTCTTTTAAAATCTCCTCCTGACTCGCTTCTTCTATTTTCATGGCCATGATTACCACCAGAGTGGTTACCATTTTTGTCCGTCTTTTTCTTTCTCCGCTGGTTATCGTTGTTTTGTTGACTGCTATCCCCGGTATGATCCTGGTTGTGGTCCCTCGGTTGACCGTACTCGTTATCTCTCTCTAATAATTGAGCCCTATTTACAACATCTGAATAGAGAGAAAATTTATGAGAAATGAGATACTGACGTATGCCGGGTTTCAAACCTCTCAGAAACATCCGCGTCATACGTTCCTCATTCTCCACCAAATGAGGTGCAAACCTGGATAACTCCGCGAACTTCGCCTCGTACTGGGACACCGTCATGTTATTCTGCTCCAGTCTAATAAACTCCACTTCCTTCATATGACGAACACTTTCAGGAAAGTATTTTTCGTTGAAAAGTTTCTGAAACGTTTCCCAAGACATGCTAAGTGCGGCAGGCTGGGTCCGTTTCACAGACTCCCACCAGTAGTCTGCCTCGCCACGGAACATAAAGGTGGCGAATGGAACCTTCTGTTCCTCCGTGCATCCCAAGACATCGAATATCTTGGTAATTTGCTTGACCCATGTTTCCGCCATGATCGGATCCGCTTTCCTTTAAATTACGGTGGTCCCAACTCTTTGAAGCTGCTTGGTCAGTGACAAGTGTCACAAGCGTTCTTATCATTTCCACCCGTATTACGTACATAAGTCTCCTCAAATCTAGTTTTGCATGAAGCGCAAAAAGCTCCTAAACATCCATCGTTCATAAATGCTCGCTTTCAATGGTGTTGTTCACGGGAGGAACATTGCCACTGTTGCACGTTCTCCTCGTTGGTGAGTACGGCTGCCTCCCCGGTCTCATTTACTCTCATCATTAATATTCTCATCAACATTCTCAAATACTATCATAAAACAAGGGTTAATTAAGGAAATTAATATATCACATAATATTCCTATATCTTGACTAACTAACAAATAAACTTAGGTAGGACACACTAGCGAAGGATTTACTCTCTCTCTCCCTCCTAGATTCTATTCCCCGATCTCAAATGGGAGATCATATTCCTAAGCTCGATACCAATTGTGACGCCCCAAAATAGGTATACATCACCCATTCTGAGTTGTCAAATACATGGTACAGAAATAACTACAACTTTATTATTACTACATATAAACTGTGAGTTTAAATACGAGATATTGCCATCTAGACAATATCCACACGCAAATAAATCCCCATCATAATTATTGATACATTATTTTACAAAATGGTGAGGACTACTAAACAACTCTCTCTAGAACCTTCATTCCATACCCCGAACTAGTACTCGTTACATTCTCGCCTCCTGAAAAGAAAAATGGAACAAAAAGGAAAAGGGTGAGCTCAACTAGCCCAGTAAAAAATATTATGACTAAGATAATATATAACAAATTATCGTTAGTCTTCAACAGGGAAAAATCTGAGAGAATACATTAAACAACAAGTTTAGATTAATATTCAGCAATGAAATAATAATTCATGTAAGAGTTACGTAGAGAATGAAATCTACTATAATCTATGAATTTAACAATCCATCATCAATATTTTATCCTCAGTAACATCAATCAATATTCATCTCAAATCAAATATTCATCTTTACACTACAGCCAAAGATATTCATCGATCTACCATGTTCATCTAAACACTGTTCATCTTTGCACTACTACCAAAGATATTCATTAAGAAATCATTCATCTTTGCACTACTGAGCCAAAGATATTCAAGAATATCATCATTTAGGGTCGAGGATGATGAAAATATTTTAAAAAAACGAATCCGATTGAAACAAAAGAACAAGTATTAAGGATTCGTACTTTGTTTTATCCATGTCCAAAAATACCTCAAAAATAATCATAGTGGAGTAAAATTCAAGAATGATCAAAACATGGATACAATCAAAGCTAGTATCCATAATAGATATTTTGGACAAAAACAAAATTTAATTCTTACGTGAATAAGGCCGTATTCGTGAATAGTCAGTCAGATACGTGAATAAAGTGTCGTGATACGTGAATAGTAACCCGACACCAAAAGTTCCAAATTTGATAAAACTTCAGATCAATATTTGGCATAATGATATTGAAAGAATAACATCATTACTGAAAAAATAACATCCCTTACCTCACAAAGACAGTACTTCTAGTTGAAACACCGGATATAGGCTATGACTTGAACTTGCACCTTATAGCAACACTCAAAGTATACTCACAAGAATACGCTCAATATATCGAGAGAGAAATAGAGAGAAAACTTCAGTTTCTGGTGTGATTTTGAATTCTAACCTAAGCACCCTATTTATAGGAAATTGCTTAGAACACCAAAGCAGAAAATTGAATATAATATTAATATAATTATACAAATTTTCCTTAGTCCACCTTTTGGTCAAAAACACCAGCCACACATGTTAATGATGTCCAAAAAAATACAAAAAATATTTTTCTAACAAAAATAATTTAAACTCCAAAAATCAATTTACACCCGATATACCGAAACTTCAATAATTCACAATAAATAGCTCTTTTATCAGAAAATTCGAATCTCACGGATTTTTATAGGAAATTCAATTCTCTACAACTTTGTAGAAGAAAGTTTTTCCAAATTCCAAACAAAAATTGACCGAAATCCATAAACGGGCGATTTTACATGCTATAATCAAATTTCGGTCAATAATTGTGTCCACCAACACACAAAATATGTGTTAAACATTTAATGCCACAAAAATACTCTTCCTCCTCATATACTCATATATCCCACATTCATTGTAAAAATAATATATTTAAAAGAATTATTTTATCAGAAAAGATAAAATATTAATTTTCAACAAATGTCACATTAAAATTTTTCTCCATCTATATCCTCATAAAATCAATATTTTTCTCATCATATATATCAATAAATAATTATTCGTAAATAATATTACAGAATCACATTATTGACAACCAGGCAGTTCCCAGGAAAGAGGGGGCTTTCCAATAAGGATCTCTCCTTACTAACGCGCAATTAGATGACCAAACCTCTCCTTTGACAGAACTTTCTAGACATTGTCAATAATGTTATCTAATAATATTATTCAGATAATATGAATTATTTCTCCGATAATGGAAAATACTATGTAATGACAATTATTGAAACAACAGCAATATAAAATATCAACGCAGCAATTATTGAATCAATAAAATAAAATACTGAACAGTAATTACTGTAACCATTATTGAGTAGTGCCTTCAATAATTGGTGCAATACCGTGTGTTACTGTGCAACAACGTGTATTACTGTGTTTTAACCACCGGGTATTCCAACAGTATTGACGGTAACAACAACTTATTCTTGTCGTTTTCTTCCTCCAATCGCTTTTCGTTATGGGGCCCACACATGGTTTTGTGCCAGTTGTAATGCGAAAATTCTCGACAGATTGAATATTCCACGACCAAACGAATATTCCCAAAACAACAATGAATATTTTATAACTACTTGTTTATTTGAAATATTTGCGCATTTTACCCATAACTAACCACATTAATCAAATCAACCCTTACTATTTGAAAATGATAATTAGAGAAATTAAATCTTTATTTATAAAAAGTTGGGGTCTTACATATTGAATGTTAATTATTCATGAGATCAATGTTATTTATTGATACATATGATGATGTGTATGATAATAAATGGGATTGATTATGGACTATTGACCAATGTGATTGGATTTTATTTTAGTTGGATGCATGAATGTATGGGTTTTATTAAATGGGGTCTGCGTACCTCGTCTTCTCTAATTTTTTCTTAATGTAAATTCTATCTCTCTCCTATGTACTTCCCCTTGACTGCTGATCAAGGTTTCTATTTATTTTGTAATAGGAATAGTTAGAATTAAATTTTGAAGAATTGGAGAGCAAGGAGAAAGGAGCGCATGAAGACCCATTTGTAATAGAGCCCGGGTTTAAATGTAATTGTTATATTTAAATATTAATTATTTCACCCCTAGGGTTTGACCTTTTGGTTCACTTGGTGGCTCTAGTGAACAAAACTAGAATAAAAGTCCATAATCAATCCGGGTAGAATATAGTATTCTATATGTGCATGCTTATACTATATATATTATATATTATGCAAACATACTTCGCATGTTAATTAATATGACACGTATTTTATATATATATGTGCATGCGCGCTAAACAAGATGAGACAAATTAATAACAAACCCCTCAAATTTTTATATTAAGTCCTAAGCGTTCAAAGATATTTGGAATATTGAACGTCACCTTCTAGCATGATAAAATTAATAGAGTATTAAATATTTAATATGAGTTTGTTGTGTCACCACAAGGCAAGTATTAAATATTTAAGATGTTAATTTATCACATTTGATGCTTATAAAGAAAATTGAACAATATTGTTTTGTTGTGTCACCACAAGGGCGATATTTTTCTTTTTTGAATATATGGAGAGCTAGGTTGGACTTAACTTGGATAATTTTGATTCGGATGTGCCACCACTTGATCAAAATAATCTAAAAGGCAAAATACAAGGAGTTGCATAGTTGATGTAATTGACAAGAGTTGTCTACCTATTTATTTATATATAGTTTGTTGTGTCACCACAAGGCTATATACATTTGAAATGGGATCCTTATTCTCACTAGCATATCTTTAATTAGATATTGTCGAACTATATATATTGAGGGTAATATAGTTTGAAGAAAATAGTGGGAGATACCAATTTAAAACAAGACCTAATTTATTTTGGTAATTAATAAAAGAATGTATGCTAAAATGTTGTTAATTATAAATTCATTTATAGAATTTTACAATGTCTAAATTACTATCATTGCGTAACATATTAGATGCTATTTAACCGGACTGAATTACTCGGATTGGTTAAGGAATTTGAGAATAGTTCTCACGGCTAAAAAACTATCTTATGTCCTTAATACGCCTATCCCTGCAATGGTTGCAGACAATACCTCTGAGGAAGAGATTGCTACTTTTAGAAAGTGGAAAGATGATGCACAGTTGGCTCAATGCATCATGCTCGCATCCATGAGTAACGAGCTTTAGCGTCAGCATAAAACTGTGGATGCTCCTACTATATTCCTGCACATCAAGTAGTTGATGGTGAGGAAAGTAGGACTGATAGATATCAGATATCTAAGGAGCTCTTTTGATCTAGAATGACCAACGACACTACAGTACAGACACATGTCCTAAACATAATCAATTTGATTAATCAATTTGGACAATGAGTTTTGTTATGGATGGAGAGTTGAACCAAGATTTGATCTTGCACTCACTCCCGAACTCCTCTCACAATTGTTGTGAATTTTTCATATGAACAAGCTAGATATCAACCTCGCTGATTTGCTTAACATGTTGAAAAATGTTGAGTCACTTTCCAACCAAGAAAGACCAAGTCTTACTGGTAGGGGCTAAAGGATCTTCTGAAAAGAAGAACGATTCTAAGAAGGTAAATAGAAAAGGCAAAAACAAAGGATAATAAGAACAAAACTAATATGGATAGCAAAGGAGTTTGCTTCCACTGCAATAAGCCTGGACACTGGAAAGAAACTGGAAGAAGCATCTTGCAGAGGCTAACTAAAGAAGCTTAGTGAAGTTTCGGTTACAAATATAATTTTGTTCATAATTTAAAATAAATTTTTTCTTTAAGTCAAGGTTCTACTTGGGTATTGGATACCAACTTTGGTTATCATAAATATAGATTTATGAAGGGACCAAACAGAAGTAGAAAGCTAAACAAATATAAGTAAACCTATGTGTGGGAAATGAAGCAAAGGCTGCTACATTAGCCATAGAAACTTATAGTTTAGCGATGCCTACGGGCAAATCTATTAAGTCAATAAGTTGTTATTGTATTCCAGTTCTTGTTAGAAACATTATTTCCATTTTATTGTTAGACAATAAAATTTTTGGTATTATAATTAAGAACAATTGTTGTTCTATTTATAATAATAATGTTTTGTATAGAACTAGAATATTACTTAATGGATTTTGTATACTTGACTTACGTGAAAAATAATTTTACATATTGAACAAATTAGTATAAGAAAAAGGAGATGATCATTCAAAGAGTTGAATGTTTGTATTTGATGAAATACAATTGTGAATTATTTAAAAGGTTCAAAGAATTCAGAAGTGAAACAAATTGGCAAGGTATTAAGATTTTTTGATTAGATCAAGGAATAAATACTTGTACAACAAGTTTCTAGATCATCTCAAATGGTTTTCTCATAATGGACGCCTCCTGATACGTAATAATTGATTGATGTATCTGAAAGAAAAAATCGTACCTTGTTGGACATGGTGCGGTCCATAATGATTTTACCGACATTCCAGTATCCTTCTGGGATAATGTCCTAGAAATGGCTGCATATCTACGAAAAGGTAACCTCAAAATCCGGCCCCAAGACTCCATAAAAGTTATGGACAGGGAGGATTCCTAATCTTAAGTATGTTAAGATAAGGGGTTATCCAACTTATGTGAAAAAGTTTCAAAGGATAAGCTTGGGACAAGATTTGACAAGTACAGATTTGTGGGACATCCTAAAGTAAGTTTAGGGTATATGTTCTATAATCCTACTTAGCAAAAGGTGTTTGTTGCGAAACACGCTACCTTCTAAGATAAAGGTGTTTATCGTTGAAGGGGCTAGTGGGAGAATTATAGATCTTAAAGAGTTCAATATCCACAAAACACTATAGGTCAAATAAGAGGAACCTGCAGATATACCTATTGTACCACAACCGAATCGTAAATCTAGATTAGTGCCGAAGATACCTGGGAGGTATGGATTCATCATAGATGATGATGATGAGATACGCATCATAGAAGATGATGATCCAGAGTTACATACGATGAGGTAAGAGTTGTAGACACTCAGAGAAATTGATTGAAGCAATCTTCTCAAATATGGAACATTTGTTTTGATGAGACAATCAAAAGAGTTTGATTTTATCAAAAACAAGAATGAACCTAGTGTGTACAAAAGGGTCATTGGGAGCGTCGTGACATTCCTAGTATTATATGTCGATATACTACGGATAAGGAATGACATACCAATGCTACAATCAGTAAAGATAAAGTTGTCTAAACATTCCTCCATGAATGATTTGGGAAGAGTATCTTAATTGGGGATACAAATCTATATAGATAGATTTAAGAGGATGTTCGGCTTAACCCAAGGAACGTATATTCATTTGATGCTAAAGTCATTTAGCATGGCAAACTCCAAGAGATGTCTCATGTTGATGAGTCATGGAGTGTATCTCTATTAATAGTCCCCATAGACTCCTGAAAAGAGAGATTGCATGAGTGACAATCATGTATGCAATGAAATATACGAGACCTGATGTTGATCGGTCATATTCTGGAGAAGTTCACTGTGATACAGTGAAAAACATCTTAAAGTACTTAACCGGCACTAAGGATGTGATCATATTCATGGTGGGTCTTAATTAAAACTAGAGGGCTTAACAGACTCAAGTTTTTCAGACAGACTATGACGACAGAAAATCCACTTTAAGGTAAAGGGTTACCTTAAACGGTGGTGCAGTGAAATTGGAAAGGTTCCAAACAGCAAAGAGTTGCTGGTTTAGTGATAAAGACAAAGTATATAGCTATAAATGAAGCTGCAAGTTGATTGTTTTGATGATAAGTTCATTACAGAACTAGGAATAGTTCCTAAATCTCATCTTGGATCTAAACATGTGTTGTGGCACTTTCATTTGATTATAGGAATCATTGAAAGATGGGAAATTACTATAGAGATAGTGACCTCTCAAGAACAACATTACATATCCATTTACTGAAGCTTATCCAACAGCAAGATAATCGTCACTTAGAGAAGAAGAGTATGAGATACCATGACGATTGGCTTTAGTGCAAGTGGGAGATTGAAAATAGTATGCACACAAGCCAATCATGTTTGATGATAAAGCATATACTTTATAACAATCTTATTCATTTATTAATAATAAGTATCAAAGGCTTTTAATTATCTACATGATACTGTTTTATAATATGTGATAAACCCATAGTTTTAAGCAATTCTTTTAGAATAATGATGATGATCATTCTAATGAGATCTAAATTCTTTGAAAGCTTAAAACTAAAATAGTTCCCAATCGTTGGATTACTAAATTGCGGATTAGTGAATCCGGATAGATTGGTACATACACGCTTTGCTCATTGGATGAGGATGATTGATCTCATGATCATTTGTGTGGAGACACTAAAGCAAGTATGTAGGTGCTTATTAGAGAATAAGTTCACTGAACGTGGCTCGCTAAGGAATACCTAAAGGAGTTTTACTTGCCTGTCAATAGGAATTCCTGTAGTGATAGTAGTACAAGTGATCCTTGGACTTGAGATCATCATAGTATCTTGTATACGATGAGTTATACTTTGACTTATTCCTTAAGACCCTTAGGGTATATCAAAGGGTATGCTTGGGTATAATAAGTTGTACATGGAGATAATGTATGATCAATAAAGAATCTACCACTTCTAGTAAAAGAAGAGATATGTCCTATGTGATTCGATAAATGACAACCCAAAGAGTCCTTGGCAAGCGCGAATGAAATTAAAAAGGTGTTTCTAATTTGCATTATTTGGAGTTGTGCATTTAAGAGTCGAAATACATATAATTAAATAAAATAAGACTTGACAGAAATTCCATGTCTTATATTTAATTGGGACATTGTATGGTGGAAGGATTGAATTATCACAGTAACTATTTACTCAAAGGTTCTTTTATGATTAATGTTGAAATTTATATTATCCGGGAAAGTCGTTGATCGCTAGGGAGGCTTATCCCTATTGTAGAATAAATATTATTTATTTAAATAAATTATTAGTTTAATTTATTTATTTAAATAAGATTAGAATTGTTCTAATTGATTTATTCACAACTGATTTAATATGGAGAACCTAAAGGGTCACACCATAAAAGGAAGAATAATTATTTAAGAAGTTAATGACATAATCGTAATAATAAATTAAGTATATTTAATTTAATCTATGGTGATAGAATAAATTAAATAGCTTAATATTTATTATTTAATATTTTGGAAATATTAAATATAAATTAATAAGAGGAGTCTTATTATTATTATTATTATTATTATTTAATTCTAAAGGAGTTTGGGAATTAATTAATAAAAGTACTCTCAAATATTCCTAATTGGATTAGGAGGAAAATTAGTTAAAGGAGTTTAATTAATTATCCCTAATAAGATTAGGAGCCCCAACTTTTGAATAAAATAAATTTTCTATAATTATCATTTTTGAATATTATGGAATGAATTTAATATAATGTTATAGTTGTGGGTAATATTTACAAATTTTGAAAAGTATGCAAGTTGTCATATTATATTCGATTGGTGGGAAATATTCTTTTTGTCGGGGAATATTAAATGCGATGGTACAATCATTGGTGGACCCCACAAGAATTATTATTCGGATTAAGAAAGCGACAAAAATATTTTATTGAAATAACGACGGAAGTTTTTGGTTGATCTTGTTGAACTACTCGGTAGTAAAAGAAATGCGATGTCGTGTGGTGGTTGTATAGTAGCACGATATTGATTATTGATGCTTATGTGAGAAGTCTTTCGGTTTGATTCAATTATTGTCGATATTTTATATGATGATGAAGTTTTGTTTTATTATATTATTATTAACGTAATAAAAGCGAAACATCTTTTATATAAAATAGAATACTTTTATAAAGTTATTTCGTTTTATTAGGCTAATAGTAAAATCTTTTTATATAAAAGCAGAATACTTTTTATAAAGTTATTTATTTTTTATTTGATAATAATAGAATATATTATATTTTATTATGTATAGTGTTGTATATAGTGTTTTGCATAGTATTTTTTTTAATAAATTTTTTCATTTTATTAGATTATAAATAGAATATATTATATTTTATTTAAAAGATTTTTGCTTTAAATATGGACCGTCAGATTAAAGTAAATCAATACTGACCTTTCATGGATTAATTCTTATGCATTCCATTTTTCCTATAAATAGAAGCTCATTCCTTCATTATTTTCTTACGAATTCTTTGAACTCTAGAGAGAAACTATATAGAGAGACTATAGAGAGAAGAAGAAAAGTTTTCTGCTACTTCACTTACTCTTATATCAAGTATTTTTTATGGTAAGGGATATTATTCTTTTGTATTCATGAAGAGAACTTACATTATTCCATTCCTTATTATTACATTGGAATAACTTTGTATCTGTGAATACCCTATACTTGGTGACATTCTTTATTATTATTACATCTTTATTATTACGTTGGAACATCCGTATGCATGCTTACGCGCTTTTGGGACTGGTTTCCGTCTTTATTATTCTATCTTTATTATTATTACATTTGGAACATCACATGCATGCATGTTTTCTGGGACTGGTTCCATCTTTATTATTGTCTTTATTATTACATTTGGAATATCACATGCGTGTGTTTTACAGGACACACGGGTTCCGTCTTTATTATTACATTGGAATAACTTTTGTCATGCAAAGTACCGCATGCATGGTGATTTATGTTGTTATTCCATTCTTTATTATTCCGTTGGAACATCTGCTTCGGTGTGATTTTCACGACTGGTTAGATTATTATTATTACATTGGAATAACTTTATCATGCAATCTACTTGCATGCATGGTGATTTCTTTTGTTATTCCATTCCTTATTATTCTCGGTTGGTTAAAATTTTGACTTCTATACTCCATGAAATTAGTGGAATATCCTTGATATTTGCGCTTCATCGATATCTTTTCATGGAAATATTCTTACGAGCATTCTTGAATTTTACTTTATAAAGAAGTATCATGTTGACAATTTGGGCGTTATTAGTTCTGAATAACTTAATTCTTGAACTTGTTTTATTGAATTCTTATATCATTGTCATCATCCTCATGTTTATATTTTTTTGAAAGTCATCTATATGGCTGTAGTGCATAGATGGACTTGGTATGATTATGACCGAGGATTATTCGATTGTAATCATTAGTAGTAATGTTACAAATGATGTGGTAAAAGTCCTTATTGGCCCGTAGTGCATTGATGGACAGTTGTTGGCATGATCATGACCATTGATGAATAAACAAATATCCTTGGCTCGTAGTGCATGGAATTTGTGGTTGTGACCCTAATGAATATCCTTGGCCGTAGTGCAGGGATGATGCGGATTATTTATTAAGCTGAGTCTCAGCGATAAAAGTGATGAAAAACATTTTAAATCATAAAAGATAGTAGATTTTATTCTCTACTTGACTCTTTTAATGGATTGCTTGATCATGCAGATTAAACTTGATGTCTATTGTATTTTATCGGTTTAACATTGTTGGAGGCTAATGATAATTTATTTTGCATTATCTTAGTCATAATATTTCTTCTTTGGGCTAGTTGAGCTCACCCTTTCTTTCACTGTTCTCTTCAGGAAATGAGAACGTAGCTGGGACTAGTCGGGGAACGGAGTGATGGTCAGAGATGGTGTCTTAGTAGTCCTCACTATTCTATAAAATAGTGTGATAATAAATGTAATGAGGACTCTATTTGAGAATGGATATTGTCTAGAAGACAATATTTGTATTTAAACTCACGACATATGTTTTGTCGTATTATACATTTGTTGTATTATTAGTTTGTATTTGAATTTTGTACCATGTATTTGGCGACTCAAGATGGGTGATGTATACCTATTTTGGGGGCGTCACAATTGGTATCAAAGCTTGAGGATATGATCCTGGCTAAGATGTGAGGCAAGAACTAGGAGGGGAGGCGGGGAATTCCTTTGCTAGTATGACCTACCTAAGTTTATTTGATATTTAATTGGTCGGTCGAGGAGTATAGGGATAATATGTGATATGATAATTAACCCTTGTTTTGTGGCGGTGTTTGAAAATGGCATCAGAGAATGTTGAGAACATCAATGGAGCCACGAGGAGACCGTTGAGTCTCCACGGATCGATAATCGAGGATAATGTGCATCGGGAGGCGACATTCCTCAAAAACAACAACATGACCAAATGATGAGCGATGGAATGTTCGGAGGCTTTATGCAATTCATGCAACATCGGTGAGAAGCGGCTCTGCATACAAAATACGAGGTGGAAATCACTGGCAACTCTCGGATGGTCACCGCATGAAGTAGTTTAAGGAGGCTGGGACCACCGGAGTTTTTTTTGGAAGCCAAAACCACTTAAAAGGAGGCGTGGATAAAGCAGATCAACAAGATATTTGATGTCTTGGGATGCTCGAGGAGCAAAAGGTTCCCTTTGCACCTTCATGTTGCGTGCGAGGCTGATTCTTGGTGGGAATCTAAAAGCGTACTCAACTGCCGCCTTTGAAGATGTCTTGGGAGAAGTTCGAGGAACTATTCAACGACAAGTACTTTCTCGAAAGTATTCGTCACATGAAAGAGGTAGAGTTCATCAAGTTAGAACAAAACAACATGACCATATTGCAGTACGAAGCCAAGTTTGCCGAGTTGTCCCGGTTTGCGTCCCATTTGGTTGATAATGAAGAGAGAATGACGCGAATGTTTTTAAGAGGTTTGAAACACGAGAGATCGTCGATATCTTATCTCTCATAAAGCGTGTTTGTATTAGGATGTTGTATAATAGGGCTCGATTACTTGAGCGCGATAATGAGTTAAACCAACCAAATGAGAGCAGCCGACAAAATGATAATACTAGTGAGAGCAGTCATCAAAGCGGTGACAACAAGCGTGGAGGAAATCAACATTCCAGAAATGGTAACCACTTGATGGTAATCATGGGCAAAATAATAAGAATGGACATTTCAAGAAAAGGAGATTCAACAATGATGGAAAACGTCAACATCATTTTTTTATCGTTAAGGAAGGAAGGAAGCGACCACCTATCATATGCTTCAAGTGTGGAGGAGAGGGACACATCGGTCCCTGTATGCGATGCCATCAAAGCATGTTACAATTGTGGAAGAGAAGGTCACTGGCCCAATTTTATCGTGCAGCAATAGAAGACAAGTCCAATTTGGGATGGAGGCATCAAAGGTCGTCGAGAAAAAGTCAAAAGCCGGTAGTCTGAGGAGGCGTTTGTTGTGACCTCCCGAAAGCAAGGAACGAGCGAGGTCATCACGGGTAAGCTTATCATAAACTCTAGCGAAGTTTATACCTTATTTGATACCGGTTCTACCCATTCTTTTATTTCTCCTACTTGCGCTCAACGTTTAAATTTGACTCCGGAGAAATTGGACTTTGACTTATCTGTTGAAACTCCATTGGGAGAAACCTTCATTACATCCACGGTTTATAAGTCTTGTTTGGTTCAAATCGGTACCCTCACATTACCTGTCGATCTTATTTCATTGAAAATACTTGCATTTGACGTAATTCTAGGGATTGATTGGTTAACTACTCATCATGCAAAAATTGATTGTTTTCGTAAGGTTGTTAGCTTTCATATTCCTAATCAACCTATTATGCGAATTCAAACAACCAAACCATTAAAATCAATCACTTTGTCATCTCAAGCCATAAAAGCTATTCGTTTATTAAAAAATGGATGTCAAGCTTTCTTAGCTCATATCACGGATCTAAACAAAAATCGTCGGTTTTGAATGATATTTCTATTGTTAATGAATTTTACGGCGTATTCACTGAAGAACTTCTGGCCTACCCGAGGCGTGAAATTGAATTTTGTATCGACCTTGAACCGGTACAAACCCATTTTCAAAGCCCCATATCGAATGGCTCTATTGAACTTGAGGAGTTAAAGACCAAGCTGCGAGGAATTGTTAGACATTGGCTTTATTTCGTCTAGTACTTCTCCTTGGGGTGCTCTGTTCTATTCGTGAAGAAGAAAGATGGGAGTATGCGACTTTGTATTGATTATCGGGAGTTGAATCATGTCACCATCAAAAATAGGTACCCATTGCCGCGTATTGATGACTGTTTGACCCGGTTGCAAGGAGCCAAATTCTTTTCAAAGATTGATCTTCGTTAGGATATCACCGATTGAAGATTAGAGCCGATGACATTCAAAGGCGGCTTTTCGGAACTCGATGCGGGCATTATGAATTCCTAGTCATGTCTTTTGGATTGACTAATGCTCTCTTTGCCTTCATGGATATGATGAGCCAAGTATTCAAGGAATATTTGGATCACTTTGTGGTCGTCTTTATTGATGACATCCTTATTTATTCCAAAAGCCGTGAAGATCATGAGCAACACTTGAAATTTGATACTCAAAAGCTTCGTGAATATAAGCTTTATGCCAAGTTGAAGAAATGCGAGTTACGGCTTGAGGAAGTAGCATTTCTTGGGCACGTGGTATCAAGTCATGGAATATCATTGACCCGGCCAAAGATTGAAGCTATTCAAATTGGGAGCAACCTAAATCGATGGCCGAAATCGTAGCTTTCTCGGTTTATTTGGTTATTATCGGAGATTCGTGGAAGGATTTTCTCGAATCGCTACTCCACTAACTTTCGGTGACTCGGAAAGATACAAAGTTCGGTTGGAGGCGAGGAATGTGAGAAGAGTTTTCAAGAACTCAAGAGGAGACTCATTTATTTTTGTTACGACAATACCATCGGTTCGGAGGATTTGTCATCTCTGGTGATGCTTGGGAAAAGGGTTAGGATGTGTTCTCATGCAACATGGGAAAGTCATTTATGCCTCACGACAACTCAAAGAATATGAGAGGAATTATCCTACTCATGATCTAGAGTTGGCGGTTGTTGTCTTCGCACTAAAGATTTGGAGGCATTACTTGTATGGGGAGAAAGTGGAAATCTTCTACGGATCATAAAAGCCTCAAATATTTCTTCACTCAAAAGGAACTCAACATCACGACAACGGCGTTGGCTTGAGCTATTGAAAGATTATGATCATACCATCAATACCATCTGGAAAAGCAAGCGTGGTAGGTGGCGCATTGAGTAGAAGATCATATCTTGAATGCGAGTGCGATATTGTCAACGCAAAGGCCCATTTTGTATGACTTGCAAAGGATGGAGATAGAGATAAAGACTCGAGGGACCCACGTGATGATGGCGAATATCTGAGAGTAACCAACTTTAATTGATAAAGTTAAAAATTTGCTCAAAACTCTGGACTGGGTGATGCGTCATATGAGGAAGAAAGTGCAAGAAGGTCTTATCTTAGGAAGCAAAATCGATGATGAAGGAATACTTGAGTCAACTCCGGACTTTGTGTTCTAACGACCACGATTTAAAGTATAAAATCATGATGGGCGCACAACACACCGTTTGTAATCCATCACTGGGAGTACCAAAATGTATCGTGATCTTCGTCATACATTTTGGTGGAAGCAATATGAAGAGAGAGAGATAGCGTTGTTTATCTCAAGGTGTCTAACTTGTCAGCGAGTCAAGGCGGACATCAAGTACCAAAAGGTCCATTGCAACCACTTGAAATTCAGAATGGAAGTGGGAGCACATTACCATGGATTTTCGATTCTTGGTCTTCCCAAGGTTTCTCAAGGCATTGATGCAATTTGGGTCATTGTTGATAGATTGACCAAGTCTGCTCATTTCTTACCAATATGAGAAACTTATACACTTGAGCGTCTTGCTCGTATGTACATAAATGAGATTGTAAAAGGCGCATGGTATGCGGTATCCATAGTTTACGATCGAGACCCAAGATTCACTTCACGATTTTGGGTTAGTTTGCAAAAAGCTATGGGCGCGGATTTACGATTTAGTTTGGCATATCATCCTCGAGGCGGACGGACAATCGGAGAGGACTATTCAAACTCTGGAAGATTTATTAAGACTACTGTGTCCTTGATTTCAAGGGAAGTTGGGACAAGTTCTTTACCGTTGGTGGAGTTTTCCTACAACAACGGTTATCAAGCAAGCATTGGCATGGCTCCATTCGAGGCGTTGTATGGAAGAAAGTGTCGTTCTCGGTATCTTTGGGATGAGGTGGGTGAAGCAACGTTGTTGGGATCGGAGTTGATGCGTATGACTACGGAAAAGATTCAAACGATCCAAACAACGTATAAAAACCTCACAAGATCGACAAAAAGAGTTATCTTGATCTTCATCGAAAGGGCGTGGAATTTGATATAGGAGATCATGTGTTGTTACGTGTTGCTCCATGGAAAGGGTTACGAGATTTGGAAGAGAGGAAAGCTTAATCCTCGATTCATTGGCCCATTTTAATCCTCGATCGAGTAGGAGCTATGGCTTATAGACTCGCTTACCACCAAGTATGTCTCGTGTTCATAGCGTTTTTCACATATCCATGTTACGTAAATATGTGGAAGACCCGAACCACATTATTGAGTTAGAAGCCGGATGAAATAGCGGAAGATTTAACGTGTTGAAGAGGTTCTGTTCAAATCTTGGATAAGAAGGAACATATTCTACGCTCCAAGGTTATACCTCAAGTCAAAGTTTTGTGGAGAAACCACGATGTTGAGAAATGACACGGGAGTTAGAATCTGAAATGAAATCAAGGTATCCTTACCTCTTGATATACCGTGTCGTACCCTAATTTCGAGGAAAAATTTCTTAAGAAGGGAGGTTGTAAGACCCCAACTTTTTGAATAAAATGAATTTTCTATAATTATCATTTTTGAATATTATGGAATGAATTTAATATAATGTTATAGTTGTGGGTAATATTTACAAATTTTGCAAAAAGTATGCAAGTTGTCATATATATATTAGATTGGTGGGAAATATTCTTTTTTTGTGGGGAATATTAAATGCGGCGGTACAATCATTAGTGGACCCCACAGCGAAATTATTATCGGATTGAGAAAACGACAAAAATATTTTATTGAAATAACGGCGGAAGTTTTACCGTTGATACTGTTGAACTACTCGGTAGTAAAAGTACAGTAATACGTGTGGTTGCATAGTAGCACACGGTATTGATTATTGATGTTTATGTGAGAAGTCGCTCAGTTTGATTCAATTATTATCGATATTTTATATGATGATGAAGTTTTGTTTTATTCGTATTATTAACGTAATAAAACAGAAACATCTTTTTATATAAAACAGAATACTTTTATAAAGTTATTCGTTTTATTAGGCTAATAGTAAAATATTTTTTATATAAAGCGAGAATACTTTTATAAAGTTATTATTTTATTAAATAATAATAGATTATATTATATTTTATTCATAGTATTTGCATATAGTGTTTTGCATAGTAAAATCTTTTTATAAAGTTTTTTATTTTATTAGATTATAAATAGAATATATTATATTTTATTTAAAAGATTTTGCTTTAAATGGAATAGTCAGATTAAAGTAAATAAATCAATACTGGACCGATTCATGGATTAATTCTTATGCATTCCATTTTCCTATAAATAGAAGCTCATTCCTTCATTATTTTCTTACGAATTCTTTGAACTCTAGAGAGAAACTATAGAGAGAGACTATAGAGAGAGAAGAAAAGTTTTACTTTTACTTTCTTTACTCTTATATCAAGTATTATTTTTACGGTAAGGATATTATTCTTTTGTATTCATGAAGAGAACTTTATTATTCCATTCCTTATTATTACATTGGAATAACTTTTGTATCTGTGAATACCATATACTTGGTGACATTCTTCTATTATTACATCTTTATTATTAGTTGGAACATCATATATGCTTTCTGTAGGACACTTGGGAATCTTTATTATGGTTCTTTATTATTAGAATATCACATCTTTATTATTACAGGACATTGGAACATTTATTAATATCATCTATATTTTTACTTTGGGACACTGGTTCCATCTTTATTATTACTTAAATCTTTATTATTTTGTTGGAATATCACATGCATGTGTTTTACAGGACTGGATTGGTTTTATTATTTTATTATTATTACATTGGAATAACCTGTCTATCTGAATTACCGCATGCATGGTGATTTACATTGTTATTCCATTCTTTATTATTACTATTGGAACATCTGTCGGTGTGATTTTCACGACTTGGTTCCGTTATTATTATTTACATTGGAATAACTTTGTTATCTGAAATACGCATGCATGGTGATTTCTTTTGTTATTCCATTCCTTATTATTCTCGGTTGGTTAAAATTTTGACTTCTATACTCCATGAAATTAGTGGAATATCCTTGATATTTGCGCTTCATCGATATCTTTTCATGGAAATATTCTTTGAGCATTCTTGAATTTTACTTTACAAAAAGTATCATGTTGACAATTTGGGCGTTATTTAGTTCTGAATAACTTAATTCTTGAACTTGTTTTATTGAATTCTTATATCATTGTCATCATCCTCATGTTTATATTTTTTTGAAAGTCATACGTGGCTGTAGTGCATAAATGGACTTGGTATGATTATGACCGAGGATTATTCGATGTAATCATGGTAGTAATAATTACAAATGATGTGGTAAAAGTCCTCATTGGCCCGTAGTGCATTGATGGACAATTGTTGGCATGATCATGACCATTGATGAATACATAAATATCCTTGGCGCGCGTAGTGCATGGAATTTGTAGTCGTGACCTAATGAATATCCTTGGTAGTAGTGCGGGGATGATGTGGATTATTTATTAAGTTGAGTCTCGGCGATAAAAGTGATGAAAAACTTTTAAATCATAAAAGATAGTAGATTTTATTCTCTACTTGACTCTTTTAATGGATTTCTTGATCGCTATGATTAAACTTGATGTCTATTGTATTTTATCGGTTTAACATTGTTGGAGGCTAATGATAATTTATTTTGCATTATCTTAGTCATAATATTTCTTCTTTGGGCTAGTTGAGCTCACCCTTTCTTTCTTTATTCTCTTGAGGAAATGAGAGCGTAGTTGGGACTAGTCGGGGAGCGGAGTGATGGTCCGAGATGGTGTCTTAGTAGTCCTCACTATTCTATAAAATAGTGTGATAATAAATGTAATGAGGACTCTATTTGAATGGAATGGATATTATCTAGAAGACAATATATTGTTTATTTAAACTCATGTATTGATATGATTGATGTATAACTATTTTGGGGCATCACATTTGATATATGTATTATTAGTTTGTATTTGAATTTTTTACCATGTATTTGGCGACTCAAGATGGGTGATGTATACCTATTTTTACACTCATCCTTAACTTAGCTCTCTCCCCTTCTCACTTAATATTGACTGGAAATCACGAAATTATGGGCAAGAGAATGCTAGTTGTTGCCTCTACCCTAGATTTTTCGCTCAGTTATGGAAATAAAAGTAAGGCTTTTAATTTTTCCATGACCCATTTCAATCATCTTATAATCTGCTTCTTTTTCTTCCTCAGCCACTAATTTTGGTCATATATATCTACTGCGTTCTTGTCGTTTCACTTTTAGTTTTTGCTAAGGTAACCAATTTGCTTCTTCATTATCCTTTTTCCTTTTTCTGTTTCACTTTTCCTTTAAAGTTGTGATGGTTATGACGGGGTTTTGCACAAATTTCTTTGTGTTTTCGAATGTTGCCTACAAAGTGTTTATTAAATGTCTAAGAGTGATGGTTTTTTAAAATTTGTCTGTCAATGCCTATAGCTACCATCGAAAAGTGACCATTTAAGATATAGTATGACTTGCGTGTCCTCTGCAGCATATGGAAAGAGTGAGTTGTTGTTAGTTTAGCTGGCTTTTTATTTTTAAAACTTGTTTTGTTGAGCTCACTATAAAAAAATGGGGCTTCAGCAACAACCGATTTTCGTTGCTAAAGGTGCCAAATTTAGATTTGCAAAAGGTTTTGGTAGCGACTTTCTTCATCATTCGTCTTTTCGTTCTTGTAATAAGCATTGCTAATTGTTCCGTAACAAACGTATTTTTTTCGTTGCCAAAAGTAATACATTTTGCAACGAAATTTGGCTTTCGTACAGAGACATTGATCCTTTACCAACAAAATGTATTATTGCAGAATAATTAAATTTTTGTTGCTAAAAAGACCATTTCGTTGCAAAAGCCTTCTAATTGGCAACGAAATGACTCTTTTTTTTTTTGCAATGACCATGCATTTTCGTTGCATTTGACACCATTTTGCAACGACATTTTCGATTCGAGAAATTATGAAAATTGTTGCCTAAGCTTTCTTTTCGTTCTTGAATGTAAACTTTTAGCAACGATTTTCGCCATCTTGATTATATTATTTGGCGACATTACATTTGAATCCAAGAAGCGAGAATGTTTGTTGCTGGTTATTTTTCAATAGCAACGAAAGTCTTCGATTAGCAACGACATTATATGTTGCCATTTCTTTATATGTGCAATGAAAGTTGATATGATTTGCAACGAAAAAAATGTTGCCTTTTATTTTAGTATTAGCAACAATATCTCTCTCCGTTATTATTAGGTTAATTTTTCGTTTGCCAAATATTATATTTTTAATGTCATTAGCAACAAAAATTTGTTGCTAAATGTATAAAAATTGTTGCTATATTAAAACTTGTTCAATGCTTTTAGTAACGAAATATATTGTTGCCAAATCAAAATTTGACATTCTTTTTGTGTACTGGTGGCTCAATGTCCCCATAGCAAATAATGGCAAAAATACAAAAAACTAAAATATTATTAACTTAATAAAATCATCCACTACATAATCATTCATTATCTTTATAATTAACCATCTAAATCTACCACAGTTCTTCAATCAAAGTATATATCTACATATATAGAGAGAGTACACTTCATAATTTCGTCCCTTGTCTTCCGTAAACGTAGCACAAAAATTTGATACCCAGTATTGTAAGGCAGGTCATAGAAGCAGTTTTCCTGCACATATTTAAAAATAATAATAAGTTAGAAAAATGAAGCAAATAGGTCACCAGAGGCACTTAGTGCCAAAATCAATACACAAAGACAATAGAGTTGCTCACATTGGTACTAATGTACAAGTATTGCTCATAAGCAAAAAAAGACAAATAGACAATCACAATATCATTTGCTACAAATCCAAATAGAAAAAGAACCTTTAGTGCGACTATATGATTGCTCTGTTACAAGAAAAAATTGAAATCTTAATCGGCCATTTCATGAATTAATTTCGATGAAGCATAGTGGTAAACATATTTTACATTACAAGACTTGTAGATTATTATTATATGTTGACCTCAAGTCAGAATTCAGTCACAATCAACAACCACAAGCATCACACAATCTTAAATACCATCACACAATCTTAAATAAGAATGTTTATAGAAAGGACAATTATGGAAAAGTTGAGGCTATTAGTCAATGTGGAAAAACTTTTCTTGAGACGACAAATTTCCATACAGTATATGCCCCAAAGATGCTAGCTATAATCACAGACATCATAGATTTATTTACCAAGAATCCAACATGTTGCAGCAAACATTGGAAAGACACATTTATTGATAACTTGGGAATTTTTAAGTGGTAAGGGCAGAACATACCCAGGTCAGCGAGATAAGTTTCTCCCCTTCATAATTGGGTCCTACAAGAATAGTCCCTGATGAAGAATAGTCCCTGAGGGTTGGTATGGTCACATCTTAAATGTCGACCATCTCTCATTTTGATCATGGAACCATCAGAACTGCTCTTCACCTCAACTATATTGAAAAACAGATGAAACACATAAATAGATTATATGGTATTTTGCATATACTTCATATATTAAACCGAGAAGGTACAACTACTACAAATAGACTAATAGATCATCCTTAGCTTAAATCTGACTAAAAATATCAGTTCAGATCATTAGAAGGAAACAACATGATCATTTAGTAGGCAACTTCTCTTTTTCACCCTTATTTTTTTAATAAGTGGTTAATTTGAACAAGACTTGGTAATTATAATGTCTCGAAAGAAAAATTGATAATGATATTCCTTCAGATGCCTAAACTTCTACACTAGTTGTAAGACCCCAACTTTTATGAATAAAGAATAATTTTCTCGAAATATATTTTTGAATATTATGGTGTGGATTTGATATAATGTTATAGTTGTAGGTAATATTTACAAATTTTGCAAAGTAAGCAAGTGGTTATATAATATTCAATTGGTCGGGGAATATTCGTTTTAACAGGGAATATTAAATACGATGGCACAATCATTGATGGACCCCTATTAATTCAAGTATTGTCGTAATTAGAAAAGCGACATAATTATCTTTTATAAAAATAACAGTGCGGAAATTTTTACCGTTAAACTGTTGAACTACCCCGTAGTAAAAGTACGATAATATCGCATTGGTTGCATAGTAGCACACGATATTGATTATTGATGCTTACGTGAGAAGTCACTCAGTTATACTCAATTATTACTCACGAGAATTGTTGCATCATATCTCTCATATTATTGATTCGATTATTGTCACAAAGATTATCATCGCATTATATGATATATTATTAAATCAATAATTGAGGCGACAAAGTTATTCATATTATTAAATTGCAATATTTACAATGTCTAAAAGTTACATCGAGGAGAGGTTTGATCATCTAATTGCTGCTACCAATAAGGAGAAATCCTTATCGGAAAGCCCCTCTTTCCTAAGTAACGACACGGTTGTTAAATATTGTGAGTTATAATATTAATGATGAATAAGTTCGTGTTGATTAAAGATGAAATTGATAGTTCCATTGTGTTGGAATTATTAGTGTTAGTGGATATCGACATTTATTTCGATATTAATTGATGTCTGGAAGTTATCTTGACCGATTGGGTAATTAATCTTGGATAAATGAGCAATTAATTGCTATTAATTCACATGATTATAACTATTTGTTCACATGTGTGTACTATTGATTCACATTCTTGTACTATTAAGGGAGTTGATGCAAGATTGATAATACTTGCATGACTAAGTTAAAAATGGAGGTATAGATGGAGGTACTATACTGTAATTCGTATTTTCACATGATTATAACTATTGATTCACATGATTGAACTATTGATTAACATTATTTACTATTAGGGAAGGTGGTGCAAGTTTGATAATACTTGCAGGACTAAATTAAAAATGAAAGAAAATGTAAAACCCCAACTTATTATAAATAAAATTGAATTTTCTCTATTTATTATCTTGAAATAGTAAGGAGTTAATTTGATATAATATTTTGGTTATGAGTGAAATGTGCAAATTTTACAAAATAAGCAAGTGGTTATAAAATATTCCTTTTTTGTCGGGAATATTCGTTTGGTCGTGAAATATTCTTTTTTTTGGGAATATGCATTTAATCACCTTGTCATAAAGTGGGCCCCATAACATGATAATTGTCGTATGAAAAAAACGACAAAGTATGAGTTTTTATAATTAACGGTGTAATAGTTACGCTATTAACCTTTGTTGGAATACCGGTAGTTAAAATACGATGTACGCGTTACGTAAAAGCATACTGCGGTATTGCACATATAGATAGTTGAATTATTGATTCTTACGTGAAAGGCACTACTCAATAATTATTACGATGATTAGTTACTCTTAAATATTTTATTTTATTGATTCAATAATTGTTGCGTTGATAGTTTATATTATTGTTGTTTTAATAATTGTCACTGCACAGTATTTCCCATTATCAAATCAATAATTCATATTATTTGAATAATATTATTAGATAGCATTATTGGCAATGTCTAGAAAGTTCTGTCAAGGAGAGGTTTGGTCATCTAATTTAATAAGCGCTTGATGAAGGAGAAATCCTTATCGGAAATCCCCTCTTTCACAGGAGCAGCTTTGGTTGTCATAATTATGATTCTGTAATATTATTTGTGAATAATTAATTATTGATTTATATGATAAGGAAATATTTATTTTATATAAATGATGAATTTATTTATTTTATGTGATTATAATTGAAGGAGTTAATGTTGAGGTGTTTTATCTGTATTTTGTCGGAATGGAGGTATTAAAAATCAAATCAGTATTTTTACGATATATTGCGTGAGTTATAATTTTAAATCTGACAGTTGGATCGTTGTGATTTTTGGATATGTTATACATATATAAGTTAGGTATATGTCCACAAATTTTGAACCGTTAAAATGAGCGAATGATTTGTTATGAATTTTAAGAGGTATTTGCTTGGAAATTAGGGTTATAAATGATTTTGGTGAAAAATTCTAGAATTGAGTGGGCCCCACTTTTGGTTGGTGAGAAATATGCTCAAATTGAATTTCAAATGTGGTGGGTGGCAATAGTAGCAGGTAAAGCCATCAGGGGAGCAGAGTTCAAGTGCCTTTGCGTCTTTAATTTTTTTCTATAAATAGAGGGATAAGTTAGAATTGAAAATCACACCAGAAACAAAGTTTTCTCTCTTTCCCTCTTTATATTATCGAGCGTATTCTTATGAGTATTTTGATACATGAGTGTTGCTATACGGTGCAAGTTTCTTCAGCACTATATCTAGTATTCCAGTCAGAAGTATGGTTATTTTGAGGTAAGGAATGTTATTCTCTTCATATATGATATTATTTCTTTCAATATCATTATGCCGAAGTATTGATCTGAACTTTTAATCAAATTTGGAACTTGTTGTGTCGGGATTACTATTCACGTATACGACACTATTCACAAATACGGCACTATTTACCAAAAAATAAAATTTTCTCTTTTTCTTCCAGATGTCTTTTATGGTTACTATCTTTGATTGTATCCATGTTTTGATCTTTATTTTTGAATTCTACTTCACACTTGGTTATTATGGAGTATTATTGAATTTGGATGAACCGAAATACGAATCCCTAATATTTGTCCTTCTGTTTCACTGGATTCGTTCTCTAAAATGTTTTTCATCATCCTCAGTCCTTAATGGTGATAATTGATGAATATCTTTGGCCTGTAGTGCAAAGATGAATGATTACCTGATGAATATCTTTGGCCCGTAGTGCAAAGATGAACAGGTGTTGAGATGAACATGACCAACTGGTGATACAAATGAATATCTTTGGCCCGTAGTGCAAAGATGTATATTGATTGATGTTATAGGGATAAAATATTGATGATGGACTTTTAAATTCATAGATGATAGTAGATTTCATTCTCTACTTAACTCTTCTAATGAATTGTTGTTTCATTAGGTTGTTGATCTAAAACTTGTTGTCTATTGTATTCTATCAGATTTTTCCCTGTTGAAGACTAAGAATAATTTTTTGTATATTATCTTAGTCATAATGTTCTTTACTGGGCTAGTTGAGCTCACCCTTTTTTTTTGTTTCATTTTTCTTCTCAGGAGGTGAGAGTTTAGCAGGGACTATCCGGGGTATGGAGTGATGACTCAAGATAGCTGTTTTAGTAGTCCTCACTATTTTGTAAAATAGTGCATCAATAATTGTAATGAGGACTTTATTTAGGTGTGGATATTGTCTAGAAGATAATATTGTATTTAAACTCACAGTATGTGTTATCGTATTTTGCACGACAATTGTATTAATAAAGTTGTAGTTGTTTTTATGTACCATGTATTTGGCGACTCGGAATGGGTAATGTATACCTATTTTGGGGGCGTCACAGTTGGTATCAGAGCTTAGGGATATAGTCTCTGTCGGAGATCGGGGAATAAAACTAGGAGGGGAGAGATGAGTAAATCCTTCGCTAGTGTGTCCTACCTAAGCTTATTTGTTGGTCGGTCATAATATAGGGATATTATGTTATATGTTAATTTGTTTATTTAACCCCTGTTTTATGGCAGTTTTTAAGAATGACAGCTGAGAACGTTAAAAATGGAGTCTATGAGACTGTGGAACAACCTTTGATTACCAACCAAGAGAACGTGCAACAGGAAGGCAATATTCCTCCTGTAAACAACCCTACCGAGCAAACGATGAATGATGCGATGTTTAGAAGCTTCTTTCAGTTTATGCAAAATCAGACGAAGGAGACTCGTGTACAAAATACGGGTGGAAATGATAGCAACGCTACGGATGCATCACAATGACCAAGCAATTCAAGGAGTTGGGACCACGATTTATTGGGAAAGCCGATCCGATTAAAGCGAAACATGGGTTAAGCAAATGACCAAGATATTCGATGTCTTCACGATGCGGAGGAAATGTAAGGTTCCATTCGCCACCTTTATGTTACCGTGATGAGGCGATTCTTTGGTGGGAATGCGTGAAGGCGTACTCTACCAATGATTGCACTCAACATGTCTTGGGAAAAATTTCAGAATGTTCAATGACAAGTACTTTCCTGAAAGTATTCGTCATATGAAGGAGGTAGTGTTTATTAGACTAGAACAGAACAACATGACGGTGTCTTAGTACGAGGCAAAGTTCGCGGAGTTATCCAGGTTTGCACTTCATTTGGTAAAAAATGAGGAACGTATGACGCGGATGTTTCTGAGAGGTCTAAAACCCGAGATTCGACAATATCTTATCTCTCATAAATTTTCTTTATATTCAGATGTTGTAAACAGGGCTCAATTATTAGAGCGTGATAATGAGTATGTTCAACCGAGGGACCACAACCAGGGTAATACCGGTGACAACAGTCATCGGAGCGATGATAACCAGCGAGGAGGGAAGAATACGGACAAAAGCGGTAACCACTCGGGTGCAAATCGTGGCCATGACAATAGAAGAGGTGAGTCAAGTGGAAATTTTAAAAAGAGGAGATTTAACAATGACGGGAAGACATCAGCAGCAGCACCAACACCAACAACAAATTCTAGGGGAGGAGAACGACCACCAGTTAGATGTTACAGATGCGGAGAAGAGGGACACATAAGTCCAAACTGTTCACAACCCTCCAAGGTGTGTTTCAATTATGAAAAAGATGGTCACATAGCCCGATTTTGTCCGGTAGCGAAGTCAAGTCCAACTGGGACGGCGACACCAAAGGCGACTACGGACAAAATAAAGTTGGTGGGTCAAGGAAGGGCGTTTTTCGTGAGTGGCCAAAACGCGAGAAACCCGAACGAGGTGATCACGGGTAAGCTAATCTTGAACTCTTGCGAAGTTTATACCTTACTAGATACCGGTTCTACCCATTCTTTTATCTCTCCTGCTTGTGCTCAATGTTTAAACTAAACTCCGAAGAAATTGGACTTTAACTTATCTATTGAAACTCCGTTAGGTGAAACCTTTGTTATATCTACAATTTATAAATCTTGCTTGATCCAAGTTGGCACAATCACATTACCTATTGATCTTATCTCTTTAAAGATACTTGTATTTGATGTGATTTTAGGGATTGATTGGTTAACCACTCATCATGCCAAAATTGATTATTTTCGTAAGGTTGTTAGTTTTCATATTCCTAACCAACCTGTTATACGAATTCAAGCAACTAAACCACTAAAATTAGTCACTGTCATATCAAGCCATAAAGCTATTCGTTTATTGAAAAACGGATGTCAAGCTTTCTTAGCCCATATTATGGACTTGAACAAAAACACGTCAGATTTGAATAATATTCCTGTTGTTAGTGAATTTCCTGATGTATTTCCTGAAGAACTTCCTGGTCTACCCCTAACGTGAAGTTGAATTCTTTATTGATCTTGAACCAAGGCACAAAGCCCATTTCAAAACCCCATATCGAATGGCTCTATTGAACTTGAGGAGTTAAAAGTCCAACTACAGGAATTGTTAGACATCGGTTCCATTCGTCCTAGTACATCTCCTTGGGGTGCCCCTATTTTATTTGTAAAGAAGAAAGAAGCGGGAGTATGCGACTTTGTATTGACTATGAGAATTACCATGTCACCATTAATAATAGGTATCCCCTACCTCGTATTGATGACTGTTTGACCGATTGCAAGGAGCACAATTCTTTTCAAAGATCGATCTTCGCTCGGATATCATCATTTGAAGATTAAAACCGAGGATATTCCAAGGCGCCTTCGAGGACTCGATACGGGCATTATGAATTCTTAGTCATGTCTTTTGGATTGACTAATGCTCCTGCTGCTTTCATGGATATGATGAACCGTGTATTCAAGGGATATTTGGATTAGTTCGTTGTTGTCTTTATTGATGACATCCTCATCTATTCCAAAAGCCGTGAAGATCATGAGCACCATTTGAAGCTAGTACTTCAAAGACTTCGTGACAACAAGCTATATGTCAAGCTGAAGAAATGCGAGTTTTTGCTTAAGGAAGTATCATTCCTTGGGCACGTGGTGTCAAAACATGGAATATCTGTTGACCCGGCGAAGATTGAAGCAATACAAAGTTGGGAGCAACCAAAGTTGGTGACCGAAGTGTGTAGCTTTTTGGGCTTAGCTGGTTATTATCAGAGATCCGTGGAAGGATTTTCTCGAATCGCTACTCCGTTAACTCAGCTGACTCAGAAAGATGCAAAATTCGTATGGAGTGAGGAATGCGAGAAGAGTTTCCAAGAGCTCAAAAGGAGACTCATTTTGGCACCTGTTCTGACAATACCATCTGGTTCGGATGGATTTGTTATCTACAGCGATGCTTCAGGCAAAGGGTTAGGATGTGTTCTCATGCAACATGGGAAAGTCATAGCCTACGCCTCGCGACAACTCAAAGAATATGAGAGGAATTATCCTACTCATGATCTGGAGTTGGCAGCAGTCGTTTTTGCGTTGAAAATCTGGAGACACTACCTGTATGGGGAGAAAGTGGAGATTTACAGATCATAAAAGCCTCAAATATTTCTTCACCCAAAAGGAACTCAACATGCGACAACGACGTTGGCTCGAGCTATTGAAGGATTACGACCATAGCATTCAATATCATCCTGAAAAAGCAAACGTTGTAGCTGACGCATTGAGTAAAAGATCATATGCGGGTACGAGTGTAATGTTGTTAACATAAAGGCATATTTTTAACGACTTACGAAGCATGGAGATAGAGTTAAAGGCTCCAAGTACCCACGTGATGATATCAAACATACGAGTAGAACCGAATTTAATCTATAAAGTTAAAATTGCTCAAGCTACGGACTTGGGGCTGATGCGTATAAAGAAGAAAGTGCAAGAAGGTGCTATTCCAGAAGCAGGAATCGATGAAGAAGGAATACTTCGAGTCAACTCCAGACTTTGCGTTCCTAACGATCCTGACTTGAAGCATAGAATCATGATGGAAGCACATAACACACCATTTGCAATCCATCCTGGGAGTACCAAAATGTATCATGATCTTCGAAATACATTTTGGTGGAACAATATGAAGAGAGAGATCGCAGAGTTTATCTCGAGGTATTTATCTCATCAACGTAAAGCGAAAGCATCAAGTGCCAAAAGGTCCATTGCAACCACTTGAGATTCCGGAATGGAAGTGGGAACACATTACCATGAATTTCGTTACGGGTCTTCCCAAAGTTTCTCAAGGCATAGATGCGATTTGGGTTATTGTTGATAGATTAACCAAGTCTGCTCATTTCTTACCTATACGAGAAACTTATTCCCTTGAACGTCTTGCTTGTATGTACGTGAATGAGATTGTGAAATTGCATGGCATGCCAGTATCCATAGTTTCGGATCGTGACCCAAGATTCACTTCAAGATTTTGGGTTAGCTTAAAGAAAAGCTATGAGCGCAGATTCTGATTGATTCAAACATACCATCCTCAAAGCAGACGGACAATCAGAGAGGACTATTCAAACCCTTGAAGATCTATTAAGACTCTGTGTTCTAGATTTTAAAGGAAGTTGGGATAAGTACTTGCCACTGGTGGAATTCTCCTACAACAACAGTTATCAAGCAAGTATAGGCATGGCTCCATTTGAGGTGTTGTATGGACGAAAGTGTCGTTCTCCAGTATGTTAGGACGAGGTGGGAGAAGCAACGTTGTTGGGACCAGAATTAGTACGCATGACTACAGAAAAGATCCAAATGATTCGACTACATATTCAAATCTCATAAGATCGACAAAAGAGTTATGTTAATCTTCATCGAAAGGACGTGGAATTTAATATTGGGGATCATGTATTGTTATGTGTTGCTCCATGGAAGGGAGTTACAAGATTTGGAAAAAGAGGAAAGCTCAATCCAAGATTTGTTGGTCCATTTGAGATTCTTGGCCGAATAGAAATTTGGCCTATAGACTCGCGTTACCTCCAAGCATGTCTCGTGTTCATAATGTTTTTCACATATCTATGCTTCGTAAATATGTGAAAGACCCAAACCACATTATTGAGTTAGAACTAGACGAGATAACCGAAGATTTAACTTACGAGGAGGTACCTGTTAAGATCTTGGATAGGAAAGAGCATGTCCTGCGCACCAAGGTTATACCACAAGTTAAAGTTTTGTGGAGGAACCATAATATAGAGGAAATGACCTGGGAGTTGGAAACGGAAATGAAAACGAGGTATCCTCACCTTTTTGAAACACCAGGTACGTACACCAATTTCGAGGACGAAATTTGATAAGGAGGGGAGGTTGTAAGACCCCAACTTATTTTAAATAAAATTGAATTTTCTCTATTTATTATCTTGAAATAGTAAGGATTTAATTTGATATAATGCTTTGGTTATGGGTGAAATGTGCAAATTTTACAAAATAAGCAAGTGGTTATAAAATATTCCTTTTGTCGGGGAATATTCGTTTGGTCGTGGAATATTCTTTTTGTCGGGAATATCCATACGACGGCGCAGTCATTCGTGGACCCCATAATATGATAATTGTCTGATGAAAAAAATGACAGAGTATGAGTTTTTATAATTAACGTCGTAATGGTTCTTCAATTAACTTTGTTGGAATACGGTAGTTAAAATACGATGTCTGGCGTAGTTGAATGATAGCTAATAAAGATATTATTGCACAGTATAGTTGAATTATTGATTCTTACGTAAGAAGCCACTACTCAATAATTGTTACGATGAATTCTTATTCAATATTTTATTTTATTGATTCAATAATTGCTTTGCGTTGATAGTTTATATTATTGTTGTTTTAATAATTGTCATCAGACAAAGATTTTCCATTATCAAATCAATAATTCATATTATTTGAATAATATTATTAGATAGCATTATTGGCAATGTCTAGAAAGTTACATCAAGGAGGGTTTGGTCATCTAATCTAATTAATGGCAAGAAGGAGAAATCCTTATCGAAAGCCCCTCTTTCTGAGGAGCGGCTTGGTTGTCATAATTGTGATTCTGTAATATTATTTGTGAATAATTAATTATTAATTTATATGATAAGAAAATATTAATTTTATATAAATGATGAATTTATTTATTTTATGTGATTATAATTGAAGGAGTTAATGTTGAGGTGTTTTATCTGTATTTTGTCGGAATGGAGGTATTAAAAATCAAATCAGTATTTTTACGATATATTGCGTGAGTTATAATTTTTAATCTGACCGTTGGATCGTTGTGATTTTTGGATATGTTATACATATATAAGTTGGGTATATGTCCATAAATTTTGAACCGTTAAAAATGAACGAATGATTTGTTATGAATTTTAAGAGTTGACTGCTTCGAAAATTAGGGTTATAAATGATTTTGGTGGAAAATTCTAGAATTGAGTGGGCCCCACTTTTGGTTGGTGAGAAATATGCTCAAATTGAATTTCAAATGTGGTGGGTGGCAATAGTAGCAGGTAAAGCCATCAGGTAGTAGGTCAAGTAAGCTTCGGCGTGCTAACATTTTCCTATAAATAGAGGGCTAAGTTAGAATTGAAAATCACATCAAAAATAAAGTTTTCTCTCTTTCTCTCTCTATATTATCAGCGTATTCTTGTGAGTATTTTGATACTTGAGTGTTGCTATACTGATTGCAAGTTCCTCAAAGACTATATCCAAAGATTCCGATCGAAGTACGTGGTTATTTTGAGGTAAGGGATGTTATTCTCTTCATATATGATATTATTTCTTTCAATATCATTATGCCGAAGTATTGATCTGAACTTTAAATTAAATTTGGAACTTGTTGTGTCGGGGGTTACTATTCACGATATCAAAGACTATTCAATAGAAAAAATAAAATTTTCTCTTTTTCTTCCAGATGTCTTTTATGGTTACTATCTTTGATTGTATCCATGTTTTGATCTTTATTTTTGAATTCTACTTCACACTTGGTTATTATAGAGTATTATTGAATTTGGATGAACCGAAATACGAATCCCTAATATTTGTCCTTCTGTTTCACTGGATTCGTTCTCTAAAATGTTTTTCATCATCCTCAGTCCTTAATCCTTAATGGTGATAATTGATGAATATCTTTGACCTGTAGTGCAAAGATGAATGATTACCTGATGAATATCTTTGGCCCGTAGTGCAAAGATGAACAGGTGTTGAGATGAACATGACCAACTGGTGATACAAATGAATATCTTTGGCCCGTAGTGCAAAGATGTATATTGATTGATGTTACAGGGATAAAATATTGATTATTATATTGATTGATGTTACAGGGATAAAATATTGATTATGGACTTTTAAATTCATAGATGATAGTAGATTTCATTCTCTACTTAACTCTTCTAATGAATTGTTGTTTCATTGCGATTGTTGATCTAAATCTTGTTGTCTATTGTATTCTATCAGATTTTTCCCTGTTGAAGACTAAGGATAATTTGTTGTATATTATCTTAGTCATAATGTTCTTTACTGGGCTAGTTGAGCTCACCCTTTTCTTTTTGTTCCATTTTTCTTCTCGGGAGGTGAGAGTTTAGCGAGGACTAAGCCAAGGGTATGGAGTGATGACTCAAGATAGTCATTTTAGTAGTCCTCACTATTTTGTAAAATAGTGCATCAATAATTGTAATGAGGACTTTAGTTGGGTGTGGATATTGTCTAGAAGACAATATTGTATTTAAACTCTCAGTATGTGTTGTCGTATTTTGCACGACAATTGTATTAATAAAGTTATAGTTGTTTTTCTGTACCATGTATTTGGCGACTCAGAATGGGTAATGTATACCTATTTTGGGGGAGTCACAGAAAAGTTGAAGGTATTGTACTGTAATATTTCGAGCCCCAAAATGTGCAATTATCAAAATTATATTTTTCTATAAATAGAAGCTCATTCTTCCTTTATTTCTCACCAATTCACTAAAGCTTTAGAGCAATTATTATAGAGAGAAAGAAGAAGAGAAGTTTGCTACCTCACTATTCTAATATCTAGTTTCTTCTAAGGTAAGAGGTATTATTTCTTTCGTATTCATGAAGAGAACTTTTGTTATTCCATTCTTTATTATTATGTTGGAATAACTTTGTCATCAAGATACCATATACATGGTGAAATTCTTACATTATTCCATTCTTTATTATTACATTTGAATATCATGTATGCAATGTGATTACGCTAGACCTGATTCCATTCATTATTATTTTGTTAGAATAACCTGTTTGTGCGGTCTATCGCATGCATGGTGAATTCTTTTGTTATTCCATTCTTTATTATTACATTGGAATATCCCGTCATGCAATGCGGATTCTGCATGACACAGTTCCATTCTTTATTATTACATTGGAATAACACGCCTGTCTGATTATCACATGCATGGTGAATGATCCTTCGTATTCATTCTTTATTAAATTGTGGAAATGATGCATCCACGTGGATTACCGCGTGGCGATGAGTAAAAATCCATTCTGATTTCATATATTCTATGATACTCATTTGGTTAAAGTTTTGGCTTCTATACTCCATGAAATTAGTAGAATATCCTAGATATTTGTGTTTCATCCGGTATCTTTTCATGGAAATATTCTTCTGAGCATTCTTGAATTTTACTCCACAAAGCAGTATCATGTTGACAATTTGGACGTAATTGTTTCAAGATAAATTAACTTATAAATCTTTAAAATTTATTCTTGAACTTATTTTATTAAATTATTATGTCATTGTCATCATGCTCATGCTTATATTGTGATGAAAGTCATCTTTGGCTTACGTGCATAGATGGACTTGGTATGATTATAACCAGGGATTATTCGGTATAATCATGACCTGTAACGTTATAAATGATGTGGTAAAAGTCCTCAGTAGCCTGTAGTGCATTGATGGACAGTTTTTGGTATGATTATGACCACGGATTATTTGGTATAGTCATGACCATTGATGATTTAATGAATATCCTTGGCCCGTAGTGCATGCAGGGATGACTCGATGATGTGGTTTATTTATTAAGCTAAGTCTCAGCGATAAAAATTGATGAAAACATTTTAAATCATAGAAGATAGTAGATATCATGCTCTACTTGACTCTTCTAATGGATTGTTTATTCTACTGCAGATTAAACTTGATGTCTATTGTATTTTATCAGTTTAACATTATTGAAGACTAATGATAACTTATTCTGCATTATCTTAGTCATAATATTTCTTACTGGGCTAGTTGAGCTCACCCTTTCTTTCACTGTTCTCTCCAGGAAATGAGAACGTAGCCGGGACTAGTCGTAGAATGGAGTGACGGTCCAGATGATAGCATTAGTAGTCCTCACTATTCTGTTAAATATTGTGATAATAAATGTAATGAGGACTCCATTGAGTGTGGATATTGTCTAGATGACAATATTCTTATTAAAACTCTTAGATTATGTTTTGTCGTATTTTACACGACTGTTGTATAATTAAGTTATATTTGAATTTCACACCATGTATTTGGCGACTCAAGATGGGTGATGTATACCTATTTTGGGGGCGTCACGGTTTGGTATCAAAGCTTAGGGATATGATCTCCGGGTGAGATGTGAGACAAGAACTAGGAGGGGAGAGGCGGGGAATTCCTTCGCTAGTATGACCTACCTAAGTTTATTTGGTATTTAATTGGTCGGTCAGAGTATACGGATAATATGTGATATGTTAATTAACCCTAGTTTTATGGTATTATTTCAAAATGGCATCCAAAAATGTTGAGATAAACAATGAAGCACATGAGACCGTTGTGTCACCACAGATTAATGCCCAGGATAATGTGCAACAGAAAGACAATAATCCTCATGTAAACAATAACACCGATGAAATAGTGAACGATGAGATGTTCAGAGGCTTTATGCAATTCATGCAACATCAAAGTAAAGCTGGCTTGTTCCAAAATGCAGGTGGAAACACTAACAACTCTCGGACGGTCACCGCTAAGCAGTTCAAAGAGCTGGGACCACCGGAGTTTTTTGGAGAGCCAAAACCACTTAAGGCGGAGACGTGGATAAATCAGATTAACAAGATATTTGATGTCTTGGGATGCTCCGAGAAGCAAAAGGTTTCCTTTGCCACTTTCATGTCATGGCTGAGGCAGATGATTCTTGGTGGGAATCAGTAAAAGCGACTCAACTGTCGTCAGATGAAGATGTCTTGGGAGAAGTTCAAGAAGCTGTTCAACGACAAGTACTTTCTTGAAAGTATTCGTCACATGAAAGAGGTAGAGTTCATCAAGCTTGAGCAAAACAATATGATCGTGGCGCAGTACAAAGCTAAGTTTGCCGAGTTATCTCGGTTTGCGTCCCACTTGGTTGATAATGAGGAGAGAATGACGCGGATGTTTCTAAGAGGTTTGAAACCTGAGATACGTCAATACCTAATTTCTCACAAATTGTGTTTGTATTCAGATGTTGTGAATAGGGCACAGTTATTGGAGCGCGATAATGAGTCAACCCAACCAAGAGAGAGCAACCGACAAGTCGATAATACTAATGGTAGTAGTCATCAAAGCGGTGACAAAAAAACGTGGAGGGAATCAACATGTCAGAAATGATAATCACTTCGGTGGTAATCATGGTCATGACAATAAGAGTGGACATTTCAAGAAGAGGAGTTTCAACAAAGATGGAAAGACGTCAGCACCAGCACCTATTGTTAAGGAAGGAGAACGACCACCGGTCGTATGTTACAAATGTGGAGGGGAAGGACACATAAGTCCAAACTGCACGATGTAATCCAAAGCGTGTTATAATTGTGAAAAAGGTCACCTAGCCCGGTTTTGTCATGCACCAAAGTCAAGTCCAGCTGGGATGGAGGCATCAAAGGTGTCGAGCACAAAACAAAACCGGTAGTTCAAGGAGGCGTTTGTCGTAACCTCCCAAAAAGCGAGAAATCTGAATGAGGTGATCACGGGTAAAATTAATCATAAACTCTAGGCAAGTTTATACTTTATTTGATACCGGTTCTACCCATTCCTTTATTTCTCCTACTTGCGCTCAACGTTTAAATTTGACTCAGGAGAAATTAAACTTTGACTTATCTCATTGAAACTCCGTTGGGAGAAACCTTCATTACATCCACGGTTTATAAGTCTTATTTGATTCAAATCAGTAGCACTTACGTTAATTGTCGATCTTATTTTTTGAAAATACTTGCATTTGATGTGATTTTAGAGGTTGATTGGTTAACTACTCATCATGCTAAAATCGATTATTTTCATAAGGTTGTTAACTTTCATATTCCTAACCAACCTATTATGCGAATTCAAGCAACCAAACCACTAAAATCAATCACTGTCATATAAAGTCATAAAGCTATTCGTTTATTAAAAAATGGATGTCAAACTTTCTTAGCCCATGTCATGGATTTAAATAAATATATGTCAGATTTGAATGATATTTCTATTGTTAATAAATTTCCTGACGTATTCCCTGAAGAACTTCCTGGCCTACCCCCAGAGCGTGAAATTGAATTTTGTATCGACCTTAAATCCGGTACAAAACCCATTTCCAAAGCCTCATATCGAATGGCTCTATTGAACTTGAGGAGTTAAAACCCAACTACTGTGAATTGTTAGACATCGGTTTCATTTGTCCTAAAGACGTCTCCTTGGGGTGCTCTCATTCTATTAAGTAAAGAAGAAAGATGGAAGTATGCGACTTTGTATTGATTATCGGAGTTGAATCATGTCACCATCAAAAATAAAGTAGTACCCCGTTGCCTCGCATTGATGACTGTTTGATCGGTTGCAAGGAGCCAAATTCTTTTCAAAGATTGATCTTCGTTCCGAATATCATCAGTTGAAGTTTAAAATTGATGACATTCCAAAGACTGCTTTCAGAATTTGGTACGGGCATTATGAATTCCTAGTCATGTCTTTTGGATTGACTAATGCTCCTACTGCCTTCATGGATATGATGAACTAAGTATTCAAGGAATATTTGGATCACTTTATGGTCGTCTTTATTGATGACATCCTCATATACTCCAAAACTCGCGAAGACCATGAGCAAAACTTGACTGATACTCCAAAAGCTTCGTGAAAACAAGCTTTAAGCCAAGTTGAAGAAATGCGAGTTCTGGCTTGAGGAAGTTGAATTCCTTGGGCGCGTGATATCAAATCATGGAATATCTGTTGACCTAGCAAAGATTGAAGCAATTCAAAGCTGAGAGCAACCTAAGTCGATGGATCAAAACGCATTACCTTTTCGCTTAATTTGGTTATTATCGGAGATTCGTAGAAGGGTTTTCTCGAATCGCAACTCCATTAACTCAGCTGACTCGAAAAGATACAAAATTTGATTGGAGCGAGGAATGTGAAAAGAGTTTTCAAGAACTCAAGAGGAGACTCATTTCAACACTGCTCGATAATACCATCCGCTTGGAGGATTTTTCATCTCGGTGATGCTTCGTGCAAAGGTTAGGATGTGTTCTCATGCAACATGGGAAAGTCATAGTTTATGCCTCTCGACAACTCAAAGAATATGAGAGGAATTATCCTACCACTCATGATCTAGAGTTGGCAAAGCGATCGATTTTTTACGCTTAAGATTTGGAGGCATCACTGTATGGAGAGAAGGTGGAGATCTATACGGATCATAAAAGTCTCAAATATTTCTTCACTTAAAAGGAACTCAACATGCGGCAACGACGATGGCTTGAGATGTTAAAAGATTATGATCATACCATCCAATACCATCCTGGAAAAGCAAACGTAGTAGCTGACGCGTTGAGTGGAAGATCATATGCGGGTACGAGTGCAATATTGTCAACGCAAAGACCCATTTTGTATGACTTGGAAAGGATGGAAATAGAGTTAAAGACTCCAGGGACCCATGTGATGATGGCGAATATATGAGTGGAATCGACTTTAATCGATAAAGTTAAAGCTGCTCAAACTACAAACCTGGAGCTGATGCGTATGAAGAAGAAAGTGCAAGAAGGTGCTATTCCGGAAGCAAGAATCGATGAAGAAGGAATACTTCGAGTCAACTCCAGACTTTGTGTTCCTAACGATTATGACTTGAAGTATAAAATCAAAATGGAGGCTCACAACACACCGTTTGCAATCCATCCTGGGAGTACCAAAATGTATCGTGATCTTCAACATACATTTTAGTGGAGCAATATGAAGAGAGAGATAGCAGGGTTTATCTCAAGGTGTCTAACTTGTCAACGAGTCAAGGCGGAGCATCAAGTGCCAAAAGGTCCATTGCAACCACTTGAAATTCCAGAATGGAAGTGGGAGCACATTACCATGGATTTCATTACTGGTCTTCCCAAGGTTTCTCAAGGCATAAATGCGATTTGGGTCATTATTGATAGACTGACCAAGTCTGCTCATTTCTTACCAATACGAGAAACTTTTACACTTGAACGTCTTACTAGTATGTACATAAACGAGATCGTAAGATTGCATGGTATGCCAGTATCCATAGTTTCTGATCGACACCCAAGATTCACTTCAAGATTTTGGGTTAGTTTACAAAAAGCTATGGGCACGGATTTACGATTTAGTTCGGCATATCATCCTCAAACGGATAGGCAGTCGGAAAGGACTATTCAAACTCTTGAAGATTTATTAAGACTCTATGTCCTTGACTTCAAGGGAAGTTGGGACAAGTTCTTACTATTGGTGGAGTTTTTCTACAACAATAGTTATCAAGCAAGTATTGGCATGGCTTCATTTGAGGCGTTGTATGGAAGAAAGTGTCATTCTCTAGTATATTGGGATGAGGTGGGTGAAGCAACGTTTTGGGACCGGATTTGGTACGTATGACTACGGAAAAGATTTAAATGATCCGACAACATATAAAAACCTCACAAGATCGACAAAAGAGTTATGCTGATCTTCATCGAAAAGACGTGAAATTCAATATTGGAGATCATGTGTTGTTACGTGTTGTTATTGCTCCATGGAAAGGAGTTACAAGATTTGAAAAGAGAGGAAAGCTCAATCCTCGATTCATTGGCCTATTTTTAATCCTCGATTGAGTAAGAACTGTGGTCTATAGACTCGCCTTACCGCCAAGTATGTCTCGTGTTCATAACGTTTTTCACATATCTATGTTACGTAAATATGTGAAAGACCCGAACCACATTATTGAATTAGAACCAAATAAGATAGAAGAAGATTTAACGTATGAAGAGTTACCTGTTAAAATCTTGGATAAGAAGGATCATATTCTACGCTCTAAAGTTATACCTCAAGTCAAATTTTTGTGGAGAAACCACGATGTAGAGGAAATGACCTGGGAGTTAGAATCTGAGATGAAGTCAAGATATCCTCACCTCTTCGATATACCAGGTACATACCCTAATTTCGAGGACGAAATTTCATAAGGGGAGGTTGTAAGACCCCAACTTTTATGAATAAAGAATAATTTTCTCGAAATATATTTTTGAATATTATGGTGTGAATTTGATATAATGTTATAGTTGTGGGTAATATTTACAAATTTTACAAAGTAAGCAAGTGGTTATATAATATTCGATTGGTCGGGGAATATTCGTTTTAACAGGGAATATTCATACGATGACACAATCATTGGTGGACCCTACAACGGAAGTATTATCGTAATTAGAAAATGACATAATTATCTTTTTTATAAAAATAACGACGGAAGTTTTACCGTTAAACTGTTAAACTACCCTGTAGTAAAAGTACAATAATATGCGTGGTTGCATAGTAGCACACGGTATTGATTATTGATGCTTACGTGAGAAGTCACTCAGTTATACTCAATTATTGCTACAGTAATTGTTGCATCATATCTCTCATATTATTGATTCGATTATTGTCACAAAGATCATCCGCGCATTATATGATATATTATTAAATCAATAATTGAGACGACAAAGTTATTCATATTATTAAATTATAATATTTACAATGTCTAGAAGTTACATCGAGGAGAGGTTTGGTCATCTAATGCTTGCTACTAATAAGGAGAAATCCTTATCAGAAAGCCCCCTCTTTCCTAGGAATGACCTGGTTGTTAAATATTGTGAATTATAATATTAATGATGAATAAGTTCGTGTTGATTAAAGATGAAATTGATAGTTCCATTGTGTTGGAATTATTAGTGTTAGTGGATATTGACATTTATTTCGATATTAATTGATGTATGAAAGTTATACTGACCAATCGGGTAATTAACCGGATAAATGAGCAATTAATTGCTATTAATTCACATAATTATAACTATTTGTTCACATGTGTGTACTACTGATTCACATTCTTGTACTATTAAGGGAGTTGGTGCAAGATTGATAATATTTGCATGACTAAGTTAAAAATAGAGGTATAGATGGAGGTACTATACTGTAATTCGTATTTTCACATGATTATAACTATTGATTCACATGATTGAACTATTGATTCACATTATTTACTATTAGGGGAGGTGGTGCAAGTTTGATAATACTTGTAGGACTAAATTAAAAATGAAAGAAAATTTGAAGGTATTCTACTGTAATATTTCGAGCCCCAAAACGTGCAATTATCGAAACTATATTTTTCTATAAATAGAAGCTCATTCTTCCTTCATTTCTCACCAATTCACTAAAGCTTTAGAGCAATTATTATAGAGAGAAATTATAGGGAGAAAGAAGAAGAGAAGTTTGATACCTCACTATTCCAATATCCAGTTTCTTCTAAGGTAAGAGGTATTATTTCTTTCGTATTCATGAAGAGAACTTCTGTTATTCCATTCTTTATTATTATGTTGGAATAACCTGTCTATGTGAAGTACCGCATACATGGTGAAATTCTTTTGTTATTCCATTCTTTATTAATTATTACATTGGAATATCCCGTCATGCGCTGAATTACGCATTTGATTGGTTCCATTCTTTATTATTCATTGGAATAAACTGCCTACATGTGGATTATCACATGCATGGTGAATGATCCTTCGTATTCATTCTTTATTAAATTGTGAAAATGATCTGTCTACGTAGATTACCGCATGGCGGGTGAAAATCCATTTGCAGTTTCATATATTCTATGATACTCATTTGGTTAAATTTTTGGCTTCTATACTCCATGAAATTAATAGAATATCCTAGATATTTGCGCTTCATCCGGTATCTTTTCATGAAAATATTCTTCTAAGCATTCTTGAATTTTACTCCACAAAGCAGTATCATGTTGACAATTTGGACGTAATTGATTTCAAGATAAATTAACTTATAAATCTTTAAAATTTATTCTTGAACTTATTTTATTAAATTATTATGTCATTGTCATCATGCTCATGCTTATATTGTGATGAAAGTCATCTTTGGCTTACGCATGCATAGATGGACTTGGTATGATTATAACCGAGGATTATTCGGTATAATCATGACTCGTAACGTTATAAATGATGTGGTAAAGTCCTCGAGCTTTGTAGTGCATTGATGGGACAGAGTTTTTGGTATGATTATGACCACGGATTATTTGGTATAGTCATGACCATTGATGATTTAATGAATATCCTTGGCCAGAAGTAGTGCATGCGAGGATGAATCGATGATGTGGTTTATTTATTGTTTGAGTCTCATCGATAAAATTGATGAAAACATTTTAAATCATAGAAGATAGTAGATATCATGCTCTACTTGACTCTTCTAATGGATTGCTTATTCCGCTGCAGTTAAACTTGATGTCTATTGTATTTTATCAGTTTAACATTATTGAAGACTAATGATAATTTATTCTGCATTATCTTAGTCATAATATTTCTTACTGGGCTAGTTGAGCTCACCCTTTCTTTCACTCTTCTCTTCAGGAAATGAGGACATAGCCGGGACTAGTCGGAGAACGGAGTGACGGTCCAGATGATAGCATTAGTAGTCCTCACTATTCTGTTAAAAAGTGTAACAATAAATGTAATGAGGACTCCATTGAGTGTGGATATTGTCTAGATGACAATATTCTTATTAAAACTTAGATTATGTTTTGTCATATTTTACACGATTGGTGTATAATTAAGTTGTATTTGAATTTCACACCATGTATTTGGCGACTCAAGATGGGTGATGTATACCTATTTTGGGGACGTCACACTAGTCATACCTGGACAGTTTTACCCAGCCCCATTTCATCATCAAGAATTCCATTCAAATAATTATTATATAGTGAAACCAACCACCTTAGTCCATTCATTTGGTACCTGAATGCAAAACTATAGTTAAAAAACAACTCAAAATAGTGGATGATAAGAGAAACTGTTCTATGTTAACACCTTACGCAACTTTATTATTATTATTATTGTTATTGTTGTTATTACTTTTATTCGTATCTTAATTTAAGACAACATGTTAATAGTCGTTGCAAAAAGTTGTATAAAATATGCAACGAAAATAAAAATTGTTGCCAATGAATGTGGTCCATATTAGGCAACGAAATATAGCAACAATAAAACTTTCGTTGCCCACGATGAGGAGAAATCAAGTTGTTAAAAATTTTGCAACAAATTTCTAACGAATTTTGTTTTCAAATTTTGCAATTACTTATGAATTTCGTTGCAAAAAGTGAAAGTCTGACACAATCTGCAACAATGGACAAGTTTCGTTGCTAAACATACACTTTTAGCAACGACTTATAAAGTCGTTGCCTGAAAAATCGTTGTTAAAGCCCCATTGTCAGCAACAAAAAAACTTTTGTTACCCACGATGACGGGAAATCAGGTGGCCGAAAATTTTGCAACGAATTTCTAACGAAATTTTTTCCCGCCAATGATTTAGCAACGAAATTTTGCAATGACTTATGAATTTCGTTGTAAAAAGTGAAAGTCTAACACAATCTACAACGAAAGACAAATTTCGTTCTTTAAATATCTTTTTAAAGAGCGACATTTATAAAATCGTTCTTTAGAAAAAATCGTTCTTTAAAATATCCATTTTTTTGTAGTGGCTATTGGACTTCCTTCCTGTTGGTGGTCGTGCCCAGCTTTTTCTTTATTTTGTGGTGTTGGTTTGTTGGGTTATCTAGATTCTTTGAATGAAATTATCTCCTTACCAAAAGAAAAAAAAAGATATAGTATGACTTCTTTTTCTTCTATAGCTTCAGATTGTAAAATAAAAAATAAAAAATTATACAGCTAGAAGAACTGACATAGTTTTCCACTGCTATGCACAGCGGAGGAGCTATAAAATATTGGTACGAGGGGCACCATAGACCATTCAAAAAAATTTCTCTGTCAAACGTTAAGCTAGTTTTGACTGATATTTGAAGCTTTGTACGTAGAGAGTCTAGAGACAGTAGAGGTGTGGTCTATGTAGAGAATAGGAAGCTATAAAAATGGGTGGTTTGTGTGGTGGAGTACCTGTCGAAAACCCATTAAAAGAAAACAAAGATAGACAGCATCAAAAGCAATTGTTTTGCTGTGTGTGTGTTTGACAGTAAATGAAGGTCAAACATTTTTTTACATGAAGGAAACATGTGAGGGTGTGCATGTGCCTACCCTAGGCTCTGCGTGGCTCTGCCCCTGGCTTTGTACCTGGCTCGTTTGAAATTTGCCTTATTTAAATAGTAGTAGTAAGCAGACAAATATAGCTCAGCCCTTTTTTTATTGCTTCTCTAAATGATTCATAAAAAAAATAGAAACACAAATAAATATATTATAATATAGAATTAAAATTGGTTGATGGATTCTTATATTCGGCTACTGTGCTCTAATTTTATTGTTTGCGGTAGGTATATGGGGGAGGAATATGCATTTGAGTTTATGATATCATAGTGGCTTGCAAACTCTATAATTATTGTGAGATGGTGGTTGGTTGGATGTGCACGTGTTAAAGAAATATTTAATAGCCTTAGTGTAGTTGAGTTGCAATGTTAATTTAAATATTGATGAAAGAAGAATGGATGGATGTCTATTATGAAAACCTTCGAGGTATTAAAGGATGGTAAAAATGTGTGCAATTATATGTCAAAATGTTTGGATATATATGTTTGCTTTTTTTACTTTTCTACTTTGTGGTTCTATTTTTTCTTATTGATCATGGGGATACTTTTTCCCTTGTTCTCTTAGCCCGTAAAATTTTGCAAAACCTCAGCTAAACCTTGAGCATAAGCTGGTTAGCATAGTATAATGCTATTTTGGGACTCTCGACTATGTACTATTAATCAGATTTTTAACATTATCATATATAAAATTACTACTTGTTTTGTATTGACTGTTATTATATGCTTTACATAGGATTTGATGTATTTTGTTTTTTATTTAGTGTTAGTACTCTACATGACATGTTTTGTTTTTTAAGATGGACAAGTCATAGATGTGTGCTGATAGAAGATTACGAGAGTATGAACTAGGTCATTGCCCTTGCGTAAAATTTGAAAACATTTTACAATTCAGTGTTGGAATATTTATAAGGGATGAGAAGACAGCTGAGAAAGCAAATTAAGGAAATAGTAAGAAAGTTGAAATGTCTACATTAAAATTTTAATGTCTCATTATCTGAAACTACAAGTGTTCACTAAATATTCCTTTTCTTTTTTATGAAGAAGACAAAAGACTTTATTACCATATAGTTGACTCAATTAAATATATAATCAAGCTGAATTAAATATGAAATTGGTTATAATTTGCTTTTCAACTCATCTATTTAATTGATGATCTAAATTCTTTTTTTGTGGCAATATTTTTTTTTATTGTTACTGAATTCTTTGTTAATGCATTAGGATGAAGTGAAGAAAAAAGTATATGAAGGTTCGTTGACCGTAATTGACAGTAATAATATTCTTGTTGGAAATGGGTTTGAAACATTAAATATTAGAGCATTTTGAGGCTCAATTAATGAGGAACTCACATTCCAAAAATGTCGGAATTTTGCACCAATGCATTCTCCTCCGAGGAGTATAACGTGGTATATTTATGTATTCAAATTCATTAAGAATTGAATGAGAAAATTGACTCCAAAGTCACTACTTGAAATGGTGAAAATTGCAAAAGTCTCACATAGGGCATTAGAGGAAAAATTGAAGAACATATATATGGGATGTTTGCTCAATGGAAAGGGCCCCAAGGGGCACCCCACTTTTGTGAAAGGGAGAGGATTTGGCCAAAGCTTGGTTCGAACCCACACGTGTGCGCGGGGCGGGGCATGATATATAACTTTTTAGACAAAATCTGTTTAATAATTACGGTAATAAACTGCCAACTTAGGCTATAAAATTTTCCCTCCCGTTCTACAGAAAATTTTCCCATTCTGGAAAATACTTCCCCGTTCCCGTCCCGTTCTGCAGTATACTTTTCCGTTCCGTTCTACTACAATAGTTTTCCCGTTTCTGTTTGTAAGTATATTCATGCATCATTTATAAAGTTCAGTACATAACATAAAAATTGGTTCAATTTGAAGTGCTTCTAATTAAGAACTTGAAATCCGTTTTATCTTGGGAATCAATTATTCAATTAATCCTTAGCACCTATGAGGGAATAAATTTGCTTTAAGGAGACTTTGTGAATTCAAAGGACTCGAATTTATATGATTTTCATTTTATAATTGATTTGCATTTTATTTAATTTATATATATATATATATATATATATATATATATATATATATATATATATATATATATTAAATAATACTTTATATATTACAGATAACAATTCTCACAGTGGCATTTGGAACTTCAGAGAGTGATGGACGAGTTAGAGGTGTGGGAGGCTATGTGACTCCAAGTTCCTACTTTAACCAACCAAGACGCCAGAGAGAGTATGTGAGCGAGAGCATTAAAGAAACTGTCAAAAAACTTCTTAAAGAAGAGCGAAATAAGGGGCCAGCTTTGGCAGCAAAACTTCTTAATTACGGTAATAAACTGCCAACTTAGGCTATAAAATTTTCCCTCCCGTTCTGCAAAATTTATGTCCCGTCCTGTTCTACAAAAAAAAATTCCGTTCTGGAAAATACTTCCCCGTTCCCATCCTGATTCGCAAAGATACTTTCCATTGCATTCGCTACAATAGTTTTCCCGTTTCTGTTTGTAAGTATATTCATGCATCATTTATAAAGTTCAGTATATAACATAAAAATTGGTTCAATTTAAAGTGCTTCTAATTAAGAACTTGAAATCCGTTTTATCTTGTGGAAGCAATTATTCAATTAATCCTTAGCACTTATGAGGGAATAAATTTGCTTTCAGGAGTCTTTGTGAATTCAAAGGACTCAGATTTATATGATTTTCGTTTTATAATTGGTTTCTATTTTATTTAATTTATATATATATATATATATATTAAATAATACTTTATATATTACAGATACAATTCTCACAGTGGCATTTGGGACTTCAGAGCGTGCTAGACGAGTTAGAGGTGTGGGAGGCTATGTGACTCCAAGTTCCTACTTTAACCAACCAAGACGCAGAGAGAGTATGTGAGCGAGAGCATTAAAGAAACTGTCAAAAACTTCTTAAAGAAGAGCGGAATAAGGGGCTAGCTTTGGCAGCAAAACTTGTAGCGGAAGAGCGAGATTTTTGGGTGCAGAAGATTATGCAAATAGAGGCAAAAATTGATGGAAAGTGTACGGGCCCCAGGTGAAACAATTCCCCCAGGTCGCTTGACTCCCTCCACCCTTAACAGTGCACATGTTTCAGACAAAGCTAGTTGTTTCGCTGTAAAAAACTTCGATAAATCAGATGCTGAGAAGGAGAATGTTTACAATGGTGAGAACAAAGACAATGATAACAAAAAGATGCCACCATTAAAGGTATATGTCATGCATAGAATTGTGATTGAAGTTTTACATAGTCTTGATTTCATTATTATATATTCTTGTGTTTGTATCTAGAAACATGAAAAATGCTTAAAGTTCGAGAAGACAAGTAATGAATCGCATAACCTGCACCCCATGCCAATTTCTTTAGAGGTGTTGTGTGGATATGCAAAAAATACCCTCCAGTTGAAGGGAGACATCATCAACTTTGTGATGGAGGAGGAAGTTTTTGGTTTGCCTCGTCCAACCCATATTTTGTATGAAGACATTCTACAATTTGGTGCCATGTCAGAAATATCATGCACTTGCATAGTGATGTACATGAGGTATAATTAAATAAATCTTATTTGGTACTGTGAAAGAAAACTGATTTAACAATACTCAATTATTAAGTACTTATATGATGTGTTGAAGAAGACAAAAATGTTAAGGATGATTACTTTTGTGGGCCCTGCTCGAGTTGGTGCTAAAGGTTGTGGAAATTATTCTTAAAAAACATGTTACATAGCATCTCAGTTTTCAAGAGCACATCCTAGCACAATTTTCCTGATACCTTACAACTCCGGATTAGTAGTGGATGTATATGTTCTTAGAGTAAAACTTGAGGACTCATTAAATCTGATATTTTGTTAGAAGACTTCATAACTACTTACTTATTATATTTAGTTCGATCTGGAATGGTAAAGTTCTTTAATTTTTTTATTGAAACTCTTGATTATAAAAAACTTTTGGTTTGATTATAAAAATGTGTTTGGGGCTTATTTTTGTATAGAGGTCTTTGGGTGTTGACCATTGTAAATCTGGACGATGAAAATGTGTACTTCATGGATTCCCTCAAGCAAGGCATGATCGATGAAGAGTGGAAACAAGTTGTGAACACGTATGTTATTCCAAATTACTTTGTTTTTAATGTAGTTCAATTGGAAAGTTTTACAATAAAATTTCTTCTATTAAATCGTCTCTGATTTTATGTGCATGATGTTATATGTGTCACCCTCTTGCTCATGAAGTGTCATTAAAGCTTACAATAGGCAAAACAGTAAGCAAATACGAAAATCACCACAATGGAGAATCTTGGTGGTATGTTAGGTTATATGTATATATATTTAATTAGCATAAGATGTTTAATTATGGACATTTGTTATTTTTGTTGATTTATCATGACATAATTACTAATTGTGTTTAGGGAATTATACAACAAACATACAAGGAGTGCGGGTATTTTGTGATGCGCTTTATGAAGGAGATAGTTGAGGATGATAGTTTAGACATTGTAGTCAAGGTTAGTTATTTTTTTTAAACTTTATTTTTTGCATAATTTATTTTCAAATCTTAACTAATAGACTTGGCCAATTAGTCTATAGTGGGAGACTAAATTTTTTGTTATTTTAATTCAATGGGATAAGGAAAATGGATTAATGTACACAAGAACAAATTGACGAAGTACAGGGTGAATGGGTAGCTTATGTGAGCAGGTATATGTAGAGCATCGATTTAACGGTGGATGTACAAGGTTACACTTGTATTTGTTGAAATTTGAGCCTAAATTAATGTGGGTGTCATTAATTATTTTTAATGATTCTATATATTAATGTGTTCTATTCCATGAGTAGATTAAATTAAGTATTTGAAAGCTCAAATCCATGGAGTAATGAATGAGATATTAACTCCCGAAGATCACACTTGAAAATGATAAAAGATAATAAATACATGTAGGAAAAACCAAGTCCCACATAGGTTAGGAATTAAATTTTTAATATGTTTATATACAAGGAAAGTGCTCTTGGGTTTGGGCACCAAGGGGCACCCCACTTTAGTGGAAGGGAGAGGACATATCTAAAGCTAGGCTTGAACTCACACGCTCCACGACATAATCTCTTGCAGCATTAACATCTCTTTAAGGTATTAATAGTTCCAACTTGGCTTAGCAATTCCAAATCAACTGCTATCTCACATATTATAATCTCATTTATGTTACATTAGAATATTTTATAGATTTAGTAATGTGTTACAATCTCACATACTTTACCAAAATCTCAAAACAGGCCTTTAATGCTCAACTATGCTAGTAACCAAGCTTTCCTTGGCCCTATGGGGCTTAGCCTAGCTTGATGTGGCCACACTTGGCCTCGCAGCCCCAACTATAGCCATAACAATCCCAAATTTTATAACACTTCAGTTTGTTAGCCTTATCTTATAGATTGCTAACTCACTATAGTTTCTACATACACATTCATTTACATTGAATCGTGAATTTAGTGTAGATCTTATATACTTGTTTATTTAGAAAGTTTTAAATCAAACTTTCTAGTTAGATCTTCAAACTACATTATGAAGTCAAAATCATTAACCTAAAACTGTTATAGCAGTCTTCACTGTCAACTGTTGCTGCGAAATGGGCAGCAGCCCTACCTTCCCCCTGTTCAATTTCTAAACTCCACTTTATACACTCTATTATGCTACATTTTGGAAACATAGTAGCTAATATACTTTCCTATTTAAAGTAGAATGCTAACTAATTCATTAAACAACTTAACTAAACCGACTGAGAGCTCAAAAGAGAGCCCCCCAGCCCAGCCGTTGCAACTGCTGCTTTCAAGGACAGCAGCCCTGTTCGTAACATCACCACTTTGCGACCTTATAACTTTTAGCTCGTATACCAAATTAAAACAACCTTTAAATATGATTTACATAGCATATGAGACTGCATTTAAAAGTTATAACCTTTTCATTTCAGTTTCAATAGGCTGCTCAAAACAGTGTGTAAAAGTAGCTTAACACACTGAATTTTAACTTTTAGTTTAAGCTTAAACTTGCTTTTTGTTTGCATTTAATATGTTAAAGCACTTTACTTACCATCATATATGGTTTACATATATAACCCTTGCTTTAAATCCATCTAGAATTCAATTTTTTGCCGAAACAGTCCATATATAGGGGACTTTTAGACTACCCATTTCTTAGCTATTTGTTTATGCCACAATCCCATTTTTATCCTCCTTATAACACCACACAACCGACCTATCTCCTTTATTATAAATCAACAATAACAGTTCAATATTCAGCCATATATAAGAATAATCAACAATTTAGCAAACTAACAAGTTACTATCTTTTTAACAAGTTAAATTCTGGATTCTCATATATTCAGTATGTAATCACATAGTTTCCATACATGATTCACTTTAGATTCATATAACTATATAACATATCAACATCTATTGCTATGCATACATAGAACTCGGTGATTACACTGTTTTACCCAACCCATTGAACATGTACTTGAACAATTACTAACTAACTGCATACTAATCAACTCTGGCTAATCTTTAAGTTCTACAATAAACATATAACCAAGATAAATTATATTGCCTTTTTCTGGCTTGATCTGGCTCCTATTTAGCTTCACTTCTCAAGTACAACTGGGCAAATTGGACTGTTTATGAGGCAGAAAGAATTTTCGGCCACTTAGCCAAGGAGACAGAAGAGTGGCGGGTAGACTGAGAATAGGAGGAGAAGAGAGCTTTGCTTTAGAATAAACTTCTTATTTCTTACGTGTTTTACTTGCCCATTAATTAATAGGAGTGCTGAGTTAATTTGTTAAGCTAGAATGCCTCATCTCATGCCAGCTCCTACTTGAGACTTACCTGGCCAAGATATACAACCCAGCTCTTGCTTACTCTTTACCCTTAATACAGCTCCTACTTTAAGCAATAACCTCACATCTTAGTTTACGTAATGCCTTGTATATATTTTCCCAGTTCCATTTGCTGCTTATATATAAAAATAAAAATTGACTTCCAGGTAATACCCTCCTCATATGAGCAATAATATAGCAATACAATAGTGTAATACAAGACTTGTTGTATTATAAATAACATTTAATGCTACAATTTTCTCCATATTAAAATATTTTAATATACTCTATCGATATTACCTTATTTGACCAGTGGCGGAACTAGGGGGGCGGGCGGGGGCATCTGCCCCGGTAGATCGTCGGTCCAGGCGGGGGTAGGGGTGGGGGGTGGGGGTGGGGGTGGGGTGGGGGCGGCTCCCAAGACGGAAACTTTACGGTCGGGTGCACAGTCAGACGAGAAAGTGCGACGAAGGATGTGAGATGATGATGAGGCGGCGGTTGTGCCTCTTCTCAGAGATGCTTGTATGGATCTCAACGTGGCTACCTTCATCTTATTAGAGAGAGAGAAGTACAGCTGTACAGGAAAAAGGCAATAAGGGAAAAATGAATTTTGTTGTTTGGGGTTTTACGGAAAGGAAATGCAATTTATAAGGAGGAAAGCAAATGAGTGACATAAGTCCTTTTATTAAAACTTTTCTCATCCTTCTTAATTCGATGAGTGACATAAGTCCTATTTACCATCTTACTTGTACCTTTATTTATTTATTTTTATTAAAAAATAAATTCATTTTATATTTACAAAAAGAGCATTTTCAGTTATTTTAGGAGAATGATATTAAACTCTTAGTATCTTACACACATATATTAGGAGAATCCATTCACAATACAATATACTCCACTAATTTAAATGAACACTTTCTTAATTGTTTAGGTTAATTAATGAAATGTTTGAATAATTGAATTGATAAATGTTGAAATTATTATGAAATATTTAAATTGATGAAATTATTGATTAGTAATTGATGTTTTTATTTATACTTGATTATGGATAAATACTTGATTGATGGTGAAGAAATTGAGAGTGATTCCGAAGCAAATAGTGATCTTGACTCCTTTTTCTTTTCTTCGATTGATTTGTTTCTGCATTAAGACCAAGGACCTTAACTCCGTTAATATACTTTTCATTTTTTTCAATTTGGGTCAAAATCAAACCCATGGACCTTAACTCGCGGCTTCGTCGTCGCAACAACATACACGCCGTCGTCTCTCAGGACCTCCCAGAATCGCCTCAAATTTTGCCCCCCTTAAATTTTGTCCTGGTTCCGCCACTACTTATTTCTAATTAAAATAAGATAATACAACAATTGCTAATTCTCTTACATTTCAACCATTTATTATCAAATAGTTTATACAAAGTAGTAAACACATACATTACTATATTTACTATTTTCACCAATATTCAATCCACATGGCACATATATGTTGGAGATAAGAGTTGACATAGTCTATGTTATTATCTCTCAGTTGTTGTATAGATATGTATAGACTGTTGACATAGTTATTATCTCTAAGTTGTTGTATAGATATGTATAGACTTGGTCTATCTTTATCCTTGTTTTAGCTTCTCATACGTGTAGCTATTTATATTGTAACATTTACATTGAATAACAATCATCATTTTTAAACCTTTCATGGTATCAAAGCAGGTTGTATCCTCAACCTAATTTTTTTTTCTTTTTCTCATGACATCCATTACCATCCCCAATGATGCTGACCCAAAATCACCTCTCGTCGTTGTTACGCTTACAAACATTCTCAAGCTAAACATGACCAATTATATGTCATGGAAACTCCAAATTCATGCTACTCTTATTGGGTATGGCCTATTTAAGTTCTTGGACGGTACCTTTCCGTCGCCATCTCCCACCATCACAACAGAGTCGACCTCTGAACACAACCCTGCTTACAGCACTTGGTTTCACCAAGACAAGCTCCTCTTTGGAGCCCTCATTGGAACCTTGGAACCAACCATTGTTCCACTAGTCTCTCGTGCTAACACCACCAAACAAGCCTGGGATATTTTAGCAAATACATTTGCTAAGCAATCTCGAGGTCACATCAAGCTCATCAAAGCCAACATTCGGGCCATTTCCAAAGGATCCCAAACAGTGGCTGAGTATATGAATGCTCTCAAAATTTGTTCTGATCAATTGGCTATTCTTGGTGCCCCTATGAGCAATGAGGACCTCACTGATCTAGTTCTTGAAGGACTTGATACCAACTACCAAGCTGTGATTGATTTGGTCCATGCCCGAGATACGCCAATTTCCTTCGATGAACTTCATGAGAAGTTGTTGAACCATGAATTAACCATCAGATCTCAAACACCTCCACCCTCTTTACCCGCTTCTGCCATACGCCACCACTACCAGGTACAACAATCACAATCAAAACACCCAACCCACCACTACCAGGTACAACAATCAAAACCAAAACACCCAACCCACCTCCACCTACCGCCACAATTCAGCCCCAAAACCCAACTTCACTCAACCCATCTCTACTCAACCCAGGCGCACCAACCAAACCAAAGGTCCAGGCTACCAAGGCAAATGTCAATGGTGTCATGCCATAGGACATTCCCTATCATTCTACCCCATCTTCCAGGAAAAGTTTCCCAATGTTCAACCACCTCCTCGCCCCACCAATTCCTTCCACCAACCACCCCAAGTTGATGTCGCCATTGCCTCCCCTACTATTCATCCTTTCCCATGGTTACTTGACACTAGAGCTAGCCATAATGTCACCCATGATCTCTCAAACCTCTCTTTACATCACCCTTACGATGGTTCCGAGGAAATTCTTATAGGTGATGGCCTTTGGAGTTCCATTACTCACCTTTGGTTCCTCTCTATTCCTACTTCATCTCAATATTTAATTATGTCTAATGTTCTATGTGCACCTACTATGTCTCATAATATCATGTCTATCTCCCAACTTTGTTCAGAAAATAATCTTCTAATTGAGTTTTCTTCTGATTTTTTTTGTTGTGAAGGATCGTCTCACGGGGCACATCTTATCCAAGGTCCAACTAGGAACGGTGTTTACGAGTTGTCAGCCCCTTCCTCTATTCTTGCCTATTCAAGTGTCAAATCATCCGCAATAGATTGGCATCATCGTCTAGGCCACCCTTCATTTACTATTTGTAAGAATTTAGTTTCAACTTTCAAACTTGATGTTTCCAGTGTTTTTCCTTTCAATTGCAACTCTTGTCAATGTAATAAGAGCCACAAGCTCCCTTTTAGTAAATCGACTTTATTTTCTCACGCTCCTCTTGATCTCATATACACTGATTTATGGACTTCTCCTGTCTACTCCATTGATAGCTACAAATACTATGTCATTTTTTTTGACCATTTCACAAAATATATTTGGTTCTATCCTCTCAAAAACAAATCTGACACAAAAGCAGTGTTTATTAGATTTAAGGCCTTAGTGGAAAAATACTTTGAGAAAAATATTAAAGTCCTTTATTATGACAATGGGGGAAAATATCAGGCCTTAGAAAGTTATCTTACTATTGATGGATTCTCACATCTCACCTTCCCACCCCACACTCCAGAATATAATGGTTACGCTGAGAGACGACACCGTCATATAGTTGAAACAGGATTATCCCTCCTAAACCATGCACAACTTCCTATAGAGTTTTGGTCAAATGCCTTTACCACTGCGGCTTATTTAATTAATCGGCTTCCCACCCCAACTCTATCTCATCAATCTACTTTTCAATGTCTTTTTGGGATGTCTCCTAACTACTCTAAGTTGCGAAGTTTTGGTTGCTTATGTTATCCGTGGCTACGACCCTATGCGTCTCACAAACTAGACTCCAAGTCCACTCCATGTATTTTCATTGGATACTCCAAAACTCAAAGTGCCTATCATTGTTGGGACCCCATCACACTCAAAGTCTACACTTCTCGACATGTTAGATTTGTTGAAAATGAATTTCTTTATCGTAGACTCACTGACCAAACTATTCTGCTATCCACGCCTAGCCCAGACTCATGGTGCCCCTTGGTTCTGCCCCTACTCATGCCCACTACAACTTTGCCTCATCACCAACCCAATGACACACCCCCCTCTCCTGTACCTGATCAGGCCCATCTCACAATGTCTCCTTCCTCGCTCAGCTCACCTCAAACATCCACCTCGCAACAGCCCACCCCACTATTTACTACAACCGAACCCACCCAACTCAGCCCACTACTGCCCCTAATCTGCTAATCCAACCAGCCCAGAGGATCATTATTCGGTCCAAAAATAACATTCATAAGCCCAATCCCAAATACCTACACCACACCACGGTTAATGCCAAACCCACCGAACCTACTACCGTGGCTCAAGCATTGAAGGACCCCCTATGGCGTAAGGCAATGGAAGATGAGATCAAAGCTTTGCATAAACTTAGAACTTGGAACTTGGTGTCACCCGAACACACTCGAAACCTTGTAAAATGCAAATTGGTATTTCGTATTAAATACAAACCGGATGGCACAATTGAACGTTATCGAGCTCATCTTGTTGCCCAAGGTTTTTAACAGAGATCCGGAATTGATTACACGGAGACCTTCAGTTGTCAAACCTGGCGTAATTTGGACCTTACTATGTCTTACGGTCACGAATAAATGGCATCTTTGGCAGCTTAATATCAACAGCACATTCCTTCATGGAACGCTACAGGAGGACGTTTACATGTCACAACCTCCAGGTTTTGTTGATATGGCACTCCCCGACCGTGTGTGTAAATTACAAAAGGCGCTGTATGGGCTCAAACAAGCACTTCGGGCTTGGCACACTACACTCACCAACTTCCTCCTAAGTACGGGCTTCAAGCGATTCATGGTCGATGCCTCACTCTTTATTTTGCACCATGCTATTACACCAATTTATTTAATTGTGTATGTGGACGATATTATTGTAACTTATCCTAATGCTATTAACCTTGATTTATTCATTAAAAGCTTGGCTAACAGATTTTCATTAAAAGGATCTTGGTGCATTATCGTACTTTCTAGGTGTTGAATTCATGCCTACGAGCAAGGGGTTATTTCTCAGTCAAAGGAAATACATTATTGATCTTCTGGATCGAGTGAGTATGCTCCATGCTAAGCCCACTTCAACTCCTTTGATTGTCACTCATGGGCTATCATCCACCTCTGGCAGCGACCTTTTTGACTCACTAATAGAGTATAGAGCTGTTGTTGGTGGTCTATAGTATCTCACTTTGACGAGACCCGACGTCACCTTTGCCGTTAACAAACTTTCTCAATTCATGCATAAGTCAAGGAGTGACCATTGAGTAGCCTTAAAACGCCTCATGCGCTACTTATGTGGTACCTTGGACAAGGGTATCAACATTTATATAGTGACTCACCACTTCACCTTCATGCCTTTTCTGATACGGATTGGGCTGGTGACAAAGATGATTACACTTTCACCATGGGTCATGTAGTATTTCTTGGTCGTAGTCCTCTTACTTGGAGTTCCAAAAAGAAAAAATCATTGGCCCGATCATCCACCGAGGCAGAATATCGAGCTGTAGCCTCCACTACGGCTGAAATCATGTGGGTCCAAAATCTCTTTACTGGGTTGGGTGTTAATCTTGTGCATACTCCATTCATCTATTGTGACAATCTTAGTGCCACGCATCTCATGTGCCAATCCGGTGTTCCATTCGAAGATGAAACACTTGGCTCTTGCTTATTATTTCATTCGAGAACAAGTACAAAATGGTACACTTCGTGTCATTCATGTTCCCACAGGTGATCAGCCAGCTGACTTTTTTACCAAGTCGTTGTCACGACCTCGACTTGATCTTCTACTATCTAAGATCGGACTATCAGACAGACCGTCCGTCTTGCGGGGGCATGTTGGAGATAAGAGTTGACATAGTCTATGTTATTATCTCTTAGTTGTTGTATAGATATGTATAGACTGTTAACATAGTTATTCTCTCTAAGTTGTTGCATAGATATGTATAGACTTAGTCTATCTTTATCCTTGTTTTAGCTTCTCATACGTGTAGCTATTTATATTGTAACATTTACATTGAATAACAATCATCATTTTTAAACATTTCAATATACACACATATACCATAAATAATATTAAAATAAAAAATTTATTTACTAAATTTTTACTTTGATATTAGTTTGAAAATTCAATTTATTACAGGTATATTAGACCATATATTATCTCATGCATATATAATATGTTACTAGTGTAATTCTGTAATTAAGCACACCTAGAGGGGGGTGAATATGTGTAAATATCAAAAAGTGATCAACAATGGTCAATTTTTAAATTTTACTATCATAGATTATAATCTATTGTGCTAACCACTGTCAAGTATTAGTATATGTTCTTCATCTGTTATAATCGGACAGCTAATACCTATCCGTTTTAGTATAATTTTGACCACGAGTTAAACCAGATTCTACAGATTAAAGCATATAACAGAATATAAAAGAACAGTAAATCACGCCAAGATTTTTACATGGTTCAACCCTTATCCTCTATTCTAGTGGCCTAATCCAAGTCTAATACCAAATAGTATTGGAGACTCACTTTACTAAAATATATAATATTCCTTTACACTTCTGCAACACCTCTCACCTCTAAGACTTTGATAACTTCGTTGAACAGACTGAATATTACTAAAATAAAAACTCCCAAGCCAACCTAGTCTTGTACTATGTTTACAATATGTATTGAAAGAAGGCTGAGACCTAAAGAATGATATAGTGATTTGTATATATCTCAGATCAGTTTTCTGATGAGTTTCTGTCTGCAGTCGTGTACCTCTTATTAGCTGAGCAAAACAGTATATATAAACGAGAGAAGGGCAACGGCTGGAACCATGCAACGGTTCAATCCAAGCCACGACTAATTCTTCTCAAAGGAAAAAGATATATCTGTTAGCAATAAAATCTCACCTTGCTATAAAATCTGTGACACCCCCAAAATAGGTATACATCACCTATCTTGAGTCGCCAAATACATTGTACAAAATTCAAATATAATTTAATTATACAACAGTCGTGTAAAATATGACAAAACATATAATGTGAGTTTTAATACAAATATTGTCATCTAGACAATATGCACACTCAATTGAGTCCTCATTACATTTATTATCACACTATTTAACAGAATAGTGAGGACTACTAATCTTTATTATACGGACCAGTCACTCCGGTTCCCTGACTAGTCATTTGCTACGTTCTCATTTCTGAAGAGAACAATGAAAGTAAAAGGGTGAGCTCAACTAGCCCAAGAAGAAATATTATGACTAAGATAATCTGAGAATAAATTATCATTAGCCTTCAACGTTGTTAAAGCGATACAATATAACAAACATCAAGTTTAAGCTGCGTGAACAAGCAATCCATTAAAAGAGTCAAGTAGAGAATAAAATCTACTATCTTTTATGATTTAAAAGGTTTTTCATCACTTTTATCGCTGGGACTCAACTTAATAAATAATCCACATCATCCCTGCACTACGGCCAAGGATATTCATTAGTATCACAACCACAAATTATCCATGCACTACCGGCCAAGGATATTCGTGTATTCATTAATGATCATGATCATGCCAACAATTGTCCATCAATGCACTATGGGCCAATGAGGACTTTGACCACATTATTTGTAACATTACGGTCATGATTATACCGAATAATCCCTGGTCATAATCATACCAAGTCTATCTATGCACTACAAGCCACAGATGACTTTCAACATAATATAAACATGAGAATGATGATAATGATATAAGAATTCAATAAAACAAGTTCAAGAATTAATTTATCCAGGAACCAATAACGTCCAAATTGTCAACATGACTGCTTTGTGGAGTAAAATTCAAGAATGCTCAGAAGAATATTTTCATGAAAAGACATTGGATGATGTGCAAATATCAAAGATATTCCACTAATTTCATGGAGTATAAAAGCCAAAACTTTAACCAACTGAGTATAATAAAGAATGGAATAACAAAAGAAATTACCAGGCATTCGATAGACCGCACAGACAAGTTATTCTAACAGAATAATAAATAACGGAACCAGGTCATGCGTAAACACACAGACATGATATTCCAACAAAATAATAAATAATGGAACCAGGTCATGCAGAACGCATGCGGATGTGAGGATATTATGAGAATAATAAATCATGGAACCCGGGTTATGCGTAATATGCATGTGAGATATGATATTCCAACAGAATAATAAAGAATGGAATAACTGAAGAATTTCACCATGTGTGTGGTATCAGTATGAGCATGATTATTCCAACATAATGATAAAGAATGGAATAACAGAAGAATTTCACCAAATATAGGGTAGTCCGCGTATACAGTTTATTTCAACAGAATAATAAAGAATGGAATAACAAAAGATTTTCACCAAGTATAGGATAGTCAGCGTGATCTGAGTTATTCCAATGAGAAATAAAAAATGGAATAATGAAGTTCTCTTCATGAATACGAAAGAAATAATACATCTTACCTTAGAACAACTAGATATAGGAGTAGTGAAGTAGCAGAATACTTTTCTTCTTTCTCTCTATAGTTTCTCTCTCTAGAGTTTCAGTGAATTCGTAAGAAATAATGAAAGAATGAGCTTATTTATAGGAGAATGGACCTGAATAGTAACTATTTCCTAAGCGGTCCAGATTGATTTACTTTTTAAGCGGGACGGTCAGGATTGGTTTACTATAAAATATTCTAATAAAATAAAATCTTTTAAATAAAATATAATATATTCTATTTATAATCTAATAAAACGAATAACTTTACAAAAGTATTCAGTTTTATATAAAAAGATTTTACTATGCAAAACACTATGCAGGCACTATGCAAATACTATGCATAATAAAATATAATATATTTTATTTATAGTCTAATAAAATGAATAACTTTATAAAAGTATTATGTTTTATATAAAAGATTTTACTATGCAAAATACTATGCATAATAGAATATAATATATTTTATTTATAGTCTAATAAAACGAATAACTTTATAAAAGTATTACATTTTATATAAAAAGTTTTTCTATTTTATTACATTAATAATACTAATACAACAAAACTTCATCATCATTATTATAATTCACACTATTAATCGAATTTGGTCGTTCCCAAGAAAGAGGGGCTTTCAATAAGGATTTTTCCCTATTGGCGCATGATTAGGTGACCAAACCTCTCATTAGCGAGAACTTCAGACATCGTTAATATTGCAAATAATAATATTAATAACTTCGTCATCTCAATTATTGATTTAATAATATATAAAATATCGACAATAATTGAATCAATTAACGTGAGATACTATGCAACAATTCATGAAGCAATAATTAAACAAAACCGAGTGACTTCTCACGTAAGCATCAATAATCAATACTGGTGTGCTACTATATCTGATGCGCGTATTCTCGTATTCTTTAACACCGAAAGTGTTTCAACAGTTAACGATAAAATTTCCGCCGTTATTTTCATAAAATATTTTTGTCGTTTTCTCAATCCGACAATAATTCCGTTGTGGGGTCCACCAATGATTGTGCCGCCGTACGAATATTCCCTGTTAAAACGAATATTTCTCGACCAATCGAATATTATATAACAACTTGCGTACTTTGCAAAATTTATAACTATTACTCACAACTATAACATTATATCAAATTCATTCCATAATATTCAAAAAATGATAATTATAGAAAATTCATCTTTATTCATAAAAGTTGGGGTCTTACAAAATCTATCAGATAAGATATATAAAAAATATAAAATAGCTCAATAGATATATATGAGATATACTGCTATGAATGAGTCAAATAATATTCAAAGTCTAGCTGAAAGAGTCCAAATAACTGTTAGCATGTTTCCTTCAAAAACACTGCTCTATCAACTTTGAATGAGATTCTTTAATTATACCAACTCCTAGAAAATCTCCAAATTACGTTCAAATTGGTAACCATATATATATATATATATATTAGACGTACAGATATATCCAATAATATTAAATAAAAGATATAACATACTAATATTAAGGAAATATAATATTAATAATAAGGTATAGAAATCAACCTGTTACCTTTTACACCAAATCCAATATCCTTAAAATACTCCAATTCAGATTTGATTTGGCATTCATAGCAAAATAGATTAACAAAAATATATAACCCAATATATCAACACATATATTAAAAATATAAATCCCAACAATATTGGATTTCTTAAATGATGCCAAACAGACTTCTATTTAAAGAAGACTTCTATAATTAAAATGCTTATTTGGCAATATATATATATTAGACACAACATCCAACCTGCTGAAATTAACAACTCAGTTTTATGGATCAACCCAATTAATCCATAATACACACGTATACATGTTATATCAGCCCAACAAATAAACCATGCAATCCATAACAAATTTAACATGTATAAACAAACATAGCCCAATCAGATTATAAGCCAATATAAAAATAATTAAACTCATATAAGCATTGTCATCATTAAAACCACAAATTATATACTAACATTCTCCCATTTTTTGATGATGACAATATATTAATTAAACTTTATTATAACATGTTCTCTCTAAGTATATGGCTCCCCCTAAATTTATGCATATTAAGGAGCAAAAATGACTTAAATAACCATCATTGTATATTCCAAAAGGACAATATAGTATCTCACTACCAACATAAATACCAATACAAACAAATTCAAATACCAAATATCTTATCCTTTTGTAACTACATTATCCTTTTGTAACTACATTATCACTTTGTATTTTGTATTCACCTATTGTTGGGAAAAGTACGCCAAAAATAATCTATATCCCAGGAATTACTTTTCCGTCTTTGTGCAATTAAATATGAAATCAACAAAACCAATTATGAGAGAAAAAATAATAAATAATCATCCACAAGCAAGACACCAAATTTACGTGGAAAACCCTCTAAAATTAAGAGGTAAAAATCATGGGTCAAACTCCGAATCTCCACTATATCACTAATAATGGGCTTACAATATCCTCTCGAGTTTTATGCCCTAAAATTTGAGGTTACACAATAAATTGAGATAGTACAAATTTACCTTTAATTAGGTTGAGAAACTAATTAACTTCACCACCCAAAAATACCCCAAGCAATAAAGTCTTCAAGCTTTCAATTGAACGGAGATGGCGGCGGATACCCACGAACAACAAACTGTAATTCTCTCAATTTATTCTTTTAGTATCTTCTTACTACCAAACTTCTCTCATATATATCCAATAAGACTCCCTCATAGCCTTATTTATAGTACTCTTCCTAATCCATTCCTATTATGGATTAGAAAAAATTTATTCTCCTAATCAAATTAGGGATCACATCTCCTTGTCTTGGTCACCAACCAATCTAACAAGTAAATCCTTTTTCAACTTGGATTCCTTTCATGGAATCTCTAATTCCAATATTGCTTCCATTAACCCAATTTTTAATTGGATTAATATCAAGTAAACCCACTTACTTGCTCACAAAGAAAATCAATTCTTTTCTATCTTGGATTCTATCTCATGGGTGAGGACCCACACCCAACAATCTCCCCTCAGAACCCATGAGAGGAGGGATCACAACAACCTGACTCCTTACTGGAATTAATTCCAGCGAAGTCTTGGCTCAACTCAAGCTTCTTGAAATTTTCAAATATCTTCATGTCCGGCTTTGTCTCATCGGCATGGTTCTTCTCAATGGGAGGATCTAACTCAAACTTGACAGATTTTTGCTTGCCAAATTCATTCACAACCGCTTTGTACCCTGGCTGCGAGCTATCACTTTCCTTCTTCACTTTTGGTACCCATTTAAAGCGAAGAGCTTTTCTCTCGTGGTTCTCATGCAAGGCTTTTCTCCCATCTCGCACGGCTTTGTACCACACCTTTTTCTGCCTAACTCCCCCATCTTCAACACCTCTCACATGCGCCCGCATCGTATAAAGAGTGTCAACCTTCTTACCTCTAGTCACCACTAGAGACCTTTTGTTGAGCTTCCATTGACCTTTACCAAAGTAACTTTTATAACCATTCTCATCAAGCTTACCAGCAGAGATCAAATTAAAACGAATATCTGGAACATGTCTGACTTCTCTCAGCATCAACCTACAACCACTGCTAGTTTCCAAACAAATATCTCCAATGCCTATAATCTTGGATGCACTTCCGTTTCCCATCCGTACATAGCCAAAATCACCACTACTGTAGGATGTGAAGATTTCACCACACGAAGTAGCATGGAACGAAGCACCCGAATCAATAATCCAATCATTAACATGGCACTTGGGTTTATCATCACAAACAATGGCTACATCAACGTCGGATAGATACACAATCGAATCTTTATCCTTATCTTTTTCCTTAGACTGCTCCTTCTTTAAAAATCTGCACTCTCGTCTTATGTGACCCAGCTTCTGGCAGTGAAAACAAATTACTTCTTTTCTATCTCTTGACCTTCCCCTGGATTTGTCATCTTCAGGAGAGTTTCTCCCTCTGTTTTTGCACCTACTCTGTGCGACAAAAACTTGTGACTCAGCACTAATCACCATAGTATCTCTTCGCCTCTGTTCCTCATTAAACAAACTATCCTTAACTGTATCCATAGTCAGCTTGCCATTAGGAGTGGAGTTACTCAACGATACAACTAGCGTCTCCAATTTATCGTGCAAAAAGAGCTCAACAACAACAAAGCCTGCATCTCATCGTCAATTACCATCTTCATCGTACTCAACTGATTTATCAAACTCTGAAAATCACTCAAGTGCTCTGCAACGGAGTTTCCATCCTTGAATTTAGAATTCACAAGCTTCCTAATCAAAAAAGCTTTTTTTTGCACCGTCTTCCTTTCATACATGGACTCCAATTTCTGCCAGAGAGCATAGGCTTTAGTTTCCGTGGCAACATGATGAAACACACTTTGATCAATCTACGATCTGATCAGACCAATAGTCTTCCTGTTCATCTTGTTCCACTGCGCGTCACTCTTGTTTGTGGGCTTAACTCTATCGTTCTCAAGTGGCTCGTACAAATCCTTGCAGTAAAGCAAATCCTCCATTCTTGGCTTCCAAATTGCATAATTTGTAGCCTTGAGATTAATCATGCAACTTGCTGTCCAATCCTCTATTTAATTCGCACAAGAAAACCACAAAAATAACCAAGCTCTGATACCACTGTTGGGAAAAGTACACCAAAAATAATTTATATCCCAGGAATTACTTTTTCGTCTTTATGCAATTAAATATGAAATCAACAAAACCAATTATGAGAGCAAAAATAATAAATAATCATCCACAAGCAAGACACTAAATTTACGTGGAAAACCCTCTAAAATTAAGAGGTAAAAACCACGGGTCAAACTCCGAATCTCCACTATATCACTAATAATGGGCTTACAATATCATCTCGAGTTTTATGCCCTAAAACTTGAGGTTATACAATAAATTGAGATAGTACAAATTTACATTTAATTAGGTTGAGAAACTAATTAACTTCACCACCCAAAAATACCCCAAGCAATAAAGTCTTCAAGTTTTCAATTGAACGGAGATGGCGGCGGATACCCACGAACAACAAACTGTAATTCTCTCAATTTATTCTTTTGGTATCTTCTTACTACCAAGCTTCTCTCATATATATCTAATAAGACTCCCTCATAGCCTTATTTATAGTACTCTTCCTAATCCATTCCTATTATGGATTGGAAATAATTTATTCTCCTAATCAAATTAGGGATCACATCTCCTTGTCTTTGTCACCAACCAATTTAACAAGTAAATCCTTTTTCAACTTGGATTCCTTTCATGGAATCTCCAATTCCAATATTACTTCCATTAACCCAATTTTTAATTGGATTAATATCAAGTAAACCCACTTACTTGCTCACAAAGAAAATAAATTCTTTTCTATCTTGGATTCTATCTCATGGGTGAGGACCCACACCCAACAATAACCTTTTAGGTAAGGAGGTGGTCCAACATACTTATTGGGTCAGTCTACACAGGTGTGCGCTGCATGGGTAATGAATTGATGTGAGATGGATCATACAATTCCGCTACAAAATGGTATCAGAGCTCATGGTTCGATGGGCCCAAGAACAACTCCAAGGTGCGAGGGGAGTGCGAGGGTACGAGGGTAAAATTCGCAGGCCTCGTGGGTGGAGTAAATAGAATTGAATCAGGTGGAACACGGGATGATTTGAGTCGGGTGGAGCGGGCTTAGGATGGCTCTAGGGAAGTTGCTGAGACACGTTTGTCCCGGACGTGGTGAAGTAATATTAGAGTCAAGCAAAGCTCTTAAAGGACTCAAAGGCGAAGTATTTGAAACAGGTGGAGCAGGGCTCGGGATGGCTCTAGGACACGTTTGGCTCTGGCGTGGTGGAGTAGTATTAGAGTCGAGCAGGCTCTTGAAAGGATTCAAAGAAGGTGTGCTTAATGGTGAATACTCTAGTATGATATTTGTGATGGGTATTCAAGTGAAAGGTGGAGATTGTTGGGATATTTCACATAAATCCCACATTGGATAAATTCAAGAGTGTAGATGGGTTAATAAGTATGGTAGAGCCTCAACTTAATAGGTTAACGCTTTTAGGTAAGGAGGTGGTCAAGCACGCTTTATTAGGTGAGTCTGTAGTGTCTTGATGCGTGGTGATGAATTGATGTGAGATGGATCGTACAATTCCGCTACACCTATGGTGTGTGAGTGTTTTGTAAATCTTGTGGTTTATCTCTCCCTCATATAAGTCCGCTCTTTCGTTATCTACAAGCCCTAAACCCATTTATGTTCCTCAAATATTTGTATGGATCTATGAATCTGAGGGCTAGTGGGTACCGCTTGTGGCCATGGCGGTGTTAGTTGTACGTGAATGTTGATTGTGTTATTTCGAATTTTTATAGTGTGTCGTGGTGATGCATGGTGGTGGTGGCGACGGTGGTGTTAATTTGTAATTTTTTAGTGTGTACATGTGGTGTATGGTGATGGGTGGCGACGGTGGTGTTCATCTGTATATTTCTACTGTGTGTGTTGTACGGTGGTAGCCTGGTAGGTAGAAATGGGTTGGTGGCTCCTTTCTCTCTTTCTTTAATCAATCTGTATTGTTTTGTGAATCTAAGTGTTGGTGATGTTTATGGTGGTGGTAGTGTTGATAGTGGTGTTGATGGCCGGTGGTGGCAATGTTGGTGGTGGTGGTTTTGATGGCCGGTGGTGAAGGTGTTGGTGGCGGATGATGGCAGTATCAATGGGTGGTGCAGGGAGATATTGGTGTTGGGAAAGGGTAAGAAAGAAGAAGAAAAAAAAACCTCCTGCTAAAAACAATCACACTCAATAGAATGCGGTGGTCCGCACTTCCCGTGTGCTCGTTAAATTATACTTCTATATATTTTATGCTCAAAATAGTTGTACACGTACAAATTTGTAATGTGTGGAAGTGCTGGCATATCCTTTTATCTATTTATGCTCAAAATTAAAGTTTAAATTAATTTTCATCTTTCCGTTCTATTATATACTGAATATATGTGAAGATATGGATAAATGTAATGAATATACACAACATATTGCAATGCCATTATAATTAGTTCATCATACTCAAAAGCAATATAATTAGCAATGAGTACTCGAATAAACTCTTAAATTATATATTGAGTCTTCAGGTCTTAATTGCCCGACGTGGGACTTTATATCTCAACAGTATTAACACGTGCTAAACTTACTAAAAAATAAAATCACCACCACAATAATACCATATAGTTATATAGCAATATAGGCTTAAATATCAGGCCAAATAGGCACACCAGTTGCCGGAACCCACTCGTCCGCCTGAATAAAATTCTTCGCCGTAAAGGAGCTTGCCTCCCTAGGATCATTTATCACATGAAATCCAGGCCAATTCACCCTATGTTTTGTTGAAGCTCCAGTACCAAAATTCATGTACTCCCCATAATAAAGAGTCGAAAGAGCAAAATCACCACTCCATTCTGTCCATCCTTTTGGATCAATTAGGCCATCCAAATCCGTCTTTATAAATACTGTCCTCGAGTATTTTTTCCAAGGTCGGCCTAAATAAGTTTTGAAATGATTTTTAACATTGCTAAAATCAGATGCAGCCGAAACTCGAGAATTTAATATTGAAATTCCGGTGTTTTCATTGGGATCATCCCTTGCTTGTGCAGTTATAATGTTGTCTTGGTGATTCATTGGTCGTTTGACAAAAATGTCGCAATTTTGAAAGACTACCGAGGCATCACCGAATATGTAGTCTATAGTTCCATAAATGTGACAATCGCGATAAAATTGCCTCAAGGAATGTACCAAAAGAGTGTCTTGGTAGCCTTTAAAGCTGCAACGATAAAAGACCGAAAGGTCTGACCCCACTCTTAAGGCTACTGCTTGGTGTTTCTGCGGTCCTGCCGTGTTCTCAAATGTCATGTCCCTAGCCCAGAAGCCATCTCCAGACACTCCTAACAAATAATGTAACAAGACATTTTAAATTTCCATTTAGTAGCTTGCCAAAAATATGTCTAATGTACATGACAAATAAGTTGAATTGAAAAACTATTCAATGCAATGCTTGCATTTCTAAGCAATGTCGAGCCTTAAAAATATATAAAAGAAAACAAACATGAACATGGGTAGGACATTTGTTTCTATGATTTAGGCTTAATTACCAAATGTGGCAGAGTTTAAAGTGGTGGCACCATCTTGGACATTTCGATTACCAGTAATGATAGTTTTATCCATACCATCACCGATAAACATTACATTATTCATGCCTCTCTCAATCTCCACTTTCTCGTTGTATACACCGGATTTCACATAGATTATTGCTCTTTGTGGTCGATTTTGGCCCATTTTTGCCAGTGCAGTGACTGCTTCATTAATGGTCGTGTAGTTGCCGGAGCCATCTTGAGCCACTACAAGGTCTGCTTTGGAGGTTGCTGTATTCCATGATGCCAAAAGGCATCCAGTTTGGCTAAGGTGTGATCTGGTTAGCAATCCTAATTTTAATCAAACAAGGACAAAATCATGTGTTGGTCAATGTTTAATTGTATAGTGAAAATAAAATACTGCATGCGTCCATTTGGAATTATAAGATAGACTTTTGAAAGTTAATTTGAAATTCAAAAAAATTGAGATGATTCACTAAACTTTTCTGTAACAATAAATATTGTAATGAGTTATACTTTTTAGTTTACAATATTTATCATTATTGACAAAAATTAAAGGAATTTGTGTCAATTTTGACTTTGAAAATGTATTAATATTTTATATGAAAATGATTCTGGTCTAGTCGAAGAGTATCTTGCTCAGATTCTACTCGAAACTTTTTAAAGATACTCGGATTCATATTCGAGTTAGAATACAATTTCGTAATTTTTACTTAGATTCAAATTCGACTCGTTTTTTAGTCGAGCTACTATCGAGCATTTGAGACGTGCACGAATCAAAATTGAATCATTTATATATAGAATTAATTAATTCAATCAACTATTAATTAGAATAGTTTAAGAGTTAAACTCTTGAAACTAGATCTCGAATCTTGTAAAAGATTAATGAGATGATATTACTTTTGAATCAATTGATGGGCACATCCATGAAACATAAAAATTTTGTTCACTTCTCAAAGTATGTGGAGAATTTAATCGTTGAATATAATATATTAAATAAATCGAGTATACTTAATACTATATACAAGTAAGTATCAACAAACTTGTATCGAATAGGAATAAGTGATATATGAGAAATTTGATACTTAAATGAGTGAACAGTAGACGGTTCGTATATAAATTAAATATCTGACTATCGAATTTGAGTCTTGCTCCTACTCGGTTCAGTTTCAGCTCTTGCCAAAAGGAGTAATTAAGAATGTACAATATCTTCTCATTTGACATTTGTTTTATGAAATAGTGAGGTTTGTATATATGGAGAACATTTAAATATTATATATATGGGAAAAAAATATATAATAATTTGTATATTACATGCGATGAAGTTATGGTGACAGATTTTTTGAAATTTATAATGACAGTTTTCATTCGTCGTCATTTATTCTATTACAGACTATAATGACAGTTCTGAATTCTTATAACCTAAAAAATCATCTCATAGTCATATATATATATATATATATATATATATATATATATATATATATATATATATATATAAATGAAAAAATAATAATTTCTTAAAATCTGCGCCAAATTAATAAAAATATGATATTATTTGCAAACTGAGGTACTAGTATCCAGGAAGAATATCTTTACCTTGCCTTGTATTCCTTTTGGATCCATAAAAGGCCAGTGCTTCTCTAAGCATCATTGTCAAGTTTTGAGCCTCTTGTGCTTCAAAAGCCAACCCCTTCTCATCCAAGCCATCCAAACAACTACGATGACTGGCCACCGCCGCACTCAGCCATGTCACAGCGTCGTCACCGCCATACTCCTCGCCGGAGGCCAACCTTGCAAGACGTGGTTCTGTGTCTCCATAAAGCTTAACACAATCAGCTAGAGCCACACCACTAAGAAGACTTCCGGAACCATTGAAGTCCGACTCATGAAGCCTCATTGAGGCCTGAGCCCAGGCCATAGCATGCAGTACCCCCAACCTGGCATTTTGGATTACCTCTTCTTCTTCTTGGCTGTTGATCACACTAGCAATGGCTAGAACAAGAAGAATTAGAAATGTTGTGAATCTAGTAAACATTTTTCAGATAGCTAGGTGATGAAAGAAGTATCTGAACTCTCTTAAAGCGGAGTGATTCATATAGTGTGATAATTATTATAAAGCGGAGTGATTCACAGTAAATGTATGATACTGTTGAGCCAAATACATATTTATGATCATCTATAAAAAAACGATCGATTTTCAATTTTAAAATTTGTAACACTACTATAAATAATAGATATTTTATAGTAGATATCACTTTATTTTTTTAAAATCTGGACCATCCTTTTTTTCTATAAACGGTTACAGATATTTTTTATGAGTAGTACGATAGAAAATATTTAATATATATAGATCACGTGAGTATGAAATGAATTTCATTTCATGCTTAATACAGAACTGACAGATAGACAAGACAGAAGAATGATATTTCTGTTTATATGTCAACACTGTATTATTTATAAATTAAATTTATCATAAAATTCATTTTATTCTAATCACTTCCGAATTTGAGAGGATATAGGAAAAAATTACATGCAAGTATAGACATGTACGTGTCGATGGGTGGTTAGTGTCGATGGGGGTTAAAGTGAAGGTTGAGAGAATCTTAAGGAAGGGTATGTGTGTTAATGGAAATGACTTAATCGTGCACAAAGCGGTGCCGTGTACTAGGAGAAGTAGGCTCTAATTAATGCCAATCGAAATCTATTTTGTTTGTCCTTTCTGTTGTTGTTTATTGTTTTACTTTCATTAATGATGTCATTGAGTTTTTAAAATGAAAAGGTGAGATTTTTTTTCCTTTGAAAGGATATTGTCATTAAGGGACTTACTTGTATGATAACTAGATAATATGATTGATTTAAGGAATTTAATACAAGGAAAATATTAGGGATACCAAGTTGCATTTTACGTCTGCAGAATTATACATTTATACTACTCTCTTTTAAAATTAGAGATATAATTTAATTTTTAAAATTAAATAATTTGATTTTTAAAATTAAACGACGACATATATTTAATTTTGTGATTAATAACTTTTGTTATATAATATATAATAATTGTATAAATTAAAATTAAATAAATTTATATTAATTTAAAATTTAATATATCATCGTTCAATTTAAAAAATCAAAATTATTTCACTAGTTTTAGAAGGGGGAGGGAGTATTTTTTTTTCATATATTGTATACCCGTCGACCGTTTTTTGTTAAGAATCATTAAACTTTGTTTCTTCAAATATTAATTATAAGAAAACTATTAATACTACTAGTAATATTTGGTGTTTAATTGCATCTTAATATATTTTAATCGTTCATCTCTTAATGCATTTTAACGGCCTAAATCTTTGTATTAAGAGGTCCTCTGAATAGTAAAAAAACAAATATGAATCTAAACTATTCAGACGACATCTTAATACAAAAATATGAGTTGTTCAAATAAATTAAAAGATAAGTTATTAAGATGCATTAAGATATAATCAAACACCATTAATTAATTAATGCATGTCACAAGGAATCCTAATTTATCTGAAATTCAATAGAATAGAATAGGAGGACGGATCAGTATTACATATGAAACTTAGTCGCATAAAAGGAGGCAAGGAGCCTTACTTTTTCATTTTTGTCTTTTGTTTTCACGAGTATGAGGTTCAATACACGTGAAAACTACATAATTAGACACTTTTTTTTAATAAATAATAAATTTTAATAGTTAAAATTCAAGTATTGAAAGCATCCACTGAAAATTTTAAAATATATTAGCAAAAAATAAAATATTTTATACAGAAGAATTTTCCTTTTACAATATTGTTTCGATGACTAAAGTACTAAAATGAATCATTTTGTATCTGATTTTTATAACTATATTTTGTTATTCATCTCTTTAACGTACGTCAAACTTTGATTAGTCCTAAAATCGGATACATACATGTTTCTCATATGTGAGTTGACTCAGTGATATATAGAGTATTCGAGGTTGAACTAAAGTTCAATTTTGACCTAAAATTTATCAACAAATTTTTCTGTCAAGTTGATTCAACATGTATTTTTAATATTTTTACATGATTCTCTTTTACATGAAGGTGAAATTCACTTTATGTGAGAGAAAATCACGTAGAAATATCAAAAATACATGTGAAATAATATCAATCCGATTCCAAATATATATTTTAACCAAGAAAAAATGTGGTATTACGTACTTAGGTCCAAATGAATACAATTAAACTTGAAAGCTACATAACTTGATGGTTAATGGTAGCTAGGGTTGGTACTGATGGTCTATTTTCAAGTTTAGCTTATAAGGTGACATGTTAAATTAATTGGAGAAAAGTAAAACTAGCCTTTATATTTTTTTTAGTTCGAAGGTGAGCTGGAGCCTCGTCTTCTTCCCTGGTAAATTGGATTCTCTTTTTCTTCTGTATTTATTTTCTTACTTTTTCTATTAATACAATTAAGGAGGAGTTATATCAAATCAATTGATGCCCAACATGGGTGTCCTACCATGTTATCTTTTAAATTTCTGGTAAAGCTTTAAAAAATAAAAAATCCATTGGCAAGCTTTGGAAAGAGTATTACAAATTTTGTTGAGATTTTTTTTATTTTCACTCTATAAATAGGATAAAAAGAGAATTTTAATTAGTTGGAAAATTTATACAATATATACATAATGTGTAGATGATATATATTAGTCGGATTAGCGTAGAACATTGTGCGGTTTGGTACTGCAGTTGGAAGGCCAAATCACATATGAAACCGCTTGGGTGTAGTTTGGTAATTCTAAAACTACACATGACACCACTTGAGATTGGTGCGGTGCGATGCGATTTTAAAACTTGCAATATGATTTCATTTGATGTGGTTTCGGTTCTAAAACCAATTGACATAGTTAACAATAGTATTCAATACATCAAATTAATCTTTATGTAAAAGAAACCATACATGACATTAACATATAACACGAGGCAACAAGTTTTAGGTTTGAAATATGTTACTCATGAATGATTCAACATTGCTCAATTTTTTGCAATTCAATTAGAAATATTTCTAACCACAAACAAAAAATTTAAAAATGCATAACATAATTAGAATTGTCTAATATATTTTTAAAAATTTGCCTATATAACTTCTAAGAAAATATATAACATATAAAAGTTGTGTGGTGTGGTTTGAGCAGTGCGGGAGTCTCCCAAAATCTTATTATTTTTTAAATATATTCAAAAAATTATAAATTACATACATTTTAACCACGAGTCACGAGCCAGGCTGATCACTTAGGGATGACACGCATGAATTCAAACCAAGCTTTGACTAGGTCCTCTCCTAGTCACAAAAGTGGGGTGCCCCTTGGTGCTCAAACTCAAGAGCAACTTTCATGTATATAAATTTATTAAATATTTAGTTCTTAACCAATGTGAGACTTGGCTTCCCACATATATTTAATATCATTTATCATTTTCAAGGGTGATCTTTGGGAGTTAGTAATATTTCATTCATTACTTCATGGATTTGAGCTTTCAAATACTTAATTTAACCTACTCATGGAGTAGAATATATTAATGTGTGAAATCATTACACATAATTAATGACACCCACATTAATTTAGGCTCAAATTCTAACAAGAGCATATAAAGAAGGGTCCTTAACAATAATATACAACAATTAGAAAATATTTACAAAAATAAAGCATCCACAAAATAATTACAAAAATAACGCAATTCACATTAATAAGAAAGCCTAAAATTAAGGAGAAATAACTGTCATAATTAATAATTCAAATTCAAATATCTGGTATCCAACCACAAAAACAAATTCAAATTCAAAATTCAAATCTTCATATGAAAGACTACACAAATTTTGTACTTTGGAGGAGGTGGCGAATGCAACTTCGGAGGAGGTGGCGGTGGAAGCTTCGAAGGAGGTGGCGCAGTGATGGCTTCGGAGGCGGCGGTGAAGGCTATGGAGGAGGTAGTAATGACGGTGGTGGCGGTGGCGACGACGGTGGTGGCTCAGGTGGTGGTTACAGAGACGGTGGAGGCTGGGGCGGTGGTGGCGGAAGCAACAATTTTTCGATAATAAAAAGAAATTCTCGAGATACTGTAGAGAACAAGATCATTAGTAATGTCATGGCACCAGAGAGCAATTAGAGTTCATGACATGGGCAGAGATAAAGGCATAATTGGTGTCATCATGTAATAAACTAGCTAGCTACTTAATAATAGCACTGGAACGTTCACCTCCAGTTCTAGTTTTATAAACAAATTTTGTTTTCTGCATAGAAAAGAGAGAGATAAGAGAGTGATGTGTAATGTAATGTTGATAACCAAACCTTCGTACCAAGGTAACCAAACTTTTATACCAAGGTAACCAAACCTTTATACTAAGGTAACCAATCTACATCAACACCTGCAGTATGAATTGGTTACCTTGGTCTGAAAGTTTGGCAACCAACTCCATGAAGGTTTGGTTACCAACTGCATCACATTCAAAATAAATTGGTAACTTAATAAAATTGAATTGGTTACCTTGGTATGAAGGTTTTGTTACCTTAGCATGAAGGTTTGGTTACCTTGGTGTGAAGGTTTGGTTACCAACTGCACTATGAAAAAACTAAAGGTGTGGAGGTGGATTGGTTACCTTGGTATGACAGTTTGGTTACCTTGGTATGAAAATTTGGTTACCAACTGTACTATGAAAAAACTGCAAGTGTGGAGGTGGATTGGTAATGTGACGCCCTCAAAAATAGGTATACATCACATATTCTGAGTCACCAAATACATGGTATAGAATACAAATACAATCTTTAATTATACATCAGTTGTGTAAAATACGACAAAATACATGTTGTGAGTTTTAATACAAATATTGTCATTTAGACAATATCCACACTCAAATTAGTCCTCATTACATTTATTATCACACTATTTCACAGAATAGTGAGGACTACTAATACTATCAGTTGGACCGTCACTCCGTTCCCCGACTCGTCCCAGCTATATTCTCATTTCCTGAAGAGAACAGTGAAAGAAAGGGTGAGCTCAACTAGCCCAGTAAGAAATATTATGACTAAGATAATGCAGAATAAATTATCATTAGTCCTCAACAATGTTAAACTGATAAAATATAATAGACATCAAGTTTAACTGCAGCGGAATAAACAATCCATTAAAAGAGTCAAGTAGAGAATAAAGTCTACTATCTTTTATGATTTAAAAGGTTTTCATCAATTTTTATCGCTGAGACTCAACTTAATAAATAAACCACAACATCTGATCATCCCTATACCACGGTCAATGATATTCATTAAATCATCAATGGTCATGACTATACCGAATAACCCCTGGTCATAATCATACCAAAACTATTAAATCGATGCGTTGTGTGTCATCGAGGACTTTTATCACATCATTTATAACATTACAGGTCATAATTATACCGAATGAGCCCTGGTCATAATCATACTAAGTCCATCTATGCACGTAAGCCAAAGATGACTTTCAACACAATATAAACATGAGGATGATGACAATGATATAAGAAGTCAATTAAACAAATTCAAGAATTATTTTATCCAGGAACTAATAACGTCCAAATTGTCAACATGATACTTTTTTGTAAAATAAAATTTAAGAATGCTCAGTAGAATATTTCCATGAAAAGATACTGGATGAAGCGCAAATATCAAGGATATTCTACTAATTTCATGGAGTATAGAAGTCAAAACTTTAACCAACTGAGTATAATAAAGAATGAAATAACAAAGATATCACCATGCATGCGGTACTTCGCATAGACAGGTTATTCCAACAGAATAATAATTAACGAAACCAGGTCAGGTGAAATTCACACCGACAGGATATTCCAATAGAATAATAATGACGGAATAGTAAATAATGGAACCATGTCAGGTGAAATTCACACCGACAGGATATTCCGACAGAATAATAAATGATGGAACCCGTAAAGGCGTAGCGAACGCAGCATGTGATATTCAAAGTAATAATAAAGACGGAATAATAAATGATGGAACCAGGTCCGGAGTAATGCACAGACAGGATATTTCAACAGAATAATAAATGCAGAATAATAAGTAATGGAACCAGGTCCGGCGTAAAAAGCACAGATAGGATATTTCGACAGAATAATAAAGACAGAATAATAGAAGAATTTCACCAAGTATAGGGTAGCCCGCTTATACAGGTTATTCCAACAAAATAATGAAGAATGGAATAGCAGAAGTTCTCTTCTTGAATACAAAGAAATAACACCCCTTACCATAAAAGAAACTGAATATAGGAGTAGTGAAGTAGCAGGCTTCTTTTCTTCTATAGATTTTCTCTCTATAATTTCTCTTTATAATAAGTGCTCTATAGCTTTAGTGAATTGGTGAGAAATGAAGGAAGAATGAGCTTCTATTTATAGAAAAATATAGTTTCGATAATTGCACATTTTGGGGCTCGAAAAATTACAGAACAATACCTCCAACTTTTCTTTTATTTTTAATTTAGTCCTACAAGTATTATCAAACTTGCACCACCTCCCCTAATAGTAAATAATGTGATTTAATAGTAAATCATGTGAACAAATTGTTCTAGACATGTGAAAATACTAATTACAGTATAGTACCTCCATCTATACCTCTATTTTTAACTTAGTCATGCAAGTATTATCAATCTTGCACCAACTCCCCTAATAGTAAATGAATGTGACTCAATAGTACACACATGTGAATAAATAGTTATATAAGCATGTGAATTAGTATCAACTAATTGCTCATTTATCCAATAAATTACCCGAGTTATCAATATAACTCTCATACATCAATTATCATTGGAACAAATATCGATTTTCACTAACACAAACAATTTCAACACAATAAAACTATTTTTATCAAAAATATAAATTTTGAAATTTCAAAGTTTGACTTTTTCCGAAAAAGTCAACTGTTGACTTTTTGACCCAAATAGTAAAACTCGGAAAATATTGTGTTTATAGACTATTTTTACTAATTTCATCGATCTGGACTCAAATATCACGTCCGCGTCTCCAAATTCAACTCTGAACACAACTTCAATTTCAATAACATTCATCATTAATATCATAACTCACAATATTTAATAACCAGGTCGTTCCTAGGAAAGAGGAGGCTTTCCAATAAGGATTTCTCCCTATTGGCGCGCAATTAGGTGACCAAACCTCTCCTTGGCAGAACTTCTAGACATTGTAAATATTGTAATTTAATAATATTAATAACTTTGTCGTCTCAATTATTGATTTAATAAAATCTCATATAATGCAGATGATACTGTGACAATAATTGAATCAATAATATGAGAGATATGATGCAACAATTACTATAGCAATAATTGAGTATAAGCGGTGACTTCTCACGTAAAGCATCAATAACTAATCTGAGTGTGCCACTATGCAACTACGTATTATTACTATACTTTTACTACTACTAAGTAGTTCAACAAGATTAACGGTAAAACTTCCGCCGTTATTTTCAATAAAATACTTTTGTCGTTTTTCAATCAAATAATAATTCCGTTAATGGGGGCCCAATTAATGATTGTCTTAGTCGTCACGAATATTTCTGTTAAAGCGAATATTCCAGACCAATCGAATATTATATAACAACTTGCGTACTTTTGCAAAATTTATAAATACTACCCACAACTATAACATTATATCATAATATTCAAAAATGATAATTTATAGAAAATTCATTTTTTTTATTCATAAAAGTTGGGGTCTTATAATCTCCCTTTCTTATGAAATTTTGCCCTTGAAATTAGGGTACGTACCTGGTATGTCAAAGAGGTAAGGATACCTTGATTTCATTTCAGATTCTAACTCCCAGGTCATTTCCTCAACATCGTGGTTCCTCCATAACACTTTGACTTGAGGTATAACCTTGGAGCGTAGAATATGATCCTTCTTATCCAAGATTTGAACAGGAACCTCTTCATACGTTAAATATTCCGCTATTTTATTCGGTTCTAACTCAATAATATGGTTCGGGTTTTTCACATATTTACATAACATGGATATATGAAAAATGTTATGAACACGAGATATACTTGGCGGTAAAGCGAGTCTATAGGCCATAGTTCCTACTCGTTCGAGGATTAAAAATGGGCCAATGAATCGAGGATTAAGCTTTCCTCTCTTTCCAAATCTCGTAACTCCTTTCCATGGAGCAACACGTAACAACACATGATCTCCAATATCGAATTCTACGTCCTTTCGATGAAGATCACCATAACTCTTTTGTCGATCTTGTGAGGTTTTTATACATTGCCGGATCGTTTGAATCTTTTCAGTAGTCATACGTACCAACTCCGGTCCCAACAACGTTCCTTCACCCACCTCATCCCAGCATACTGGAGAATGACACTTTCTTCCATACAACGCCTCGAATGGAGCCATGTCAATACTTGTTTGATAGCTGTTGTTGTAGGAAAACTCCACCAATGGTAAGAACTTGTCCCAACTTCCCTTGAAGTCAAGGACACAAAGTCTTAATAAATCTTCAAGAGTTTGAATAGTCCTCTCTGATTGTCCGTCTATCTGAGGATGATATGCCGAACTAAATCGTAAATTCGTGCCCATAGATTTGTGCAAACTAACCCAAAATCGTGAAGTGAATCTTGGGTCTCGATCAGAAACTATTGATACTGGCATACCATACAGTCTTACAATCTCGTTTATGTACATACAAGCAAGATGTTCAAGTGTATAAGTTTCTCGTATAGGTAAGAAATGAGCAGACTTGGTCAATCTATCAACAATGACCCAAATTGCATCTATGCCTTGAGAAACCTTGGGAAAACCAGTAACGAAATCCATGGTAATGTGCTCCCACTTCCATTCTAGAATTTCAAGTGGTTGCAATGGACCTTTTGGTACTTTATGCTCCGCCTTGACTCGTTGACAAGTTAGACACCTTGAGATAAACAGTGCTATCTCTCTCTTCATATTGCCCCACCAAAATGTATGTCGAAGATCATGATACATTTTGGTACTCCCATGATGGATTGTAAACAGTGTGTTGTGTGCCTCCATCATGATTTTATACTTTAACTCAGGGTCGTTAGGAACACAAAGTCTGGAGTTGACTCGAAGTATTCCTTCTTCATCGATTCTTGCTTCTGGCATAGCACCTTCTTGCACTTTCTTCCTCATACGCATCAACCTGTGTCCGTAGCTTGAGCGACTTTAACTTTATCGATTAAAGTTGGTTCTACTCGTATATATTCGCCATCATCACGTGGGTCCCTGAGTCTTTATCTCTATCTCCATCCTTTGCAAGTCATACAAAATGGGCCTTCTGCGTTGACAATATCGCCTTTTCGCACCGCGCATATGATCTTCTACTCAATGTGTCAGCTACCACGTTTGCTTTTCCTGGATGGTATTGGATGGTATAATCATAATCTTTCAATGGTTCAAGCCAACGTCGTTGTCGCATATTGAGTTCCTTTTGAGTGAAGAAATATTTGAGGCTTTTATGATCCTTAAAGATCTCCACTTTCTCCCCATACAAGTAATGCCTCCAAATTTTAAGTGCGAAGACAACAGCTTCCAATTCTAGATCATGAGTAGGATAATTCCTCTCATATTTTTTGAGTTGTCGTGAGGCATAGGCTATGACTTTCCCATGTTGCATGAGAACACAACCTAATCCTTTGCCCAAAGCATCACTGTATATGACAAATCCTCTCGAGCCGGATGGTATTGCGAGCAGTCTTTGAAATAAGTCTCTCTTGAGTTCTTGAAAACTCTTTCGACATTCCTCGTTCAACCAAATTTTGTATCTTTACGAGTCAATTTGAGTTAAGGGACTAGCGATTCGAGAAAACCCTTCATGAATCTCCGATAATAACCAACTAAAAGCGAGAAAGCTACGTCATTTTGATCATTTGATTTAGGTTGCTCCCAGCTTTGAATAGCTTCAATATTTGTCGGGTTAACAGATATTACATGACTTGATACTACTTGCCCAAGGAATGCTACTTCCTCAAGCCAGAACTCGTATTTCTTTAACTTGGCATAAAGCTTATATTCACGAAGCTTTTGGAGTATCAGCCTCAAGTGTCGCTCATGATCTTCAACGCTTTTGGAATAAATAAGGATGTCATCAATAAAGACGACCACAAAGTGATCCAAATATTCCTTGAATACTCGGTTCATCATATACATGAAGGCAGCAGGAGCATTAGTCAATCCAAAAGACATGACTAGGAATTCATAATGCCCGTACCGAGTTCTGAAATCCGTTTTTGGAATGTCATCGGTTCTAATCTTTAATTGGTGATATCCGGAACGAAGATCAATCTTTGAAAAGAATTTGGCGCCTTGCAACTGGTCAAATAGGTCATCAATACGTGGAAATGGGTACCTATTTTTGATGGTGACATGATTCAACTCCCGATAATCAATACAAAGTTGCATACTCCTATCTTTTTTCTTCACAAATAGAACAGGAGCACCCCAAGAAGAAGTATTGGGACGAATAAAACCAATGTCTAACAACTCCTGCAGTTGGGTCTTTAACTCCTGAAGTTCAATAGGAGCCATTCGATATGGGGCTTTGGAAATGGGTTTTGTACCGGGTTCAAGGTCGATACAAAATTCAATTTCACATTCTAGGGGTAGGCCAGGAAGTTCTTCAGGGAATACGTCAGGAAATTCATTAACAATAGAAATATCATTCAAAACCGACGTATTTTTGTTTAGATCCGTGACATGAGCTAAGAAAGCTTGACATCCGTTTTTCAATAAACAAATAGCTATATGGCTTGAAATGACAGTGATGGATTTTAGTGGTTTGGTTGCTTGAATTCGTATAATAGGTTGGTTAGGAATATGAAAGCTAACAACCTTACGAAAACAATCAATTTTTGCATGATGAGTAGTTAACCAATCAATCCCTAGAATCACATCAAATACAAGTATTTTCAAAGAAATAAGATCGACAGGTAACGTATGGTTACCAATTTGAATCAAACAAGACTTATAAGCCGTGGATGTAATGAAGGTTTCTCCCAACGGAGTTTCAACAAATAAGTCAAAGTCTAGTTTCTCCGGAGTCAAATTTAAACGTTGAGCGCAAGTAGGAGAAATAAAGGAATGGGTAGAACCGGTATCAAATAAAGTATAAAATTCGCTAGAGTTTATGATTAGCTTACCCGTGATCACCTCGTTCGGATTCCTCGCTTTTTGGGAGGTTACGACAAACGCTCTCCCTTGAACTATCGGTTTCGTCTTGTTTGGAACACCCTTGGATGCCTCCATCCCAGCTGGACTTGACTTTGGTGCATGACAAAATCGGGCTAGGTGGCCTTCTTTTCCACAACTATAACATACTTTGGATGGCATCGTGCAGTTTGGACTTATGTGTCCTTCCCCTCCACATTTGTAACATACAACCGGCGGTCGTTCTTCTTCCTTAACAAATGAAAATCTTGGTCTTTGGCGTCTTTCCATCTTTCTTTGAACCTTCTCTTCTTGATCTTTCCACTCCTATTATCTTGGCCATGATTACCACCGAAGTGGTTATCATTTTACAGCATGTTGATTCCTCCACGTTTTGTTGTCACCGCTTCGATGATCGCTACCATTTGGTATTATCGACTTGTTTACCGCTCTCTCTTGGTTGAGTTGACTCATTATCGCGCTCCAATAAGCGAGCCCTATTCACAACATTTGAATACAAACACGGTTTATGAGAGATAAGGTATTGGACGTATCTCGGGTTTCAAACCTCTTAGAAACATTCGCGTCATTCTCTCCTCATTATCAACCAAGTGGGGCGCAAACCGAGACAACTCGACAAACTTAGCTTCCGTCTTGTACCCACGGTCATATTGTTTTGCTCAAGCTTGATGAACTCTACCTCCTTCATGTGACGAATACTTTCGAGGAAAGTACTTGTCGTTGAACGACTCTTAGAACTTCTCCCAAGACATCTTGATGCGGCAGTTGAGTGCACGCTTTCTGATTCCCACCGAGAATCTGCTTCGCACGTAATACATGAAGGTGGCAAAGGAACCTTTTGCTCCTCAGAGCATCCCAAGACATCAAATATCTTGTTGATCTGCTTTATCCACGTCTCCGTCTTAAGTGGTTTTGGCTCTGCAAAGAACTCCGGTGGTCCCAGCTCCTTGAACTGCTTAGCGGTGACCGTTCGAGAGCTGTCAGTGTTTCCACCTGCGTTTTGGACAGGAGTCGCCTTCGTCTGATGTTGCATGAATTCTAAGAAACTCCGAAACGTACCGTCGTTTGTCATTTAATCATTGTTGTTGTTTACAGGAGGATTATCGCCATCCTGTTGCACATTGTCCTAATTATTGATCTGTGGAGACTCAACGGTCTCCTGTGCTCCATTGCTTATCTCAACATTTTTGGATGCCATTTTCAAATACTGTCTCAAAACAAGGGTTAATCAATATATCAAATATTATCCCTATACTCTGACCGACCAATTAAATGCCAAATAAACTTAGGTAGGTCATACTTGTGAAGGAATTCCCCGTCTCTCCCCTCCTAGTTCTTATCACACATCTTAGCCAGGGATCATATCCCTAATCTTTGATACCAATTGTGACGCCCCCAAAAATAGGTATACATCACCTATTCTGAGTCACCAAATACATGGTATAGAATACAAATACAATCTTTAATTATACATCAGTTGTGTAAAATACGACAAAATACATGTTGTGAGTTTTAATACAAATATTGTCATTTAGACAATATCCACACTCAAATTAGTCCTCATTATATTTATTATCACACTATTTCACAGAATAGTGAGGAGTACTAATACTATCAGCTGGACCGTCACTCCGTTCCCCGACTCGTCCCAGCTATATTCTCATTTTCTGAAGAGAACAGTGAAAGAAAGGGTGAGCTCAACTAGCCCAGTAAGAAATATTATGACTAAGATAATGCAGAATAAATTATCATTAGTCCTCAACAATGCTAAACTGATAAAATATAATAGACATCAAGTTTAACTGCAGCGGAATAAGCAATCCATTAAAAGAGTCAAATAGAGAATAAAGTCTACTATCTTTTATGATTTAAAAGGTTTTCATCAATTTTTATCGATGAGACTCAGCTTAATAAATAAACCACAACATCTGATCATCCCTGTACCACGGTCAATGATATTCATTAAATCATCAATAGTCATGACTATACTGAATAACCCCTGGTCATAATCATACCAAAACTATCCGTCAATGCGTTACAGGTCACTAAGGACTTTTATCACATCATTTATAACATTACAGGTCATAATTATACCGAATGAGCCCTGGTCATAATCATAATAAGTCCATCTATGCACGTAATCCAAAGATGACTTTCAACATAATATAAACATGAGGATGATGACAATGATATATGAATTCAATAAAACAAATTCAAGAATTATTTTATCCAGGAACTAATAACGTCCAAATTGTCAACATGATACTTCTTTGTAAAATAAAATTCAAGAATGCTCAGAAGAATATTTTCATGAAAAGATACTGGATGAAGCGCAAATATCAAGGATATTCTACTAATTTCATGGAGTATAGAAGTCAAAACATTAACCAACTGAGTATGATAAAGAATGGAATAACAAAGATATCACCTTGCATGCGGTACTTCGCATAGACAGGTTATTCCAACAGAATAATAATTAACGGAACCAGGTCAGGTGAAATTCACACCGACAGAATATTCCAACAGAATAATAATGACAGAATAGTAAATAATAGAACCATGTCAGGTGAAATTCACACCGACAGGATATTCTGACAGAATAATAAAGACAGAATAATAAATGATGGAATCAGGTCCGGCGTAACGCACAGACAGGATATTTCGACAGAATAATAAAGACGAAATAATAAATTATGGAACCCGAAGTAAAGGCGTAATGCATGCATGATATGGATATTACGGCGAGAATAATAAATGCGAGAATAATAAGTAATGGAACCAGTCCGGCGAAAAACACCTGAGATGAGGATATTAAACGAGAATAATAAAGACGGAATAATAGAAGAATTTCACCAAGTATAGGATAGCCCGCTTATACAGGTTATTCCAACAGAATAATGAAGAATGGAATAACAGAAGTTCTCTTCTTGAATACAAAAGAAATAACACCCCTTACCGTAAAAGAAACTGGATATAGGAGTAGTGAAGTAACAGGCTTCTTTTCTTCTATAGATTTTCTCTCTATAGCTTCTCTCTATAATTTCTCTCTATAATAAGTGCTCTATAGCTTTAGTGAATTGGTGAGAAATGAAGGAAGAATGAGCTTCTATTTATAAAAAAATATAGTTTCGATAATTGCACATTTTGGGGCTCGAAAAATTACAGAACAATACCTCCAACTTTTCTTTTATTTTTAATTTAGTCCTACAAGTATTATCAAACTTGCACCACCTCCCCTAATAGTAAATAATGTGATTTAATAGTAAATCATGTGAACAAATAGTTCTAGACATGTGAAAATATGAATTACAGTATAGTACCTCCATCTATACCTCCATTTTTAACTTAGTCATGCAAGTATTATCAATCTTGCATCAACTCCCCTAATAGTAAATGAATGTGACTCAATAGTACACACATGTGAATAAATAGTTATATAAGCATGTGAATTAGTATCAACTAATTGCTCATTTATCCAATAAATTACCCGAGTTATCAATATAACCCCCATACATCAATTATCATTGGAACAAATATCGATTTTCACTAACACAAACAATTCCAACACAATGAAACTATTTTTATCAAAAATATAAATTTTGAAATTTCAAAGTTTGACTTTTTCCGAAAAAGTCAACTGTTGACTTTTTGACCCAAATAGTAAAACTCGGAAAATTTTGTGTTTATAGACTATTTTTACTAATTTCATTGATCCGGACTCAAATATCATGACCGCGTCTCCAAATTCAACTCCGAACACAACTTTAATTTTAATAACATTCATCATTAATATCATCACTCACAATATTTAACAATCAGGTCGTTCCCAGGAAAGAGGGGGCTTTCCAATAAGGATTTCTCCCTATTGGCGCGCAATTAGGTGACCAAACCTCTCCTTGGCAGAACTTCTAGACATTGTAAATATTGCAATTTAATAATATTAATAACTTTGTCATCTCAATTATTGATTTAATAAAATATCATATAATGCAGATGATACTGTGACAATAATTGAATCAATAATATGAGAGATATGATGCAGCAATTACTATAGCAATAATTGAGTATAATTGAGTGACTTCTCACGTAAGCATCAATAACCAATACCGTGTGCCACTATGAAACTACGCGTATTAGTGTACTTTTACTACTAAGTAGTTCAACAGTATTAACGGTAAAACTTCCGCCGTTATTTTCAATAAAATACTTTTGTCGTTTTCTCAATCCGGCAATAATTCCATTGTGGGAGTCCACCAATGATTGTGCCGTCGTACGAATATTTCCTGTTAAAACGAATATTCCCCGACCAATCGAATATTATATAACAACTTGCGTACTTTGCAAAATTTATAAATACTACCCACAACTATAACATTATATCATAATATTCAAAAATGATAATTTATAGAAAATTCACTTTTTTTTTATTCATAAAAGTTGGGGTCTTTCAGGTAACCTTGGTATGAAGGTTTGGTAACCTTGGTATGAAAGTTTGGTTACCAATTGTACTATGAAAAAACTACAGGTGTGGATTGGTTTCCTTGGTATGAAGGTTTGGTTACCTTGGTATGGAGGTTTAGTTACCAACTGCACTATGAAAAATTGAAAGTGTGGAGGTGGTTTGGTAACCTTGATATGAAAGTTTGGTTACCAACTGCACTATGAAAAAACTGCAGGTGTGGATTGGTAACCTTGAGATGAAGGTTTGGTTACCTTGGTATGAAGGTTTGGTAACCTTGGTATGAAGGTTTGGTTACCAATCTCTTTTCAAAGCCTGCTTGCTTTTTACAATTAAGCCTCAGAACTCAAAAGCTGCTATGTTTCTAGAATCTCACTCTTTCTCTCTCCAACTTCTTGTCTTCCTCCCTAAAATCCCCACCAATACGCCCCAAAAAGCTATCACAACACTTCATTTCCCCTTCTCCATCTCATCACCTTTCTCTCTTCCCAAATACACTTTTTTTGCATTTTATCAAACACCAAGAGGGCCACACAAAACACCATACAAATGCCATCAGAATCAGGCGGACCCACAAAACCAAACCATATGATTTTTTGTCTTTTGGTGTATGAGCCTGCCAGGTTTCAATAAGAGGAGCAGGGGTTCTATGTTTTTGAACTAATGGGGGCTCATCAACATCTTCAGGCATTACGAGAGAGTCTTTTAATGGAGTGAGGCCATTGGTTGAACTTTTGCGCTGGAAACTGAAAGATAATTTTCCTCCCCATAGCCCGTGGAGATCATGGAGGAGCCATACCTGTGAGACCCCAGATTTTATAAATAAAGATTTAAATTTCTCGAAATATTTTTTTTTAATATTAAGGTGTGGATTTGAGATAATGTTATAGTTGTGGGTAGTATTTGAAAATTTTGCAAAGTATGCAAGTTGTTATATAATATTCGATTGGTCGGGGAATATTCTTTTTGTCGGGGAATATTCGTACGACGACACAATCATTGGTGGACCCACAATAGAAGAATTGTCATAGTTAGAAAAAGACAAAAATATTTTATGAAAATAACGGCGGAGGTTTTACCATTGATACTGTTGAACTACCATTAGTAAAAGTAAAAGAATGAATGGCGTGGTTGCATAAGAAGACACAAGATTGATTATTGATGCTTATGTGATAAGTCACCGCTTATACCGCATTATTGCTACAGAATAATTCTTGCATCATATCTCTCATATTATTGATTCGATTATTGTCATAGTATCATCTGCATTATATGATATATTATTAAATCAATAATTGAGACGACAAAGTTATTCATATTATTAAATTGCAATATTTACAATGTCTAGAAGTTCTGTCAAGGAGAGGTTTGGTCACCTAATTGTGCGCCAATAGGGAGAAATCCTTATTGGAAAGCCCCCTCTTTCCTGGGAACGACCTGGTTGTTAAATATTGTGAGTTATGATATTAATGATGGATAAGTTCGTGTTGATTAAAGATTAATTTGGTAGTTTCATTCTGTTGAAATTATTTATGTTAAACATTTATTTCGATAGTAATTGATGTCTAGAGGTAGTATTGTTCACTCGAGTATTTGGGACACTTTTTGTGTCGGAGTTACTATTCATGGGTTACTATTCACCAAAATTACTATTCACCAAAATTACTATTCACTCTAGTATTGTTCACTCGAGTGTTTTGGACACTTTTTGTGATGGAGTTACTATTCACGAGTTACTATTCATGAATTACTATTCACGAGTTACTATTCACCCAGTTACTATTCACTCTATTATTGTGCATTCAGGTATTTGGGTACAATATTATTCCATGAGGAGATGTCTTTAATTTTTCGAATAGTTGGTTGAATGAATCAATATGGATCACCGTGGAAAGTTATAATAGTGAATCAATATGGGTCGCTGGTTTAAAGTTTTAATAGTAAATCAGTATGGACCGTTGCTTTAATTTTTAATAGTAAATCGATCTGGATCATTCGTTTAAAAGTAAATTGATCTGGACCGTTCATGAATTAGTTACTATTCATTCCATTCTTCTATAAATAGAAGCTCATTCCTTTATTATTTTCTTACGAATTCACTGAACTCTAGAGAGAGAAACTATAGAGAGAAAGAAGAAAAGTATTCTACTACTTCATTACTTTGTTATCCAGTTCTTCTTTATTACGGTAAGGGGTGTTATTTCTTTTGTATTCAAGAAGAGAACTTCTGTTATTCCATCTTTATTATCCTATTGGAATAACCTGTATACGTGGAATCCCCTATACTTGGTGAAATCCTTTTATTATTCCGTCTTTATTATTATTAGGAATATCACATGCTCTGTATATACTGTGGGACCTTGTTCCACTTTTATTATTCCGTCTTTATTATTCTGTCGGAATATCCTGTCTGTGCTATATGCCGGACCTGGTTCAACTTATATTATTCCGTCTTTATTATTCTGTCGGAATATCCTGTCTGTGCTATACGACGGACCTGGTTCCACTTTTATTATTCCGTCTTTATTATTCTGTTGGAATATCCTGTCGGTGTGAATTTCACCTGACCTAATTCCGTTAATTATTATTCTGTTGGAATAACCTGTCTATGCGAAGTACCGCATGCATGGTGATTTCTGTTGTTATTCCATTCTTTATTATACTCAGTTGGTTAAAGTTTTGACTTCTATACTCCATGAAATTAGTGGAATATTCTTGATATTTAGGCTTCATCCAGTATCTTTTCATGGAAATATTCTTCTGAGCATTCTTGAATTTTATTTTACAAAGAAGTATCATGTTGACAATTAGAACGTTATTAGTTCCTGGATAAAATAATTCTTGAATTTTTTTTATTGAATTCTTATATCATTGTCATCATCCTCATGTTTATATTTTTTTTGAAAGTCATCTGCGGCCTGTAGTGCATAGATGGACTTGGTATGATTATGATCAGGGATTATTCGGTGTAATCATGACCGTAATGTTACAAATGATGTGGTAAAAGTCTTCATTGGCCCGTAGTGCATTGATGGACAGTTGTTGGCATGATCATGACCATTGATGAATACACGAATATCCTTGGCCCGTAGTGCATGGATAATTTGTGGTCGTGACCCTAATGAATATCCTTGGCCGTAGTGCAGGGATGATATGGATTATTTAATAAGTTGAGTCTCAACGATAAAAAGTGATAAAAAAAACCTTTTTAAATCATAAAAGATAGCAGACTTTATTCTCTACTTGACTCTTTTAATGGATTGCTTGTTCCGCTGCAGTTAAACTTGATGTCTATTATATATTATCAGTTTAACATTGTTGAGTACTAATGATAATTTATTCTGCATTATCTTAGTCATAATATTTCTTGCTGGGCTAGTTGAGCTCACCCTTTCTTTCACTGTTCTCTTCAGAAAATTGGAACGTAGCCGGGACTAGTCGAGGAACGGAGTGATGGTCCAAGATGATAGTATTAGTAGTCCTCATCATTATGTTAGATAGTGTGAGAATAAATGTAATGAGGACTAAATTGGGTGTGAATATTGTCTAGATGGCAATATTTGTATTAAAACTTACAACATGTATTTTGTCATATTTTACACGACTGATGTATAATTAAGTTGTATTTGAATTTTGTACCATGTATTTGACGACTCAGAATAGATGATTTATACCTATTTTGGGGGGCGTCGAATACCGTTCTTGACGATGTGATGCGGGACTTAATGTGTGATGACCCCAAAATAGGTCCACACGACCCATTTCGAAGTCATTAGATATCACATTATAAAAATCAAATACAAACTTCATTTATATAATCATTGAATCGTCAGATAGAATACTTAATTATTATTAATTGTGAGTTTTAATACAATATTGTCTCATAGATGATCCAAACTCAAATTATTACAATGCCATATAAAATACAAGAAGAAATATTTCAAGACCCCAAAGAAGAACAAGAAGATTACTATCATATTCATTCTAATGAGGTGCACTTTTGACGCTTTCAAAGCTCCAAGTTCTCATCACCCTATTGTTGTTCACCAAAATCAATTATTAAGTGACGTATAAAATATGACACCCACATCTTAGGTCCTCAATACATTTATATATTGTATGTCATGCCGTTTTATAATGTATAGAGAAACTTCGACAGTCTCGGACCATCACACTATTTCCCTGTTATCCCCGCTCGACCAAACTACACTCTTATTACCTAAAAGGAATTGTGAAGCAAAAGACTGAGCAGAACTAGCCCAGTAAAGAATATCATGACTAAAGATAACTACATTATCAATAGCTTTCATCAATAATAAATCAGAGATTTAAAACATATGGTAGATGATAAAACTTTTCAACCATAGTTGCAGCGGAACGAACAATCCATTAAAAGAGTCAAATAGACCATCAGATCTATTATCTTCTCCATGTTAAAAGTCCACCAATAATGTTTTATCCCTGTAACATCAATCAACAATTCTTGTCCATAATCATATGAATAACTCATAATCATAATTGTGATTCTAAATTCTTTTCGCACCTGTGATCGAAGATAATTTTCATCACCTATCTTCACCTGAAACATCAAAAATCATGGTTATACCAAATCACAATTTATGCTCATAATCATACTAATTAATTCATCTATGCACTACGGCCAAAGATATTCATTATTATCACATCCATGAATTAATATTTCATTCTTTGAGACTCAATTTCAATAATTAATCCACATCATCGAATCATCCTCGCACTACGTGCCAAGGATATTCTTTAGTATCACGACCACAAATTATCCATGCACTACGACACCAAAGATAATCGTGTTTTCATCAACGGTCCTGATCATGCCATAAAACAATTCATCTTTTCACCCTTGGCCGAAGAGAATTCATAGCCATAATCATACCAAAAACTGTCCATCAATGCACTACGGCAAATGAAGATTTTTACCACATCATTCGTCATATTATTGGCCATGATTATACCGAATAATCCCTGGTCATAATCACGCCAAGTGCATCTATGCACTATGGGCCAAAGATGACTTTTACCATATCATTTGTAACATTACAGTCATGATTATACCGAATAATCCCTGGTCATAATCATACCAAGTCCATCTATGCACTACAGGCCACAGATGACTTTCAACATAATATAAACATGAGGATGATGACAATATTATAAGCATTAATCAAACGAAATCATGAATAAATATTAAAGACTTTAAATTTATCCAAATATTATCCATCATCTAATAAACTCATGATCTAATATTATTAATATTATAACAATATTGTAATTACTTCTTAAACTTATAAACAATTTATTTCAATTGTTTACACTTTACCAAATAATGCATTTAATCATTCAAAAATGTCATACTCATAAGATTTCATCACCAATGATCAAATCACTTATCAAAAATCTACACATACCTTATATAGGAATTTCAAGCCATAAAATCCTATTTACCAATTTTTCAACTTCACATAACATATTTAATTCATATTTTTGTAACTAAACCATTTTCATGAAAAATACCAAATCAGTCCCAAAAATTATTCTTTTTCGGAATTTAGCATAATATAGTCCTATATTGAACATATATTTTTCTCGAAATTTTTAAAATTCATTTACTATTTTTCAAAAATCAATTTCTAATTAATTCCTTAAGAAATTAGCTACCTCAAGGTTAACTCCAGAAATTCCCAAATCTTGGCAGGATCTTACACATGTTAACGTGAGCTTCCAGTTTAAATTTCATGGTCATCGGAGTTATAGAACTCCGGTTATAGCGTTTTTTGTCGAAAAAACCTAAATATTGAAATGGTCATAACTTGCTCATTTTAAGTCGGAATGAGCTCATTTTTGGACAGGAGGTACTTTTATACCATATACTTTCATGTCCCAAAAGGCTGGAATTTTTCTCACAAATTAAGTGGTGTCAAACAGCCCTTTTAAAATCTGGACAGTAGCTATTTTGTTTTTGCAGCTTTTGACTCCTTTGCTAAAATCAGTCCACACGAAAATTTACAACACCTTTTACAATGATTCCACTTGGATAATTTAGGAAACTCATATATCTAACTCTAGAACTTGACCACACTCAAAAATTCAAGATATAATAGGAGATATGGTCAATTGAATTTTATGTTCCATTTTTACCAAAATCTGATTTTTCAACCCTTTGTGATTTCTAAGAAACTTTCATGTTTTCACATAATAACCAACATAACTTATCATAACACTTACTAATACCACATATACCCATGATTTTCATTAGTCCAATGCTTTTATTATGACTTTCATCATAATCCACGTAAACAGATCATTTCCACAATTTAACAAGGAATGAAATACAAAGGATCATTCACCATGCATGTGGTAATATATCCACATAGACAAGTTATTCCAACAGAATAATAAAGAATGGAATAACAGAAGGATTCACCATGCATGCGATAGAGACCGCACAGACAGGTTATTCCCAACAGAATAATAAAGACGAAACCAGGTCCGGCGTAAAATGCATGCATGTGATATTCCAGCATAGAATAGTAAAAACGGAACCAGTCGGCAAAAAATGATGATGGTATTCCAAATGTAATAATAAAGAATGGAATAACAATGAAATCACCATGTATGCGATAGATAGGCGCATGAGACAAGTTATTCTAATGAATAATAAATAAAGGAACCAGTCAGCGTATATGCAAATGTAATGAGATATTAAAATAAGAATAATAAAGAATGGAATAACAATGTAAATCACCGGTATACGCAGTAATCCATGTATACAAAAGTTATTCTAATGTAATAATAAAGAATAGAATAATAACAGAATTCACGGTATACTAGAATCCGTGATACAATGAGTTATTCCAACATAATATTAATAATGGAATAATGTAAGAATTTCACCAAGTATAGGGTAAATCAGATAAAAGTTATTCCAATGTAATAATAAAGAATGAAATAACAAAAGTTCTCTTCATGAATACAAAAGAAATAATACCCCTTATGAGTACAACAAATAATATCCCTTACCTTTAAAAAAGAGTATTATTTCATTGGTAGAGGCGAGGATATACTCGAAGAAAACTTATACTACTTCTTCAAAGCTTTCTTAAACTCTAAAGAAATACGTTCAAGATTATAGAAGAAGAATTCTCTCTATAGTTTTCTCTAGAGTTTCAAATGAATTCATAAGAAATAATGAATGAATGAGCTTATATTTATAGAAGAATGGACTGTGATAGTAACTAATTCATGAACGGTCCGTATTGATTTACTTTAAGCAGACGGTCAGATTTAAAGAAAAATCTTTTAAATAAAATATAATATATTCTAATTATTATCTAATAAAACGAATAACTTTATAAAAGTATTACATTTTATATATAAAAAGATTTTACTATGCAAAAACTATTATGCGGGCATTATACAACACTATGCATAATAAAATATAATATATTCTAATTATTATCTAATAAAACAAACAATTTTATAAAAGTTTTCATTTTTATATAAAAGATATTACTATGCAAAACACTATGCATAATAGAATATAATATATTCTATTTATGAATAACTTTATAAAAGTATTTTTTTATATAAAAAAATTTGCATTTTATTACATTAATAATACTAATAAAACAAAACTTCATCATCACTTACTTTGAAAAATTTTCAAATGTCACCCTTAACTTTAAACTTTTAACAATTTAACTATTCACCAAAATAGAAAAATTGAACACTTTTATTTCATAAAATTCTTGGTCTCACAATCTCCCTCCTTATAAAATTTCACCCTCGAAATTTACGTACGTACCTGATATTCGAAGAGATTAGAATACCTTGCTTTCTTTTCATATTGTACCTTCCCGGTTATATCCTCTGTATCATGATTTTTTCATTGTTCATCTCCTGTATTTCAAATATCATTCTAGAACATAGCTTCAAAATAAAGGTTAATTGACATATCATAATTTGTCAATTTATCAAGTAAACAATTTCAGCTTAGGTAAGTCACACACTAGCGAAGTATATAACTCGTCTCTCCCCTCCTAGTTCTAGACTCTTATCTCCGCCAGCGACCATATCCCTAAGCTCTGATACCAATTATGACGCCCCCAAAATAGGTCCACACGACCCATTCTGAGTCGCTAGATATCACATTATAAAAATCAAATACAAACTTCATTTATACAACTATTGAACTGTCGTATAGAATATGACCACAGTTAATTGTGAGTTTTAATACAATATTGTCTCATAGACAGTATCCAAACTCAAATTATTACAATGCCATATAAAATACAGTAGCAAATATTTCAAGACCCCAAAGAAGAACAAGAAGATTACTATCATATTCATTCTAATGAGGTGCACTTTTGACGCTTTCAAAGTCGGGTTCTCATCACCCTATTGTTGTTCACCAAAATCAATTATTAAGTGACGTATAAAATATGACACCCACATCTTAGGTCCTCAATACATTTATATATTGTATGTCATGCCGTTTTATAATGTATAGAGAAACTTGACGGACAGTCTCGGACCATCACACTATTTCCTCGTTATCCCTCTTCAACCAAACTACACTCTTATTACCTAAAAGGAATTGTGAAGCAAAAAGGTGAGCAATAACTAGCCCAAAGAAAGAATATCATGACTAAAGATAACTACATTATCAATAGCTTTCATCAATAATAAATCGTAGATTTAGAACATATGGTAGATGATAAAACTTTTCAACCATAGTTGCGGTGAACGAACAATCCATTAAAAGAGTCAAATAGACCATCGATCTATTATCTTTCCATGTTAAAAGTCCACCAATAATGTTTTATCCTCGTAACATCAATCAACAATTCTTGTCCATAATCATATGAATAACTCATAATCATAATTGTGATTCTAAATTCTTTTCGCACCTGTGACGAAGATAATTTTCATCACCTATCTTCACCGAAACATCAAAAATCATGGTTATACCAAATCACAATTTCGCTCATAATCATACTAATTAATTCATCTATGCACTACTACCAAAGATATTCATTATTATCACATCCATGAATTAATATTACATTCTTTGAGACTCACTCAATATTTAATCCACATCATCGAATCATCCTCGCACTACAAGCCAAGGATATTCTTTAAGATCACGACCACAAATTATCCATGCACTACGACCAAAGATAATCGTGTTTTCATCAACGGTCCTGATCATGCCATAAAACAATTCATCTTTTCACCCTTGGCCGAAGAGAATTCATAGCCATAATCATACCAAAAACTGTCCATCAATGCACTACGGCAAATGAAGATTTTACCACATCATTCGTCATATTACGGCCATAATTATACCGAATAATCACTCGGTCATAATCACGCCAAGTCCATCTATGCACTATGGGCCAAAGATGACTTTTACCATATCATTTGTAACATTACAGTCATGATTATACCGAATAATCCCTGGTCATAATCATACCAAGTCCATCTATGCACTACTGTGCCACGTAGATGACTTTCAACATAATATAAACATGAGGATGATGACAATATTATAAGCATTAATCAAACGAAATCAAGAATAAATATTAAAGACTTTAAATTTATCCAAATATTATCCATCATCTAATAAACTCATGATCTAATATTATTAATATTATAACAATATTTTAATTACTTCTTAAACTTATAAACAATTTATTTCAATTGTTTACACTTTACCAAATAATGCATTTAATCATTCAAAATGTCATACTCATAAGATTTCATCACCAATGATCAAATCACTCATCAAAAATCTACATATACCTTATATAGGAATATCAAGCCATAAAATCCTATTTACCAATTTTTCAACTTCACATAACATATTTAATTCATATTTTTGTAACTAAACCATTTTCATGAAAAATACCAAATCAGTCCCAAAAATTATTCTTTTCTGGAATTTAGCATGATATAGTCCCATATTGAACATATATTTTTCTCGAAATTTTTAAAATTCATTTACTATTTTTCAAAAATCAATTTCTAATTAATTCCTTAAGAAATTAGCTACCTCAAGGTTAACTCCAGAAATTCCCAAATCTTAAGGTGATCTTACACATGTTAACGTGAGCTTCCAGTTTAAATTTCATGGTCATTGGAGTTATAGAACTCCGGTTATAGCGTTTTTTGTCGAAAAAACCTAAATATTGAAATGGTCATAACTTGCTCATTTTAATTCGGAATGAGCTCATTTTTGGACAGGAGGTACTTTATACCATATACTTTCATGTCCCAAAAGGCCGGAATTTTTCTCACAAATTAAGTGGTGAAAAATACCCTTTTTAAAATCTGGACGAAGAGCTATTTTTGGTTTTGCAGCTTTTTGACTCCTTTGCTAAAATCAGTCCACACAAAAATTTACAACACCTTTTACAATGATTCCACTTGGATAATTTAGGAAACTCATATATCTAACTCTAGAACTTGACCACACTCAAAAATTCAAGATATAATAGGAGATATGGTCAATTGAATTTCATGTTCCATTTTTACCAAAATCTGATTTTTCAACCCTTTGTGATTTCTAAGAAACTTTCATGTTTTCACATAATAACCAACATAACTTATCATAACACTTACTAATACCACATATACCCATGATTTTCATTAGTCCAATGCTTTTATTATGACTTTCATCATAATCCACGTAAACAGATCATTTCCACAATTTAACAAGGAATGAAATACAAAGGATCATTCACCATGCATGTGGTAATCCACATAGACAAGTTATTCCAACAGAATAATAAAGAATGGAATAACAGAAGGATTCACCATGCATGCGATAGAGACCGCACAGACAGGTTATTCCCAACAGAATAATAAAGACGGAAACCAGGTCCACGTAAAATGCACGCATGAGGATATTCCAGCGAGAATAGTAAAGAGCGGAACCAGTGTCATGCGTAAATTCCGACACATGATGGATATTCCAATGTAATAATAAAGAATGGAATAACAACGAAATCACCATGTATGCGATAGATCGCATGCAGACAAGTTATTCTAATAGAATAATAAATAAAGGAAAGTCGAAGTAAGTAAGACGCTTACCATGTGATATTAAATGATAATAATAAAGAATGGAATAACAACGAAATCACCGTGTATACACGGTAATCCACATTATACAAAGTTATTCTAATGAATAATAAAGAATAGAATAATAACAGAATTCACGGGTATACACGGAATCAGCGTATCTGAGTTATTCCAACAGAATATTAATAATGGAATAACAACAGAATTCACCAGGTATACGGTAATCCGCGTATACAGGTTATTCCAACAGAATAATAAAGAATGAAATAACAAAAGTTCTCTTCATGAATACAAAAGAAATAATACCCCTTATGAGTACAACAAATAATATCCCTTACCTTTGAAAGAAGTGTATTACGACTGGTAGGGCGAGGATATACTCGAAGAAAACTTATACTACGCTCAAAGCTTTCTTAAACTCTAAAGAAATACGTTCAAGATTATAGAAGAAGAATTCTCTCTATAGTTTCTCTCTCTAGAGTTTCAGTAAATTCATAAGAAATAATGAATGAATGAGCTTATATTTATAGAAGAATGGACTGCATAGTAACTAATTCATGAACGGTCCAGATTGATTTACTTTAAACGGACGGTCCAGATTTAAAGAAAAATCTTTTAAATAAAATATAATATATTCTAATTATTATCTAATAAAACGAATAACTTTATAAAAGTATTCTGTTTTATATATAAAAAGATTGTACTATGCAAAATACTATGCAGGCATTATACAACACTATGCATAATAAAATATAATATATTCTAATTATTATCTAATAAAACAAACAATTTTATAAAAGTTTTCTGTTTTATATAAAAAGATATTACTATGCAAAACACTATGCATAACAGAATATAATATATTCTATTTATAGAATAACTTTATAAAAGTATTCTGTTTTATATAAAAAAAATTTCTGTTTTATTACATTAATAATACTAATAAAACAAAACTTCATCATCACTTACTTTGAAAAATTTTCAAATGTCACCCTTAACTTTAAACTTTTAACAATTTAACTATTCACCAAAATAGAAAAATTGAACACTTTTATTTCATAAAATTCGGGGTCTCACAATCTCCCCTCCTTATAAAATTTCACCCTCGAAATTTACGTACGTACCTGATATTCGAAGAGATTAGAATACCTTGCTTTCTTTTCATATTGTACCTTCCCGGTTATATCCTCTGTATCATGATTTTTTCATTGTTCATCTCCTGTATTTCAAATATCATTCTAGAACATAGCTTCAAAATAAAGGTTAATTGACATATCATAATTTGTCAATTTATCAAGTAAACAATTTCAGCTTAGGTAAGTCACACACTAGCGAAGTATATAACCTGTCTCTCCCTCCTAGTTTCTAGACTCTTATCTCCTCGCTGAATGACTATATCCCTAAGCTCGATACCAATTATGACGCCCCAAAATAGGTCCACACGACCCATTTCGAGTCATTTAGATATCACATTATAAAAATCAAATACAAACTTCATTTATACAACTATTGAACTGTCGTATAGAATATGACCACAGTTAATTGTGAGTTTTAATACAATATTGTCTCATAGACAGTATCCAAACTCAAATTATTACAATGCCATATAAAATACAGTAGCAAATATTTCAAGACCCCAAAGAAGAACAAGAAGATTACTATCATATTCATTCTAATGAGGTGCACTTTTGACGCTTTCAAAGTCGGGTTCTCATCACCCTATTGTTGTTCACCAAAATCAATTATTAAGTGACGTATAAAATATGACACCCACATCTTAGGTCCTCAATACATTTATATATTGTATGTCATGCCGTTTTATAATGTATAGAGAAACTTCGACAGTCTCGGACCATCACACTATTTCCCTGTTATCCCCGCTCGACCAAACTACACTCTTATTACCTAAAAGGAATTGTGAAGCAAAAGGCTGAGCAGAACTAGCCCAGTAAAGAATATCATGACTAAAGATAACTACATTATCAATAGCTTTCATCAATAATAAATCAGAGATTTAGAACATATGGTAGATGATAAAACTTTTCAACCATAGTTGCAGCGGAACGAACAATCCATTAAAAGAGTCAAATAGACCATCAGATCTATTATCTTCTCCATGTTAAAAGTCCACCAATAATGTTTTATCCCTGTAACATCAATCAACAATTCTTGTCCATAATCATATGAATAACTCATAATCATAATTGTGATTCTGAATTCCTTTTCGCACCCAGGACGAAGATAATTTTCATCACCTATCTTCACCTGAAACATCAAAAATCATGGTTATACCAAATCACAATTTATGCTCATAATCATACTAATTAATTCATCTATGCACTACGGCCAAAGATATTCATTATTATCACATCCATGAATTAATATTACATTGCTGAGACTCAGCTCAATATTTAATCCACATCATCGAATCATCCTTGCACTACAGGCCAAGGATATTCTTTAGTATCACGACCACAAATTATCCATGCACTACGACCAAAGATAATCGTGTTTTCATCAACGGTCCTGATCATGCCATAAAACAATTCATCTTTTCACCCTTGGCCGAAGAGAATTCATAGTCATAATCATACCAAAAACTGTCCATCAATGCACTACGGCAAATGAAGATTTTTACCACATCATTCGTCATATTACGGTCATAATTATACCGAATAATCCCTGGTCATAATCACGCCAAGTGCATCTATGCACTATGGGCCAAAGATGACTTTTACCATATCATTTGTAACATTACAGTCATGATTATACCGAATAATCCCTGGTCATAATCATACCAAGTCCATCTATGCACTACAGGCCACAGATGACTTTCAACATAATATAAACATGAGGATGATGACAATATTATAAGCATTAATCAAACGAAATCATGAATAAATATTAAAGACTTTAAATTTATCCAAATATTATCCATCATCTAATAAACTCATGATCTAATATTATTAATATTATAACAATATTGTAATTACTTCTTAAACTTATAAACAATTTATTTCAATTGTTTACACTTTACCAAATAATGCATTTAATCATTCAAAAATGTCATACTCATAAGATTTCATCACCAATGATCAAATCACTTATCAAAAATCTACACATACCTTATATAGGAATATCAAGCCATAAAATCCTATTTACCAATTTTTCAACTTCACATAACATATTTAATTCATATTTTTGTAACTAAACCATTTTCATGAAAAATACCAAATCAGTCCCAAAAATTATTCTTTTCTGGAATTTAGCATGATATAGTCCCATATTGAACATATATTTTTCTCGAAATTTTTAAAATTCATTTACTATTTTTCAAAAATTAATTTCTAATTAATTCCTTAAGAAATTAGCTACCTCAAGGTTAACTCCAGAAATTCCCAAATCTTGGCAGGATCTTACACATGTTAACGTGAGCTTCCAGTTTAAATTTCATGGTCATTGGAGTTATAGAACTCCGGTTATAGCGTTTTTTGTCGAAAAAACCTAAATATTGAAATGGTCATAACTTGCTCATTTTAATTCGGAATGAGCTCATTTTTGGACAGGAGGTACTTTATACCATATACTTTCATGTCCCAAAAGGCTGGAATTTTTCTCACAAATTAAGTGGCTGAAACAGCCCTTTTAAAATCTGGACAGTAGCTATTTTTGGTTTTTGCAGCTTTTGACTCCTTTGCTAAAATCAGTCCACACGAAAATTTACAACACCTTTTACAATGATTCCACTTGGATAATTTAGGAAACTCATATATCTAACTCTAGAACTTGACCACACTCAAAAATTCAAGATATAATAGGAGATATGGTCAATTGAATTTTATGTTCCATTTTTACCAAAATCTGATTTTTCAACCCTTTGTGATTTCTAAGAAACTTTCATGTTTTCACATAATAACCAACATAACTTATCATAACACTTACTAATACCACATATACCCATGATTTTCATTAGTCCAATGCTTTTATTATGACTTTCATCATAATCCACGTAAACAGATCATTTCCACAATTTAACAAGGAATGAAAATACAAAGGATCATTCACCATGCATGTGGTAATATATCCACATAGACAAGTTATTCCAACTGAATAATAAAGAATGGAATAACTGAAGGATTCACCATGCATGCGATAGAGACCGCACTGACAGGTTATTCCCAACAGAATAATAAAGACGAAACCGGTCCCGGCGTAAAATGCATGAGACGAGGATATTCAGCGAGAATAGTAAAAAGCGGAACGAGTCAAAGTAAAATAAGCACCGAAGTGGTATTCCAACGAGAATAATAAAGAATGGAATAACAATGAAATCACCATGTATGCGATAGTACATGCAGACAATTTATTCTAATGAGAATAATAAATAAAGAAGAACCGGTCGGCGTGAAATGTACGCACAAGCGGGATATTCCGACAGAATAATAAAGAATGGAATAACAACAGAAATCACCAGGTATACGGTAATCCACGTATACAGGTTATTCTAACAGAATAATAAAGAATAGAATAATAACAGAATTCACCAGGTATACGGTAATCCGCGTATACAGGTTATTCCAACAGAATATTAATAATGGAATAACAACAGAATTCACGGGTATCTGGAAAATCGCGATATCTGAGTTATTCCAATGAGAATAATAAAGAATGAAATAACAAAAGTTCTCTTCATGAATACAAAAGAAATAATACCCCTTATGAGTACAACAAATAATATCCCTTACCTTTGAAAGAAGTGTATTACGACTGGTAGGGCGAGGATATACTCGAAGAAAACTTATACTACGCTCAAAGCTTTCTTAAACTCTAAAGAAATACATTCAAGATTATAGAAGAAGAATTCTCTCTATAGTTTCTCTCTCTAGAGTTTCAGTAAATTCGTAAGAAATAATGAATGAATGAGCTTATATTTATAGAAGAATGGAATGTGACGCCCCCAAAATAGGTATACATCACCTATTCTGAGTCGTCAAATACATGGTACATAATACAAATACAATCTTTAATATACAACAAGAGAGCTGTGAGTTTTAATATAAATACTGTCTTCTAGAAAATATCCACTCTCAGAATAAGTCCTCATTACATTTATTATCACACTATTTAAAAGAATAGTGAGAACTACTAATATTATCATCTGGTCCATCACTCCGTTCCCCGACTCGTCCCAAATTTATATTCTCATTTTTACGAAGAGAACGGTGAAAGAAAGGGTGAGCTCAACTAGCCAAAGAAGAAATATTATGACTAAGATAATGCGAGAATAAATTATCATTAGCCTTAAGCAATTGTTAAAGCGATATAATATAACAAACATCAAGTTTAACTACAATGAACAACCAATCCATTAAAAGAGTCAAGTGGAGAATAAAATCTACAATCTTTTATGATTTAAAGGTTTTTCATCACTTTTATCATTTGAGACTCGACAGTAAATAATCCACATCATCGAATCACCCCGCACTACTACCGATGATATTATTTAGTATCACGACCACAAATTATCCATGCACTACGGGCCAAGGACATTCGTGTATTCATCAATGGTCATGATCATGCCAACAACTGTCCATCAATGCACTACGGCCAAAAGGACTTTTACCACATCATTTGTAACATTACGGTCATGATTATACCGAATAATCCTTGGTCATAATCATACCAAGTCCATCTATGCACTACAGGCCACAGATGACTTTCAACATAATATAAACATGAGGATGATGACAATGATATAAGAATTCAATAAAACAAGTTCACGAATTAAATTGTTCAGGAACCAATAACGTCCAAATTGTCAACATGATACTTATTTGTAGAGTAAAATTCAAGAATGCTTAGAAGAATATTTCCATGAAAATATACTTGATGAAGCGCAAATATCAAGGATATTCCACTAATTTCATGGAGTATAGAAGTCAAAACTTTAACCAACTGAGTATAATAAAGAATGGAATAACAAAAAATCACAATGCATGCGGTACTTCACATGGCGAGGTTATTCCGATGAATAATAAATAATGAGAACCGGTCGAGGCAAAATTCGCATGCCAAGCGGATGTTCCAAGTGAGTATAAAATAAGAATGGAATAACAATGAAATCACCATGCATGCGGTACTTGCATGTACGAGTTATTCAGCGAGAATAATAAATGTGAGAACGGTCGGTCAAAGTAAAAGCATGCAGACGGGATATTCCAATAGAATAATAAAGGCGGAACTTCAGTCCGGCATGATATAGCATGAGAGAACGGATGTTCAATGTAATAATAACGAATAGAATAATAATGAAATCACCAAGTATAGGGTAGGCAAGCGTATACAAAAGTTATTCCAACAAAATAATAAAGAATGAAATAATAGAAGTTTCTTCATGAATATGAAAAAAAATACCCCTTACCGTAAAAGAAACTGGATATAGGAAAAGAAAGGTAATAGACTTCTCTTCTTCTTTCTCTCTATAATTTTCTCTCTCTAGAGTTTCAGTGAATTCGTAAGAAATAATGAAGGAATGAGCTTCTATTTATAGGAGAATTGAAGGATGCTATTGGGGCATAAACGGTAGGAATTGAAGACGAAATAATTTCTTTGAGTCACGGCTCCAATTGATCCAACGCATCAGTAATCTTTTTCAAAGAGTTGTCCAATTAAAAAAAATGAACACATGCTAATTTAAAACCTTGACCAATTAAAAAGCTTCCTTAATAACAAGCTAACAATAATACGGCATGATTGAGAAGTTTTGGCCAATAATGACCAAGCTTGGAAAATCAATCCAAATCCTGCCAAAATATCCACCAGGACCACCACCACCCAAATGTTTATATATATATATATATATATATATATATATATATATATATATATATATATAATCACAAGTTGATTGAAAAATACACCACCCAACCAACATCATTTCCCCACCATTTTCAATTCATGCCATATATATAATACTAATACTCATCCCACCATTTCCACTTTTCAACCAAAATTTACTTTTCCACCATTTTCCACTCATCACACATAATATATATATATATATATATATATATATATATATATATATATATATATATATATATATATATATATATATATTTCACTCACCACACACACACAAACTTATATATATAAATTCTCTCAATATTTTTAACAATATTTATCATAAATATTACAATTCACAATATTAATCGATCAATGTCGTTTCCGGGAAAGAGTGGGCTTTCCAATAGAATTTCTCTCCTATTGGCGCCGCAATTAGGTGACCAAATCTCTCTCTTGTGAACTTCAGACATCGTTAATATTGCAAATAATAATATTAATAACCGTCGTCTCAATTATTGATTTAATAATATATAAAAAATATCGATAATAATTGAATCAAATAACGTGAGATCTTATGCAACAATTACTATAGCAATAATTGAACAAAACCGGTGACTTCTCACGTAAGCATCAATAATCAATCTGGTGTGCTACTTATTCAACCGCGTAGACATTGTACTTTTACTACTACAAAGTAGTTCAATAGTATTAACAGTGAAATGTAAGACCCGAATTATTTTTTTAATAAAATCAATTTTTCTCTAATTATTATTGTGAATAATAAAGTGTTAATTTGATATAATGCTTTGGTTATGGGTGAAATGTGCAAATTTTGCAAAATAAGCAAGTGGTTATAAAATATTCATTTATGTCGGGGAAATATTCGTTTGGTCGTGGAATATTCTTTTTTATCGGGAATATCAAATGCGACGCTGACCTTGATCGATTATGGGCCCCAGCGGAATAACGATTGGATGAAAAAAGCGATAAAGTATTAGTTTTTTTTATGAATAATTGGCGTAATTATTCTGAATTAACTTTGTTGGGTTTACGGTGGTTAAAATACGATGATACACGGTATTGCATAATATTGTTGAATTATTGATTCGTACGTAAGAAGGCACTACTCAATAATTGATACAATAGTTACTGTTCAATATTTTATTTTATTGATTCAATAATTATTGCGTTAATATTTAATATTATTGTTGTTTCAATAATTATCACTGCACAGTATTTCCCATTATCAGATCAATAATTCATATTATTTGAATAATATTTTTAGATAGCATTATTGGCAATGTCTAAAAAGTTCTGTCAAGGAGAGGTTTGGTCACCTAATTGCGGCCAAGAAGGAGAAATCCTTATTGGAAAGCCCCCTCTCTGAGGGCTACTTTGGTTGTCATAATTGTAATTCTGTAATATTATTTGAGAATAATTAATTATTGATTTATATGATAAGGAAATATTTATTTGATGTGGATATAAATAATGGATTTATTTATGTGGTTATAAATGAATGAATTAAGGTGGAGGTGTTTTATCAGTATTTTGTCAGATTAGAGGTATTAAAAGATCAAATCGGTGTTCTTAAAGCTCTATTGTGTGAGTTATAATTTTGATCTGACCGTTAGATCATTGTGATTTTTGGATATGTTATACATATATAAGTTGAGTATATGTCCACAAATTTTGAACCGTTGAAAATTAACGCATGATTTGTTATGAATTTTAAAAGGTGTTGAAACGGTGTTAAAAATCGTCCGTTTGTGGATTTCGGATATTTGTTGTTGGGAATTTGGAAAAACTCAAAGCTACGAAGTTGTAGAGAATTCGATTTCAGGTAGAATGGACATAAAATTCGTATTTTTCTGATAATCGGACTATTTTCTATGAATTGTTGAAGTTTCAAAAAATAAAATAATTTTTATTAAAAAAGGGGTGGGACCCACTTGTGTTTTAACACATGTGGGCTGCTATTTTTTCCAAGATGGCAGGTTTGATTTTCAAAATGGCTGGCTTGACAATTGAGGTGGCGTGGAAGAAGAAAAAGAAATAATATATTTTATTATTTTAGTCTCCTTTGGCGTTCTAGCATTTTCCTATAAATAGACGCTTAGGTTAGAATTGAAAATCACACCAAAAATAAGTTTTCTTTCTCTATATTGTCGAGCGTATTTTAGTTAGTATTTTGATACTTTGAGAGTTATTGTTCGGTACAAACTTCCTTCGACTTTATACCCGATATTCCGATCAGAAGTACTGTTATTTTGAGGTAAGTGATGTTATTTTCTTCTCAAATGATATTATTTTCTTCAATATCATTATGCCGAAATATTGGTGAACTTTTTAATCAAATTTAGAACTTTTTGTGTCGGGGTTACTATTCATGTATACAGCACTATTCACGTATACGATACTATTCACGAATACGGCACTATTCACCGAAAAATAAAAATTTTCCTTTTTGTTTAAGATGTTTATTTTGGCTACTATTTTTTATTGTATCCATGTTTTGATCGTTATTTTTAAATTTTGCTTCAAAATCAGTTATTATGAAGTATTATTGATCTTGGATAAACTGTTATACGAATCCCTAATATTTGTCCTTCTATCTCACTGGATTCCTTCTTAAAAATGTTTTTCATCATCCTCAGTCCTTAATGATGATATTGTTGAATATCTTTGGCCTGTAGTGCAAAGATGAATTAACTGATGAATATCTTTGGCCCGTAGTGCAAAGATGAACAGGTGTTGAGATGAACATGACCAATTGGTGATACAAATGAATATCTTTAGCCTGTAGTGCAAAGATGATTAAAGATGTATATTGATTGTTGTTACAGAGATAAATATTGATGATGGACTTTTAAATCTTAGAAGATAGTAGAATTCATTCTCTACGTGACTCTTCTTACAATGGATTCTTTGCTTTCCATTTGCATTTGTTGATCTAAAATTTGTTGTCTATTGTATTCTATCAGATTTTTCCCTGTTGAAGACTAACGATAATTTGTTGTATATTATCTTAGTCATAATGTTTTTTACTGGGCTAGTTGAGCTCACCTTTTTCCTTTTGTTCCATTTTTCTTCTCAGGAGGTGAGAACATAGCAGGATCGAGTCGGGGTATGGAGTGATGGTTCTAGAAAGATGTTTTAGCAGTCCTCACTATTTCTATAAAATAGTGTATGAATAATTGTAATGAGAACATATTTGGGTGTGGATATTGTCTAGAAGATAATATTTTGTATTTAAACTCACAGTTGTGTTGTTGTATTTTACACGACATTTGTATTCTTGAAGTTGTAGTTTACTTTCTATACCATGTATTTTGGCGACTCAGAATGGGTGTTGTATACCTATTTTGGGGGCGTCACAGTTGGTATTAAAGCTTAGGGATATGGTCTCTGGCGGAGATCGGGGAATAGAACTAGGAGAGGAGAGATGAGAAAATCCTTCGCTAGTCTATCCTAACTAAGCTTATTTATTGGTTGGTCATAATATAGGGATATTATGTGATATATTAATTTGTTTAATTAACCCTTGTTTTATGGTAGTATTTAAGAATGGCTGCTGAGAATGTTAACAATGGAGTGTATGAGACTGTGGAGCAACCTTTAGTCACAAACCAGGAGAACGTGCAACAGGAAGACAATATTCCTCCCGTAAACAACACTACCGAACAAACGATGAATGATGGAATGTTTAGGAGATTTTTGCAGTTCATGCAAAATCAGACGAGGGAGACTCGTGTACAAAATACGGGTGGAAATGATGGCAACGCGCGATCTGTCACAGCCAAGCAGTTCAAGGAGTTGGGACCACCAGATTTTTGGGGAAAGCCCGATCCAATTAAGGCGGAAACATGGGTCAAGCAAATTACCAAGATATTCGATGTCTTGGGATGCACGGAGGAACAGAAGGTTCTATTCGCCACCTTTATGTTCCGTGGTGAGGCAGATTACTGGTGGGAATCTGTAAAGCGTACGCAGCCAGCCGCACTTAACATGTCTTGGGAAAGATTTCAGAAACTATTCAATGACAAGTACTTTCCTGAAAGTATTCGTCATATGAAGGAGGTAGAGTTTATTAGACTGGAACAGAACAACATGACGGTGTCTCAGTATGAGGCGAAGTTCGTGGAGTTATCCAGGTTTGCACCTCATTTAGTAGAGAATGAGGAACGTATGACGTGGATGTTTCTGAGAGGTCTAAAACTCGATATTCGTCAATATCTTATCTCTCATAAATTTTCTTTGTATTCAGATGTTGTCAACAGGGCTCAATTATTAGAGCGAGATAATGAGTATACTCAACCGAGGGACCACAACCAGGGTCATACCGGTGACAGCAGTCATCAGAATGATGATAACCAGAGAGGAGGGAAAAATACGGACAAAAGCGGTAACCACTCGGGTGGTAATTGTGGCCATGATAATAGAAGAGGTGAGTCTAGTGGAAATTTCAAAAAGAGGAGATTTAATAATGACGAGAAGACATCAGCAGCAACACCAGGACCAACTATTTCTAAGGGAGGAGAACGACCACCGATCATATGCTATAAATGCGGGAAAGAGGGACATATCAGCCCAAACTGTCCACAACAGTTTAAGGTATGTTATAATTGTGGAAAGGAATGACATATCGCTCGAGATTGTACTATAGCGAAAACAAGTCCAACTGGGACGGTGGCACCAAAGGCGGATGCGGACAAAACAAAGTCGACAGTTTCTGGAAGAGCGTTTGTCGTGACTGCCCAAAACGCGAGGAACCCAAACGAAGGTATCACGGGTTAGTTAATTATAAATTCTTGCGAAGTATATACCTTACTAGATACCGGTTCTACCCATTCATTTATCTCTCCTGCTTGTGCTCAATGTTTAAACTCTACTCCGGAGAAATTAAACTTTGACCTATCGGTGGAGACTCCGTTAGGAAAAACTTTCATTACATCCGCTGTTTATAAATCTTGTTTGATCCAAGTTGGCACTAGCACATTACCTGTTGATCTTATCTCTTTAAAGATACTTGCATTTGATGTGATTTTAGGGATTGATTGGTTGACTACTCATCATGTCAAAATTAATTTTTTTCATAAGGTTGTTAGTTTTCATATTCCTAACCAACCTGTTATACGAATTCAAGCAACCAAACCATTGAAGTCAAAAACTTTCATATCAAGCCATTAAGCCATTCGTTTATTGAAAAATGGATGTCAAGTTTTTTTAGCCCATTTCATGGATTTAAACAAAAATACGTCAGATTTGAATGATATTTCTGTTGTTAGTAAATCTCCTGACGTATTTTCAGAAGAAATTCCTGAGTGTGATATTGAATTTTGTATCGACTTTAAACCCGGTACAAAACCCATTTCAAAAATCTCATATCAAATGGCTCCTATTGAACTTCCAGAGTTAAAAACCCAACTATAAAAGTTGGTACCGAAGCCTCTATCTGGTGACTTCCTTTGTGGAATGCACCAAAGCCAGACTCTCCGTAGGGGACGCTATATTGGTGTGGTGGTAAAACGATAGGTACTATTGTGACGTGTTATCCAAGATTAGGATATGAATCACAGTTAAAAGCAACTGAAGTCGGTGACCAAAGTACTTAGCTTTCTGGGCTTAGCTGGTTACTATCGGAGATTTGTGGAAGGACTTTCTTGAATCGTTACTCCGTTAACTTAGCTGACTCGAAAAGATACAAAATTTGTATGGAGCGAGGAATGCGAGAAGATTTTCTAAGAAACAAGAGGCGACTCATTTAAGACTGCTACGACCATACCATCTCGGAAAAGCGAGCGTGGTAGCCGACGCGTTGAGTAGAAGATAAACGCGAAAGATGAGAGTGCGATAGTGTTGAACACAAAGACCTATTTTGTATAATTTATAAACGATAAAGATAGAGTTAAAGACTCTAGGGACCCACGTTATGATGTTAAATATACGAGTAGAATCACCTTTAATTGATAAAGTTAAAACCGCTCAAGCTACACACCGGAGCTGATGAATATAAAGAAGAAGGTGCAAGAAGGCGGTATTCTAGAAGTAAGAGTCGATGAAGAGAAGAAAACTCAAACCTTCGATTTACCTATAGACTCGCCTTAACGCTAAGTATGTTGCGGGTTCATAACATTTTTCACGTATCGATGTTACATGAATATGTGGACGACGCAAACCACATTATTGCGTTAAAACCAGACGAGATAGCCAAAGATTTAATTTACGAGGAGGTACCTGTCAAGATCTTGAATAGGAAAGAGCATGTCCTACGCACAAAGGTTATACCACAAGTTAAGATTTTGTAGAGGAACCATGCTATTGAAGAAATGACATGGGAGTTAGAATCAACAATGAAAGCCAGGTTCCCTCACCTGTTCGAAATACCAGGTACATACGTCAATTTCGAGGACAAAATTTCATAAGGAGGGGAGGTTGTAAGACCCCGAATTATTTTATTTTTTTTAATAAAATCGAATTTCCTCTAATTATTATTGTGAATAATAAGGTGTTAATTTGATATAATGCTTTGGTTATGGGTGAAATGTGCAAAATTTGCAAAATAAACAAGTGGTTATAAAATATTCATTTATGTCGGGGAAATATTCGTTTGGTCGTGGAATATTCTTTTTTGTAGGGAATATCGCATTTGACACTTGATCAATTAATGGGCCCCATAACGGAATAACGATTGGATGAAAGAAAACGATAAAGTATTAGTTTTTATGAATAACGGCGTAATTATTACAGATTAACAATTGTTGGGTTACACGGTGGTTAAAAATACAAGAAGATACCGGTATTTGCGATAAGATTGTAGAATTATTGATTAAATGACGTAAGAAGGTACTACTCAATAATTATTACTAGAGTGAATTCTTATTCAATATTTTATTTTATTGATTCAATAATTACTACTTTAATATTTAATATTGTTGTTGTTTTAATAATTGTCACTGCACAGTATTTCCCATTATCAGATCAATAATTCATATTATTTGAATAATATTATTAGATAGCACTATTGGCAATGTCTAGAAAGTTCTGTCAAGGATAGGTTTGGTCACCTAATTACGCGTCAGTAAGGAGAAATCCTTATTGGAAAGCCCCCTCTTTCTTGGGAATGGCCGGGTTGTCATAATTGTGATTCTGTAATATTATTTGAGAATAATTAATTATTAATTTATATGATAAGGAAATATTTATTTGATGTGGATATAAATAATGGATTTATTTATGTGGTTATAAATGAAGGAATTAAGGTGGAGGTGTTTTATCAGTATTTTGTCAGATTGGAGGTATTAAAAGATTAAATCGGTGTTCTTAAAGCTCTATTGCGTGAGTTATAATTTTGATCTGACCGTTAGATCGTTGTGATTTTTGGATATGTTATACATATATAAGTTGAGTATATGTCCACAAATTTTGAACCGTTAAAAATTAACGCATGATTTTTTATGAATTTTAAAAGGTGCTGAAACGGTGTTAAAAATCGTCTGTTTGTGGATTTCGAATATTTTTTGTTGGGAATTTGGAAAAACTCAAAGCTACGAAGTTGTAGAGAATTCGATTTTAGGCAGAATGGACATAAAATTCGTATTTTTCTGATAACCGGGCTATTTTTTATGAATTATTGAAATTTCGGAAAATAAAATAATTTTTATTAAAAAAAGGGGTGGGACCCACTAGTGTTTTAACACATGTGGGCTGCTATTTTTTCTAAGATGGCAGGTTTGATTTTCAAAATGGTTGGCTTGACAATTGAGGTGGCGTAGAAGAAGAAAAAGAAATAATATATTTTATTATTTTAGTCTCCTTAATTATTAATAATATATTATATTAAATTTTCTGCTTTGGTGTTCTAAACAATTTCCTATAAATAGGGTGCTTAGGTTAGAATTGAAAATCACACCAGAAACTCAAGTTTTTTCTCTATATTATCGAGCGTATTCTTGTGAGTATTTTGAGTATACTTTGAGTATTCTTTATCTGGTGCAAGTTCAAGTCATAACCTATATCCTGTTTCAACTAGAAATCTTGTCTTTCGAGGTAAGGATGTTATTTTCTTCTCAAATGATATTATTTCTTCAATATCATTATCTTTTGAAATATTGGTTGGAACTTTTTATCAAATTTGAAACTTTTTATGCCAGAGTTACTTATTCATGAGTTCTTATTCACGAGTACTATTCACGAAGCGTGATGATGTTTTTTTGTGAAAATTCTATCTTTTGGTGTTGAGTTTCTTATTCACGTATACTAAGACTATTCACGATATCTGACCTTTATTCGTGAAAAATAAACTTTCTTCTTTTTGTCAAAATATCTATTACGGATACTAGCTTTGATTGTATCCATATTTTGATTATTCTTGAATTTTACTTGATATGATTATTTATGAAGTATTTTGAACTCGGATTGCTTAAAAGTACGAATCCTTAATAATTGTTCTTTTGTTTCACTAGATTCGTTTCCTTTAAAAAATTCATCATCCTCGGTCTAAATGATGATATTCTTGAATATCTTTGGCTTCAGAAGTGCAAAGATGAATGATTTCTTGATGAATATCTTTGGCCCGTAGTGCAAAGATGAGCAGTGTTGAGATGAATATGACCGATCGATTAATATCTTTTGGCGTAGTGCGAAAAGATGAGCAGTGTTTAGATGAACATGATTAATCGATGAATATCTTTGGCACAGAAGTGCAAAGATGAATATTTGATTCTAGATATATATTGATTGATGTTCTGGGGATAAAATATCGATGATGAACTTTTAAATTCATATATAGAAGATAGTAGTTTGCATTCTCTACTTAACTCTTCTAATGAATTATTATTTCATTGCGAAGATTGATTTAAAAGCGGTTGTCTATTGTATTCTATTAGATTTTTTTTCCTGTTGGAGACTAACGATAATTTGTTGTATATTATCTTAGTCATAATATCTCTTTCTTGGGCTAGTTGAGCTCACCCTTTTTCTTGTTGTTCCATTTTTCTTCTCGGGGAGGCGAGAATGTAGCGAAATGCAGCCTGGGAATGTAATGATGGTTCTAGAGAGAGTTGTTTAGTAGTCCTCACCATTTTTGTAAAATAATGTATCAATAATTATGATGGGAATTTATTTGCGTGTGGATATTGTCTAGATGGCAATATCTGTATTTAAACTCACAGTTTATATGTTGTAATAATAAAGTTGTAGATATTTCTGTACCATGTATTTGGCGACTCAAAATGGGTTGGATGGAATGGACCTATTTTGGGAGCGTCACAGTTGGTATCAGAGCTTAGGGATATGATCTCTGGCGGAGATCGGGGAATAGAACTAGGAGGGAAGAGACGAGTAAATCCTTCGCTAGTGTGTCCTACCAAAGCTTATTTGTTAGTTGGTTAGTATATAGGGATATTATGTGATATATTGATTTCCTTAATTAACCCTTGTTTTATGGCAATGATTTGAGAATGTCGATCGAGAATATTAATGATGGAGTAAATGAGGACCGTGGAGATGCCTGTCTTTACCAACGAGGAGAACATGCAACAGGTGGCAATGTACCTCCTGTGAACAACACCACCGAAAGCGAGATGATGAACGAAAGTGGATGTTTAGAAGCTTTTTGCGGTTTCATGCAAAATCGACGAGGAGACTCGTGTTCAAAATACTGAGGAAATGATAGCAATTCACGGGTTGTCACAATGCAATGATTCAAAGAGTTGGGACCACTGCAGTCGGGGAAAGCCGGATCCGATTAAAGAAAGAGAGACGTGGGTCAAACAAATTACCAAGATATTCGATGTCTTAGGATGCGAAGGAACGAAAGTTCCATTCGCTACTTTTATGTTCCGTAATGAGGCGATATTTTGGTGGGAATCGTAAGCGTACACCATCCACCGCACTTTTCGGCGTCATCGTGGGAGACGTTTGAAATAGTTCAATGACAAGTACTTCCACGAAAGTATTCGTCATATGAAGGAAGTAGAGTTTATTAAATTTGGGCGAGAATAACAACATCACGGTGTCCCGATGACGAGGCGAAGTTCATGAGTTATCCAGTTTACACCTCATTTGGTGGAGAATGAGGAACGATGTAACACGGATGTTTTGAGAGGTTTGAAACCCTTAAGATACGTCGGTATCTCATTTCTCATAAATTTTCTCTATTCAGATGTTGTCGGCGGGAGGCTCGGTTGTTAGAAGCGAAGATAACGAAAATACGTTCAACCGAGGGACCACAACCAGGATCATATCAAGAAGATAGCGATCATCGAATAACGATAACCAAATGAGAAAAAAGAATACGAGATTAAAGGAAAGAACCACTCTAAAGTGGTAATCGTGGCCATGAAAATAGAAGAAGCGAGTGGGAGGAGATTTTAAAAGAGGAGATTCAACAACGACCATGTGAAGACGCGTCGGTGCAAGAAGAATCGGGTTCGAAGGAGGAGAAAGACCACCGGTCAGACAATGTTACAAATGCGGAAAGAGGACATATCACCAAACCGCCCACAACAGTTTAAGGTATGCTATAATTGTGAAAAAGAAGGACATATCGCTTTCGAGATTATACGCAGATCGAAAACCGATCCAATGAATGGTGACTCAAAAGATGTCCCGAAAAGTCAAAGTCAAGCGGTTCTGGAAGAGTGTTTGTCATGACGGTCAAAATGCGAGGAACCCGAACGAAGTTAGCACGAGTTAGTTAATTATAAATTCTTGCGAAGTTTATACCTTACTAGAATCTGGGTTCTACCCATTCTTTTATCTCTCTTGCGCTTTGCTTCAACGTTTGAACTTGACTACGGAGAAATTAGACTTTGACCTATTTATGGAGACTCCGTTAGGAGAAACTTTTATTACATCCGTTGTTTAGAAATCTTGCTTGATTCAGGTTGGCACTATTACATTACCTGTTGACCTTATTTCTTTGAAGATATTTGCTTTTGATGTGATTTTAAGGTTAACTACTCATCATGCCGAAATTGATTACTTTCGTAAGGTTGTTAGTTTTCATATTCCTAAGCAACCTGTTATTCGAATTCAAGCAATCAAGCCATTGAAGTCAAACATTTTCATATCAAGCCATGAAGTCATTCGTTTATTACGGATGTCAAGTTTTCTTAGTCCATGTTATGGATTTGAATAAAGACGCGTCAGATTTGAATAATATTCCTGTTATTATTGATTTTTCCTGACGTATTTCCTGAAGAATTCCTTGGCTTACTCCCAAAGCCTGATATTAAATTTTGTATCGAATTTGAACCCGGTACAAAACTTATTTCTAAAATCTCATATCGAATGACTCTTATTGAAGTTCAGGAGTTAAAAACCCAACTGTAGAAGTTGATACCCGAGCCTCTATCTGGTGACTTCCTTTGTGGAATACACCGAAGCCAGACTCTTTGTAGGGGACGCCATATTCGTGCGATAGTAAACTGATAGGTGTCATTGTAACGTGCTATCCAAGGTAGGGATATGAGTCACGTTGAGAACAACCTAAGTCAGAATCGAAATACGTAGCTTTTCAGGCTTAGTTGGTTATTATCGAGATTCGGTGAAGGATATTCTCGAATCGCTATTCCATTAACGCTTGGTGACTCGTAGAGATACAAAATTGAATGGAGCAAGGAATGTGGGAAGAGCTTGAAAAACTCAAGAGGAGACTCATTTCAAAGACATGTTTCGACCATGCCATCTTGGAAAACGAACGTGGTAGGTGACGTGTTGAGTAGAAGATCGATATAAAGTCGAAAGTACGATATTGTCAAAGACTAATTTCGTATAATTTACAAATAATAGAGATGGAGATGAAAACTCTAGGTACCCACGTGATGATATACGAGTATAATCGGCTTTAATTGATAAAGTTAAAGCTGTTCAAGCTACACACCGGAGCTGATGAATTTGAAGAAGGAGGTGCAAGAAGTTGTTATTTCAAAAGCGAGAATCGGTGAGGTGAGGAAATCTCAAACCTTCGATTTATTAATCCATTTGAAATTCTCGATTGAATAGGAACTGTGGCCTATGGACTCGTTTTACCGCCAAGTATGCCGCGTGTTTATAACGTTTTTTACGTACCGATGTTATGTAAATATGTGGACGACCCGAACCACGTCATTGAGTTAGAACCGAACGAGATAGCCGAAGACTTAACGTACGAGGAGGTACCTGTCAAGATCTTGGATAGGAAAGAACATGTCCTATGTACCGAGGTTATACCACAAGTTAAAGTTTTGTGGAGAAACCATGCTATTGAGGAAATGACCTGGGAGTTGGAAACGGAAATAAAAGCGAGGTATTCTCATCTTTTCGAAACACCTACGTACGTCAATTTCGAGGACGAAATTTCATAAGTAGGGGAGGTTGTAAGACCCCAAATTTTTATTAATGAAATTTATTTTCCTCTATTTATTATTTTGAAATAGTAGGGGTTGATTTGATTAATGTGGATAGTTATGGATAAAATACGCAAATATTTCAAATAAGCAAGTGGTTATAAAATATTCATTATTGTCGGGGAATATTCGTTTGGTCGTGGAATATTAAGATCGTTTGGGAATATTAAATGATGAGCAGATCTTTTTGTGGGCCCCATAACGGAAAAGCGATTGGATGAAGAAAGCGACAAATATAATTTATTTTTAAATAACGGCGTAGTTGTTACTGAATTATCTTGTTGGAATGCCCGGTGGTTAAAACATACTAATACGCGTTGTTGAACAAGAGAAGACACTTTGCAGATTGTACCAATTATTGATTCTTACGTGAAGGCACTACTCAATAATGGTTACGATAATTATCGCTCAAAGATTTTATTTTATTGATTCAATAATTGCTGCATTGATATTTTATATTACTGTTGTTTCAATAATTGTCATTACACAGTATTTTCCATTATCGAAGCAATAATTCATATTATCTAAATAATATTATTAGATAACATTATTGGCAATATCTAGAAAGTTCATTTAAGGAGAGGTTTGGTCACCTAATTCATACCAAGAAGGAGAAATTCTTATCGAAAGCCCCTCTTTCTGAGGAACTACACGGTTGCCAAGATTTGTGATTCTGTAATATTATTTGTGAATAATTAATTATTGATTTATATGATGAGGAAAATATTGATTTTATGTGGATATAGATGGAAAAATTTTATAGTGACAATTGTTGAAAATTGAAATTTTATCTTTTTATGATAAAATAATTCATTTAAATATATTATTATATTTTAATTATATAATAATGATGATATTTTTACGATGAATGTGGGATATATGAGTATATGAGGAGGAATAGTATTTTTGTGGAATTAAATGTTTAACACATATTTTGTGTGTTGGTGGACACAATTATTGACCGAAATTTGATTATAAACAGTAAAATCGCTTGGATTTGTGAATTTCGGTCAATTTCTGTTTAGAATTTGGAAAAAATCTCTTCTGTAAAGTTGTAGAGAATTGAATTTCCTATAAAAAGACGCGAGATTCGAATTTTCTGATAAAAGGGCTATTTATTATGAATTATTGAAGTTCTGAAATAATTATTTTTTAAAAGTTTTAAATTTGTTTTAAAAGAAAAATGTTTTTTTATTATTTTTCTAGATGGTTGGCATGTGGGAAATGTTAGGAGCTGATTTTCAAAGAGGCGTAGGAAAATTTATTATTAATAATATATTATATTAAATTTTCTGCTTTGATGTTCTAAACAATTTCCTATAAATAGGGTGCTTAGGTTAGAATTGAAAATCACACCAGAAACTGAAGTTTTTTTTCTCTATATTATCGAGCGTATTCTTGTGAGTATTTTGAGTATACTTTGAGTATTGCTATACGGTGCAAGTTCAAGTCATAACCTATATCCGGTGTTTCAACTAGAAGTACTGTCTTTCGAGGTAAGGGATGTTATTTTCTTCTCAAATGATATTATTTCTTCAATATCATTATCTTTGAAATATTGGTTGGAACTTTTATCAAATTTGAAACTTTTTATGTCGAGTTACTATTCATGAGTTACTATTCACGAGTTACTTATTCACGAGTACTATTCACGTAAGCGTGATGATGTTTTTGTGAAAATTCTATCTTTTGGTGTCAGATTCTTATTCACGATATCAAGACTATTCACGATATCTAACACTATTCACGTATACGGCACTATTCATCGAAAAATAAACTTTCTTCTTTTTGTCCAAAATATCTATTCTGGATACTAGCTTTGATTGTATCCATATTTTGATTATTCTTGAATTTTACTTCAGTATGATTATTTATGAAGTATTTTTGAACTCGGATTGCTTAAAGTACGAATCCTTAATAATTGTTCTTTTGTTTCACTAGATTCGTTTCCTTTAAAAAAATTCATCATCCTCAGTCCTAAATGATGATATTACTGAATATCTTTGGCTTGTAGTGCAAAGATGAATGATTTCTTGATGAATATCTTTGGCCCGTAGTGCAAAGATGAACAGGTGTTGAGATGAATATGACCGACTGATTAATATCTTTGGCCCGTAGTGCAAAGATGAACAGGTGTTTAGATGAACATGACCAACTGATGAATATCTTTGGCCTGTAGTGCAAAGATGAATATTTGATTCTAGATATATATTGATTGATGTTACAGGGATAAAATATCGATGATGAACTTTTAAATTCATATATAGAAGATAGTAGTTTGCATTCTCTACTTAACTCTTCTAATGAATTATTATTTCCGCTGCGAAGATTGATTTAAAACTGGTTGTCTATTGTATTCTATTAGATTTTTTTTCCCTGTTGGAGACTAACGATAATTTGTTGTATATTATCTTAGTCATAATATTCTTTACTGGGCTAGTTGAGCTCACCCTTTTTCTTGTTGTTCCATTTTTCTTCTCGGGAGGCGAGAATGTAGCGAGTATTTAGTCTGGGGAATGTAATGATGGTTCTAGAGAGTTGTTTAGTAGTCCTCACCATTTTGTAAAATAATGTATCAATAATTATGATGGGGATTTATTTGCGTGTGGATATTATGCAGATGGCAATATCTCGTATTTAAACTCACAGTTTATATGTTGTAATAATAAAGTTGTAGATATTTCTGTACCATGTATTTGGCGACTCAAAATGGGTTGGATGGAATGGACCTATTTTGGGAGCGTCACATCGTTGGAGTAATTGCCCACATGTCGTTCTCCCCTCTTCAATCAATCAAAGATGTTTGTCCTTCTATATCACTGGATTCGTTCTTAAAAATGTTTTCATCATCCTCATCCTTAATGGTGATACTTGATGAATATCTTTGGCCTCAGTAGTGTAAAAAGATGAACGATTAATCGATGAATATCTTTGGCTCGTAGTGCAAAAGATGAGCGGTGTTGAGATGAACATGACCAATCGGTGATTTAAATGAATATCTTTGGCCTGTAGTGCAAAGATGAATATTGATTGTTGTTACAGGATAAAATATTGATGATAGATTTTTAAACCTTAGAAGGCAAGAGATTTCTTTCTCTACGTGACTCTTCTAATGGATTGTCAAGCTTCCATTGCATTTGTTGATCTAAAACTTGTTGTCTATTGTATTCTATTAGATTTTTCCTGTTGAAGACTAACGATAATTTGTTGTATATTATTTTAGTCATAATATTCTTTCTTTGGGCTAGTTTGAGCTCACCCTTTTCTTGTTGTTCCATTTTCTTCTCGGGAGGTGAGAACACAAGCAGGATCGAGCCTAAGGGTATGGAATGAAGGTTCAGAGAGTTGTTTAGTAGTCCTCACCATTTTTGTAAAATAATGTATCAATAATTATGATGGGGATTTATTTTGCGTGTGGATATTGTCTGCAGGCGGCAATATCTCGTATTTAAACTCATTAAGATGTATTGTCGTATTTCACACCGACATTTGTATTATTGAAGTTGTAGTTATTTCGCATACCATGTATTTGGCGACTCGAGAATGGATTGGGTGGAATGGACCTATTTTGGGGGCGTCACAATGAAGGTTCTAGAGATAGTTGTTTAGTAGTCCTCACCATTTTTATAAAATATTGTATTAATAATTATGATGGAAATTTATTTGCATGTGGATATTATCAGATGGCAATATCTCGTATTTAAAACTCACTGATTTATATGTTGTAATAATAAAGTTGTAGTTATTTACATACCATATATTTGGCGACTCGAGAATGGGTTGGATGGAATGGACCTATTTTGGGGGCGTCACACACACACACACACACACACATATATATATATATATATATGTGATGATTATAAAATATTTTTTTGAATTTCAAATTAACTTATTATTATGATCAGAATCACTACAAACTTTGTCCAAGCAAATAATTATAAAGACTTGCAAATAAGTGTTACTAATGTATTTCTTTTAATTTATGTATAGTTTTTAAATTTAATATTTTATTTTATTTTCAATCTTTCAAATTTATATATAGTGTCTTAAGAGTTCAAAATTGAGTAAGGAATTTTATATGAAATAAAATTATTGTATAATTATAAGTTACCATCATATATGATTTTTAGTTTTAAAAGGTAACTAAATTTTAATAACTAATGTATAGATGATGAATTTTTTAATATTAATTAACTAAAGACATCTTATGTGGAAAAAATTGGTGACTAAAGTTTTAAGCATTAATTTATTTTGTAACATATGCTTTGCTGTTTAATATTTATATATATAGTTATTTGGGAATAAAATTGTTGTAGAATAATAAATTATAATTATTTCTTCTAGTTTTAAAACTAACTAATTTTTAATTGCTAATATATAACTCAGGATTATTTTTAACATTAATTAACTACATGTCTCTTATATGAAATAAAATTAATAACTAAAGTTAAATTATTAATATATTTTGTAATATTAATTATATGTAATTGTAATATTTTTTTCTATATTTTTAATATTAATATTTTAATATAAATTTAATTATATTACTATTTTATTTATCTTAAATTTAATTATTTAATAAAAATATTATTTTTACGTGTGCCACCTGATACTATTCTATAGAATTGATGGTGATATTGTTATTTATTTAAAGTCTTTTTCACATTTGGAGTTTATTTTATTTTTTTACTAGAAGAAGAACAACTTTGCCCTTTATTTTAATTTTTTTTTCTTCAAGAAGTTCTAATAAAAGTATAAAACCAATAGTAAAAATTAATATACTTGCCTTTGAATATATTAGAGACCACCGCCAACACCATCTCATCTTCTTTTCCCTTTCAGTGTCCTTCTGCAACCCTAGCTTTCTCTCTTTCACTCCATTTCAGATCATCCTATTCAATACATTTCAATTTAATTAAAGGTTTTTACTTTCGTCCATTTCTAAACTTCAATTACTCAATATTAATCTTCAATTTCTCATTTCAGTTACTGTTTTTTGTATGTATATTTATGTGTATATATATGTGTATATGTGTATATATATGTGTATATATGTTCTAATACGTATATATTGAATCGATTTATGTAGTTATTGAAGCTTATTGCAATGTCCGGTGGATCAGTCGTGGCCAAGAGTACCTTATCCTGTGCTCAATGTGGCAATCCTGCAAATCTTCAGTATGTAACCATATATATATGGGTAAGATCAAGAAGATTCTTCTAAATAAGATTCCGTTAAAGTCTTTAAACATTCTTTTATCAAAACGACGTAGTTTTGGAGGGACGCGTTGGTATTTTTGTAAATACGCGGTGGCATTGTATTTACAAAATGCCATCGCATCCCTCCAAAACTACGCCGCTTTGATTAACGCTATTTAAGCGGAACGCTCTTTTAGATGAGAATGTTTCGATCCCGATCGATATATATATATATATATATATGTTGTGTATATTTAAATTACCTTGATGATGTTCTGGGGAGGATAAAAGACTGATTTTTTATTTTTTCTCAAGTTACCTATATTAATAATGTTGCAATAGTGATAACTGATGTATAAAATTTTTAGCACTCCAGCTAAAAAAATTCATAGGAACTGAACATAAAAAAGAACGCATTTAGGTACTCGATTATAAGTGAATTGGGAAATGGGAAGTTTTTTGTTATAAACTCAAAAAATGCGCACCACTCCCGATATATGAATTCTAATTTATTTAACTCGGTTATTTCTACTTGTAGGTTCATTGCTTGTATTAGGTATCAAAGTTGTGGTATATATCTTTGTTTCCCTTATTAGTACTATAATTATTGCTTATGTTTTCTTTTCCTCCATTTGCAGGTGTCCCAAATGTGTGGAATTAAAGCTTCCTTCTGAAGGTGCTGCCTTCTGGTTTGTAGCCATGTCCTGTAATTTAATTTACTACTTTACTTTTAGAATGGCCATAAAAGTTTTGGTTAGGAGATTTTGCCCAGAGAAATCAGTCTTGATTGCTTTTTTCTAATTATCAATCTGTTAATGACCACAGGATATGGTGTATGCCTTGCTCAATTTTTTAACGTTTGAAAATTTTGAATATTTATTTCTAATTACATTTGAATGAAGAGTGGCTTGTGGAATGAAAATTGCTAAGGAGCTCAATTACTATAATGTAGAGGTATTGTAAAGAAAAATTTAGCTAGGGGAGGGAGCTTCCAACTAAAATATGACGTTGCAATTTGATTTGTTGATTCAAACCTATAGAACTCGAATCTGTCCTTAATTTTGATTTGTTGATTTTCGTTCCTGATACTTTTCTTTTCCATGACTATAATTATGTGTTTGTATTAATGAATTTTCATCTCTTAACAGCACTCAAGACTGTTTTAAGGCATCCTGGAGTTCTCATAAATCCATTCACTTGAAAGCAAAGCTGTCCTCGCTTGGATCCATTACTACAGGTGAACAAAATTCAGCCATACCAAATGATGATTGGCTATACTGTGTGAGAAAAGGACAGTCTCGAACACCAAAGCTTCCCAACTTTGAGTGGACAGGGTATTTCTTATGAACTTTAATGAACTTTTTATTGCTCTTAATGATATATGGTGCTTGAAAATCTTTGTGTAGAACAGAAATTGAGCACTTCTTTTCCTTTATTGAATCTTAATTATCATTAATAGGCTATTGATTAGAAATTATTTCTGAAGAAATTGAATAGTTTTAATATTATTGAATGAATATCTTCCATTACATAGGTTGATATATATATATATATATATATATATACATACAAGTATCCTAAATTAGTTATGGTAATTCCTAAATTATAGTAATGTATACACCCTGATTATGGAAACTATAATCACGCGATATCTTCTATCACTCCCCCTCAAGTTGGTGTATAGATATCTCGCATACCCAACTTGAAACATAATGGATGAAACATCTTACTACTAAGACCCTTAGTCAAAATATCAGCAAGTTGATGTTCTGTTTTGACGAAAGGTAAGCAAATAAGACCATTGGTTAACTTTTCTTTGATGAAGCGTGTCAATCTCAATGTGCTTTGTTCTATCGTGTTGTACCGGGTCGCTTGCAATACTAATGACTACCTTATTATCACAAAATAACTGCATAGGCATTTTAATTGTAACACCCAAATCCTCTAGCAAGGTTCGAAGTCACATTAGTTCACTTATACCCAACGCGATAGCTTGATATTCAGCCTCTGCACTTTATCTTGCCATCATAAATTGTTTCTTATTGCGTCAAGTAACAAGATTCCCTCCAACAAATGAACAATAACCTGACGTAGAACGACGATCCTCTATTGATTCAGCCCAATCTGAGTCGGAAAAAGCTTCAACTCTCATATGACCATGTGGTGCGAACAATAAACCTTTTCTAGGAGCAGACTTGAGATGCCTCAAAATTCTGTAAACAGTTTCTATGTTACAATGTCGAGGGTCATGCATATACTGATTCACTATCCCCACAACATAAGATATATGAGGTCTAGTGTGAGAAAGGTATATCAATCGTCCCACCAAACGTTGGTATTTTACTCTATCGACTGTAGGTCCTGTGCCACCCACTAGATGATGATTTACTTCAATAGGGGAATTAGCAGGTTTACATCCCAACATGCCAATTTCTGTTAAAAGATCAAGAACATATTTCCTTCGAGATAAAAAAATCCCACTGGAAGATCTTACAACTTCAATACCAAGGAAATATTAAAAGACCAAGATCTTTAATTTCAAATTCTTTGACTAGATTCGCTTTAAGATTAACTATCTCTTCTCTATGATCCCCTGTCACCACAATATCATCGACATAAACGATAAGAATGGTAATATTTCCTTTTATCTGTTTGACAAATAGAGTATGATCTGTTCGACTCTGCTTGTACCCAAATCTTATCATTGTCTTGTGGAATCTTCCAAACCAGGCTCTGGGAGACTGTTTTAAACCATATAAAGCCTTTTGCAGTTTACACACTTTACCCTTGGTGGCAAATGAAGCAAAACCAGAGGGTATTTCCATGTATACTTCCTCCTCTAAGTCGCCATGAAGGAACGCATTTTTCACATCTAATTGCTGAATATCCCAACCAAAATTTGTTGCACATGAGATTATGGTACGAACATAATTCATTTTTGCCACAGGAACAAATGTCTCCTAGTAATCAATTCCATCAGTTTGAGTGTACCCTTTTGCAACTAGCCTGACTTTGAGTCGTTCAATTGTCCCATCTGACTTTTGTTTGACTGTATATACCCATTTGCAACCAACTGGTTTTTTCCCGTAAAAAGAGAAACTAGTTGTCATGTATCATTCTTTTTCATGGCATTCATCTCCTTTATCATGGTTTGTTTCCAATTCTCATCACTAATTACTTCTTTCCATTCCTGAGGTACATATATTGAAGACAAGAAACAAAAGAGTGATATGATGCAAATAATTTATCATAGGTTAAGAAATTAGAGATAAGATGTTGAGTATAAGCTCTAACCCCTTTCCTAAGAGCCCTTTCCTAAGAGCAATAGGAATGTTAGTGTCATCAGAAGAACGAGTAGGATTAGGATTCTCACCATTAACATTATCAAGATTAGGTTCTGAGCAGGGTTGGAGTAGTGGTGCAGAAATGGTGTCCTTAGGCTTGCCTCTTCGAACATTTCTCAACTCAGGCTCATTCTGTAACCCCCCTGTGTAGAATTATCAGAAACAACAACAGGAACTGGAGAGGGTGGAACAAGAGAAAAAAGTATAATAGAACTTGTAATGCCAGCCTCAGGAGGAAACTTCTCCTCATCAATAACATCCTCCCCTGAGGAGAAGGTGAAGAAGAATAGAAAGGTTCCAATTCCCAAAAAGTTTCATTCCGAGTGACATACTTTGTGTGAAGGAGGATGATAACATTTATAACCTTTTTGGGTTGGAGAATAACCAATGAAAACACACCGAAGAGACTTGGGTTCTAATTTTCCCCGAGTTGAAGATTTATCATGAACATATCACACACAACCAAAAACTCGAGGCAAGGAGAAGTACTTGTGTGTGGGAGGAAAGAGATTGGATTTTTGTTCCCAAGAATTCTAGAAGGAAGTCGATTTATCAGAAATGCAGCAGTCTAAACAACATCTCCCCATAGAAATTTAGTGGTGTTCATAGTGAACATAAGAGTGCGGGCTACCTCTAGTAAGTGACGATTCTTTCTTTCCGCTACTCCATTTTGTTCTGGAGTTTTGACACGAGGTTTGAAGAATAATGCCATGTTGAGAGAGATAAGATGCAAAATCATTATTATTACTATATTCACGACCATTATCACTATGGAGAATCTTGACTTTAACTTCAAATTTGGTTTGAATCATTTTATTAAATTCCTGGAAACAATCAAACACCTCATTTTTGGAACGAAGAAGATAAATTCAAGTAACACGAGAATGACAATCAATAAAGCTAACAAACCATTTATAACCAGAACGGGAAACAATCCGAGAGGGTCCTCACACATCAGTATGTATAATAGCAAAGGACTTAGAATGTCGACTGTTAATAGTACCCAATTCACATGGTTCACACAAACATCGAGTTTTGTTACATTGCTTAACTAAAGATGGAAATAAAGACTCTAATACAGAAAAAGAAGGATGTCCCAAACGTCGATGCCATTGATGGAGAGAGGTCAGATTGGAGTCAAAAGTAGAGTGAAGAACTTGAGTAAGGAACATATTATACGAGGGAACATCTAAATAATAGAGACCACCAACTGCACTACCACTGCCAATCTTCTGCCCTGTCACCAAGTCTTGAAAAACACAATGAGACGGGAAAAAGGTTATTGAGCAGTGTAAGGATTTAGAAAGATGTTGAACAGATAACAAATTTGCAGTAAATGAGGGAATATGGAGAACATATGATAATGTCAATGAAGGAGTACAAACTACAGAGCCTCTCCCGGACATAGAAGCGAACCTTGTCTTTTCCAGAGCAAGGTGAGTATGAAGTAAAAAAGGTGGATGATCCAGTCATATGTTCAGAAGCACCTGTGTCAATGATCCAAACAGGGCAACTGGGCAAGTTGATGAAGCAGTAAAAGCACAAGAATGTAAGCATAATGAAAAGAAGTAGATTTGGAATAGAATTTCCGAAAAACAGAGATTTCCTCATGAGTGAGTGTAGTAATAGTGTCTGAAGCACTGGATGCATCAACAGGAAGTGTTGTAGTTGTCGCATAAGTCTGAGATCCACGTCCACGACTACTACCAAACCGTTTACCTCACCCTTTAGGACGTCCCTGGTATGGTTCTTTCCCCCACAGTAATCACATTCACGGGATTCCGTCTCAATAGGAGAACGAGTAGTGGAGCCAAACTTAGGATACGAAGCAACCGTGGCTGATTGGTCAACAGAATTTAGAACTATCACCCGACGCCTATTTTCTTCTTGTTCGACCCTAACATGAGCATCTCGTAACGATGGAAAAGGTGTTTAACCAATCAATTGTGCTCGAACTTGATCAAATTCTATATTCAAACCTGCCAGGAAATCCAAAACTCTATCTGCACTAACAAACTTTTGATTTTTGCAAAATACTGAGCCACAGTCTTCTCCCCTCGACTTAGCTCGCGAATTCTTTTACGAATATCATATGCCTTAGACATATCACTAGAAACAGAGAAAGTTTGAGAGATAGCCTCCCAAAGCTCATAGACAGCTTCTAAAAACATGTATAATGTAACTACTCCGCATAATAGGTTCCATGGAATTAAAAATCCACGTTTTTACCATGGAATTATCAGATTTTCATCCTCTTAGATTAGACCTGGTTTCTCAGGCATAGTGGTTGTTCCATTGATGAAGTGTTGCATACGATTGACCTCAATTGACATGCGGCATGCTTGAAACCATGCGAAATAGTTGGTTCCATCTAGTTTGAAGGGACTTAGAACCAATGTTGAATTAAGAGTATGACTTCTAACAGCCTGTTGTTGTTCCATGTTACCCTTATGAATCCCACTTCTAACACCACTTTGTTCCGCCATGTAACAGATAATAACACTATATATCCTAGGAGAATAAACCTTCCAAAAGGATATGAAAGAAAAGTGTACTGTGCTGTGAAGGAACGGGCTAACAAATTGCAGTATCACGGAAGTAAACAATGAACCAAACGAAACAACTGAAGAGAGAAAAAAATCGAAACCAATTGAAAGTTTCAAGTTGCAATAAACAACTGAAGAGAGAAAAAAATCGAATCCAATTGAAAGTATCAAGTTGCAGTGTCACGTTGCCGACCAGACCAACTGAAGAAGATAAAGTCTGTAAACCTAAGCCAAACACTTCAACACTACTGTAGATAGCAAGAGGGGGAAGAGACGAACACTGTGGAAAAAGTCGAATCGTCAGACGATTGTCAGAGATGGCACACGCTCTGGCTGACAGTGGTGCATGGCGTGGCGCGTGAGAGTGCGTATGGCTGTGGGTTAGGGATTGAAACCTCCTGAGGTGGTCGACTGACTCTGGGTAATCCAATTATGGTTTCAATTCCTTCATACAAATTCGTTTAACTAGGTTTATAAGAAAAACTAAGAAAAGTAACGTGAAGAGCTTTTCTGATAAGGATCGTGCTCTGATACCATGAAGAAACTGAATAGTTTTAATATTATTGAATGAATATCTTTTATGTATACATAGGTTGATATATATATATACACAAGTATCCTAAATCAGTTATGATAATTCTTAAATTATAGTAATGTGTACACCCTGATTATGGAAATTATAATCATGCGATATCTTCTAACAATTTCCGAACTTCATGTTTTAGATATCGGATAGGGTATGCCTTGGAGCTAGAAAGCATTGACATGGTTAGACATGAGTTGGACTTGCCAACAAAATCTTTCTGTAAATGTTGGATAATATGAATACATAAGTACGCTTCTTCTATATTGGTCAAAAAAAGAAAAGGTGTCACTTTTGAGTTATTATTCTGTTTCAATACAAGCCACTCTGTCAAAAGTCAGCCAAAAACTTTTTGATTAAAGTGGGGCTCATTGTGTTAGTATAGGTCGATGGTGTAAGGCAGGTACATTGGGTATGTGAAAAGGAACAATTGTGTCACTACAATGGCACCCATTGTGTAAGTAAAGCAATCATTGAAAGGTAAATTGTAATTTGGTTAATAAAAAATTTACTTCCTGAATTTGCTTGAAATAATCAAAATGACACTTTATGTAAAATGGAGGGACATGTTTAAGAATAATCTCATTTCGATCGTATTATGATAATAAAATCCCAGAAAATTAAGTGGAATAACATCAACAATCCCTTTTCATTATCCATTGATGACTAAAGTCCCAAAACTGAAGATAACTTCTAACATAATATATAAATAGAAGTTTCACAATTCAACCATTCACTGAAGATTTTTTAAATTCAAAAAGCCTTATTTAACAGGATTATTTCTTCTTTGAATTTTGTGGATTAAAAACTATATTGATTCGTATGAGTCAGTGTTTTTCTTTTTTCCTTGAAATTCCAAGTGCTTCAATACTTGTGCAGGACATTGAAGCCATATCCCATATCAAAACCGTGTATAGTACCTTCTCGGATTGATCTACCTGACTGGGCAATTGATGTGAGTTGTTTAATTGAATATATAGGTTGTAGTTCATCTTTTTTATCATCTAACTTTGTTGTGTTGGTGGTTTCTCTGGGGGAAAATGTTGACTTTTGTCTGTCATGTATTTGAAATCTCCTGTTACTGTTAACTTCATCATTCCTGAAATGTTGAACGTCAGTGGATTGCCCTATATGTCTTTCTTTGTCTTGCCCATTCATATTTTTGGTATCCGCAATGCCTCAGGCCCTAATGTCTTATCTGGTTTTCTTCAACTCTAATGTAACTATTCTGTAGGGAATCCCAAAAATTGAGCCTAATAGTGATCTCCAGCATGTTGTCGAGGTACTGTGATTCCAGATATTCTTCCACTTAGATATAAGTTGGACAATTTGTTCAATTGAAGATTTGTTTTTAGTTTTTTTGAAATCTAATTGTTCATTACTTTCTCATTTCCAATATTCTGAAGATCAAAACTCCAGAACAAATCAAGAGAATGAGAGAAACTTGCCGAGTAAGTTATATTAAATTTTAGATATTGTGTTCATATATAATATAAAGCAAACTGTCTTGTTACATAATTTCATCACAAGTTGTGCCTTCATCTCATCCAGACTCTCTTTTGACGTGCATGGATTTATGTGCTTGTTTACATGTCCGAATCCTTACATGTACATCTTGATAAAACAAAAACCAACATTTTGCAAGAGGAAAAAGACGTCACAAGTCAAGATCTCTGATTTCATTAATATCTACTTATATAATCTCCCATCCAAAGTATAAACGGAAAGATAATTTATGAATATGAATGTTACATGCACTGTTAAATGCTATTGGGCATGGAAGCTAGAGTGTGATTAATGGCATAATAAAAATATTGCCTGTGAAACTTCTTGCATTTTTATACATAGTAGCAAGTAGTTCATCCAAAGTCGAGCTAAGTTTGTGTAGGGAAGGGAAGATTCGAACAAGGGGAAAACACAAACTGACTACAAGCAAGAACAACACACCCACCTACTAACCCTACCCCCGAGAAAAAATAGAATAAAATCGGAAAATTTTCAAATAGCAAGAAACAAGTTCTTGATTTTTGAATTAGAACGATCAACAAGATCTTGAAGTGCTGATCAGAAAAAAGAAAAAGAAAAGAAGACAAGATCTTGGAATAAATAGGCATTTTCCTTGTAGAGATAAGTGTTGTCAGCAGGTCAAGAAGGGAGAAAACTGTAACGTACCTCATCTTGTTTTTTTATTATAGATCTTGAAGTATTTTATTCATAAAACATGTTTCCTTCGGATTGCTAGAGAAGTTCTGGATGCAGCAGCTCGTGTCATTCGACCAGGCATCACTACTGACGAAATTGATGTCGTGGTTCATGAAGCAACAATTGCTGCTGGTACGGCGACTGTCAGTAAACCCTCAAATGAAATGTTTTTTGTTTATTGGAATATTTGATATATTCTAGTTGCAACTTGCAACCAATGGCCATAAAAATTTTATAATGTTATATCTGGTGGCATTGATCAATTAAGTGGATTTATGCAGTGTTCTAAAAGGCGGCCGCCTAGGCCCCTTCTAGGCGCTAGGCCTCCCTTGCCGCCTCGCCTAAGCCAAAAAATGCCTCCAGAAAATTAAGCGGGGCCTAGGCGGAGATTTTTTTTAAATTTTAATAACTACCCAAACTAGATATTGATATATTTTTAATTTTCTAATGATTTACCATATTCATAATGCATGTTGTAGCATATCAAATCACAACAAGAAGTGAACAAGATCAAGTCAAAATTGATAATTTTATTATAGTTGTAATTTTTTGAACTTGTACTAACTTCAAATTATATAAATGATGATACATTTGTAATATTTAGTTTAATTCAATATAATTCTTAAATTTATGTTTAGTTTCTTAAGTTTTAATATTGAATTGAATTCTTGAAATTTTAAATTTTATTATTTAATAGCAATCTTGTTTATGAATAAAATTAATACGTTAAAGATATGTGTTTGAATTTTAAGCAAAAGCCTTTATTATTTTTATTATAGATTGTTTTGCTTTATATTATTGTTTTGTTTGGGTAAATATAAGATAAAATATTAAAATTGGCTTAAAATAAAAAGTCCCGCCTAGGCCCCCGGCCTCCCGCCTAGCGCCTTTTAGAACATTGGATTTATGATTTTACTTTTAAATCCTTTTAATTGCATTTATATCATAGACATCTAACTGCATTTATATCTTAGTTTATCTTTACAGTCTTGTCACATAGTCTATACCATTTGCCATCTTATATTATATATAAATAATTCTCTTTTTAATTTTCTTTGGATTTTACTCTCTGCAGGAGGATATCCATCTCCATTAAATTATCATTTCTTCCCTAAATCTTGCTGCACGTAGGTACTCTTTCTTTGTGTGCATATATATATATATATATATATATATATATATATATATATATGCATATATTATTGTATTCACTATGACTTGTAACGAAGGGCTATTATCATAGATCTAACTGCTCATTTGTACAGGTCAGTCAATGAAGTAATCTGCCATGGGATTCCTGATGCAAGGTATGTATTATACTCAGCCCAGGGACACTGATCACTATTTCCAATTTTAGTTCCGATACAATATCACACAATTCTTAGGGTATTGACTGTTTGTTTCAAGAATGCTTCTGTGAATGTAGGTTGAAAGAAAATACTCATCATTTTCTGTACCATGATATTATGTTCTCGCCGTATGACATTTATAAATCCTGAGGGGGAAAAAATCAACATTCTCAAAGATTTTGATAGCCTGAACTAAAGTATAAATTTTACACTTAGTTTCTATTGACATAAAGGTTGTATAATTCTATTAGGATGTTGTATTCAGCAACTTGTATTAGGGTATGACCTTTACATGCACTAACAAGAGCATAAATTCTCTAAATATTCGATATAACGGAACAATATATACAAAAACCACCGATTGAATTTCATGTCCACTACACTTGAGAAATTCCAAAATGCCTTCTTCATTTGAAACTCCATAAGATGTATTATAGAAAAAAAAAAGGACCGTATACCTGGTATCTATTGTATAGAAAATTTCAAATGATTGCATTGATTAGTTGCATCAATCTCTAATTCCCGTCCACAAAATAATCCCATTGATTTTGAAGAAAGAGCAGAAAGGAATGATAAAATAAACTATATTTTTTTATGTCAACTCCTTTGATTTAGTTGTATTCATTTGAGCTCAAGTACAGGTGGATCCTGATTGAATATCTACATATTGTTTCAGGAAATTAGAGGATGGCGATATTGTAAATGTTGACGTGACTGTGTACTTTAAAGGAGTTCATGGTAAGAATCATATTATTTATGGTGTTAAATAATTACTCTTGGTAGTTTCCTATGGGATTCTTTTATTTGTCTATTGGTTATTAGGTTATTAGCTGACTTATTACTGAATTATGCAGGTGATCTGAATGAAACATTCTTCGTGGGTAATGTTGATGAGGCATCTCGACAGCTGGTTCATTGCACTTATGAGTGTTTGGAGAAAGCAATATCAATTGGTAGGTGCTGCTCTTGTACTCTCGGACAGGATCTAGAATCTATACTGAAATTTAGAAACATTTATGTACAGTTTGCCACCCTCTTAGAACCCAACCACAACACTAGAAACGAAACCACCCATTATTCCCTCTCACCCTCTCCCTTAAAGGAAAATACATCTAACTCAAAAAATACATAGTTTAGGGATAGCGTATCAACCAACTCTGATATTGACTTATATAATTCACTTTTTGAATAGTTTCTTGGTTAAATTTTAGTAGGCCTTGGCGGGACCAACTAAAAAAATACATAGTTTATTTGAAAAAAGAAAATGATGAAAGCTGTGGTTTTTTGAACCAAAATATTACACATATCATGAGCTGCTATTCTTTCAGTTCTTGTGATATGCTATCCCTCCAATATCACAACCTCACTTGGTGATTGAGGCATTAAATAAAACCCATATACTTTGACACACATTTGAATTTTCGTAACAGAAATAAATAAATAAATAAGTAAAAATGTATGTATAGCCTCTTTATAATCCATCCTTTCGGCAAGTTAGAATATTGATTAAGGCAACTTTTTCCTTAGAAACAGGTTTCTTGAGCAACAAAGTCTTGTTATTTACGCCGTTTTGAATCCTTGAAATTTATGATTGGCCATTAGGATTCTTTTTCCACAAAATGAAGCAATTTGTTGTTGACCTGTATATGATTTATTGAGACTTTGAAATAGCAAACCGGGTATGCTACTTTTGTTAGTTGATGTATTTAGAGTCTACTTCTTCCTTGTTTGATTTCTTAAGAAAGGCCTTCAACATTTTTCGTATTACTGATTCTTAGATCTGCTCTGTTCCAGTTAAACCTGGTCTACGATTTCGAGAAATTGGAGAAGTTATTAATCGCCATGCTTTAATGTCAGGGTTCTCAGTGGTAACATACAAAGCTCCACTTCTGTCTGTCTGTTTGTATCTCTCTCTCTCTCTCTCTTAGCTGTTCAACTTCGTAACATTGTTTTATTTTCTTGTAACAATAGGTAAAATCATATTGTGGCCATGGTATTGGCGAGCTCTTCCATTGTGCACCAAATATTCCTCACTATGCAAGTATCCTTGATAAGCAGTTTGCGAGTCCCAATATACTTTCTAATTTGAAAATTTTTCTGTTTATTTTTGTCAATTCAGAGTATACTAACCCAAATATCTTTCTACCGTGACATTTCAAATTCAACCTTTCTCGCCAGTTGGTTATTTTTCATTGGTCGTCTCTGTAATGACGGATGACCTTAACTTAAGCAGGAAATAAAACAGTGGGTGTAATGAAGGCTGGGCAGACCTTTACCATTGAACCTATGATCAACGCTGGTAACGTTTATGAGCTTTATTTAATGAACCTATCTGTATAGTAATGTATTCTGTTATTTACAATTTAACTAATTTCCGGTTATAGGTGTTTGGCGTGATCGGATGTGGCCTGATGGCTGGACTGCTGTTACTGCAGATGGCAAACGCAGTGCTCAGTTTGAACACACTCTTCTGGTAACAATGCATTTCTTAATTGACTAAAATGCAAAGCAGGCCCCTATGTTTGTGCCTGTGTGATGTTTTCGTTCTTGAGTTTAGCTAATTAGCAATCTCCTCCCTCTAGTTACAATTTAGGGTTTAGGGTTTACCTAATACCCTAATTGTACCTTGAGGGAGAGTTTTGGTTGATACCTAAACTCATGGACGGAAATGTCACGAGAGCTTTTCATTTTAGTCTAATTAATTCTTGATCTATATTGTTTGTACATAGAATCGGGGGATTAGGTACTTGTCGACAATGTCCTCTTGTCCCGTTTTGCATATGATAACATTTCTCGAAGATTTGGTTTATTATGTTTGTAGCACACATCAATAGTTGAATGCAGTATAAAGGGTAGTTGGCCCTCCGCTAATCCTTCACTTTATTATCCTCACTTTTGCTGTTATATGCTTGTTTCCCTAGCTTTGCTCTACGACATATCGAAATGGGATCAATTAATTACAAATATAGATTCATTGATATTAGAGTGGAACATTTAAGTTCAGTCTCCTTGTCAACTTTTTTAACTCTCCTTCAATCAACTTCTTTTACAGTGTAGTGTATTAGCTTTTTCTTGACCTTGTTAAAAATGGTAGTGAAATTGTATCATAATCCATATGATATCTACTCCATACTGTCAAAAAATTTACTGTATTTAAGATTCTTGATATGTCAATGCACTATATTCCATTGTTATTACTGGTGTAGGTGACGGACACCGGAGTGGAAGTTCTAACAGCACGCCTGCCCACTTCACCCAACATGTTTCCCTGGCTAAAGTCATAGGTGCCTTACCATTATTTTGGAGTCATAGTGGACAAGTAGGATTCCAGCATAATGATACAAGTATAATGGTGTAATTCATTGAGGGCTGATTTATATACTCATTTGTTGGATTAGATTGTGGTGTATTTGTATATTAGTATATGAAATTTTGGCATACACTAAATGATTTCTTAAACTTCAAGTTGCTACAGGGATTTTTTTGATTATGTGATTGGGTTTGAGATAATTAAGTTTATGCTATGAGGGTAACCTTGTCCATTGGTTTGTTTCAATTAATACATGTAAAAAACAATAAATACTTGGCATATTATATACTCCCTCCGTTCTTTAATATATGTCGTTTTAGAACTGTGCACAAGTATTAAGGTAATGATTGTATAACATTAATTATAATATCAATTGTCTATATTGCTCTTGTATTGGGAGAAGAGTTTGTTATTTATTGGACAAAAAATATTGAGAGAATTAAAGTTATATTTAATACTTGGGATAATATTGGAAATTAAGCAATTAATGTTTATTTGTAATTCTCAAACGATTTATATAAATAAAAAAAAATATTTCTCTAAAACGATATATTAAGGAACGGAGGGAGTACTAACCATAACTCCATGTAATAATTTCTGTCGGTGTCGCTTTATATACTAGTATAGATTACTAAGATATAGAAGGTGTGAAACTGGAATTAATTATGATTAATTGTCCATATATTTGCCCAAGTATTTTTCACCTTCTTCCCTAGTACTTCTAAAGATATTGGTAAATAAAAATAATACTTCTATCTTATCAATAATGTACACATGAACGTAGCATATATATGGAAAAACTATTTCCTTGTATTAATATTTAGTTCTTATGACAATTTGTTCTACTATATTAAAATCTAATAGTAATATAGAAAAATAAAATGAGAAACGTAGCTTAAAATAAATAAATTACATCTTCATAAACATACAATTTCAATACGTAACTATATATATAAATATGCAAACATATATAGATTAATACAGAAAACGTTACCTCCAATTCTAACCAAAATATGCTATACCTCCCTTTGCTAATTAATATTTCATTTTCTTCAAAAAAATTATTAGTTTAATTCGTGTTGAAAAATAGATTTTATGGTTGCGTATAAAATTTAGTGAAAGACAATAGCCCAAAGATGTTATTCTATTATTTTGTTCTTTCGTTTTCATCACATTTGCAATATAACCAATGTAGAATTACATACATACATGCATACGATGCGAAAATAAAAATAAAACTGATTAAAACTTATTTGGTTTCATGTATGTAAATTTACCCACATTGATCGATGCTATGACAACATCACTAACATATTACCATGTCCCATTTCTCTGTCTCAATTTCCAAGTGAGAGACCTTATGGTGTGTATTTTATATCATTTTAATTCTCTTACACTTTCTTTATATTGTTCATCTATATACATAATGTAACAAAAATGTAACACATGCAACTCCCATGGGATATTATGGAGTTATAACTCCCATAATAATAAAACAATAAGGGAAGGTAAAAGCTATATTTCGACTATATTCAACGAATTATTATAGAAGAATTGTATAGACAAAATAAGGGTATTAATTTTTATAGAACTTTTTTATTGTGGTCTATGACATCCGTAGGAAAGAATTTATTGTGGCCCTAAAAAGACTTATCAAATCAATGGATGTCTTCATTTTCTCTCTTTATATATAGTAATAGATAATAGATAGCTGGATGTCCCGTGCTTCACATGAGATTTACAATTGTATTTTATTTATTAATTATAATCTATATTATTAAATGTACTCTTAATAATTAGCTAAATAATGGTAGTGTGATGGTATATATAATAGTAAAAAAAATATTAATGACAAGACTCATGTCACTTTGTTGTTCTAAAATAGAAATATATCTCTAATTTTAGATTGAATTAAAAAAAATGATTCTTTTTTACTGTTTAATAAAATACCTTGACTCATGAAGACAAAAAATTAAAATTAATTAAAAATAATAAAAGAAGAAGACTAATTAAAAGATGATTCTAAATGAATGTATTAAACATTTCAAGTTCCCTACAAAAAAATAGTCCTATGCAATTAAATGCCTACAAAGAAAAGAAACTACCAATTTATATATACATTGAATTGCCTACAATTTCTGTTATATATACCTCATGAATGATGTAAGACTCTAATTTTTAATGAATAATATTTAATTTTCTTTAAATATTATTCTAAATAATAAGATATTAATTTAATAAATATTATAGTTATAGGTGATATGTGCAAATTATAAAGTAAACAGTTGTCGAACAATATTCGTTTAGTCAGGAAATTTTCATTTTGTTGGGCAGAATATATTAAATGCATACGAAATAACCAATCATTGGTGGACTCATGAATTGGAATAAGCTTCGGATATAGAAAGTGACAAAAATAACCTTTTTAAAAATTGACGGCAGAATTTTCACTGTTAACCGTTAAAATACTCGGTGATAAAAATACAATAATATGTATTATTCAACAGTAGTATATGGTATTGCATAATATCTTTGATTATTGATTCTTACGTAAGAATTCACTCAGTATTTCATTCAATAATTACCACAATAGTTACTGCATAATATCTCATATTATTGATTCAATAATTGCTATACTGATAATTGCATAATATTTCATATTGACTCAATAATTGTCACAGTAACAATTGAACAATATTTCACATTATTAAATCAATAATTGTCACAACACAGTAACTCATATTATTAAAATGATATTATTAGTTAACATTATCGGCAATGTATAAAAGTTCTGTTAAAGAAAGGGGTTAGATTATCTAATTGCGCGCCAATAAAGAGAAATCATTATTGAAAAGTCCCTTTCTTGAGAATGATTTGGTTGTTAATATTGCAAGTATATAATATTAATGGTAAAAAATTATTGAAAGATTGAAAATTTGCTGGTTAAAAATATTTAATCTGCACATGTTCGAAGAATAACATTTTTTCTATTGCATCTCTGATTTGATCATCTTGCCCTTTTTGTAAAATGAAAAGACGACCTCGAGAACATCTTACAATAGTAGTTTTATTATTATTATTTTTCTTTGGGACCTAAATTAGGAAGAAAGATTGTTTTTTTTATGGAACTATGAGTAAATTATGAAGATTATTTTTAAGGATAAATTACATATACTAGTACATTTTTAAAAATAATTACAATAATGGTGCATAGATAAAATAATTACAAAAATAATATATTTTTCCATATTTATTTACAATGTTAGTGTAATTAGGATTCCTTAATTTAGGGGATCATTATCTGGTGGTTTTTTATTTGAAACGCGTGAATCTATGTTAACCCTTCTTTTTCTCTCAACTCCCATAATATTTGTACTGGTATTTCTCTCTCTAAAATCTTCTTCTTCTTCTTCTTCTTCTCCATAACTTTTCTACTCGTATTTCTCTCTCTTTTTTTTTCTTCTTCTTCATCATCACAGTTGTTAGACTAATTAACTTATTGGTGGCGTAAATTAATTGTTTTTCAATTTACTTTTTCTTTGACTTGTTAATCAACAAATCACACAAATCGAACAAAAAAGCTCTTGAAGGATTATGAGCGAGTGAAAAGTAAATCAAGTATTTGTGGATAAGAGAATTGGAGAGCAAACCGAGGGTCTCCCGAGTTTGATAAGGCCATTTGAGGTCCCAACGTGAACGTCGGGGTAAGTATTTTGCAAATGATTTGGTCTATTTGATAACAAGCTCGATTATTATTTTGTTTGGTTCACGAGAAAATTTAATAACCTCAACCAAGTAAAATGAAAGTTCAATATCTTGATAGCTTATTTTATTTTTCTATTTTCATTTTGATAGTTGAAACTTAACAAGAAAAGCAAGTATAATTTGTTAGATGGGGAAGAAGATGAATTAGATATTCCAGGTGTTGGCTCATTTTCTGATAAGGATGACTTTGAGGATGAAGTACCATTTGACGATGATATTTCCAACCTAAAAAATTTTAAAGGTGTGCTAATTTAAATGTTGTTATTGTTACTATCATATAACTGTTTGGTTACTTCTGCATTATGTTTTGGTTACTGTTATTTGTGATTCGGATACCATTTTTGTTACCTTGATTTGATATTTTGGTTACTTTTTTATGTTGTTATGGTTACCATGTATTTGCTTAGTATACATAGTTGACTAAACTGGTTTTGGTGTACATGTTGTTTATGTATTGGTTACCATTAAAACATGTTTTGGTTACTATCATATAACTGTTTGGTTACTTCTGCATTATGTTTTGGTTATTGTTAACTTGTGATTCAGATACCATTTTTGTTACCTTGAGTTGGGATTTTGGTTACTGTTTTTTGTTGTTCTGGTTACCATGTATTTGCTTAGTATATATGGGTTGACTAAACTGTGTTTGGTCTATATGTTGTTTATGTATTGGTTACCATTAATATATATTTTAGTTACTAACATATAAATGTTTGGTTACTTCATTGATATATTTTTTGTTGTTGTTGGCTTATGATTTGGATACCATTTTTTCCCCCTCGATTGGGATTTTGGTTACTTTTATATGTTATTTTGGTTCCAATGTATTTGCTTAGTATACATTGGTTGACTAAACTGGGTTTGGTATACATGTTGTTTATGTGTTGGTTACCATTAAAACATGGTTTGGTTACTATCATATAACTGCTTGGTTACTTCTTTAGTATATTTTTTGGTATACATGTTTTTATTTTGGTGACCTTTAAATTATGTTTTAGTTAATATTATATATAACTGTTTGTTTATTACATAAAATGGTCTGTACTACATGTTGTTTATATTTTGGTCACCATTAGATTATATAATATAACTTTTTGGTTACTGCTTTATTATGGTATGGTTAATGTTATATTATGATATGATAACTATTATTGTGCAGTCAATGTGGGATGTTGGTTATTTGTTATAGTCTGTTTTGTCTAATGTGTAATTGTTTTATTATGTTTTGGTTAGTATGCTGTTATTTATTGATCACTACGTAACTGTTTATGTTATAAATATTGTTTATATCTGGTTACTAATGACTGTGTAAATCTGATTTTGTTTATTTGCAGTTATGGGATCTTTACTATGAGGAATGCAATAGAAAATTCATTGAAAAAGTTATATATTGGTGTGACATGGAAGTCCCCAGCATTATTACCAAGAAATTGAACCCAAGTCAGTTGGAGAAGTTTAAGGCATCATTAGTTTATGGATGTATTATTTTTGTAAATAATAAACCCAAGTCATAATAAACCATGTATTTGCTTAGTATACATTGATGTATTAATTTTGTAAATTCCTTCAAATATCTTGTACAAGGGTTATGCTCTTCTAGAAAATTCATTGGAAAAGTTATGGTTAAATGTACATGTGAGAGTATACATGGGTTGCCTAAACTTGGTTGGATAAACAGGTTGTTTCTGTTTTGGTTACCATTAAAATATGTTCTGGTTACTTTCATATAACTATTTGGTTACTTCTTTATTATGTTTTGATTATTGTTACCTTGTGGTTTGGCTAGTATTATTGTGTCCTCAATGTGGGATTTCGGATACTTTTATTTTTTATTCTGGTTAATATGTAATTGCTTAGTATACATGGATTGCCTAAACTGGGTTTCATTACATGATGTTTCTGTTTTGGTTTCCATTAAAACCTGTTATGGTTACTATCATATAATTATGTGGTTACTGATTTATTATGTTACATTATGGTTACTGTTATTAGTAACCAAATAGTTACAAGTTTGTATCAGGACAAACATCAATTGTTAAATGTACATATGTGAGTGTCATATTTATCTACAAGCTTGTTAGTACCCAGATAATTATCATAGATAATTATTATAGATAGTTACAAGCTTGTTAGTAACTAGATAATTATAAGCTTGTATCAAAACTGTTATAAAGTGTTAAATGTATATGTTTTATTTATACCCTGTCATCATGAGAGAATAAGAAACTCCAATTAAGAGTTCTCATTTATATATATGATGGTCACTTATAGATCTCATATTAAAATAAAAATAGTTTAAGAGGTGCAATTGATAACCAAACCTGTATATAAGGGTAACCATTTTAGTTTTTGTTAGTAACCAAATAATTAAAAACTTATATCAGAACATTATGAAGTGCTTAATGTATAATTTATCTAGCTGATGGATACTTTAAATTACGTAGTTATAAAAGTTATTTGGAAATGGTCCATGTCAGTTGGTAACTAAATATGAATATAGAGGTAGCCATTTTATTTTAGATGGATAACCAAATTTGCATAAAAATATTTTAGAACAGTTACCAATTGTTCAATGTATTTGTTTACTTTATATTGATAACTCATGATGGAATCAAAAATTAAAATATTAATCAACATCAATTTTGGTTAGTGTACACCATCAAAAATGTTACCAACTATGTGGTTAATAGTTACTAACAGTAAACAATTATATATTCTTGTAAACAATTAAATTTGTTGTATTGATTACTGTCAGTCTCCATTGTCTAACAACTAAATAAACATTGTAAAGTAACCAAATCAATATTAGATAGTAACCAAATTACATAATCTTAGTAACCAGAAAATAAACCAAATTTTTTACATGCAAATTTGAAGGCCTAAATGATGGAATTTGACCAAAAAACCATGCAGTTCACCAGCGAAGCTTGTTATTTTTGATCGTTGACCCGTTTCCAATGAAATTAGGCTCCGAAAATGCCAAAAATCCGACACTCCAAATTTGACAGAAATTGCCAAATGGTCACTGGATTATCATGTTTTGCACTGCATATCATGTTTTACATCTCTTTGAACGAACAAGTTGATGGAACTAGCATGCCGGTAACTTCAAATTTGGTGTATTAGTTACTATCAGTCCATGTACCGTTGAAATAAAGTATAACTGGAATCATCTCCATTGTCTGACAACAGAATAAGTATTGTAAAGTAACCAAATCAATGTTAACTAGTAATCAAACTACATGATGTTGGTATCCAGAACATAAAACACATTTGTACATTCATTTTACAATAGAAATAATAAGTATATTGATATTTGTTACCAATTAAATTATAACAGTTGTATGCAGGTAACCAATGTAGCCAATAAGTAACCACCATATTAAAACAAACCAAAATCATGACAACACTATACATTAATCATGACAACATTATACAGTAACCAAATCCATTTTAGATTGTAACCAACACATATTTATTTAGTAACCACAAGATAAATACATTATGCATTGCATTTTTATAGTAAAAAACAACCAGTATAATTTATTTGTTACTAACTAAAGGCAAGTTTTTGTAAGAATGTAACCAATGTAGATAACAAGTAACCATTAATATAAAAAACATAAGTAGAAGTGTACATTAATATGCTTCAGCAACCAATATTACAGTAACCACAAAATCTCTGCTGTAAGTAAGTTTGCATTAGTCAGTAACCAAGTCAGCATTAGTCACTAAATAATTTTACATAGTAACCAAGTCAACACTATAATTTTACACAGTAACCAAGACACCATTAGCCAGTAACCATTATAATATATGTTATACAGTAACCGAATCAGCATTAGTCAGTAACCAATATATTGTTATACAGTAACCAAAAAAGCATTAGGAAATATAATGTTATTCAGTAACTAATACAACATTAGACAGTAACCAACAGTTGCAGGAAGGTAACCAATGTATTTGATTAGTAACCATTAATATAAAAAAATCAGTAGAACTCATTTAAAATTTATAAAGTAATCAAATAAACATTATTTAGCAAAAAAATACACAATAAATAGTAACCAATTTATATCTATTTAGTAACCATAATATAAATAAAACATATCAGTGAATCAAGCAATCGTTATAGGAATTTGTAGTAACCATTTTAAGTGTGAAAAACTTAAGAAAGGTTCAATATAGGAATTCCTAGCAACCACAGGAAACTATATGTACAACACTTTTAAACTCACATACCTCTGTATTCAGTTTTGTATCGAAGTTGATGTGATATTGTATGCTATTTTGCGATCTCAGAGTGTTGTCGCGAGAAAAATCTCCGTCTTCTCCGATCTCAGATCTATGTCATGACAGAAGATTTGAATTTTTCCGATTTCAAAGATGAATGTTATGTTCAGTCGCTTGATTCTAGGAGCGGTTGGAGATGAGAGAGTATGTAACTGACGTGTAGGGAGAAAAAAGATCCGTAATTTTAGCAAGCCTAATATTATGTTGTATTATTTTTGTAATTATGTTGTTTGTGTTTTATTTTTGTAAATACTTTCTAATTGTTGTATATTAGTGTTAAGGACCCTATTTTTAATGGGTAAGAAGAATTGTTGCATTATTAATTAGTGGCATGGCCACATGATTGGTGGAAATTGAATGGTTGGTGCATGTGAATAGAATAATTGGTTGGAGACCGCAAATGTTTTTCAAACTTTGTCTAATTACCTGACAAATTTTGACAAACCTTCTCCCTCCATTGTACTATAAATAGGTTACTCGGATGAGCAACCAAGACCAACACCATCACTATACAAAACCTTTTTATTGTGAGTATAATATTGAGTAGGGGTGAGCAATTCAGTTATAACCGAACCAAATAGCTTATTCGGTTATAACCAAAAACCGAAATCTTCTTGATTTTATTATACGAACAATTAACCGAATTTAAAAATAACCGAATAACCAAAAACCGAATAACTGAATTTACAATTCGGTTATTTCGATTAATAACCGAATTAAATTAAGATCTATTTTATCAAACAAAAGACAGCAACATTCTGAAGCACCCAATAGGTTAGCACACTCACCACTCAACAACAATATGCATCAGTAATACAAAAAATGACAAAAATAAATTAGCCCCTTAATTGAATAATTCCATACTACTCTACCACAACTTTAAGGATAGACTAGCAAGTTCACTTTAGTCTACAACACTTCTAAGAATATCAACAAGGACAAACGAAAAAATTACAGAGGCCGGAGGTGGAGGGTGGATAATTCCATATTCAAAATCATAAACAGAACATAATTGTTTCAGAAAAAAAAAACAGAACATACTAATCTACCACAATTTTAGCTGTTCATGAAACGGAGCAATTAACAAACCTATATCCTTAACAAACCCATCAAGCAAAACAACAATTTTCATAAATCGTAGATGCAGATGCAGAAGGGCAGGGGCCAGAGGCTGAATCACAGAGAGGTTGGAGCCTTGGAGGGCAGAGTGGGAGAGAGTTACGATTTGCGAAGCGAAACTATGGGTTGTGACTATGGAGAGGCAAAATTGAAAATTTAGGGTTTTGGGTTAGGGTTATGGTTAGGGTTGGGCGACAGTCGACTAAGGTTAGAGAAATAGGCGAGAGCAGAGTATTCAGTGAGTCTTTACAAGATACTTCCAATCTTCTTCTTCTGCAAGGTTTCGATAAAGAGCAAAGTGATTGACCGCGGTGCTCGTATTTAGAGTACGAGGGAAGCAAAATTAGCAGCGGAGAGGATTTCCTGGAGGTAAAAAGATGGAAGGAGAGACTAATGAGAGAGAATTCAATAATTCATATATATTTTTGTTTAGAGTATGCTGACTTTAATGCTTTATATATATGTAAAGTCACCTACCTGTTCGGTTATTCGGGTAAACCGAATATCACAATTACCGAAATCCGAATAGTAAAACGGTTATAATCGAATTGTAGAAAATAACCAAAATAATTCGGTTAAAAAATTTCGGTTGTGTTCTGTTATTCGATTTTATCCATTTTTTGCTCAGTCCTAATATTGAGAGTATTTTTCTGAGTATAAGTATGCTTTGAGTATAACTAATAGTGTCAGATTTCCTCATGATAATCTCCTTTATACCAATCAGATTTAATCTTCGAATAAGGTAAATGATATATTTTTTTTTCAATACTCATAAGGGATATCATTTTATTTCATACTCAATATTATGTAAATGATATTATTTCATTTTATATTCCTAAATCTAAACTTACTATGATAAATATTGCTTCTATAATTCCTGAAATGATCATGATTAGAAATTTCTTGATGTTTGCGCTTCATCTAATATCATTTCAGCTGAATATTTTATTCACTTGAGCTTTCTTATTAAATTTTAATCTAATCATGACGGAGTACTATTCACACCAGAGTACTATTCATGCCAGAATACTATTCACGACAGAATATTCATGACGCAGTTAGCCTTTTCTGTCCAAATTATATTTGAAATAGGAATCTTAAATATATATCATTCACTACAAGAAAAAAGCTTTATTCCGACGGAATATTCCATCGAACCTAGTTCTATTCCGTCGCACATAATCTATTTCCGACGAAAAAATCTGTCCAAAAATCAGTTGTAAATAATCGCGTCGGAAATAAGATCCGTCGAGAATTCTGTCGGATATAATTTATGTTCGACGCACTTATTTCCGACTGATCTTTGTCGGATATAAATTATTTTCGACAGAAAATGTACGACGAACATTTTCGTCAGATAAAAAGGGTCTATGTCCGACGGATGTATTCTCTCGGAATTATATTAGTTGCGACTGAAAATTAAAATAAACCAAAAAATTATAAAAAATGTTTGCTTATTAAGGTCGACGGAATGTAAAAGTGGATATAGGATAGTTATGACGGATGTAGTTAAAATCGAAGATGGAGTATTCTGTTGAAATTAGAATATTTTGACAATTATTAAAAATTGTTTTTTGTTATCTCCGAGGGAATTTCCGTCGTAACTAACTTGAATCCATGTTTTGGCCATCATGTTGACAATTTGGACTTTCTTGAACTTTGGATAAATTATAAATCTCTAATGTTTATTCTTGTTCTTATTATTTCTATTCATCCTTTATATCATTGTCATCATTCTCAGACTTAAATTATGGTGAAAAGTTATCTTTGGTCCGTAGTGCAAAAACTAGACTATTGATTGGTATGATTATGACCAAGAATTGTGTATTGGTATAATCATTACCTTTGGTGTTACAAATAAAGGCTTATGATAAGAGTTTACTTTGGACTGTAGTGCAAAGATGGACTGTTGTTTGGCATGATCATGACCACTGGTGATACAAATAAATATCTTTGACTCGTAGTGCAAAGATAAACTGTTACTTTGCATAATTATGACCATGAACTGTTGATTGATATTTCAGGGATAAACTATTGATGATGAATTTTTAAATCATAGAAGATAGTAAAAATCATGTTCTACTTGACTCTTCTAATGAATTGCTTGTTCCGTTGCAGTTATCGTTGAAAACTTATATTGTCTTTAAATATCTGATTTATTATTGTTGAAGACTATGTATAATTTATTCTTCATTATATTAGCCGATCATAATATTCTTTACTGGGCTAGTTGAGCTCACCCTTTTACTTTTTGTTCCATTGTTCTACTCAGAAAATGAGAGTGTAGCTGGGACTAGTCGGGGAGTGGAGTAATGATCCGAGATACTTACTATAGAAGTACTTTTCACTATGTTGTAAAATAGTGTGACAATAATTGTAATGAAAACTTAATTTAAGTGTGGATATTGTCGTATTATATACCTTACAATATTTGTATTAAAACTCACAATATATGTGTGTTATCGTATTTTGCACGACAGTTTAATAGTTGTAAATAGAAAAATTTCTATTTGAATTCTATAGTATGTATTTGGCGATTCAAAATGGGTTGTGTGGACCTATTTTTTGGGAGTCAAAATGAGTTTGCCTACAAAGAGGGGAAATCTACTAATTATCACACACACACACACACACATATATATATATATATATATATATATATATATATATATATATATATATTATATATATACAGTTGTGTATATTTTATTTGTCTTGTGATCTGCCAAAATTAAGTCGTTTTGGCATATTTGTTTTACACAAAAAAATAGTTTCTCTCCTCTCAAATAAAAAATCAAAAATAAATATGCCAAAATAATGTAGTTTTGGCATATTGTGCACAAATTAAACATACACAGCTGTGTATGCCCATTATTCCCTATATATATATATATCGTATGAGATAATACAAATATAATAAAAGTAAAAATATCAATTAAATAAATTAAATCTTAACATCTAATCTATGTGGTATCTACATGGAGGAGAGAGAAGTTCACTTAGAGAAATAAATTAAATCAAATTGACATTTGTGTAAGACCCTCTTTATAAAAATAATTGTGGGCAAGGAAATCGTGCCTTGCCAGTTAGGGTTTCGTGTTGGCCGAGGAGGAGAGAAATCCACAAAGAGCACGGAATTGATTGGTTGATTGAGAGGGAGAGCGACGGGTGGCGATTACTCCAACGACGCGTGGCAGAACTCCTAGAATCCGGAAACCGTGTTAGGGTAGCAGGGATTCCAAGAGCCTTCTTGAGTCCTTCGAGTTGAGAGAATGTCCAAACTCTTTTTAGTGCTTTTAGGTGGAATATCCCAGCCTTTAAGTCACCAAAAAGAGTCTTTTTGATCTTCCAAGAGTCCAAGTCCTGAGTCTGAAGAGAGGTCCAAACCCTTTAGTGCTTTTAGGTGGAAAATCCAAGCCTTTAAGTCACCAAAAAGAGTCCCCCTTCCCTTCCTAGAATGGAAGGGGTATTTATAGAGTTTCCTGGAATTAAGTAGTCACATGTTTTCAGGAAAATTCCAGAAATACCCTTTAGTCATTAGAATAATGCCCATATTGCCCTGTCCTTCTAGCCACCAATCCAATCCCTTAATCAATTTCCAAAACGAGCTAGCTGCCTCCACGAGCCTTCTGCCTCGGGACCCGTGGAGGCTTCTCTCGGGTCTCGCCTATTTATTTTTAGCTTTTCCGTCTTCATTCCATTAGGTTATGTGAACCCTAATTTGCACATTTAATGAGGTCGCGGAATACTAATTGTACATTTAATTCAATTAGGTCATGTGAACCCTAATTTGCACTTGGGCCCATATTTTCCCCTGCGCGAGAGTCGCATTTCCAAAGAGACGATCGTGCAAGAATAATGCAGGCTATTTGAACGATTTTGTTGGGCTCCACCTGCAGATCTTGAAGACAATGGTGCTAGTAGAGGGAATCCTTAGGGAGCTCAAACCCTTAGGGTTAAACCTTAGGGAGATAAAACCTAACAGAGCTCTTCCTTGGATGAATTGAGAAATCTTCCAAAAAATCTTTCCATAGCTTGGGCATTTGTTTTCTTATTTTTTCTGGAAATTGAAACAAGAAAACATAATCAAATATCACCCAATAGAATTTAATTTAATAAAATCCTTCTTTTTGTAAACCAAATATTTCCTTTTTACCAAATAAAATAAAATCAAATCTTAATTTTATTTTGAAAATAAAATAAAATCTAAATTTTATTTTGGAAATAGGATCAAATCTTAATTTTATTTTGGAAATAAGATCAAATCTTAATTTTATTTTGGAAATAAGATCAAATCTTAATTTTATTTTAGAAATAAGATCAAATCTTTCTTTATTGGATCTTGATATATATATATATATATATATATATATATTATCAAATTAAATCAAATCTTATTTTTTCTAGAAATAAAATAAAATAAAATAATACGGAATCTTATTTTATTTTATTAGGAAAATAAACTTTTACTTATCTTATTTTGGAGAAGTAAGGAGTCGATATTCATAATCCATGGTCACATATCTTGCATCCGAATTGCGGTAGAGACCCATTGAAGCTATGCATCCGAATTGCGTAGAGACTCATTGAAGTTATACATGTTATTCTCTACTATGACCATCAAAGTTGCTAGGTGCTAATAGCCATCAAAGTTGCTTTGCGTGCATGTGTCCAATATTTGGATTTTAAACTTCAATTAGGATTGTCTCATGATCACTAGGAGCCACGAACCCATGTGCTATTTTTTTAGTAGGCCTTGATTCATGTTATGTTCTTGCCACGTGTTCGAAAATTATGTTCCAAATAAAAGAAAACAAACCAACTTCTTTATCTTTGAATTCTTCTTGATTACTTCATCTATTTGTCTTTTCAGGTAATTGTAGCCTTTCTTTGTTTCTGAGCCCCATTACCTTGATCATATCTTAGTTTTTTTCCTCGGAATTCATCAGAAGAAGGTTATAATTTTTGTGGTGAAAGAGGATTCGTTCCAAGCAGTTGATTGGTAGAGCAACATGAACTCAAAGGTATGAAGGGGAACAACTCCTAGGTAGCTGAGGCCAACATGGCCGAACCCTAGGGGGTTGAAGCCAACATGGCCGCATCCTATGGGAAAATTGAAGTTTAAATGAAAAAAATGAAGTTTTGGAAGAGCAGTTACTATTTTGATCATAACTTTTGACTCGTTTGGAGTTTCTGGGCCCATAATATATCAAAACGAAGCTAGCGAGGAGCCCTACAAAGCCAACATAGCCGAACCCTAGGTGGCCTAAGGCAAAATGACCGAACCCTATGGGAAAAATGAAGTTTAAAAGAAAAAAAATGAAGTTTTTGGAAGAGCAGTTACTATTTTGATCATTACTTTTGACTCGTTTGGAGTTTCGGGGCCCCATAATATATCAAAATGAAGCTAGCGAGGAGCCCTACGAAGCCAACATAGCTGAACCCTAGGTGGACTAAGGCAACATGGCTGAACCCTATGGGAAAAAAATGAAGTTTAAATGAAAAAAATGAAGTTTTTGTAGGAGCAACTACTATTTTGATCATAACTTTTGACTCGTTTGGAGTTTCGGGGCCCATAATATATCAAAACTAAGCTAGCGAGGAGCCTTACGAAGCCAACATAGCCGAACCCTAGGTGGCCTAAGGAAACATGGCTGAACCCTATGGGAAAAATGAAGTTTAAATTAAAAAAATGAAGTTTTAGAGGAGCAACTACTATTTTGATCATAACTTTTGACTCGTTTGGAGTTTCGGGGCCCATAATATATCAAAACGAAGCTAGTGAGGAGCCTTACGAAGCTAACATGGCCAAAACCAAGGTGGCCTAAGACAACATGGCCGAACCCTATGGGAAAAATGAATTTTAAATAAAAAAAATAAAGTTTTGGAGGAGCAACTACTATTTTGATCATAACTTTTGACTCATTTGGAGTCTTGGGACCAATAATATATCAAAACGAAGATATCGACGAGCCCTACAAAGGTCATTGACAAGGGCCATGATGTATGCCATTATAAGTCCAAAAAAAGGCTTCGAAGGATGCCTTTTGGCCGTCCGAAGTTTTTTTCAAAAACTTTCGAAAAATAATTATGATTCCTAACTCTTTTTGACATTGTTTCTTCTTCTTTTCAGGTGTTTTGAAGCTTAAATCTCAGATTTTCCATGATGAGCACTTCAAGTTCAAATGCCTCATTTCCTTGCTCTTTAGATCCCTTATGCTGAATTCTTTTTTCTTGCGAGGCTCTCCTGTTGAACATTCTGCGAGACTTGGGAAAAACCAAGGAGGCCCGTTTCTCAATGATTGGGAAGGGCTCCCCTCTTTTGGTCTTTCAAGCGTCTTTTGAGTGAGTCTAGACTTATGATCGTCTGACACTTCCTCACTTGGAGAAGAAAGGCTTGTTTCTATGTCTGTGCTTATGGAGGTTGGGATGACTTTTCTCATTCTATCGCATTCCCGCATATGCATAGAGAAGCAATAATACCCTTTCGATCCCCTTAACTTCATGTATCGATTCATCTGGTCGCCTTGAGGATAGCGAGATTGAGCGATGAGATCCTTGAAACAACGATTACGTGGATACTCGAGAGTGCGGGCATCTTTTATTGTGTTTAACTATCGAGAGACCTATGTATCCAATAAACCATCACACACCTTGTATTGATCTCACGATGGTGCTCCTCTATTTGCACATTAAATCCTTTGCACTGGGGAATATTTACCCTCTACTGGAGGGCGTCTATGTCATCTACCAATCTACCAGTAAGAATTTGCCCCCTGCGCGTGAGTCGCGCCTTTGGTGAGATGAACGCGCAAAATATTGTAAGTGTAGAAGTCTTGATTCCAGTGTTTGAACACTTTGCGGGGCTTGATGTTTTGCAAGCCTCGAAATTAAAAGTCTAAGAGAAGGAACCTCTATGGGAGCAAACCTTAAAAGGGCGAGCCTTCTCCTGGGATATTTTGAAAATCTTCAATCTAATCTTTCTTACCATCTCTTGAAATTTCTCTTTTCTTTAGAGTCGAGAAGTCATTAAGAATAAAAAAGTCAGTGAAGGCATGATAGCCTCTGAGTGCGATAGCATCGAAGGCGATAGCCTCGAAGATAGCCTCGAAGGCACGATAGCCTCGAAGGCACGATAGCCGAAGACCAAGCTTTAGGTATTCTCTCTCTTAATTCGACGGTCGTGTCCTTTAGATCATGAACTTTCGTAGTTTTTCCATTTCTGTATCGGAAAATTCATGTACATATATTTCATGCAAACTAACACTTGAATCTATACTTTTTTTTATAAATCAAAAGAAATAATCAAGTATAAGTGAAAGTTTAACAAATTTATTGATAATCAAATTGCTTTTAATGAAAAGCATAACGTTTCATATAATAAATCTTGCTTTTGTCGAAGAAAGCATAACGTTCACCACTTTTAGAGATAAAGTGCAACTTTATTGCTTTTGTCGAATAAAGCATAATGTTCGCCACTTTTAAAGATAAAGTGTAACTTTTGGGGTTGAGGGCTTATACTCAAGTGCCTCAATCACCATTCACTTTTAATGATAAAGTGTAACACTCGGGTGCCTCGTCACTTGGGTCATCCAATTTCTTGGCAAGTACAGTCTACGAGGACTTAAAATCGGGTGCCTCGTCACTTGGGTTATCCAATTTCTTGGCAAGTACAGTCTACGAGGACTTTAAATTAGGTGTCTCGTCACTTGGGTCGTCCAATTTCTTGGCAAGTGCAGTCTACGAGAACTTGAAATCAGGTGCCTCGTCACTTGGGTCGTCCAATTTCTTGGCAAGTGTAGTCTACGAGGACTTGACCACCATTTAGAGTGGACCACCATCTTCGGTGGATTTTTTTTTTCCGTCAATTCTTGTGCCTCCTCCCTTGGTCATCCAATTACTTAGCAAGGGATATTCTTGAGGACTTAAACCACCATTTTTGGTGGACCACCATCTTGGGTGGATTTTTAATTCATCTGTAGTTCATAGTTTTTTCGATGGTAGAACCAGTATTTGGGTTCTTGACTTCCGGGACTGAACCATTGGTGATAGCGTTGCACATTTTTTCTCTTAGTTCGATCTCCCCGACCGCCAAATTCTAATGGTATATCCTCCGGAGACTATAACAGTCCATAGTGGAATGTCCTGCATATTGGTGGTATACACAGAAGTCCGGCCTTCTTTTCATCTCTTCCATTACGACCAACCGGGGCCTTGGAGGCTTCACCACTCCGTGCTTAACCCTTTGTTCATACAGGCCCCTGAATGCCTTCTTTCCGCATGTGATAGCCTTTGGAACTGGCATTCTGGTATACTTGTCACCATGATTTTCTCTGCTTCGCTCAAATTTCTAATTCTTCTCTCTCTTGCCCCCTTGTGGTTTTGACTGAGAATCCGCCAAAGCCACAGTTGTTGTCCTTTTGCTCTTCCATGTAACCATCACATGGCTATTGGGAAATGTCATGATTCCCCCCAAGTCTTGTGCAAAAAATGAGAGGGTCGCAAATGAATCATAAGCCTTGGTAATGAGGTAGGGCTTGAAGGCGTCTAAAGCACCATTGTTGCATATGCTAACCAAGTTCTTTTTTTCAATCGGCTCTGGACACTTCTGTGCCTGGGCCCTGAACCTGTCAACGTAATCTAACAACTCCTCATCCGGCTTCTGCTTGAACCGCATGAGCTCTACAATGGTTACTGTTTCTGCACATAGAAAAATTTCTTAAAAAATTGTAATTTTATATCATCCCAATCATGGACTGATCCCTTCTCCAAGTTGTAGTACCAACTGAAGGCATTATCCGTCAAAGTCTTGTTTAATTCCCTCATCAATAAATTATGATTGTTCACTTCATCATATCCTAACCATGGAGACATCGACTCCTGAACACAGTGATGTGTTCCTGACATTTCCTTTCTCCCCATTGTATTTTTGAAATTTGCGGGGATGTTTCGATATACCTCTAGGGTAAGGTTGTCTCCGAATATGTGCCGGGTAGGGTGGAGTAAAGTCTAACTTCGCAGGTCGGGATGTCTGCTTGTGAAGTTGATTGATTACATCGATTATATCATCCTTTGCGATATATTGGCTTGTGATGTGGACTCTCTGTGGTGTTGTGATGTATGTCGGCATTGGTCGTGTGTATGGTACGGAATTTGGTTGATGTACACTGGCATCAAGTAAATTTTATATCGGTTGTGCTTGTGGGTTGGTTCGTTGGACAATGCTTGGGATTGTTGGTATCTACACTTGTGAAAATGCGGGGATAGTGGTCGAAATGATGTTTGTCTGAGGCTGGCTGACTTCCAGTCTTGGTTGTGGCACATCACCACTATTCTGAGATTCCAAGTGGATGATTGGAACAGACTGATTCTCCGTCAATGGAGGTGCAGTCTGATTCTCCTTATTGTTGCTATCGTTGTTGTTGTCCTCCACTCTTGCATGTTCTCCCTGTGAATTATCTGGGAACGTGGCCTTAAAAGCAGGAATCTGCATCAACTGTTGGCGGAAATTTTCCATTTCCTCTTGCTTCCTCTGCATCTCCAGCATTATAGCCATCATCATCCCTTGTTCTTCCTGTGCTTCCTTCAACGCCTTGAGCATCTCCAGTTGCAAAACATTTGCATGCTCTCCATTTAGCTGAGGAGGAGAGAAATCCACAAAGAACATGGAATTGATTGGTTGATTGAAGAGGGGAGAACGACAGGTGGGCGATTACTCCAATGACGCGTGGTAGAACTCCTAGAATCTGGGAACCGTGTTAGGGTAGCAGGGATTCCAAGAGTCTTCTTGAGTCCTTCGAGTTGAGAGAATGTCCAAACTCTTTTTAGTGCTTTTAGGTGGAATATCCCAGCCTTTAAGTCACCAAAAAGAGTCCTTTTGATCTTCCAAGAGTCCAAGTCTTGAGTCTGAAGAGAGGTCCAAACCCTTTAGTGCTTTTAGGTGGAAAATTCAAGCCTTTAAGTCACCAAAAAGAGTCCCCCTTCCCTTCCTAGAATGGAAGGGGTATTTATAGAGTTTCCTAGAATTAAGTAGTCACATGTTAGGCACATGTTTTTAGGAGAATTCCAAAAATACCCTTTAGTCATTAGAATAATGCCTATATTGCCCTGTCCTTCTAGCCACCAATCCAATCCCTCAATCAATTCCCAAAACAAGCTGCCTCAACGAGCCTTCTGCATCGGGACCCGTGGAGGCTTCTCTTGGGTCTCGCCTATTTATTTTTGGCTTTTCCGTCTTCATTCTATTAGGTTATGCGAACCCTAATTTGCACATTTAATGAGGTCGCGGAACCTTAATTGTGCATTTAATTCAATTAGGTCATGTGAACCCTAATTTGCACTTGGGCCCACAATAATAAACTATCTTTTTTCAACAAAAAAGAATATGTGATATATAACAAATAATTAAATTAATTAAATAAAATAAATTAATAATAAAATATATTAATAAAATTAATTAAATAAATTAATAAAAAAATATATTAATGTATAATTTTTACAAATGTATTTATATAAAATTAATGAATTCATATATTAAATTAATGGATTAAATTTGTTGGATATATATTGGGCAAAAAAAATGAAAAGAAGCAATATTGGAAGAATATTTTGGTATATTAAAATCTTTTTATATATATTTTTATTTTTGAGTGCACTTAAAAATATACAACCTAAATAAATTACTTAAAACAAACTTTTTATACAAAAAATAAAAATAAAATTACATTTAAGTAGTAATAAAATTACATTTTATTTTTTATACAAAAAAAATTCATCTTCTTCATGTTCATGTTCTTGTTCTTCATCTTTGTTCATCCTCAATTATGTAATAACAAATAATCTCAATAGCTCCAATTTGCACACAATTTTCTCTTTCAAAACTTAATTAGAAGAACTTACGCTCTGTTTCTGAGTTTTAAAATGGACGAAAAATTTAAGTTTTCTTTCCAATTCTTATGTTTCTGAGTTTTTTAATAAACGGAAAAGAAAAGAAATGGATAGAAAACTTGGCCACTTTTTGCCAAAGTTTTCCATTCAAAATTGGGTGATTGTTGTAATATTCATGAATGACTTGATCAAATTGCACAAAATAAGCGGAAGCGTGTCAAAAAAAATTAGAGTTTAAAATTTTACAAACCATATACGGATCATCATTTATGCTTTACAATTATTAATTAAGCGAAAAGATAAAGAACAAGAATCAAGAATACCCTTGAGAGATCGAGCTTCCTCGGTACAAGTTCACCTCGATCTTTTCGCGTTCAACTTGAATCCATGAAGGGTTTGGTTCCTTCCTTTGATCGGCGTTAGCCACCCAAGTGTTTGGCCTCAGAGGTGATCCACGAGAGAAAAGAAGATTCAAAGAAGATGGGTATTTGGCTAAACCCTAGTTTTTCTATCTCTATAAAAAAAAGGCGTACTCTCTCAACAATTGAAATAGCGTATATATTGATATCGATATAAGACTCCTCTTATAAAGATCGGGTAAGTAACCTATTAAATAAGGTATTATTTATTTAATTAAACTCTTTTAATTAAATGGGCTCCCTAATCTTATTAGGGATAATTAATTAAACTCCTTTAACTAATTTTTCCTCTAATCTATTAGGAATAAATGAAAGTACTTATATTAAATTAATTCCTAAACTCTTTTAGAAATTAAAATAATAATAATTGTAATAATATTAATAAGACTCCTCTTATTAATTTATATTTAATATTTCTAAAATATTAAATAATAAATATTAAGCTATTTAATTTATTCTATCACCATAGATTAAATTAAATATACTTAACTTTATATTATTACGATTATGCCATTAACTTCTTAAATAATTATTCTTCCTTTTATGGTGTGACCCTTTAGGTTCTCCATATTAAATAGGTTGTGAATAAATCAATTAGAACAATTCTAATCTTATTTAAATAAATAAATTAAATTATTAATTTATTTAAATAAATAATATTTATTCTCTGATAGGGATAAGCCTCCTAGCGATCAGCGACTTTCCGGATAATATAGATTTCAACATTAATCATAAAAGAACCTTTGAGTAAATAATTCTAAGTACAATTCAATCCTTCCACCATCTGATGTCCCGATTAAATATAAGACATGGAATTCTTTGTCAAGTCTTATTTTATTTAATTATATGTATTTCGACTCTTAAATGCCTGACTCCAAATAATGCAAATTAGAAACTCCTTTCTAATTTCATTACGCCTTAACCGAGGACTCTTGGGTTGTCATTTATCGAATCACATAGGACATTTCTCTTCTTTTACTAGAAGTGGTAGATTCTTTATTGATCATACATTATCTCCATATCTGACTTATTATACCCAAGCATACCCTTTGATATACCCTAAGGGTCTTAAGGAATAAGTCAAAGTATAACTCATCATACACACGAGATCTTATGATGATCTCAAGTCGAGGATCACTTGTCTACTACTATCACTACTGAGAATTCTATTGCGGGCAAGTAAAACTCCATTAGGTATTTCCTTAGCGAGCCACGTTCGGTGAACTTATTCTCTAATAAGCACCTACATACTTGCTTTAGTGTCTCCACACAAATGATCATGAGATCAATCATCCTCATCGATGAGCAAGCAGCGTATGTACCAATCTATCAGGATTCACTAATCCCCGATTTAGTAATCAACGATTGGGAACTATTTTAGTTTTAAGCTTTCTAAGAATTTAGATCTCATTAGAATGATCATCATCATTATTCTAAAAGCATTGCTTAAAACTATGGGTTTATCACATATTATAAAAAAAGCGACATCATGTAGATAATTAAAAGCCTTTAATAAATTAATACTTTTTATTAATAAATGAATAAGATTGTTACAAAGTATATGCTTTATCATCAAACATGATTGGCTTGTGTGCATACTACTTTCAATCTCCCACTTGCACACTAAACCCGATCGTCGTGGTATCTCATACCCTTCTTCTCAAGTGGCGATTATCTGCTTTGTTGGATAAGCTTTAGTTAATGGATATGTAATGTTGTTCTTGAGAGTTCACTATCTCTATAGTGATTTCCCATCTTTCAATGATTCTTATAATCAAATGAAAGTGCCTGACACATGTTTAGATCAAGATGAGACTTAGGAACTATTCCTAGTTACGTAATGAACTTTTCATCAAACAATCAACTTGTAGCTTCATTTATAGCTATATACTTTGTCTTTATCACTAAACCAACAACTCTTTCTTTGTTTGGAACCTTTCAATTTCTTTGCACCACCAGATTAAGGTAACACTTTACCTTAAAAGTGGATTTTTTTCTGTCGTCTTGAGTGCATGCGAAAAACTTGAGTGCATTAAGCCCTCTAGTTTTAATTTAGACCCACCATAAAATATGATCACATCCTTAGTGTCGGTTAAGTACTTTAAGATGTTTTCTTTCGATCTCACAGTGAACTTCTCGAATATGGTGATCGACATCGAGGTCTCGTACATTTCATTGCATACATGATAGTTACTCATGCGATCTCTCTTTTGGAGAGTCTATGGGGACTATTAAAGAGATACACTCCATGGCTCATCAACATGAGACATCTCTTGGAGTTTGCCATGCTAAGCGACTTTAGCATCAAATGAATATCGTTCCTTGGGTTAAGTCGAGCATCCTTTTAAATCTATCTATATAGATTTGTATCCCCAATTAAGATACTCTTCCCAAATCATTCATGGAGGAATGTTTAACAACTTTATCTTTCTTGATTGTAGCATTGGTATGTTATTCCTTATCAGTAGTATATCAACATATAATACTAGAAATGTCACGGCGCTCCCTTTGACCCTTTGTACACACCATTTTTGTTTTTGATAAAATCAAACTCTTTTACCTCATCGTATGTATTCATTTTGGATCATCATGATCCATTTATGATGTGTACCTCATCATCATCACCTCATGATGAATCCATATCATCACCTTATGAGGTACCTTCATCATCATCTATGATGAATCCATACCTCCTAGGTATCTTGACTATTCTTATTGATTCTGATTGGTTTGTAATAGGTCTATCTCTGAGGTTCCTCTTATTTGACTTATAGTGTTTTGTGGTTCTTGAACTCTTCAAGATCTATTATCCTCCCACTAGCCCTTGATGATAAACACCTTTATCTTAGAAGGTGGCGTGTTTCATAACAAACACCTTTTTGCTAAGTAGGATTATAGAACATATACCCTAAACTTACTTTAGGATGTCCCACAAATTTGTACTTGTCAAATCTTGTCCCAAGCTTATCCTTTTTGAAACCTTTTCACATAAGTTGGACAACCCCTTATCTTAACATACTTAAGATTAGGAATCCTCCACATCCATAACTTTTATGGAGTCTTGGGGTAGGATTTTGAGGTTACCTTTTTCCGTGATATGTCTGACCCATTTCTAGGACATTACCGAGAAGGATCTTTGGAATGTCGGTAAAATCATTATGGACAGTACCATGTCCAACAAGAAGTGCGATTTTTCTTTCGGATACATCAATCAATTATTGCGTATCGGGAGGCGTCCATTATGAGAAAACCATTTGAGATGATCTAGAAACTTATTGCACAAGTATTTATTCCTTGATCTAATCAAAGAATCTTAATACTTTGCCAATTTGTTTCACTTACGAATTCTTTGAACCTTTCAAATAATTCACACTTGTATTCAACAAATACACACATTGACTCTTTGAATGATCATCTCCTTTTCTTATACTAGTTTGTTCAATTTGCAAAATATTTTTCACGTAAGTCAGTATACAAAATCCATTAAGTAATATTTCGGTTCTATACAAAACATTATTATTATAAATAGAACAACAATTGTTCTTAAATATAATACCAAAGATTTCATTGTCCAACAATAAAATGGAAATAATGTTTCTAACAAGAGCTGGAATACAATAACAACTTATTGACTTAATAGATTTTGCGTAGGCATTGCTAAACTATAAGTTCTATGGCTAATGTGGCAACCTTTGCTTCATTTTCCACACATAGGATTACTTATATTTGTTTAGCTTTCTACTACTACCTTGGTCCTTCATAAAACTATATTTATGATAACCAAAGTCGGTATCAATACCCAAGTAGAACCTTGACTTAAAGAAAAATTTATTTTAAATCATGAACAAATTTGTATTTATATGTAGAAACTTCACTAAGCTTCTTTGGTTAGCCTCTGCAAGATGCTTCTCATGATTTCTTTCCGGTGTCGGGCTTATTGCGGTGGAAGCAAACTCTTTTCTTTATCCATATCGGTTTTGTTCTTCTTATTATCCTTTGTTTTGCCTTTCTATTTACCTTCTTTGAATCGTTCTTCTTTTAGGAAGATCCTTTGGCCCCTACCGGTAAGACATGGTCTTTCTTGGTTGGAAAGTGACTCTCGACATTTTTCAACATGTTAAGCAAATCGGTGAGGCGATATCTAGCTTGTTCATATGAAAAATTCACAACAATTGTGAAAAGAGTAAAGGAGTGAGTGCAAGATCAAATCTTGGCTCAACTCTCCATCCATGACAAAAACCGTTGTCTAATTGATCAATCAAATTGATTATGTTAAGGACTTTTATATCATCTTTGTAGTGTCATTGGTCATTCTAGATCGGAAGAGCTCCTTAGATATCTCGATATCTATCGGTCCTACTTTCCTCACCATCAACTACTTGATGTATGGGGAATATAGTAGGAGCATCCATAGTTTCATCTTGTATTTGAAGCTCGTTACTCGTGGATCTGAGCATGATGCATTGAGCCATTGTGCATCATCTTGCCACTTTCTAAAAGTAGCAATCTCTTCCTCGGAGGCATTTATGCGCAACCATTGCATTGCGGGGATAGGCGTATTAAGGACATAAGATAGCTTTTTTGACCATGAGAACTATTCTCAATTTCCTTAACCAATCCATTTAATTGATTAGGTTAATTTAGCATCTAATATATTTTCTGTGATGATAGTAATTTAGACATTGTAAAATTACGTAAATGAATTTGTAATTAACAACATTTTAACATACATTCTTTTATTAATTACCAAAATAAATTAGGTCTTGTTTTAAATTGGTATCTCCTTTATTTTCTTCAAACTATATTACCCTCAATATATATAGTTTGGCAATATCTAATTAAAGATATGCTTTAGTGAGAATAAGGATCCCATTTCAAATGTATATAGCCTTGTGTGTGCACAACAAACTATATATAAATAAATAGGTAGAACAACTCTTGTCAATTACATCAACTATGTAACTCCTTGTATTTTGCCTCTTAAATCATAATGGTCAAGTGTGTGCACATCAGAACTAAAATGATTTAAGTTAAGTCAGACCAACATTTCCATATAAGTGAAAGAAAACTACTGACCCTTGTGTGTGCACAACAAAGCGATAATGTTCAATTCTTATAAACATCATATGTAATAAAAACAACATCTTAAATATTTAATACTTGCCTTGTGTGTACACAACAAACTCATATTAAATATTCAATACTCTATTGTTTTATCATCTTAGAAAGCGGCGTTCGATATTCAAATATCTTTGAGCGTTACAACTTAATATAAAATATTTGAGGGGTTTGTTATTAATTTGTCTCATCTTATTTTAGCTAGCATGCATATATATATATATAAATATATATATATATATTATATAAATATATATATCATGTTTGCATATATAATATATATATATATATATATATATATATATATATATATATATATAGTATAAGCATGCACATATAGAATACTATATATTCTACACGGATTGATTATGGACTTTTATTCTAGTTTGGTTCTTTAGAGCCACCAAGTGAACCAAAAGGTCAAACCCTAGGGGTGCGAAATTAATATTTAAATATAACTATTACATTTAAACACGGGCTCCATTTACAAGCGGGTCTTCAAAGCGCTCCTTGCTCCTTGATCTCAATTCTTCAAAATTAATTCTAACTATTTCTATTACAAAACTATTTAAAATAAATAGAAACCTTGATGATCGGTGATCGAGGGAAGTACATAGGAGGAGATAGAATTTACATTAAAAAAAATTAGAGAAGGCAGTGCATGAGACCCCATTTAATAAAACCCATACATTCATGCATCAACTAAAATAAAATCAATCACATTGGTCGATAGTCCATAATCAATCCCATTTATTATCATACACATCACCATATGCATCGATAAATAACATTCATCTCATGAATAATAAACATTCAATATATATATTGATATCATTTAATGGGCAAATTTAGTTAGTATAAAATCTAATTTTGAATCAAAATAAACTCCTTTATTTTAATCCAAATTTAAATCAAAATAAAACTATTTTATTTTAATTTATCAATTTTGAATAAATAAAATTTTATTTTATTTTAATCAAAATCTTTAATAAAAATAAACTCCTTTATTTTAATTAATTATGGAATCAATTCCAGTAAAAAAAAAAAACTCCTTTATTAAAGGAAACACGGATTCTCTTTCCTATTCACAAATAAACTCCTTTATTTTGAATAATATGAAATCTTATTTCATATCTAAATAAACTCCTTTATTTAAGGAAATTATGGATTCTCTTTTCTATTCACAAATAAACTCTTTTATTTTGAATAATATGAAATCTTATTTCATATCTAAATAAACTCCTTTATTTAAGGAAACATGGAATCAATTTCAACTCCAATTAGTTATCATGGAATCAATTCCAACTCTAATTAGTCTAATTAGTTAGCATGAAATTAAATTTTAAAATTAAAATAATTTTTTTTTTAAAATTAAAATAAACTTTTTTATTTTAAATTAAAATAAAATTATATTTTATTTTATATTTATATATATATATATATAAATTATATTATATATATATATATATATATATATATATATATATATATATATATATATATATATATATATATATATATATATATATATATATATATATATATATATATATATATATATATAATATATATATATATATCAAATATATATATATATATATATATATATATATATATATATATATATATATATATATATATATATATATAATATATATATATATATATATATATTATATAATAATATATATACGTGACAAGCTCCTTTTTTTTTTTTTTAATTCAGAAATATTCCAGTAATAATAAAACTTTATATATAATAATATAATAAACATGATTAATGATCAACAATATTATATGAAATAGTAATAAATTAAATTTAAAAAATGAATCATGAAAAAAAAATATCAAAATCGAATGAATTTTTTATTTTTTTTTTTTTTAAATTTTATACAATAAAATTATGCCCAATTAAATTATTCTAAACACATATCAATATACATATCAAATTAAAACAATTAATAATTTGCATAAAGGTTTGGCTCTGATACCCTTTATTAGGTTTGTAATATTATGAATGAGCTTGATCAAATTGCACAAAAATAAGCGGAAGCGTGTAAAAATCGAGTTTTAAAATTTTACAAACCATATATCCGGATCATCCTTTATGCACAATTATTAATTAAGCGAAAAAATAAAGAAAAGAATCATACCCTTGAAGATCGAGCTTCATAGAAGTCTGAGTTCACCTCAATCTTTTTCGCGTTGACTTGAATCCAGCGGGTTTGGTTCCTTCCTTTGATCGGCGTTAGCCACCCAAGTGTTTGGCCTCAGAGGTGATCCACGAGGAAGAAGAAGAATTCAAGAAGATGGGTATTTGGCAAAACCCTAGTTTTCTATCTCTATAGAAAAAAGGCGTACTCTCCAACAATTGGAATAACGTATATATTTGATATCGATATAAGACTCTCTTATAAAGATATCAAGTAACCTATTAAAATAAGGTATTATTTATTTAATTAAACTCTTTTAATTAAATGGGCTCCCTAATCTTATTAGGGATAATTAATTAAACTCCTTTAACTAATTTTTCCTCTAATCTATTAGGAATAAATGAGAGTACTTATATTAAATTAATTCCTAAACTCTTTTAGAAATTAAAATAATAATAATTGTAATAATATTAATAAGACTCCTCTTATTAATTTATATTTAATATTTCTAAAATATTAAATAATAAATATTAAGCTATTTAATTTATTCTATCACCATAGATTAAATTAAATATACTTAACTATATTATTACGATTATGCCATTAACTTCTTAAATAATTATTCTTCCTTTTATGGTGTGACCCTTTAGGTTCTCCATATTAATAGGTTGTGAATAAATCAATTAGAACAATTCTAATCTTATTTAAATAAATAAATTAAATTATTAATTTATTTAAATAAATAATATTTATTCTCTGATAGGGATAAGCCTCCCCTAGCGATCGAGCGACTTTTCCGGATAATATAGATTTCAACATTAATCATAAAGAACCTTTGAGTAAATAGTTCTGTGTACAATTCAATCCTTCCACCATCTGATGTCCCGATTAAATATAAGACATGGAATTCTTTGTCAAGTCTTATTTTATTTAATTATATGTATTTCGACTCTTAAATGCACTGACTCCAAATAATGCAAATTAGAAACTCCTTTCTAATTTCATTACGCCTTAACCAGGACTCTTGGGTTGTCATTTATCGAATCACATAGGACATTTCTCTTCTTTTACTAGAAGTGGTAGATTCTTTATTGATCATACATTATCTCCATATACGACTTATTATACCCAAGCATACCCTTTGATATACCTAAGGGTCTTAAGGAATAAGTCAAAGTATAACTCATCATATACACGAGATCTTATGATGATCTCAAGTCAAGGATCACTTGTACTACTATCACTACTGAGAATTTCTATTGTGAAGCAAGTAAAACTCCATTAGGTATTCCTTAGCGAGCCACGTTCGATTGAACTTATTCTCTAATAAGCACCTACATACTTGCTTTAGTGTCTCCACACAAATGATCATGAGATCAATCATCCTCATCGATGAGCAAGCAGCGTATGTACCAATCTATCGGATTCACTAATCCCCGATTTAGTAATCAACGATTGGGAACTATTTTAGTTTTAAGCTTTCTAAGAATTTAGATCTCATTAGAATGATCATCATCATTATTCTAAAAGCATTGCTTAAAACTATGGGTTTATCACATATTATAAAAGCGACATCATGTAGATAATTAAAAGCCTTTAATAAATTAATACTTTTTTATTAATAAATGAATAAGATTATTTACAAAGTATATGCTTTATCATCAAACATGATTGGCTTAATCATCCAATAATGCATTTGTAAATCGAGGACGAGTAGAATGGGAAAAAATGTATTTCACCCGAAGAAAAATAGTTTTTACAAACAACAATACACCTTTTCATGTTTCACTTTGGATATATATAATTGAAATTCAATATATAATTTCTACTTGAACCATATATTGTTCTTTCTGAATCTCCTTGTAGTAGACTATCAAATGCACTTTTAATTTAATTTAAATTCAATTAATTAATGGGTCTAAATTAATCCCAAAACTCAAAAAAGAAAAGATGCAATTTAACAATCATCCACTTATTTGAAAAACTACTTTTCTTCAAACAATTCTTTATCTATCAACTCTACGACTAGTATGCATGATAGAAGGTGTGACGACCATTGAACTTTCTCTTAGTATAAACAACTCAAAGTCATATCGAAATAGATAGTGTCCGTAGATTGAACCTCTATTCTTTAATGATATGACCAGAGCTGTCATACACACACAAAACCTCCCTTTACAGTAAAGATTATCATCGCTTTGCGCTATTAAAGTCTTGCGCAATATTTTGTTTGTTGAACCTCTAAGAGAGTAAAATATAACTCTCTATAAGAAACGACTCCACTTCTAATTTATATAGGAAACATGTTTCTCAAGCACTTCTGTTGCTAAAAGTGCAACACTTTGTTAAAAGCATAACTCATCCTTTGTCGTGCAACAGATGTTACTATCATAAATTACATATAAATTCGAAATTAATCACACCACTAGTTAAGTAAGTGTAAGAAAGGTGAGAGTCTCTCCATAGGTACGATGACTAATTGAATAACCACAAGTTCTTTTGGCGTTTACCTTTTGAACCACTTGTCTAGACACCAGTAATTTGATTAATTTAAAATTTAGACTCCTCTTGGAGTTTCTTGTCCTAACTGAGCTCGAGAGTCCTAGGGGCCAACGTCTACTTGATTTTATTAGGTCAATGTTATGCAAAATGCAAGTTGGGTTGTTTGTGGGCCAAAGATGGGTGATGAAATCCCCACATTATCTTATTACAGATTTTTGCCTTTAATGTTAGATTACAGATGAAAATGCACAAATAAAATAAAAAAACTGTAAACAAATAAAGTGTCCTAAAACTATATGAATTACAAAAGAAGGAGAAATTTTAACGTACCTCAATCCTCCAGCAATCACCACAGTTTATATTTGACAAAAAATAAAAAAAATAAAAACCTAAACACGTTGTGCTCAACGTGAGTGAATACATGAATGCGGCAAACTGAAAAGTAAAAGACTAAGCTACTATTTTTTTTGTTTTTTTTAAAAAAATAAAAAATAAAAAAAATATGGAAATACGAAGTACCAAAGAAAGCGCAACAGCAAAATCTTTATCTCTTCGCTCCTTCGATTCGCTTCGATAATATGAAAATAAATAAATAAATAAATATTAGAGTTAAAAACTAATTCGAATAAATAAAAATTAAGGAATAAAAAATTAATTCTAATCCCCGACAACATCGCCAAAAATTTGATGTTTCAAAATTATGTACTGCAAATGCACAGCGTCTATTGTAGCTTTGGCAAGTGCAGGTCGAACCACAAAGACTAGATCAATTATTTAATATATCCTTAATTAATATTTTAGGAAAATTAGAAACAAAGATGGTGGAGCATATTTATTAACTCAATTATGCAAACTATTAATTAATAATAGAAACTATTAATGAGAAAAGATACATAGGAATCAGAATCCACCAAATATTAACATAATAAATAATTTCTTATTTTCCAAATTAATTCCCAAATTATTTTTCCTTCTCTTTAAAAATAATAATTCATATAATTAATATGGATAAGCATAAGTTATGAAAAATTTACATATTACCTATAACTAATCAAAACCTCGCAATTAATATAAAAATCATATGTAATTTGTGTGAAAAAAATATGAAGGCGAAAATAATTAGGCATTAATTTCATAACGGAAAGAAAATATTATTATGAAATACCTAATTTCATCATCATCATCCTACGTATTAGAAATTTAGCTAGCAATGGAATTAAAAACAAAAATAAAAAATATTAATACTACTATTTGTATGAAATAAGAATAATAATTAAAAAGAGAATTTCTATTATATCAATAAAAGAAAGTTACAAATACTCCTTGACATTAGTACCACACAAGATTGGAATAAGAAAAAAGATAAAAACTCTAAATATCTTACTCCCTTCTACACCAGCGATAACAAGTGGTGCCGTTTCTATCTAAAACAAGATGACTATTTATAGGGAAAATAAATTTTTGCCCTAATTTAGGTTCCTTAAATTTGGACACTTTTGTTTATTTTTTTCCTCTTTCTTTTTTGGCTTCAATCTCTATATGGTAATCTTCTAAGAGTACTTTTCTATATCTAAAAGTTGGATAGAAATCCTTTATTTGTTCCCCAAGAAAAAATAAATTTTATTTCCTACAAAACAAAATAAAATATATAAGTAAAATAAAATAAGCATATAAAATAATAAATATGAGAATATTAAAATGGATAAAAAAATATGTATCAAATAGTTCAATTGAACCCCATTTCTCGTTCTATGGTTTGAAGCTTTAATCTTCTATCCGCACAACTAAAGTACGGAAGGTTTGATTTTTTAAGAAGGAGATAAATTTGGTATATTATAAGTGGATCTATCGTTCAGGGCCGACCCTGAGTTTTGAAGGGCCTAAAGCAGACAACAAAAAAATGGGCCTTTTGCGAATTGTTATTAAGACAGGCATAAAAAAAAGAAAGAACTTTTCCTGAACAAAAGAGCATCAATACGAAAGAATATCAAATATAATAACCGACTATTTCAATATTTTCAAAGCATCATTTAGATATCACATTATTACTAAGTCAAAAAAGTAATTACCAAATAGGGCCTCCTTTATTAAGAGTCTAACATTACTCTCAACCAATTAAAAAAATCCAAAAAACTGAATCTGATGATGAACCCCCAGGTATATAATAATTAAATTATTTTGTATAAATTATATGCTTTAAATATATAGAATATTACAATAATCAGTATATGTAGAATATTACAGATTGATTATTTGCTTTAATATTTAAGTATTCTATTTAAGTAATAAAAAGAAGAGAATATTTAAGGGGGCCCTAAAAAATTTTGGGCTTAAAGCCCGGGCACCTTGAGCTTTAGCCCAGGGCCGATACTGCTATTGTCGGCAAAATTAAATTGCGGACAAAAGTATTTTTTCTACTGTTAGATCAAAAATTAGATGATTTAAATTTATTGTAAGAATAACTCTATTTTTACAATTGTCTTAAAGATCTTAGCGGGGTTTATAGACTATAGATCTACTGCATCTGCTAAAGGTGCTACAACATTATTGAATAACATATTTTACTCTTAGCATTCTCTTAGTTTCTACTTTTATATAGTTGTGGTGCGATTTTATTCAGATTAGTATGGTTGTTGTAGTTACAATGTGTACTGTCGGAAGTTTATGATACCTTACATACCTCTCAGATTTTGCATAAAAAAAGGGTTAAGTTCAGATGACCACCTGAGGTTTGAGCGGTTTTCCACTTAACCACCTGTAGTCAGTAAAGCTACATTTAAACTCCCGACTTTTTGAGTTAAAGTGAAAACGTTACTTTTTCCATCAAATTAGCAGTGCGTGCATATCGGGGCGCTAAAAACACGTGAAAAGAGGTGTAACAGTAAAAAAAACTAGAAAATGTCTAAAATACCCTTCTTCTTCCTCAAACCACAATCGTGCGTTCTCTCTCTCATTTCTCTTGCATTTGAAGCAAAAGATTCATAGAGATTTCTTGAAAGAAAATGGAGATTCAGTCCGTGCGGTAGTTATAAACACTAATATTGGGGCTGATTCGGCTTGGATCCAAGCCCTAACTACCATGAATCCACTACGTTTGGCTCTTCGGTTCCACTATCGAACGGGAATGGCAAGAGCTACGATATTGGAAATATCTTGATGGAATTTTCGATTCAGATGGATGGGTGCTTCCACCTCCTGGAGAAATGCAAGAGGAAGGATTTGCACTTCGTCTTCTTCGTTCCCTTCTTTCTCTCTCTAAAACCTCAAATTCCGATGGACCAGTGCTTCCACCTCCCCTTCTTTCTCTCTCTAAAACCCCAAATTCCTCCCGATCCCCTCTCTTCATCTTCTCCGTTTCACACTTCAACATACATATACTCCTCTCGGGCCAACTCACATCTCAGGAGGATTTGTGCATTGGTAAGGCTCTTTTCTTCTTCTGTTTGCCGAATTGATTCTTTACAATCTTTTAATTCTCTTTAAATCTGTTTTTATTGATTTTTGTATTTGTCTTTTGAAATGTTAGAGATTATTCAGCTCATTGTGTTGACTGAGACTTTAAATATTGTGGGTGTTTCTGGTTTTATTATATAATTTACTCGGTGATTTTATTATATAATTGCAAACATGATGATGATGTTGTTGCTGATTTTGATGTTAGTGTCAATGGTGATGTTGATTAGATGGATGAAAAAGAAAAATATTTGTAGTATATATGCTTTATAACTTCAATACAGAGTTTTGATAGAATTGCTTAGTTTTTAGTAATCTTGTGAATCCCCATTTTGGGTATTCTCGAATCATTCATTTTTTATGACATGATTTGGTTCTTGGGGATTTGAATGATTGTGAGATTTATTTGATGAAAACATTTGTCCTTTTTTTTGTGTTATGCTTTGGACAATATTAGGAAATATTATCAAAATGTTTCTCTGACTTTCTATTTGTGCAAAATTTACATAATAAATGGTTCTGTAAACTTCCTTTTGTAGTGGGTTCTCTTTGTTTTGTTATTGCTATTTCTGATCAGAGGAACCCATTTCATGCAGTTACTGGAATATACATTGTTTCGCTGCATTTGAGTTGATTAAGATGTTTACTCTGTTTTTGGTTCACTTTGAGAGTGCTAAATTTGAGATGCTCAAGAACAGAATTTTATAATGTAGACATTGATGATGTTAAGGGGGTGATTTTGATATCCCCATTTGCCTTTTGGGAATTTATATGAGCTCTTGTTTTTTGTTTGTTAGAAAACAGAGAGAGAGAGATCAAGAGATGAACAAGTAGAGAGAGAGATGTGTTTCCAGCATCTGTCGTTTATATAGGAGGGTAATTAAGTCTTTATCCAACTTAAGTAACATAGTTATGACAGAAAGCACATTTTCATTTTAACTCAAAAAAGTCGGGAGTTTAAATGTAACTTTACTGACTACAAGTGGTTAAGTGGGAAACCGCTCAAACCCCAGGTGATCATCTGAACTTAACCCTAAAAAAAAGAAATAATATTTTTTATTTTATTTTTGACTAGATAATATTAGGGATTCCAATTTTCTTTTTTACCTCAAATGATATGGCATCAGTTGAGTATATTTATTATTATTGAATATGCCATAAAATGACAGTTATCTTAATTCAATATTACATCATTTGAGATACATTTAATATTAAAAAAATAAAATTTAAGACCCCTAACATTGAACTCAAATCCAATAAAAAATGCAATAATTTAGCATACAATACCAGTACGAAATACCACAAATAATTCCCTGTCACTCCATGATCATAATAATGTAATAAAGTACAATAGATATAACCTCAATCATGTGTGACATATATATAGCATCAAAACTTGTATTCAGAAATCTATACGAGTAGTGTTGGATATCTAGACACAAGTTGAAAATTGTACTATAAAACTCGTCAATGTATAATGAATTATACATTTTAACTTATCAATATTTTATCTAAATAAATTAGACAATTTGTGTCCACTTATCATTTTATTTTTCTTTTAGTGTGTGTGTGGATAAAGTTGGCCACTTCTTTAGCCTCTATTGAACAAAACATTAAAAAATTAACTTTTTTTTTAAGAAACAAAACATGAAACAAAAAAGAAGAAACAAACAATAATAATACTGAACCGTAAAAGTTCTTACAACAAAATGTCTTAAAACAAACAAAACCAATCCAAAAAAAGCATGTATTGATCAAACAAACGAACATGAAAAAATGTAACTTTTTATAAGAAACAAAACATGAAACAAAAAAGAAGAAACAGACAACAATAATAATACTGAACCGTAAAAGTTCTTACAACAAATGTCTTAAAACAAACAAAACCAACCCAAAAAAAGCATGTATCTAAAACCATCAAAATAGCATCGAAAAAAGATTACAATAATAAAATAAAAATTCCTCTTAGTTCCATGCACCTAGAAACACCCTGGTGGAGGAGGTTCATTCAAATCTGGTAGAGCAATTTTATTCAAATCAGGAGTAGCATTGGTTTTGGCCACATCCTCTGATATATCCTGCACCAAACCGTATCGCACGCCAACTCCGTAATACAGCAAGCAAGCCCCTTTCCCTGCAGCATTATCATCCTCAGTTGCAGCAATTTCCGGAGGTATTTCTAGGTCATCCTCAGGTGGTGCAGCAATTTCCGGAGGCATTTCTAGGTCATCCTCAGGCACAGCAATTGCTGGAGGAATTTCTAGGGTTGCGGCCCGTTGAACAGGCGGCGTTAGTGATGGAAAATCGCAGGTGTGATGGCCATGATAAGTTACTTCAACTATGGAGGGATTCTCTACTAGTCTTTGCACTTGCTTTGTTACACGACATCCAAACAACTCCCTTTTGTTGCACCTATAGTATCCCCTAAAACAAAAGAAATGCCCAAAATACCACAAAAATGACAATCTCGTTGGTTATATATTTTGGTTTTAAAAAAAGATTAAACTCTCAACAATTTAATATTCCTAAGCTTTTACCCAATCTCAATGGACCCGCTAGAACCCAACTATTTAGGATCCAATTTTAAAAATCTTATAAAGTTAAGATCGGGTATGGAAATGTCTCCCCTATGCCAACTTAACCAGCCCCAACCTGATTATTTATTATATTTATTAAAAATTCAAACTATCAGTTATATGTCTAGATTTTCAATGTACTAGAGCAATGTTATAACTTATATATTGGCCTACATTTTGGAGCGATGCTGAATATTTATTTTGTTATATATATTGGAACAATTTTTTTTTAAATTACTTTAATTATAGGTTTCAAGGGAGGACTGGGGGCGGGTTAGGGCAAATCGGATTTGGGGACTTATGTTAGCAACTAAACCAAATTAATTATAGATTGTTCATGAATTAATTAAGTACATGAATATATAATATCTAAATATATGATATATGTATGTACATGAATGTATTTAAAATGTCTTGGAATATGTAATGGTTAGGTTCATGTGCGTGAATTTAGACATGTAGTAATTATTATGGTAGCTCTAGAAGTATCATAGGAGTTCTATAAATAGGTTGTACTTGAATCATTTGAAGTGAAATGAAAGTATTCTTATGTTCTCTAAAATTATATTCCACTTCCTTTATAATTTATTATCTTCCATAAATTTCCAACTTAACATTCATATGCATGACAGGTATGAGAAATGGTCTCTCGAACTATACCTATCCGCTATTAGCTAGATCTAAACTCGAGGGCTAAATATGAAATAAAAGATATATTCTTAAATTTTACATATGAAACTCTTTTTGAATAGAGGTTCTAGATTTTTGTTTTTCATAGATGACCCTAAATTGATTGATTGGTTAATTAATTGTAACGAGGAGATAATAATATAATTATTGTTGATAAGGCTGTAAAATGAGTAAACAGTTTGGCCTCAATTTGTACTTGCTCGACTAAAAGTTCGATTCGAACTTTACTCGAAATATAAATGATTCAAATATGAGCAAATTTTAAAGTTCGATGAATTACTCGAACCTGCTCAAATTGTTATTTTCTATTGATACTCAGATCATATTCGTTCGAAAAAAGTTCAAATCGTTTTCTACCGATTAGAGATCGTCTTTCGATTCTTGTAGCTAAACGAACCTCAATCAAACCTTATTTTATACTTGATAAATTTTATGAATCAAATTTGAGCAACTCAATACTCAGTTTGACTCGATTTATTTACATCCTTAATTGTTGATAAACTCAAGAATAATTGTATGCGACTGTTTACACTGAAATTAATGTTGGATTTGTGGGATTCGAATTCATTGGATTATCCGATTAAAATTGGGAGATTTTTCCCCCTTAAATTTGGTATTATGGTTTTACCGTGTGGGCATCTCTTTAATTGGGCTCCAGTATTAACCGTGCATGCATGTGCGGGTGAATTCATAAAGTTATTAGGAATTGGGTTTTCAATTAAGCAGGAGCTTAATATTTGCCGAATCCAACCAAGAGTATATATGTTAATATATATGATTTCTAAGCCAACTAAGAACCTTGGAGTTTATTTTTAGTACTATTATTTTTTGTAGTTGTTATTTATTTGGTGGAATTGCATTTTATCTGGCATGAATTGTTATTTAATTTATCAGAAATGGTTCTAGTTAGAGAAATTTTCCTAACAAGTGGTATCAAGAGTAAGGTTATTTGTGCGGTTGTTTTTTGATAAATTAAATGGAGCAATCAAGCGACGCCATGATTAAATTGACCTCATCTAATTTTTCGATATGAACGCCTAGAATGGAAGGCATCATTTACTATAAAGATTTGTATGAACCAATATTGGAGCTTAAGGGAGTTAAGCCGACGGATAAAACTGAGGTAGATTGGAAAAAGATTAACAAGAAGATGATCGGTCACATCCGACAATGAATTGATTAGAGTTTGTTCCACTATGTTTCGTAAGAAACGGATGTCAATACTCTTTGGACTACATTAGAGTCCATGTATGGGAAGAAGAATGCATGCGCAGAATAAGACCTTTGTGATCTGAAAGATTGTGAACCTGAAATACAAAGATGGTAGCAGTGTATCCTGTAAGACCCCAACTTTTTGAATAAAGATGAATTTTCTATAATTATCATTTTTGAATATTATGATATAATATTATAGTTGTGGGTAATATTTATAAATTTTACAAAGTATGCAAGTTGTCATATTATATTCGATTGGTCGGGGAATATTCTTTTTGTCAGGAAATATCCGCATGCACAGACAATCATTGGTGGACCCTAACGGAATTATTGTCGGATTAAGAAAGCGACAAAAATATTTTATTGAAAATAACGGTAGCGATTTTACTGTTGATCTTGTTGAACTACTTTCGGTAGTAAAAAAGTACAATAATATGTGTGTGGTTGCGTAGTAGAGTACACGAGTATTGATTATTAATGCTTATGTGAGAAGTCATTCGGTTTTGTTCAATTATTCTTTGATAGTATCTCACATTATTTGATTCAATTATTGTTGATTTATAAGTTTTGTTTTATTAGTATTATTAACGTAATAAAATGTAAAAGCTTTTTATATAAAAAAGAATACTTTATTAAAGTTATTCTATAAATAGAATATATTATATTTTATTTAAAAGATTTTGCTTTTAAATATGGACCGTCGATTAAAGTAAATCAATCTGGATAAATTCATGAGTTAGTTACTTATGCATTCCATTTTTCTATAAATAGAAGCTCATTCCTTCATTATTTTCTTACGAATTCACTGAACTCTAGAGAGAGAAAATATAGAGAGAAAGAAGAAGAGTTTTCTGTTACTTCACTACTCTAATATCAAGTATTATTTTACGGTAAGGGATATTATTCTTTTGTATTCAAGAAGAGAACTTCATTATTCCATTTCTTTATTATTCATTGGAATAACTTTTGATACGCTGTGAATACCCTATACTTGGTGACATTCTTCTATTATTCATCTTTATTATTACATTTGGAACATCCTCGTTTATGCTTTTACTTTAATTCGGGTTCCGCTTCTTTATTATTCTGTCTTTATTATTCCGTTGGAACATCATGTATGCATGTGTTTACACAGGACTGGTTAAAATCTTTATTATTCTCGTCTTTATTACTCGTGGAATATCCACATGTGTGTTTTTACAGGACTGGTTAAAATCTTTATTATTCTCAGTATTTATTATTACATTGGAATAACTTGTCTATGCGAAATACCGCATGCATGGTGATTTCGTTGTTATTCCATTCTTTATTATTACATTGGAACATCCCGCGATTGTGATTTTTACCGATTGGTTCCGTTATTATTATTCTGTTAGAATAACTCGTCCCATGCTAAATACCGCATGCATGGTGATTCTGTTGTTATTCCATTCCTTATTATTCTCGGTTGGTTAAAATTTTGACTTCTATACTCCATGAAATTAGTGGAATATCCTTGATATTTGCTCTTCATCTAGTATCTTTTCATAGAAATATTCTTACGAGCATTCTTGAATTTTACTTTACAAAGAAGTATCATGTTGACAATTTGGACGTTATTAGTTCCTGAATAACTTAATTCTTGAACTTGTTTTATTGAAATCTTATATCATTGTCATCATCCTCATGTTTATATTCTTGAAAGTCATTTGTGGCCTGTAGAGCATGGATGGACTTGGTATGATTATGACCAGGGATTATTCGGTGTAATCATGACCATAATGTAACAAGTGATGTGGTAAAAGTCCTCATTGGCCGTAGTGCATTGATGGACAGTTGTTGGCATGATCATGACCATTGATGAATACACAAATATTCTAGGCCCATAGTGTTTGGAATTTGTGGTCGTGACCCTAATGAATATCCTTGGCCGTAGTGCAAGGATGATGTGAATTAATTATTAAGCTGAGTCTCAGCGATAAAAGTGATGAAAAACTTTTTAAATCATAAAAGATTGTAGATTTTATTCTCTACTTGACTCTTTTAATGGATTGCTTGATCCGCTGCAGTTAAACTTGATGTCTATTGTATTTTATCAGTTTAACATTGTTGAAGACTAACGATAATTTATTCAGCATTATCTTAGTCATAATAGTTCTTCATGGGCTAGTTGAGCTCACCTTTCTTTCACCGTTTCTTCGTGAAATGAGTAACGAAATGGGACGTAGACTGGGAGTCGGGGAGCGAGTGATGGTGGGATGATAGTATTAGCTAGTAGTCCTCACTATTACATTAAATAGTGTGACAATAAATGTAATGAGGACCTATTCGAGAGTGGATATTGTCTAGAAGACAATATTTGTATTTAAACTCACAAAGATATGTTTTGTCGTATTTTTTTACATCATCTTTGTATTATTAGTTTGTATTTGAATTTTGTACCATGTATTTGGCGACTCAAGATGTGTGATGTATACCTATTTTGGGGGCGCCACGGTTGGTATCAAAGCTTAGGATATGATCCTGGCTAAGATGTGAGACAAGAACTAGGAGGGGAGAGACGGGGAATTCTTTCGCTAGTATGACCTACCTATGTTTATTTGGTATTTACTAGGTTGGTCAGAGTATAGGGATAATATGTGATATGTTATTTAACTCTTGTTTTGTGGCAGTATTTGAAAATGACATCCGAGAATGTTGAGATTATCAATGGAGCACAGGAGACCGTTGAGTCTCCACAGATCAATAATCAGGATAATGTGAATCAGGAAGGCGACAATCCTCAGGCAAAAAACAACACTGATCAAATTATGAACGATGGAATGTTCCGAGGCTTCATGCAATTCATGCAACATCAGGCAAGAGCGGCTCCTGTCCAAAATGCAGGTGGAAACACTGACAACTCTCGGATGGTCACCGCCAAGTAGTTTAAGGAACTGGGACCACCGGAGTTCTTTGGAGAGCCAAAACCACTTAAGGCGGAGACGTGGATTAAACAGATCAACAAGATATTTGATGTCTTGGGATACTCCGAGGAGCAAAAGGTTCCATTTACCACCTTCATGTTGCGTGCAGAGGCAGATTACTGGTGGGAATCTATAAAACGTACTCAACCTGCCGCACTGAAGATGTCTTGGGAGAAGTTCCAGGAACTGTTCAACGACAAGTACTTTCCCGAAAGTATTCGTCACATGAAAGAGGTAGAGTTCATCAAGCTAGAGCAGAACAACATGACCGTGTCGTAGTACGAAGCCAAGTTCGCCGAGTTGTCCCGGTTTGCGTCCCATTTGGTTGATAATGAGGAGAGAATGACGCGAATGTTTTTAAGAGGTTTAAAACCAGAGATAAGTCAATATCTTATCTCTCATAAACTGTGTTTGTATTCAGATGTTGTTAATAGGGCTCAGTTATTGGAGCGCGATAATGAGTTAAACCAACCAAAGGAGAGCAGCCGGCAAAACGATAATACCAGTGATAACAGTCATCGAAGCGGTGACAATAAGCGTGGAGGGAATCAACATGCCAGAAATGGTAACCACTTTGGTGGTAATATTGGCCAAAACAATAAGAATGGAAATTTTAAGAAGAGGAGATTCAACAATGATGGAAAGATGTCAACATCAGCACCTGTCGTTGAGGAAGGAGAACGACCACCTATCATATGCTTCAAGTGTGGAGGAGAGGGACACATCAGTCCCAACTGTGCGATGCCATCCAAGGCATGTTACAACTGTGGAAGAGAAGGTCACCTGGCCCGGATTGTCGTACACCGAAGACAAGTCCAGCTGGGATGGAGGAACCAAAGGCCGTCCCAGAAAAGTTAAAGCCGGTAGTGCAAGGGAGAGCGTTTGTTGTGACCTCCCAGAAAGCAAGGAACCCGAACGAGATCATCACGTGTAAGCTAATCATAAACTCTAGCGAAGTTTATACTTTCTTTGATACTGGTTCTACCCACTCTTTCATTTCACCTACTTGCGCTCAACGTTTAAATTTGACTCCGGAGAAATTGGATTTTGATTTATCAGTTGAAACCCCGTTGGGAGAAACCTTCATTACATCCACGGTTTATAAGTCTTGTTTAGTTCAAATCGGCACCCGCACGTTACCTGTTGATCTTATTTCATTGAAAATACTTGCATTTGATGTAATTCTATGGATTGATTGGTTAACTACACATCATGCAAAAATTGATTGTTTTCGTAGGGTTGTTAGCTTTCATATTCCTAACCAACCTATTATGCGAATTCAGGCAACCAAACCATTAAAATCAATCACTGTCATCTCAAGCCATAAAGCTATTCGTTTATTGAAAATGGATGTCAAGCTTTCTTAGCTCATGTCAGCGATATAAAAACAAAATACGTGGGTTTTGAATGATATTCCTATTGTTAATGAATTTCCGACGTATTCACAAGAAACTTCTGGCCTACCCCAGGCGTGAAATTGAATTTTGTATCGACCTTGAACCCCAGACAAAACCCATTTCCAAAGCCCCATATCGAATGGCTCTATTGAACTTCGAGGAGTTAAAGACCCAACCGCAGGAATTGTTAGACTTTGGCTTTATTCGTCCCTAGTACTTTTCCTTGGGGTGCTCTGCATTCTATTCGTGAAGAAGAAAGATGGGAGTATGCGACTTTGTATTGATTATCGAGAGTTGAATCATGTCACCATCAAAAATAGGTACCCATTGCCCACGTATTGATGACCTATTTGACCCGATTTGCAAGGAGCCAAATTCTTTTCAAAGATTGATCTTCGTTCCGGATATCACCAATTGAAGATTAGAACCGATGATATTCCAAAGACGGCTTTCAGAACTCGGTACGGGCATTATGAATTCCTAGTCATATCTTTTGGATTGACTAATGCTCCTGCTACCTTCATGGATATGATGAACCGAGTATTCAAGGAATATTTAGATCACTTTGTGGTCGTCTTTATTGATGACATCCTCATATATTCCAAAACCCGTGAAGATCATGAGCAACACTTGAGGCTGATACTCCAAAAGCTTCGTGAATATAAGCTTTATGCCAAGTTGAAGAAATGCGAGTTCTGGCTTGAGGAAGTAGCATTTCTTGGGCACGTGATATCAAGTCATAGAATATCCATTGACCCAAAGAAAGATTGAAGCTATTCAAAGTTTGGGAGCAACCTAAATCGATGAATAGAAATCGTAGCTTTCTCGAACTTAGCCGGTTATTATCGGAGATTTGTGGAAGGATTTTTTCGAATCGCTACTCCATTAACTCAGCTGACTCGGAAAGATACAAAGTTCGGTTGGAGTGAGGAATGTGAGAAGAGTTTTCAAGAACTCAAGAGGAGACTCATTTATTTTGACTACGACAATACCATCCGGTTCGGAGGGATTTGTCATCTCAATGTGATGCTTGAGCAAAGGGTTAGGATGTGTTCTTATTCAACATGGGAAAGTCATAGCCTATGCCTCACGATAACTCAAAGAATATGAGAGGAATTATCCTACTCATGATCTAGAGTTGGCAAATCGTTATCTTTTGCACTAAAGATTTGGAGGCATTACTTGTATGGGGAGAAAGTGGAGATCTTTACGGATCATAAAAGCCTTAAATATTTCTTTACTCAAAAGGAACTCAACATGCGACAACGACGTTGGCTTGAACTATTGAAAGATTATAATCATATCATCCTGGAAAAGCGAACGTGGTAGCTAACGTATTGAGTAGAAGATCATATGCGAGCACGAGTGCAATATTGTCAACGTAAAGGCCCATTTTGTATGACTTGCATAGGATGGAGATAGAGATAAAGACTCCATGGACCCACGTGATGATGGCGAATATACGAGTAGAACCGACTTTAATTGATAAAGTTAAAACTGCTCAAACTACAGACCTGAAGCTGATGCGTATGAGGAAGAAAGTGCAAGAAGGTGATATGCCGGAAGCATGAATCGATGATGAAGGAATACTTCGAGTCAACTCCAGACTTTGTGTTCCTAACGATCCTGACTTAAAGTATAAAATCATGATGGAGGCGCACAACACACCGTTTGCAATCCATCTTGGGAGTACCAAAATGTATCGTGATCTTCGTCATACATTTTTGTGGAGCAATATGAAGAGAGAGATATCGCTGTTTATCTCAAGGTGTCTAACTTGTCAATGAGTCAAAGCGGATCATCAAGTACCAAAAGGTCTATTGCAACCACTTGAAATTCCAGAATGAAAGTGGGAGCACATTACCATGGATTTCGTTACTGGTCTTCCCAAGGTTTCTCAAGGCATAGATGCAATTTGGGTCATTGTTGATAGATTGACTAAGTCTGCTCATTTCTTACCAATACGAGAAACTTATACACTTAAGCGTCTTGCTCGTTATATATATAAACGAGATTGTAAGATCGCATGGTATGCCAAATATCCATAGTTTTGATCGAGACCCAAGATTCACTTCACAATTTTGGGTTAGTTTGCAAAAAGCTATGGGCATGATTTACGATTTAGTTCAAAGATATCATCCTCGACGGACAACAATCGAGAGGACTATTCAAACTCTTAAAGATTTATTAAGACTCTGTGTACTTGACTTCAAGGGAAGTTGGGACAAGTTCTTACCGTTGGTGGAGTTTTCCTACAACAACAGTTATCAAGCAAGCATTGGTATGGCTCCATTCGAGGCGTTGTATGGAAGAAAGTGTCGTTCTCTAGTATGCTGGGATGAGGTAGGTGAAGCAACGTTGTTGGGACCGGAGTTGGTACGTATGACTACGGAAAAGATTCAAACGATCCGACAACGTATAAAAACCTCACAAGACCGACAAAAGAGTTATGATGATCTTCATCGAAAGGACGTGGAATTCGATATTGGAGATCATGTGTTGTTACGTGTTGCTCCATGGAAAGGAGTTACAAGATTTGGAAAGAGAGAAAAGCTCAATCCTCGATTCATTGGCCCATTTTTAATCCTCGATCGAGTAAGGATCGTGCTTTATAGACTCGCTTTTTACCGCCAAGTATGTCTCGTGTTCATAACATTTTTCACATATCCATGTTACGTAAATATGTGGAAGACCCGAACCAGATTATTGAGTTAGAACCAGACGAAATAACGGAAGATTTAACGTATGAAAAGGTTTCTGTTCAAATCTTGGATAAGAAGGAACATATACTACGCTCCAAGGTTATACCTCAAGTCAAAGTTTTGTGGAGAAACCACGATGTTGAGGAAATGACCTGGGAGTTAGAATCTGAAATGAAGTCAAGGTATCCTTACCTCTTCGATATACTGTGTGTATACCCTAATTTCGAGGGCTAAATTTCTTAAGAAGGGAGGTTGGAAGACCCCAACTTTTGAATAAAGATGAATTTTCTATAATTATCATTTTGAATATTATGATATAATGTTATAGTTGTGGGTAATATTTATAAATTTTACAAAGTATGCAAGTTGTCATATTATATTCGATTGGTCGTGGGAATATTCTTTTTGTCGGGAAATATCCGTGACGACTCAGTACAATCATTGGTGGACCCATTAACCTGGAATTATTATTGTCGGATTAAGAAAACGACAAAAATATTTTATTGAAAATAACGACGGCCAGTTTTTACCGTTGATCTTTGTTGAACTACTCGGTAGTAAAAAATACGAAGAATACGTGTGGTTGCATATAAAGACACCGGTATTGATTATTAATGCTTATGTGAGAAGTCACTCGGTTTTGTTCAATTATTCACGTATAATATCTCACATTATTTGATTCAATTATTGTTGATTTATAAGTTTTGTTATATTAGTATTATTAACGTAATAAAATGTAAAAGCTTTTTATATAAAATGTAATACTTTATTAAAGTTATTCTATAAATAGAATATATTATATTTTATTATGCATAGTATTTGCATAGTGTACTGCATCTTATTTGTATAGTAAATTTTTTTATATAAATAGAATATATTATATTTTATTTAAAAGATTTTGCTTTAAATATGGACCGTCGATTAAAGTAAATCAATCTGGACCCAGATTCATGAGTTAGTTTCTATGCATTCTATTTTTCTATAAATAGAAGCTCATTCCTTCATTATTTTCTTACGAATTCACTGAACTCTAGAGAGAGAAATTATAGAGAGAAAGAAGAAGAGTTTTCTGTTACTTCACTACTCTAACATTAAGTATTATTTTACAGTAAGGGATATTATTCTTTTGTATTCAAGAAGAGAACTTCTGTTATTCCATTTCTTTATTATTCATTGGAATAACTTTTATAACGATGAATACCCTATACTTGGTGACATTCTTCTATTATTTCATCTTTATTATTCCGTTGGAACATCCACATTTCAGCTTTTATATGGGACTCGGTTAAAATCTTTATTATTCTGTCTTTATTATTCCGTTGGAACATCCATGCTCGTGTGTTTTACACCGGACCGGATTACATCTTTATTATTCTCTTTATTACTACGTTGGAATATGATGTCTATGTTTTTTACCGGACTGGTTCCGCTCTTTATTATTCTCGTATTTATTATTATTCATTGGAATAACACATCTCTCAAGTACCGCATGCATGGTGATTTCTGTTGTTATTCCATTCTTTATTATTCTGTTGGAACATCCTGTCGGTGTGATTTTTACCTGACCTGGTTCCGTTATTATTATTCTGTTAGAATAACCTGTCCATGCGAAGTACCGCATGCATGGTGATTTCTGTTGTTATTCCATTCCTTATTATTCTCAGTTGGTTAAAATTTTGACTTCTATACTCCATGAAATTAGTGGAATATCCTTGATATTTGCTCTTCATCTAGTATCTTTTCATAGAAATATTCTTCTGAGCATTCTTGAATTTTACTTTACAAAGAAGTATCATGTTGACAATTTGGACGTTATTAGTTCCTGAATAACTTAATTCTTGAACTTGTTTTATTGAAATCTTATATCATTGTCATCATCCTCATGTTTATATTCTTGAAAGTCATTTGTGGCCTGTAGAGCATGGATGGACTTGGTATGATTATGACCAGGGATTATTCGGTGTAATCATGACCATAATGTAACAAGTGATGTGGTAAAAGTCCTCATTGGCCGTAGTGCATTGATGGACAGTTGTTGGCATGATCATGACCATTGATGAATACACAAATATTCTAGGCCCATAGTGTTTGGAATTTGTGGTCGTGACCCTAATGAATATCCTTGGCCGTAGTGCAAGGATGATGTGAATTAATTATTGTCGAGTCTCGTGATAAAAGTGATGAAAAACTTTTAAATCATAAAAGATTGTAGATTTTATTCTCTACTTGACTCTTTTAATGGATTGCTTGATCCGCTGCAGTTAAACTTGATGTCTATTGTATTTTATCAGTTTAACATTGTTGAAGACTAACGATAATTTATTCAGCATTATCTTAGTCATAATAGTTCTTACTGGGTTAGTTGAGCTCACCCTTTCTTTCACTGTTCTCTTCAGGAAATGAGAACGTATTTGGGACGAGTCTGGGAAGCGGAGTGATGGTGGGATGATAGTATTAGCTAGTAGTCCTCACTATTCGTTAAATAGTGTGACAATAAATGTAATGAGAACCTATTCTGAGAGTGGATATTGTCTAGAAGACAATATTTGTATTTAAACTCACAGCATATGTTTTGTCGTATTTTACATTTCATCGTATTATTAGTTTGTATTTGAATTTTGTACCATGTATTTGGCGACTCAAGATGTGTGATGTATACCTATTTTGGGGGCGTCACAGTTGGTATCAAAGCTTAGGGATATGATCCCTGGCTAAGATGTGAGACAAGAACTAGGAGGGGAGAGACGGGGAATTCTTTCGCTAGTATGACCTACCTAAGTTTATTTGGTATTTACTAGGTTGGTCAGAGTATAGGGATAATATGTGATATGTTATTTAACTCTTGTTTTGTGGCAGTATTTGAAAATGACATCCGAGAATGTTGAGATTATCAATGGAGCACAGGAGACCGTTGATTCTCCACAGATCAATAATCAGGATAATGTGAATCAGGAAGGCGACAATCCTCAGGCAAAAAACAACACTGATCAAATTATGAACGATGGAATGTTCCGAGGCTTCATGCAATTCATGCAACATCAGGCAAGAGCGGCTCCTGTCCAAAATGCAGGTGGAAATACGGGCACCGCCAATCAGTTTAAGGAACTGGGACCACCGGAGTTCTTTGGAGAGCCAAAACCAATTAAGGCAGAGACGTGGATTAAACAGATCAACAAGATATTTGATGTCTTGGGATGCTCCGAGGAGCAAAAGGTTCCCTTTGCCACCTTCACGTTGCGTGCAGAGGCAGATTACTGGTGGGAATCTATAAAACGTACTCAACCTGCCGCACTGAAGATGCTTGGGAGAAGTTCCAAGAACTGTTCAACGACAAGTACTTTCCCGAAAGTATTCATCACATGAAAGAGGTAGAGTTCATCAAGCTAGAACAGAACAATATGACCGTGTCGCAGTATGAAGCCAAGTTCGCCGAGTTGTCCCGGTTTGCGTCCCATTTGGTTGATAATGAGGAGAGAATGACGCGAATGTTTTTAAGAGGTTTAAAACCAGAGATAAGTCAATATCTTATCTCTCATAAACCGTGTTTGTATTGAGATGTTGTTAATAGGGCTCGATTATTGGAGCGCGATAATGAGTTAAACCAACCAAAGGAGAAGCGGTAAGCAAAAACGATAATACCGATTATAACTTGATCATGAGCGGTGACAATAAGCGTGGAGGGAATCAACATGCCAGAAATGGTAACCACTTTGGTGGTAATATTGGCCAAAACAATAAGAATGGAAATTTCAAGAAGAGGAGATTCAACAATGATGGAAAGATGTCAACATCAGCACCTGTCGTTGAGGAAGGAGAACGACCACCTATCATATGCTTCAAGTGTGGAGGAGAGGGACACATTAGTCCCAACTATGCCATGCCATCCAAGGCATGTTAAAACTGTGGAAGAGAAGGTCACCTGGCCCGATTTATCATGCACCGAAGACAAGTCCAGCTGGGATGGAGGCACCGAAGGCCGTCCCAGAAAAGTTAAAGCCAGTAGTATTCAAGGAATATTTGGATCACTTTGTGGTCGTCTTTATTGATGACACCCTCATATATTCCAAAACCTGTGAAGATCATGAGCAACACTTGAGGCTGATACTCCAAAAGCTTCGTGAATATAAGCTTTATGCCAAGTTAAAGAAATGCGAGTTCTAGCTTGAGGAAGTAGAATTTCTTGGGCACGTGGTATCAAGTCATAGAATATCTGTTAACCCAGCAAAGATTGAAGCTATTCAAAGCTGGGAGCAACCTAAATCGATGATGAAGTACGTAGCTTTCTCGGCTTAAATTTGGTTATTATCGGAGATTCGTGGAAGGATTTTTTGAATCGCTACTCCATTAACTCGGTGACTCGGAAAGATACAAAAGTTCGGTTGGAGTGAGGAATGTGAGAAGAGTTTTCAAGAACTCAAGAGGAGACTCATTTCAAAGACTTGTTACGACAATACCATCCGGTTGGGAGGATTTGTCATCTACTGGTGATGCTTGGGCAAAGGGTTAGGATGTGTTCTTATTCAACATGGGAAAGTCATAGCTTTATGCCTCACTTACGACAACTCAAAGAATATGAGAGGAATTATCCTACTCATGATCTAGAGTTGGCAGCTGTTGTCTTTGCACTAAAGATTTGGAGGCATTACTTGTATGGGGAGAAAGTGGAGATCTTTACGGATCATAAAAGCCTCAAATATTTCTTTACTCAAAAGGAACTCAACATGCGACAACGACGTTGGCTTGAACTATTGAAAGATTATAATCATACCATCCAATACCATCCTGGAAAAGCGAACGTGGTAGCTAACGTATTGAGTAGAAGATCATATGCGAGCACGAGTGCAATATTGTCAACGTAAAGGCCCATTTTGTATGACTTGCATAGGATGGAGATAGAGATAAAGACTCCATGGACCCACGTGATGATGGCGAATATACGAGTAGAACCGAATTTAATTGATAAAGTTAAAACTTCTCAAACTACAGACCTGAAGCTGATGCGTATGAGGAAGAAAGTGCAAGAAGGTGCTATGCCAGAAGCATGAATCGATGATGAAGGAATACTTCGAGTCAACTCCAGACTTTGTGTTCCTAACGATCCTGACTTAAAGTATAAAATCATGATGGAGGCGCACAACACACCGTTTGTAATCCATCTTGGGAGTACCAAAATGTATCGTGATCTTCGTCATACATTTTGGTGGAGCAATATGAAGAGAGAGATATCGTTGTTTATCTCAAGGTGTCTAACTTATCAACGAGTCAAAGCGGATCATCAAGTACCAAAAGGTCTATTGCAACCACTTGAAATTCCAGAATGAAAGTGGGAACACATTACCATGGATTTCGTTACTGGTCTTCCCAAGGTTTCTCAAGGCATAGATGCAATTTGGGTCATTGTTGATAGATTGACCAAGTCTGCTCATTTCTTACAAATACGTGAAACTTATATGCTTAAACGTCTTACTCGTATGTACATAAACGAGATTTTAAGACTGCATGGTATGCCAGTATCCATAGTTTTTGATCGAGACCAAAGATTCACTTCACAATTTTGGGTTAGTTTGCAAAAAGCTATGGAGCGCAGATTCTGATTTAGTTGAAAGATATCATCCTCGGGCCAGACGGATAATCGAAAAGGACTATTCAAACTCTTAAAGATTTATTAAGACTCTGTGTACTTGACTTCAAGGGAAGTTGGGACAAGTTCTTACCGTTGGTGGAGTTTTCCTACAACAACAGTTATCAAGCAAGCATTGGCATGGCTCCATTCAAGGCGTTGTATGGAAGAAAGTGTCGTTCTCTAGTATGCTGGGATGAGGTGGGTGAAGCAACGTTGTTGGGACCGGAGTTGGTACGTATGACTACGAAAAAGATTCAAACGATCCGACAACGTAGAGCATGGATGGACTAGGTATGATTATGACCAGGGATTATTCGGTGCAATCATGACCATAATGTAACGAGTGATGTGGTAAAAGTCCTCATTGGCCGTAGTGCATTGATGGACATTTGTTGGCATGATCATGACCATTGATGAATACACAAATATCCTTGGCCCGTAGTGCTTGGAATTTGTGGTCGTGACCCTAATGAACATCCTTGGCCGTAGTGCAAGGATGATGTGAATTAATTATTAAGCTGAGTCTCAGCGATAAAAGTGATGAAAAACTTTTTAAATCATAAAAGATAGTAGATTTTATTCTCTACTTGACTATTTTAATGGATTGCTTGATCCGCTGCAGTTAAACTTGATGTCTATTGTATTTTATCAGTTTAACATTGTTGAAGACTAACGATAATTTATTCTGCATTATCTTAGTCATAATAGTTCTTACTAGGCTAGTTGAGCTCACCCTTTCTTTCACTGTTCTCTTCAAAAAATAAGAACGTAGCTGGGACGAGTCGGGGAACTGAGTGATGGTCCGGATGATAGTATTAGCTAGTAGTCCTCACTATTTTGTTAAATAGTGTGACAATAAATGTAATGAGGACCTATTCTGAGAGTGGATATTGTCTAGAAGACAATATTTGTATTTAAACTGACAGCATATGTTTTGTCGTATTTTACACGACTGCTGTATTATTAGTTTGTATTTGAATTTTGTACCATGTATTTGGCGACTCAAGATGGGTGATGTATACCTATTTTGGGGGCGTCACATATCCAATCATATGAGTGAGCTTTAGGGATTGGTGAATCAGTTGTCTACCATGAAGTTGAATCTTGAGGATGAGATTCAAGTGTCATTGATTCTCAATTCCGTGCCTAACAATTAGGAAACTTTAGTTGCCACTAAGCAATTCAACTCCGAAAGGAAAAATATAACCATGCAGATGGTCAAGGACAACATACACAATGAGGAAACAAGTCGAAAGGAGTAGGGTTTGAATTTTGAGACACGGGTACTTGTGACAAAGAACAGGGGTAGAAGTAATTTTAGGGGATCTCACAAGGGAAATATGAATCTCAACAAAAGAAAAAATTTTAAAAATCATAGGAGCAAGTCAAAGACCAAAGAAGGCGTTACATATATAGGTGATATCATTGTAAAAAGGAGGGTCACTTTAAAGGAAATTGCAAGATTTGATTAGACAAACAGAAAACTGGTGAGCAATGGAGGGTTGAGGAAAATAATATTGCAATTATAATTACCGAGGATGTTGTGCTTCTTTCATTCAGGGAAAAAGAATTCTTACATATTGTTGATCAAAAAATTGATTGGGTTATTGAAACAGGTGCTTCGTATCATGTTGTGGGCAAGGAAATTGTACCTTACTAGGATTATGGTTTCGTGTTGACTGAGGAGGAGAGAAATCCATAAAGAGCACGAAATTGATTGAAGAGGGGAGAAGAACAGGTGGGCGATTACTCCAACGACGCGTGACAGAACTCCTAGAATCCGGGAACCGTGTTAGGGTAGCAAGGATTCCAAGAGCCTTCTTGAGTCCTTCAAGTTGAGAGAATGTCCAAACCCCTTTAGTGTTTTTAGGTGGAATCTCCAAGCCTTTAAGTCCCCAAAAGGGTCCCTTTGATCTTCCAAGAGTCCAAGTCTTGAGTCTGAAGAGAAATCCCCTTCCAAATGGAATGGAAAGGGTATTTATAGGGTTTTCTGGAAAGTATTCATGTGCAAGGCACATGCCTTCAGGAAAATTCCAGAAATACCCTTTAGTCATTAGAATAATGCCCATATTGTCCTGTCCTTCTAGCCACCAATCCAATCCCTCAATCAATTCCCAAAACGAGCCGCCTCCACGAGTCTTCTGCCTCAGGACACGTGGAGGCTTCTCCCGGGTCTAGCACATTTATTTCTGACTTTTCTGCCTTTATTCCATTAGGTTATGCGAACCCTAATTTGCACATTTAATGAGGTCGTGGAACCCTAATTGTGCATTTAATTCAATTAGGTCATGTGAACCCTAATTCTACACTTGGGCCCATATTTGCCCCCTACGTGAGAGCCGCATTTCCAAATAGACGATTGTGCAAGAAAATTATAAGCCTTTGAATGATTTTACAGGGCTTCACTTTATAGGTCTTGAATACAATGGTCCTAGTAGAGGAAACCTCTAGGGAACCGAACTCTTAGGGTTAAACCCTAGGTAGGCAAAACCTAGTAGGGTTCTTTCTTGGACAAATTGGGAACTTCTCCAAAAATCCTTCTATAGCTTGCCCAATATTTGTTTCCTTATTTTTTTCTGGAAATTGAAACATGAAATATCATCAAATATCACCAAGTAAAAAAAAATCTTTATTTTGGTACACAAAATCTTTCATTTTCATCAAATCAAATAAAATCATAATAAAATCAAATCTTAATTTTATTTTGAAAATAAAATCAAATCAAATCTTAAAGTAAAATAAAATCAAATCTTAACTTTATTTTGGAAATAAAGTCAACTCTTTCTTTATTTTGGAAATAAAACAAATCTTTCTTTATTTTGAAAATAAACCAAATCTTTCTTTATTGGATATATATATATATAAGCTATTTTCGAAAATTACCCCTTTTTGGGAATAAAATTAAACTTTAATTTTATTCTTTTCGGAAAATAAACTTTTTACTTATCTTATTTTGGAGAAGGAGTCGATATTCATAATCCATGGCACATGTCTTGCTTCTGATTAGGTAGGTGCTACTTGCGTGCATATGTCCAATAATTGAGATTTTAAACCATTTAGGATTGTCTCATAATCAGTAGGAGCCACAACACACGTGTATTCATCATAGTTGCAGCCATATTAGCAAGTCTCACTATTAGCGACATCCTTGCAGTATCTGACACCGGGTAATTGTAGACCCTTAGGGGTGCAGCCTTTATTAGAGTCTCCATTAGCCAATTTCTCATAATTGTTTCATCTATATATTTTCAGGTAATTGTGGACTTTCTTTTGTCTTTCAAGCCCCATCATCTTGATTATATCTTGGTTTTTTCCCTTGGAATTTATTAGAAAAAGCTATAATCTTCGCGGCGAAGGAGCATTCGTTCCAAGCAGTTGATTGGTAGTGCAACAAGACCTCAAGGGTATGAAGGGGAACATCCTCTAGATAGCCGAGGCTTATATGGCCGAAGCCTACAAGATTCTTTTTTTTAAGGGCGAAAGAAATAACCCCTAGGTGGCCTAAGGCAACATGGTCGACCCCTAGGGGGTGGAAGGCAACATGGCCGGCCCCTAGGGGGTCGAAGCCAACATGCCCAATTTTTTTTTTGGGCGAAAGGAATAACCCCTAGGTGGCCTAAGGCAATATGGTCGGCCCCTAGGGGGTTGAAGCCAACATGGCCGCACCCTTATGGAAAAAATGAAGTTTAAATGAAAAAAAATGAAGTTTTGGAGGAGCAACTACTATTTTGATTATAACTTTTGACTTGTTTGGAGTTTCGGGGCCCTAAATATATCAAAACGAAAATATTGACGAGCCCTACAAAAGGCATGGCCTATGGCCATGATATTTGCCGTTATAGGTCCAAAAAAGCCCCCGAAGGATGTCTTTTGGCCCTTCAAAGTTTTTTTGAAAATATTTGGGAAATTTTTTCTTCCATAATTGTGATTCCTAACTCTTTCTGACATTGTTTCTTCTTCTTTTCAGGCATTTTGAAGCTTAACTCTCAGACTTTTCTCTTTGCCATGGTGAGTACTTCGAGCTCAAGCACTTTACTTGATATCTTTTCTTTGCTTCTTCATAATGAATTTCCATTGCTTGTAGGCCCTTTCACCTGAATGTTCTGTAGAACCAAAAACTACCCAGGAGTCCCCATTCATCACCGATTGGGGGAGAGCTCCCTTCTTTAGTCCTTCTGACACCTTCTGGGATAGAGTTAAGGACTATGACCAAGCAGTTTTTCCTCTACCAAAGAGGAAGGCCTGTTTCTGTATGCCCCATCTTGTGGAGGTTGGAATGACTTCCCATATGCCAATTGCATTCCCCGCATATGCATAGAGAAGAAAGAATACCCTTTCAGTCCCCTTCACTTCTTGTCTAATTCATCTAGTCACCTTCAAGGATGGTAGGATTGGACCAATGAGATCCTTGGAAACACTGATTTTGTGGACAAACTCAAGAATGCGGGCATCCTTCGTTGTGTTCAATTATGCAGAGACCTACATATCCAACAGGACCATAAAGCCCTTTCTGTATTAATCTCACGATGGTGTTCCTCTACTTGCACATTTGTCACTGCTTGGGGGGAATTCACCCTTACTCTAGAGGATGTCTATGCCCTCTATCAGTAAGTATTTGCCCCCTGCGCGTGAGTCAAGCCTTTGGTGAGATGATCGCGCAAAATATTTTTAAGTGTTAAAGTCTTGATTCCAGTTTCTAAACACTTCGCGGGGCTTGATATTTTGCAAGCCTCAAAAATGAAAGTCCTTGGAGAGGGAACCTCTAGGGGAGCAAACCATAGAAGGGCGAGCCTTAGAGGAGCTCTCCTGGGATATTGTGAAAAATCTTCGATGTAATCCTTCTTACTCTCTTTTGAAATTTCTCTTTTCTTTAGAATCAAGAAGTCGAAGACCAATGCTAATGAAGAGGATGATGATGTTCCCATTGGGCTCTTTGTGAGTATCGCAAATGAGGCAGTGGGTATCGAGTCTTCTTCACCACATGACACCTTTCTACAACTTCTCCACATGACAGTTTTGAGGCTGCCGATGAGACTCCTGCTTCTTTGAGGCAGAATCCTTCTAAGACTTATTGTTGATGTTCATCCTCCCAAGGAGGATCCCGCCGAGTTGGTGATTTCTCGGGAGGGTATTGTGAATAGTACTTTGGGTGGGTTGAATGACATTCCGCCTCCCGTGTCATCTCCTAACCCTCTTTGGACATGTCTTCCTTCCATGTTAGGTTAGATCTCTCCCATCATCATGTTGTTGCACTTCGTTCAGAAGTCACTTCTCGTCACAATGGGAATGATTTACTTCATCATGTAAAACTTTAGGAGCTTCAAGATGCCATGGATAAATTGAAGACCAGTCTTTTGGGAAATTGAGTCAGCTGCCCAAGACCTTAAAGGCCTGATAGCCTCGAAGTCTTGATAGCGTTGGAGGCCTGATCGATAGCCTTAATTGAAGACCAAACTTTAGTTATTCCCCTCTCTTTAATTCGACAGGTCATGGCCTTTAGATCATGCACTTTCGTTATTTTTTCCATTTTCTGTATCAGAAAATTCATGTAAATATATTTTATTCATCAAATTGTAGTTTTTATTATCCTTATTGATTGCTTTTAATTTGAACGATTCCTTAAAACTCAATATTTATCATTGAATCTCAAGTTATTCAAATTAATACTCCAAGACAACAATAGGTATTATAAACAAGTAAGCATGAATTTTGTCAAAAACATGTATATATATTTTCCACAAACCAACACTTCAATTTATACTTTTTTATCTTTTTTTTAAGAAATCAAGAAAACATTCAAGTATAAGTGAAAGTTTATCAATTCATTGATAATCATATTACTTTTAACGAAAAGCATAACGTTTTATATAATAAATCTTGCTTTTGTCGAAGAAAGCATAACGTTCGCCACTTTTAGAGATAAAGTGTAATTTTCTTGCTTTTGTCGAAGAAAGCATAACGTTTGTCACTTTTAAAGATAAAGCATAACTTTCGGGGTTGAGGGCTTATACTCAGGTGCCTCAATTACTTTGGAAGTTAAAAGCATAACTTAAGAGGACTTATAGTCAGGTGCCTCATTCACTTTTGATGATAAAGTGTAACACTCGGGTACCTCGTCACTTGGGTCGTCCAATTTCTTGGCAAGTGCAGTCTACGAGGACTTGAAATCGGATGTCTCGTCACTTGGGTCGTCTAATTTCTTGGCAAGTGCAGTCTACGAGGACTTGAAATCAGGTGCCTCGTCACTTGGGTCGTCCAATTTCTTGGCAAGTGCAATCTACAAGGACTTGACCACCATCTTGGGTGGATTTTTTTTTATTCGTCAATTCTTGTGCTTCCTCCCTTGGTCATCCAATTACTTGGCAAGGGATATTCCTGAGGACTTAAACCACCACAACGGTGGACCACCATCTTGGGTGGATTTTTAATTTATCTGTAGTTCAGAGTTCTTTTGATGGTAGAGCCAGTATTTGAGTTCTTGACTTATGGGACTACACCATGGGTGATAATGTTGCACGTTTCTTCTCTTAGTTCAATCTCCCCAGCCGCCAGCTTCTCATGGTATATCCTTCGCAGACTGTGACAGTCCATAGTGGAATGTCCCGCGTATTGGTGGTATACACAGAAGTTTGGTTTTCTTTTCATCTCTTTTGTCACAACCAACCGAGGCTTTGGAGGTTTCACAACTCCATGCTCGACCCATTGTTCGTACAGGCTCCTGAATGCCTTCTTGCTGCATGTGATAGCCTCCGGAACTGGCATTATGGTATACTTGTCCCCATGCTTTTCTCTGCTTCGCTCAAATTTCTCATTCTTCTCCCTTTTGCCCCCTTGTGGTTTTGACTGAGAATCTGCCAACGCCACGGTTGTTGTCCTCTTGCTTTTCCATGTAACCATCACATGGCTGGTGGGAAATGTCATGATTCCTCCTGAGTCTTGTGCAACAGATGAGAGGGTCGCAAATGAATCATAAGCCTTGGTAATGAGGTGGGGCTTGAAGGCGTCTAAAGCACCATTGTTTCATATACTAACCAAATTCTTTTCTTCAATTGGCTCTGCACATTTTTGTGCTTGGGCCCTGAACCTATCCACGTAATCTGATAGCTCCTCGTTTGGCTTCTGCTTGAATCGCATGAGTTCTACGATGGTTACTTGTTTTTGCACATCGAAAAATTTCTTAAAAAATTACAATTTTAGATCATCCCAATCATGTACGGATCCATTCTCCAAGTTATAGTACCAACTGAAGGCACTATCTATCAAAGTCTTATTGAATTCTCGCATCAACAAGTTGTGGTTGGTCACTTCATCATATCCGAGCTACGGAGACATTGACTCTACAAACCTGGCAATATGTTCCATGGCATATTCCTTTTCTCCTTGTTGTATTTTGGAAACTCCGGGGGATGCTCAATATACCATGTCGGGTAAGGTTGCCTCTGAATGTGTTTCGGGTAAGGTGGAGTAAAGTCTAACTCCGAGGGTCGGGATGTCTGCTTGCGAAGTTGATTGATCACATCGATCATATCATCCTTCGTCACGTACTGACTTGTGGCATGAACTTTCTGGGGTGTTGTGATATACTGATGTATCTGCGGTGTGTATGGTAGAGAGGTTGGTTGATGTACACTTGCATCGTGCAAAGTTGGCACTTGTGGCAGTTGGTGGCTCACTCGCTGGATATGACTTGAAATGATTGGCATTTGCACCTGTGAAAATGTTGGAAGAGCGGTTGGGATGATGTGTGTTTGAGGTTGGCTTGCTTCCAACTTGGCTTGTGGCACGTCACCACTGTTCTGGGCCTCCAAGTTGATGATTGGAACCGAATGATTCTCCATCGATGGAGGTACAATAAGGTTCTCTTTGTTGTTGCTGCCATTGTTGTTGTCTTCCACCCCTACTTGTTCCCCCTGTGAACTTCTTGGGAACATGGCCTTGAAGGTGAGAATCTGCATCAACTGCTGGCAGAAAATCCCCATTTCCTCTTGCTTCCTCTTCATTTCCAGTATCATGGCCATCATCATCCCTTGCCCTTCTCGTACTTCCTTCAATGCCTTGAGCATCTCCAGTTGCACAACATTCGTCTGCTCTCCGCTTGCATCCTCGCCTTGCCTTCCTGCGTTGGTTTGTTGTTGATTGGTCATATATGGTGATGTCGAACTCCCTTCTGAAGCGTCTTCAATAAGTGGCTAGTCAAAATCCAGGTTTGCGCCTTGGAATGTTTGAGTTACTTGCCTTGGAACTGGATCCGGTGAGGTAATGCTATTTGTTGGTGAAGCAGCTCTTCCTGTAGTTCTCCCACTTCGAGTTGTGGGCATACCCTTCACGAATTCTACACCTCCCCAGCAGAGTTGCCAAAGAAATGTGGGCAAGGAAATCATATGTGACACCCCCAAAATAGGTATACAACACCCATTCTGAGTCGCCAAAATACATGGTACAGAAATAACTACAACTTATTAATACAACACATAAACTGTGAGTTTAAATACAAATATTATCATCTAGACAATATTCACACCCAAATAAGTCCTCATTACAATTATTGGTACATTATTTTACAAAAATGGTGAGGACTACTAAAATAACTTTCTAGAACCATCATTCCACACCCTGACTAGAACTCGCTACATTCTTGCCTCCTGAGAAGAAAAATGGAACAAAAAGGAAAATGGTGAGCTCAACTATCCCAGTAAAGAACATTATGACTAAGATAATATAAAACAAATTATCGTTAGTCTTCAACAGGGAAAAATCTGAGAGAATATAATAAGCAACAAATTTTAGATCAATATTCGCAGCGAAAATAATAATTCATAGAAGAGTTACGTAGAGAATGAAATCTACTATTATCTATGAATTTAACAGTCCATCATTAATATTTTATCCCTGTAACATCAATCAATATTCATCTTGAATCAAATTTTTATCTTTGCACTACAGGCCAAAGATATTCATTAGTCGGTCATGTTCATCTCAACATCTGTTCATCTTTACACTACGGGCCAAAGATATTCATTAGAAAATCATTCATCTTTGCACTACAGGCCAAAGATATTCAGTAATATCATCATTTAGGACTGAGGATGATGAAAAATATTTTAAAGAAAACGAATCTAGTGAAACAAAAGAACAAATATTAAAGATTCGTACTTTAAACAATCCAAGTTCAAAAATACTTCATAAATAACCATAGTGAAGTAAAATTCAATAATGATCAAAACATGGATACAATCAAAGCTAGTATCCATAATAGATATTTTGGACAAAAACAAAATTTAATTTTTACGTGAATAAAGGTCGATTCGTGAATAAGTGTCAGATACGTAAATAGTCCGTAGTATCGTGAATAAGAACCAGATTACACTAAAAGACAAGAATTTTACAAGAAAAATCTTTCCAATATTCCAGCATAATGATATTAGAAGAAATAATATCATTTTTTTAAAAAAAATAACATCCATTACCTCGAAAAGAATAGTACTTCTGGCTGGAATATCAGATATAACGCTAAAGGAACTTGCACCGTATAAGAACACTCAAAGTATCAAAATACTCACAAGAATACGCTCGATAATATAGAGAGAGAAACTTCAGTTTCTGGTGTGATTTTCAATTCTAACCTAAGCACCCTATTTATAGGAAAATGCTTAGAACACCAAAGCAGAATATTTAATATAATATTAATATAATTTTTTCAAATTTCCTACGCCCACTTACCAGCCCACAACATCAGCCACACATGTTCCAAAACATTAAAAATGTTTTTCTTAATTAAAATATTTTAAACTTCAAATTTAATTATTTCGGAACTTCGGAACTTCAATAATTCATAATAAATAGCCCTTTTGTCAGAAAAATTCGAACCTTATGTCTTTTACATAGGAAATTCTATTTTCTACAACTTTGTAAGTTTAAGTTTTTCTAAATTCCAAACAGAAGTTGACCGAAATCCACAAACGGACGATTTTACGGGCTATAATCCAATTTTAGTCAAGAAATGGGGTCCACCGACATGTTTAACATGTTTTAAACATTTATTGAAATAAAAATACTCTTCCTCCTCATTTATTCATATATCCAACATTCATTGTAAAAATATCATCATTATTATATTATTAAAATATAATAATATATTTTTTCAGAAAAGATAAAATATCAATTTTCAACAATTGTCACATTAAAAATTTTCTCCATCTATATCCACATAAAATGAATATTTTCCTTATCATATAAATCAATAATTAATTATTCATAAATAATATTACAGAATCACAAAGATTGGCAACCGTGTAGTTCCTCAGAAAGAGGGGCTTTCAATAAGGATTTCTCCTCATCGCACGCAATTAGGTGACCAAACCTCTCCTTGAAGCGAACTTTCTAGACATTGCCAATAATGCTATCTAATAATATTATTCAAATAATATGAATTATTGATCCGATAATAGAAAAATCGTGCGATGACAATTATTGAAACAACAATAATCTAAAATATCAACGTAGCAATTATTGAATCAATAAAATAAAATATTGAACAATAATTATCGTAATAATTATATTAAGTAATTGTCTTCTTATGTAAGAATTAATAATTTGTGCAATATCTGGTGCTACTATGTTTTTAACCACCAAAGGTATTCCAACAAGATAACTCAGAATAACTACTGTAATTATTTATAAACAACTTATACTTGTCATTTTCTTCATCCAATCGCTTTTCGTTATGGGGCCCATAAAAGGCTGCGTCGTCGTATGAATATTCTCCGACAGTAAGAATATTCCACGACCAAATGAATATTCTCCGATAAAAATGAATATTTTATAACCACTTGTTTACTTGAAATATTTGCGCATGTTACCCATAACTAACCACATTAATCAAATCAACCCTTACTATTTAAAAATAATAAATAGAGGAAATTTAATTTTATTTATAATAAGTTGGGGTCTTACATCGTACCTTGCTAGGATTATGGTTTCGTGTTGACTGAGGAGGAGAGAAATCCACGAAGAGCACGGAATTGATTGAAGAGGGGAAAAGAACTGGTGGGCGATTACTCCAACGACGCGTGGCAGAACTCCTAGAATTCGGGAACTGTGTTAGGGTAGCAGGGATTCCAAGAGCCTTCTTGAGTCATTCGAGTTAAGAGAATGTCCAAACCCCTTTAGTGCTTTTATGTGGAATCTCCAAGCCTTTAAGTCACCAAAAGGGTCCCTTTGATCTTCCAAGAGTCCAAGTCTTGAGTCTGAAGAGAAGTCCCCTTCCAAATGGAATGGAAAGGGTATTTATAGGGTTTTCTGGAAAGTATTCATGTGCAAGGCACATGCCTTCAGGAAAATTCCAGAAATACCCTTTAGTCATTAGAATAATGCCCATATTGCCTTGTCCTTCTAGCCACCAATCCAATCCCTCAATCAATTCCCAAAACGAGCCACCTCCACGAGTCTTCTGCCTCGGGACACGTAGAGGCTTTTTCCGGGTCTAGCACATTTATTTCTAACTTTTTCGTCTTTATTCCATTAGGTTATGAGAACCCTAATTTGCACATTTAATGAGGTCATGGAACCCTAATTGTGCATTTAATTCAATTAGGTCATGTGATAATTTTACACTTGAGCCCACACATGCTAATCCTAAGAGAGAATTCTTCACGACATACAAAATTGTAGACTTTGGGTTTGTGAATATGGGTAACACTAACCAGTCCAAGATTGTTAGAATTAGTGATGTTTGCATACAGATAGATGTAGACTACACTATTACTTTGAGCGATGTTAGACATGTCTCAGATTTGCGCGTCAACTTGATTTCTGGTATGGCATTGGACATGGAAGGATATAAAAATCACTTCGGCAACGGAAAGTGAAAGCTTACCAAGGATTCGATGGTAGTTGGTAGAGGTACTGCTTGTTGCTCGTTATACAAAACTCATGTGAAGGTGTGTTCTAGCGAGTTGAATACAGTTGAAGATGAATCTTCATTGAATATGTGGCATAAAAAGCTAGGGCACATGAGTGAGAAAGTGTTTCAGATGTTAGCAAAGAGGTCCCTCATTCCTTTTGCTAAAGGTACTGTACTAAACCGTTGTAATTATTGTTTATTTGGTAAGCATAATAAACTTTATTTTAGTAGTTCCCCCCAAAAGAAAATCTAAGTTATTTGAGAGAGTATATTCTGAAGTATGTGGTCCCATTGAGGTTGAGTCATTGGGTGGCAATAGGTATTCTGTTACTTTTATTGATGATGTTTTATTTAAGGTGTGGGTCTTTTTGTTGAAAAAAAAAGACTAGATAATCCAACATTTTCAGAGTTTCCATGTTATTGTTAAAAGGGAGACTGAAATTTTTTTGAATTGCTTTCGTAGCGACAATGGAGGGGAATAGACATCAAAGGAGTTTGCGGCATATTATGATAAAAAAGATATTATACATGAAAGCGAGACGATTCTAACACCCCACATAATAATGGTGTAGCTGAGAGAATGAACCACATTGTGACATTTCAAATATTCGAAGCATATTAAAATAAAAATTTAAATTAATAAAATTCTTATTATGTAATATTAGATTGCATAAGTGAAATTTGGCTATGTAATGTGACAATTTGTATAATAATAAGTATATTATTATTATATATAAATAAATTGTTAAAAACAATTTATAAAAGTGAGAAAGGAAATGATTGAATTTAAAGTATACAAAAATTATTTTAATCGGGTGAATTTATTTCATTAAGGATATTATTTTCCATTTTATTGAAATAATTAAGCAATTATAATGCATAAGGTATATATGTGTTATAATGTAAAATGTAATATAACACGAGGTGTTGATTGATAAGCTGAGTCAGTGAGTATAAAAGCTTATGAAAGAAACTAAGAGCAAAGCTTATAAGAGAAACTAAGAACAAAACTTATGGGAGAAACTAGGAGTAAACTTGGAGCCAAAGAATGGCTTTTCTTGGAGCCAAAGTTTGGCTTAGCTTGGAGCCAAAGTTTGGCTTGTCCTGGAGCCAAAGGTTGGCTTAATTAGCTTGGACCCAAAGAATGGCTTGTCTTGGAGCCAAAGTTTTGAAGGCTAAATCACTATAATACCCCAAGTCTTAGATTTTCTATAAATAGAGGGCCACTAAATTTATTTGGAATTGTTTTTCACTTCCACCAATTTTTAGTAATTTTGAGAGAGCAAGAGAAAGTAAAGCAGAGGGCCACGGTTTTCGCAAAAGGAGAAGAGGAGGGGCTATCAAGAAATTCAAGCAAGCATCATCTAGAAAGAAAAGGAAGGAAGCTAAGCAAGAAGGTATAAACTTTTCAAAACCCTATTAATTTTAAATCTCTAAGCATAGATTATGTTCTTGCTTAGTTGTTGTGGGAGGAATGTTTTGTGACGCCCCCAAAATAGGTCCAATCCATCCAACCCATTCTGAGTCGCCAAATACATGATACAGAAAACAACTATAACTTTATTACAACAATTGTCGTGCAAAATACAACAACACATATGTTGTGAGTTTGATATAAATATATACCAACTGTGACTCATGTCCCAACCTTAGATAGCACGTCACAATGACACCTTACATAAAGGTACAATCAATAATTGTTTTTAGAAATCAAAATTTTTGGAAAGTGCTCGAGGAAACCTTCGTACATGGGAGGCCATGCGTCTCGGTTATAATAGATATCATATGCCCACAAAATTATCCTTGGTTGACCTAATAGACCCCAAAGAAAAACGAGAAGATTACTATCATGTTCTTTCCAATGGTGAGTCTTCTCTTGACATATAAATATCTCCACTGTCTCCAGTTGAAAATTATATTTCAAATAAACTCCAAGATCATATAGGTAGTGCTCGTAGATATACTCAGCAAGTGGATGTGCACAACCCTGTCTTCTGATAACACGAGTTTGTATGTCATTAGACATCTTGTATGATAGTGGCAAAAACCCTTCCAAAGTTGGGTTCACTTCACCCTATTATAGTTCACCAAAATTAAATATTACGTGATGTATAATACGACACACACATCTTAGGTCCTCAATACAATTATATATTGTATGTCATGCCGTTTTAAAATGTGTTGAGAAACTTTGACAGTCTCGGACCACCACACTATTCCCCTGTTATCCCCGCTCGACCCAGCTACACTCTTATTACCTGAAAGGAATTGTGAAGCAAAAAGGGTGAGCACAACTAACTCAATAAATAATATCATAACTAAAGATAAATAAATTATCAATAGCCTTCATCAGTAATAAATCAGAGATTTAGAACATATGGAAGATGATAAAACTTTTCAACCATAGTTGCAGCGGAACGAGCAATCCATTAGAAGATTCAAATAGACTATAAAGTCTATTATTTCCTCCACGTTAAAAGTCCACCAACAATGTATTATCCCTGCAACATCAATCAACAGTTCATTTCCACAATCATATGAATAACTCATATTCATAATTGTGATTCTAATTACTCTTCTCATCCAGGACGAAGATAATTTTTATCACCTGTCTTTACCTGAAACATCAAAGATCATGGTTATACCAAATCATAATTTATGTTCATAATCATACTAATAAATTTATCTTTGCACTACGGACCAAAGATATTCATCAACAGTTCATCTTTGCACTACATGCCAAAGATATTCAGCAACAGGTCATCTTTGCACTACGGGCTAAAGATATTCAACAACATGTCATCTTTGCATTACGAGCCAAAGATATTCAACAACAGATCATCTTTGTACTACAGGCCAAAGATATTCAACAACAGGTCATCTTTGCATTACGAGCCAAAGATATTCAACAACAGATCATCTTTGCACTACAGGCCAAAGATATTCAACAACAGGTCATCTTTGCACTACGGGCCAAAGATATTCATATCTCAAATAAATACATAATCATTTCAGAATTTATATAAACCATAATTATAATCATGTTGATCAATTCACCTTTGCACTTAAGCTAAAAATATTCAATTGTAAATTCAATGGTCATGATCATATACCGTTGAGCGATTCAACTTTGCACTACTAGCCAAAGAGAACCCATAGTCATGATCATACCAATAATCTACCCATCTTTACACTCAAGTCAAAGAGAAATTTCTTCACCAGAATTATAAAAATGTTATATATGATAATAAAAATAATATTATCAAAATATGGATTCAATCAAAGATAGTAACCATAATAAACATCTTGGATAAAAAGAAAATTACATTTTTTGGTGAATAGTGTCGTATTCGTGAATAGTGTCGTATACGTGAATAGTAACCCCGACACAAAGAGATAAAGTTTCACAATAAAATCCATATCAATATTTATAACACCTTAATCCAAATGTTATAAATCACTTAATAATATCAAAATCTTAATATTATTAATATTACAACAATATTAAATAATTTCTTAAACTTATAAATAATTTAATTAAATTGTTTACACTTTACTAATTAATGCATTTAATCATCATAAAATGCCAAACTCATAAGATTTCATCACCAATAACCAAAATCCTCATCAAAAATCTGCATATACCTCATATATGATTCTCAATCCATAAAATTATATTTTTCAATTTTCTTCCTTCATATAACATATTTAATTCATTTACTCATAACTAGACCATTTTCATGAAAAATACCAAATCAGTTCCAAAAATATTTCTTTTCTCGGATTTAGCATAATATAGTCCCATATTGAACATATATTTTTCTTAGAATTTTTAAAAATCATTTACTATTTTTCATATGGCCAAAACCGCCGAATATTTAGACATTTATCATAAATTGTACTTTAGTCCAAAAATTCCGAAATTTACAGAATATACTCATGTTATATATATGTACTCCCAATAAAAATTTCACCAATTTTGGAGTTAACCACAAGGATTTATAAGTGTTAACTTTTAAAATAGTTATTTCTCATAAAATCCATAACTCTTAATCTATACATCCAAAAATTGCCATTTTTGGACACAATCAACAAAACTTATCAAATTATCATTTCAAATTTTTCCAGAATTTTTAAAGACCTGAAAAGTTACGAAACATGAAAAACATAACAACCCTTAAAATCCCTTACCTCAAAACAGCAGTACTTCTGACTTGAATATCGGATGAAAAGCCGAAGGAAACTTTGCTCTGAATAGCAACTCTTAAAATATCTAAATACTCATAAAAATATGCTTGATAATATAGAGAGAGAAAACTTATGTTTCTGGTGTGATTTTCAATTCTAACATAAGCACCTATTTATAAGAAAATGCTAGAACGCCAAAGGAGACTAAATAATAAATTATTATTATTATTTCTATTCAAATTTCCTACGTCACCTCTCTTGATCAATTTAGGCAGCCTTATTTGAACCAAAATCAGCAGCCCATGTGTATTTAACACAAGTGGGTCCCACCCATAATTTAATAAAAATCATTTTATTTTTCAAAACTTTAACAATTCATAGAAAATAGTTCGGTTATCAGAAAAATACGAATTTTATGTCCATTCTGCCTGAAATTGAATTCTCTACAATTTTGTAGCTTTGAGTTTTTCCAAATTCCAGACCGAAAATATCCGAAATCCACAAACGGATGATTTTAAACAGTGTTTCAACACCTTTTAAAATTCATAACAAATCATGCGTTAATTTTTAATGGTTCAAAATTTGTGGACATATACTCAACATATATATGTATAACATATCCAAAAATCACAACGATCCAACGGTCAGATCAAAATTATAACTCACGCAATAGAGCTTTAAGAACACCGATTTGATCTATTAATACCTCCAATCCGACAAAATACTTATAAAACAACTCAACATTATTTCCTTCATTTATAACCACATAAATAAATCCATCATTTATATCCGCATCAAATAAATATTTCCTTATCATATAAATCAATAAATAATTATTCACAAATAATATTACAGAATCACAGTTATGACAACCAGGTGGTTCCCAGGAAAGAGGGTGCTTTCCAATAAGGATTTCTCCTTACTGGCGCGCAATTAGATGACCAAACCTCTCATTGACAGAACTTTCTAGACATTGCCAATAATGCTATCTAATAATATTATTCAAATAATATGAATTATTGATTTGATAATGGGAAATACTGTGCAGTGACAATTATTGAAACAATAATAATATAAACTATCAACGCAACAATTATTGAATCAATACAATAAAATATTAAACAGTAATTACTGTAACAATTATTGAGTAGTGCCTTCTTACGTAAGAATCAATAATTCAAAAAATATGTGTAATACCGGTGTCTTCATCACTGCAACAACGTAGACATCGTATTTTAACCACCGTGTATTTCAACAAAGTGTTAGCAGTAAAAACTCAAACTTGTCGTTTTCTTCATCAAGCAGGTTATTACATTATAGGGCCCACAAATGACTACTACGGTCGTGCACGAATATTCGGACAAAAAAAGAATATTCCACGACCAAACGAATATTCTCCGACAACAATGAATATTTTATAGCCACTTGCGTATTTTGTAAAATTTGCATATTTCACCCATAACTTTAAACTTTTATCAATTTAACTATTTACTGAATAATAATTATAAGAAAATTTGAATAATTTTATTTCATAAAATTCGGGGTCTTACATGTTTGGCTCATGGATCATGGTGGATCCTATGTTATAAGGGAGGATATGAAGGATTATATATGCTTGCTATATGTTTTATGTATGAAAAATCATGAAAATACGAAAGCTTTCTAAGAAAACCTAGCTAAACGTCGAAAAATTGAAAATTTTCAAAAACGGAGACTGAAATTTGAACAAGTATAACTCCTAGAATATTTTGAATTTTTGAGTGTGGTCAAGTTCTGAAATTAGATATGGAAGTACCCTAACACCTCCAATTGGACTTTCCGGATTATCCATTGTAGATTTTTGTGGGGACAGATTCTACCAAAACAGTCTAGAACTAAAAAATTGGAAAACCCTACTGTCCAGTCCCTTATGTGCCTTTTTGGGGCCACTTAAACATTAAAATAAATTCAGGACTTTTGGGACATGAAAACATATGATATAACGTAGCTCATGTCCAAAGATGAGCTTATTCCGACTTAAATCGAAGGAGTTATGGCCATTTTAATTTTAGGGTTTTAACGATGGAAATGACTATAACTTGAGTTTTATAGCTCTGATGGCCACAAAATTTAAAGTGGAAGTTCAATTTAATATTTTTAAGATTCTGACAAGATTTGGTAATTTTTAGAGTTGAGCACGATATTGCTAATTTTGCTAAGTTATGAACTAAAATGGGCTTTTGAAAAATACTTAATTAAAAGTAAAAATTCTAGAAAAAATATTTTTGTGTATGGAATATATGTATATATGTGTGGCCAAAAAAGAAAAAAATAATTATAAAATGGTTAAGCAAGCTTAATGGGGGATATAGGCTTCTAACGAATTAAAAACTATTAATTACCGGGAAGTCGGGAATTACCGAAATAATTTCTATAGACTGGAATGTGTTAAGATGTGACGTATGAGTCTATGTTGATGTTAATCACATATTATTATGGAAATATTATATGTATGATGAGAAAGAATGTTGTGTTTGGATTAAGTCGAAAGGGTGGTTACCAAGTTAGGTTAGAATAATCATCGTCGGTAAACCTTAAAAGGTGACGATTACCTTTAATTATTAAGCAAATTCTTATGAATGTTGTAGGTAAAAATTTGTAAAGGAATATTCGCATAATCAAGGAAGAGATATTAAGTCAGAATTTTTTTTTAGTTTCATTGTGTTATGTGATCTTGATATTATATGAGATTTTCACAAGTATGCTAAATTATACTGCTAAATTATACTTTATGCTTGTTGAATTATGAAAGTCAACTTATGACTGAAATTGATTGAGTTTTAGAACTCAGTCTTAATGTGACATGTGATATGCTAAATATATGAATTATATTGTTTAGTATTATGATAATCATGAGATATGAACTGAGCATGAAATTATGTGATATGTGAAGCATGAAAGCTGTTAAATTTGTTAGCTGTCGAGCTCAATCTTGCAAAAATAAACTTTGTGCATGTTAACGATACAATGTAATATTACTTGTTATGATACGGATGATGAAGATTGGAAGACATGTAAAGGAATACAATTTCTTGAATTAGAAGTTGTATAGAATTATGTTAATAATTTGGATATGTGTGACTAACAGTTATGTATAATTTGAAATATTCAATGAATAAGGAATATTTGTTATGAAATAAGAATGTATGGCGGTGATTACTTTGAAATGTAAAATCATATAATGACTACTCTAATAAAATGATTTTAAGGTATAAAATCGTAAAGGTTGCGATTCATGGAACGAATGAAAGACGGAAAGAAAAGTTTAAAATAATCCGCATTTTTATTAGCTTTGTCATTAATTAATGATGTAAAGCTAGTACAATATAGTTTCTAAAGCACAAGGTCGGGGTTAAGTTAGTCCTGATTTTGGATTAAGTTGGTCCCAATTTTTGGGGGGGCGTTACAATACTATTACTGAATGAGTCCAATACTTGTTGAGAATAGCTAAGTTGCCTAAGTCATTCTAGAGTGAAGCTGTATGTACTGCTTGTTACTTGATTAATAGATCTCCATCAGCACCATTGAATTTTCAGATTCTAAAGAAGATTTGGAGTGGTAATTATGTGTAATATTCTTACTTGAGGGTATTTTGGTGCAATGCTTTTGTACATATCCCTAAGGAACAAAGATCGAAGCTTGATGACAAATCTACTCCATGTGTATTTGTTGGTTATGGAGATGTAGAGTTTGGGTACAGGTTATGGGATCAAGTTTAAAGAAAATTATTCAGAAGCAAAGATATGGTGTTTCATGAGCACCAGAATTATAAGGATTTTGTTAATGTTACATAGCTTAGAGATAATAGAGTTCCAGACCTCAACAGAGTTCTTTCTCTATTACAAAATGTCATAGTTGGAGAAAAAGGTCAGAATGAAGATGTGACTAATACAGATTTGCACAATGGTGATTGGTCAGATGTAGAAAGTGTTTAGTAGGGGGAGCAGCCTCTTCATCTTGATATTCAAAAACCTTAGCTATGGAGATCCATGAGAGAACGTGTGTCATCAGTTAGGTATTCTTCATCTAAATATCTTTTAGTTGCTGAGGAGGGGGAGCTAGAGAATTTTCAAGAAGTCAAGACTCATAAAGGGAAGGGCAATTGGCTGAAAGTTATGCGGGATGAGATGGGTTCTTTGCAAAAGAATCACACTTATAAATTTACTACACTTCTAAAGGGCAGGAATAGTTGTTCAAGATGAAAAAAGATGGTAAAAACCTAGTGAAGTACATGGCTCGGTTGGTCGTTAAGGGTTTTGTTCAAAAGTAAGGTATTTATTTTAATGAGATTTTTTCTCCAATTATGAAAATGACTTTTATTTGAGCGGTGTAGGGGTTAGTAGCTAGTATGGATCTTGAGCTAGAGCAGCTAGATGTGAAAATTGCATTCCTTCATGGTGATTTAAAGGAGAAAATTTACATGAGCAACCAGAAGGATTTGAAGTTAAAGGGAAAGAGCACTTGGTTTAGAAGTTGAAGAAAATTTTGTACGACTTGAAACAAGCCCCAAGGCAGTGGTACATAAAATATTATGAGTCATTGATGATTAATATCAAGGTTACAATAGAACAATTGCAGATCATTGTGTGTATGTTACAATTTCTTAAATGGTAACTTCGTTATTATGTTGCTATATGTAGATGATATGTTGATAGTTGGGCAAGATGCTTACATGATTCACAGGCTCAAGAGTGAGTTGTTCAAGTCCTTTGATAAGAAGGACTTAGGCCCGACTGACTAAATAGATTTTGGGCATGAAGATTGTTCGTGATAGGAAAGTCAAGTGGTTGTGGTTGTCACAAGAGAAATATATGAATGGGTGTTTGCAAGGTTCAACGTGTGTGATGCTAAGACATTTAGCACACTACTGGTCAATCATATGAAGTTGACGAAGCGCACGTGATTTTGTACTAAGGGAGAGATGATATGGCAGCAGTTCCCTACTCCTCTACTATACGGAGTCTTATGTATATATATGATGGTTTGTACACGACCATATATTACTCATGCAGGTGGTGTTGTGAGCAGGTATTTGTCAAATCCTGGTAGAGAATATTGAAAACAGTTAAGTGGCATAGATTCTCAGATACTTGCAAAGTAATTCGAGTTTGCGTTTGGGTTTTGGTGGGTCCGAGTCTAGTCTTGGTGGGTAATTTTACAAATGCAGACATGACAGGTTCTAAAGAGAAGAAGTTAATTTTGGGGAATGTGTTTACTTTTGCAGGGGGAGTTGTATCATAGCAGTCCAAGTTGCAGAAGTGCTTTGCTTTGTCTACAACCGAGTCAGAATATATCGCCACTATGAAATCAAAAAAGGAGATGTTATGGTTGAAACGGTTTTTCCAACAGTTAGATTTGACATATAACGAGCGAGTATGTAGTTTTTACATCTTAGTTTTAGAGAGTTTTTTCACTTAAGATTCGATATCTTGTGTTTAGTTTATTTTTTGTAGTATTATTTTCTGCGATTGTTATTTATTTGTTGAAATTACATTTTGTTTGGCGTGTTTTGTTATTTAAATTATCAGAAACGATTTTAGTGGGAGGAGTTTTCCTAACAATTAAAATACCTGGAGATTTTTTTGAAACAAAATATTGAAAAAAAGAAACTCTTTTTATGAGGGAGTAAAAATTATAAATGAAATTCATATCTTTTTTCTGATTGTGAGTCAAATGCAGATGGAATTACCGAGTAAAAGCAGTACCGGTAAGCGCCTTCTGCCCATATTTTCTCCACTTATAGCCGTCCTCCGGTGGAGCATCGCCGACTTCCCTAATTGGCGCATGTAATCTTACCCTCCATTCCTCCGCCGCCATCTTCCTTCTTACACAACAAATTATTGGATCATTAGGGTTTTATTAATGTGTGTGTATATATATATATATATATATGTAGTAGTGAGGGAGGAGGCTGAGGAGCAAAATTTTAAAAGGATTGAAAATTTAAGATATATATAGGAAAATATACAACTATTTAATTTAATGTTTACCGTCCACGTGGAGTAAAAATTATATATGAAATTCATATCTTTTTTCTGATTGTGAATCAAATGCAGATGGAATTATCGAGTAAAAGCAGTGCCGGTAAGCGCCTTCTGCCCATATTTTCTCCACTTATAGCCGTCCTCCGGTGGAGCATCGCCGACTTCCATAATTGGCGCTTGTAATCTTACCCTCCATTCCTCCGCCGCCATCTTCCTTCTTACACAACAAATTATTGGATCATTAGGGTTTTATTAATATATATATATATATATATATATATATATATATATAGTAGTGCGGGAGGAGGCTGAGGAGCAAAATTTTAAAAGGATTGAAAATTTAAGATATATATAGGAAAATATACAACTCTTTAATGTTTACCGTCCACGTGGATTTTTAAAGTGAATGTAGGGTATAGATTGTCTAATAAGAGATAGTTTTGAGGCGGGAAGACTAACCCTAAATTTTTGGACAATCAAAAATTGGATCATTTTGTATTGTTTTGCAAATGGCATAATGCTGAAGTATGAGTTTCAACATCATTTTTAGATAATGAGTTATAGTTTTAAAATTTGTTATCAAAATCTTAATTATATACTATATATATACAAATTTAAATTTTGCAAGAAAAGTCAAAGAGAAATATATTATTCGAATCAATTTTTTGATAAGAGGGAGATTAATGACTTAATTATCCATAATTAATTGTCGTTCCAAAAAAATTAGTATTTTTTGTATTTTGGAGATTATGAAACTCGATAATGTAAACTTAAACATAGTTAAATGAAGAAAAGGAAAAACACAATCAAATGACATCATTTCAAATTCACATATATAGAATAATAATATTTCAAAACTAAATTGCCCTTCAATCTATCTAAAGTTGACCATACTATAATAATAGTTATTAAAAGCATTTATTATAAAGTTTAAATTATATATTCCTTAAAAAGGAAAGATATTTTGTAAATATTTTCTTCTATTATTGTGTCCGTTTTTTAGTTATGTTATCACATTTAGTCAATACAATTATACATATTTTAAATTATTTAAAAAGTATTAACTACTATTAATAAAATTATTTATTATATTTGAATTTAAGTAAATCATATCAATTTTGAATTTAAGAATATTTTAAAATGACTTTTTAAAATCAAATTAATCTTATATTTGGACGGAAAAAAAATAGTATTTCTCCTTATATAGGAGTATTTTGGTACTCCTTATATAGGAGTATTTTTGGGATCCCGAAACGGCATATGATGTGCTCCTTGATAAAATTTGTCACTGCTGGTCCCGTAGCCTTCTTCAAGGGTATTACTTCCACCCATTTTGTGTACATCTCGGTGACAGTTAAAATCCAGATGTTATCCTTGGAATTAAGGTGAACAGGACCTATAAGATCCATTCCCCATGTATGAAAGGGCCATGGTGTTGCTAAGGTTCGCAAATCCACGGCGGGAGCATGAATTAAGTTTCCATGTATTTGACATATGTGGCATTTTTTAACGAATTCTAAACAATATCCTTCCATCTTTGGCCAGTAGTAACCATGATCAATAAGCTATTTGTATACCTTGGCTCCCCCTTGGTACTCGTCCTTGTGCATATGGTAAACCAAATCTTTGGCTTCGCCAAGTTCCAGACACCGTAAGGGCTTGCCATTGAACCCTCTTCTGAACAATTCTTCATTTTGTAATTAAGAATCGTTGTGACTTCCTCTTTATTATAATTGCGTCCTTCTTTTCGGTCGAAAGATTCCCGCTTTGTAAGAACTCCAAATAAGGGATTCGCCAATCCACTATGTCATCAATGAAGGCGCATTCCTCCTCCCCAAGGTATTCTTGGCATGAAACACATTTGCGTTGTAGGGCATCTGCTTCCTTCTTCATTTCAGGCAATTAATACCCTTGTCGTTGCAGCCTATGCTACAGGCCTATGTCTGCCAATCCGCAGTTCTCATCATGCACCTGATGCAAGACTCTATTTGCTTCCCGCCTCCCCAAGCATCGTGTCAATATACCGTCTACTTCTTTGTGATACAAGACACCTTTGATGATGTTGTACTTCTGTAGCTCCATGATTGGTATTGTTCCCTCCTTTGTTTGCAATTGATGGGAGATGTCATGTCTCCAATCATCTATTATGTCTTTGGGGAACAAGTCAAGCACCGTGGTTGGGAGGGTTCTCTTCATTACCTTCACATCCAAGTCCTCTCCTTGGACATAGACTCGAGACGCTACTGTTGTTAGTACATCAGGTTGTTTATTTTGTCCTCTTGGCACATATTCAATCACCACCTTCTTGAAAGCCTCCATCTCCTTTTGTGCTACAGTTCGATATGGAGCCAAGATAGGTTCCTTCACTCTGAATTGGCCTCTTATCTGCCGGACTATGAAGTTTGAATCTCCCTTTACTTTAAGATGTTTGGCTCCCAATTCTTGAGCCGCCAACAATCCTAGTATGAACGCCTCATATTTTACTTTATTGTTTGTGCAAGGGAAATTCAATATGTATGACAAGGCCACTTCATTTCCTTCTTTGGTGGTCAACACCACTCCTGCTCCGCCTTTACCTTTTCCAGATGATCCATCAAAAGCCAAACTCCACCATTCTAGGTCATCATCCATTAACTCGATTGATTCTACTACTCCACCCTGAAGATCTTCAGAAGGGGGTTTATATTCTCCATTTGGAAATTGAACGGTAGAGTGCGCAAGGCTTGATATCGGGACGCGCCTTGGTGTTACACACTTGATGTCGTACTCTGAAAGAATCATCATCCATCTGGCAGGTCTTCCTGCAAATGCTGGCTTAGTTAATAATAATCTGATGGGATCAGTTCTTGTTCCAAGCTTTACTTTGTGCGCTAAAAAATAATTAATGCTGCATTTTTTGCGCAATGAACACCAATGCTAGGCAATGCCTCTCCACCTGTGAATACCTGATTTTCGGTCCTCTGATTATCCGGCTAATATAATACATAGGTTTCTCTTCTCCATCCACCTCCTGCATGATCAATGTTCCACATGTGGAATTCTTGGTAGATGTGATGTATAACTGCAACGTCGTTCATTTTTGTGGTACTACCATAGTTTGCGTTGAAGCCAAAATTCTTTTCACCTTTTCAAAGGCCTGTTGTTGGTCTTGCCCCCAGTCCCATTGTGCCTTTCCTTTTAGCAATTTCTTGAAAGGTTACGTGACTTGACTTAATCTTGGCATGAATCTTCTCATGTATGAAACTTTCCTGTAAAGCTCTTGTTCAACTGCATTTTTTTGGGGGGGTGGATCTCTGTGATTGCTTTCGCCTTGCTTGGGTCCACCTCTAAACCTCTGTTGTGCACCAAGAAACCCAAGAATTTTCCAGCCGTCATCCCAAAGGCACACTTCTTTGGATTCATCCTCAACTTGTACCTTCGGCATCACTCAAACACTTTCCTCAGGTCTTCTACATGAGTTGTTGCCTTCTTGGATTTCACTACTATGTCATCCACGTAGTCCTCCACTATATCATGAATCATGTGATGAAATATGGCGTGCATTGCCCTTTGATAAGGTTGCCACCGCATTCTTCAACCCGAATGGCATTACTACATAGTAGAAATTCCCAAATGGGGTACGAAAGGTTGTCAACTCTGCATCTTCTACGGACATATTTATCTGATTGTAACCCACAAACCCGTCCATGAATGACATCATCTCATGATTAGCCGTTGCATCTACCAAAGTGTCTATGTTAGGTAATGGGTACATATCCTTCGGGCATGCCTTGTTCAAGTCTCTGAAATCCACACATATTCGTAGTTGTCCATTTGATTTCTTTACCGGTACAATGCTGGATAGCCATGTTGGATGTTGAATTAGCTTGATGAACCCTACTTCCAGTAACTTCTTGATCTCTTCCATTATTTGAGTTTCGACTTCAGGTGCATAGTTGCGAGGTGCTTGCTTCACTGGCTTCATTCCCGGGCTTATGTTTAGATTGTGATCCACAAGATCCTTGTCAATTCTGGGCATCTCGTCATAATTCTAAGCAAAGACATCTCTATACTCTCGCAATAATTATACAAGCTCCTCCTTCTGGTTAGCATCCAGTTCCTTGTTGACATAAGTCGGTCTTGGCATTCCTCCCTTTGTTGCCAAATCAACTTCCTCTAATTCATTTTGTTGAGGTTTTGGCCTATCCTCGAAGCATTCTGGAGCTGGTTCTACCTTCTGCTGTACAACTTCTCCTCATTCATTATTGCTGGAGTGGGGGACACCTCCAGAGCCATTGGGTTCGTACGCTTCCTTGGGCTCTTCCCCCTTGCACCGTCATAATTGAAACACCACCTTTCCGTCAGGTTTAACAACCCTATCCCATTTTGTCTTCTGGCCATCCTCAGATTGTGCCATCCGCTTAACATTTATTATATTTCTGGCATCTTCAGGGTCTGCTGGCCTTTTTTTTTCTTCTCTTCCTTCTTTCTCCAGGTCTACTACCACTAGCTTCTTATTTTTGGAACATTCTCCGTGTTCCGAGGTCTTCTTATTCTCTTTTTCTGCAGGCACGAACCTATCTTCCTGCACTTCCTCCCAGCTTGCTAGTCTCAGAGAATCGGGACTTGCAATTTGGTTCTCTCCCTCTTCAGCGACATCATCAAAGAAAGTTGCTTCGGTGATGTGTGCCTCCTCTGGTCCAAAGGGATTTTGAGTTGCTGGTACCTTCACTTCTCTCCCTTTTTAGATAGCTTTCAGGCACTGATGAAAGACCGAGGGTTCCATCCCGTAGTCATTTTGCCAAGCCCTTCCTAGCAAGATATGATATGTTGCATCCACCTCTACAACATGGAACATTACAGGCCCTCGAATCTTCCCAACTTGCATGTCCACCTTGATATGTCCTAGGGTTCTTGTGCTTTGGTTGGCGAATCCTATAATGTTTGCTTGTTCCTTCATAATCTTCTTCTCAGGTAGGCCTAACCGTTTGAACACAGTGTAGGGCATAATATTTACAAATGCTCCATTGTCAATGAACGCCCTCCACACTTCTATGCCATTAATTACTGCTGTCACATACAATGGCCTGTTGTGCGGGTATCTTATCTCTCTATCAGCTGTAAAGAAAGATATCTTATTTTTTTCTTCCTCCATCGTCTTCACAAATCCTTTGCTTATGGCCATGCAAGTCTCCTGTGTCTCGGCAGCCTTAATGATTTCTCTGGTTGCCTCAATCCTTGCTTCCTTGGCCAATCCTATCTGATCGAATTTTTTTTAAACTTGGCCCCATTCATCAACACCGTCACCTGCAGGCCTGGATCACACTCTTCTCTTTCTTCCATCATCATCTCCACTTCTGGGATTGTACTGTGGATAACAGTGTTGCATGTTTCTTTCCCCTTGTGGTTTGGCAGTGGCTTGTCATGGACACTTCTTTCCTTTTCCAGTTCAATTTCCCCATTTGCCAAATTTTCATGGTATATCCTCCTTGGTATAATGATCCATAGTGGAATGTCCGGTATTAATGGTGGCATACTACAAGTCGAGTTTTCTCTTCATCTCTTTCGTCACTACAAATCTAGGCCTTGGGGGTTTCACCACCCCATGTTCAACCCATTGTTCATATAGACCCCTGAATGCTTTCTCATTGCATGTGATAGCCTCCGGGATTGACTTTCTTGCATATTTGTCTCCAGGCCTTCCCCTGCTTCGGTCAAAATTCTTCTCATGCTTCTCCCTCTTGCCCCCTTTTGGTTTTGACTGAGAGTCAGCCAAAGCCACAGTTGTTGTCCTCTTGCCCTTTCATGTAATCGTCGCATGGCTAGTGGGTAATGTCATGATTTCTCCCAAGTCTTGTGCAAAAGATGAGAGGGTCACGAAGGAATCACAAGCCTTGGTGATGAGGTGGGGATTGAAGGCATCTAAGGCACCATTGTTGCAAATGCTGACTAAGTTCTTTTCTTCAATCGGCTTTGCGCACTTCTGTGCCCGGGCCCTGAACCTGTCAACATAATCTGATAGCTCCTCATTCGGCTTTTGCTTGAACCTCATGAGCTCTACAATAGTCACTTATTTTTGCACATAAAAAAATTTCTTAAAAAATTGTACTTTTGGGTCATCCCAATCATGGACTGATCCCTTCTCCAAATTGTAGTACCAACTGAAGGCACTATCCGTCAAAGTCTTGTTGAATTCCTGCATCAACAAGTTGTGGTTGTTCACTTCATCATATCCGAGCCACGGAGACATTGACTCTACGAACCTGACAATATGTTCTCTGGCATTTCCTTTCTCCCCGTTGTATTTTGGAAACTGCGGAGGATGCTCAATATACCCTGTCGGGTAAGGTTGCCTCCGAATGTGTGTCGGGTAAGGAGTAGTATAGTCTAACTCCGAGGGTCGAGATGTCTGCCTGCGAAGTTGATTGATCACATCGATCATATCATCTTTCGTCACGTACTGGCTCGTGGCGTGAATTAACTCTTTGGGGTTTTGTGATATACTGTTGTAACAGCGATGTGTATGGTAAAGAGATTGGTTGATGCATACTTGCATCATTAAGCAAGCGCTAGCCAGTAGGCTATTTGGCTCACTTTCATTGGACATGGCCTGGAATGGTCGGCATCTGCACGTGTGAAAATGTTGGGAGAGCAGTTGGGATGATGTTTGTCTGAGGTTGGCTTGCTTCCAACCTAGGTTGTGTTACATCACCACTGCTCTGAGGCTCCAAGTTGATGATTAGAACCGACTGACTTTCCGTCGATGGAGGTACAATTTGGTTCTCTTTATTGTTGTTGCCATTGTTATTGTCCTCTACCCCTGCTTCTTCTCCCTACGAATTGCCTGAGAACATGGCCTTGAAGGTAAGGATCTGCATCAATTGCTGGCGAAAGTTCCCCATCTCCTCTTGCTTCCTCTGCATCTCCAGCATCATGGCCATCATCATCCCTGTTCTTCCCGTGCTTCCTTTAATGCCTTGAGCATCTCCAATTGCACAACACTGATCAACTCTCCACTTGCATCCTCGCCTTGCCTTCCTGCATTTATTTGTTGTTGATTGGCCATATGTGGTGATATTGAACTCCTTTCTGAAGCGTCTTCAATAAGGGGTTGGTTAAAATTCAAGTTTGCGCCTTGGAAAGCTTGAGTGGCTTGCCTTGGAACTGGATCCGGTGAGGTAATGCTATTTGTTGGTGAAACAACTCTTCCTGTAGTTCTCCCACTTCGAGTTGTGGGCATACCCTTCACGAATTCTACACCTCCCCAGCAGAGTCGCCAAAGAAATGTGTGCAAAGAAATCGTGCCTTGCTAGTTAGGGTTTCGTGTTGGCTGAGGAGGAGAGAAATCCACGAAGAGTACGGAATTGGTTGATTGATTGAAGAGGGGAGAATGACAAGTGGGTGATTACTCCAATGACGCGTGACAGAACTCCTAGAATCCGAGAACCGTATTAGGGTTATTGGGATTCCAAGAGCCTTCTTGAGTGTCCTTCAAGTTGAGAGAAAGTGTCTAAACCCTTTTAGTACTTTTAGGTGGAATATCCAAGCCTTAAGTCACCAAAAGAGTTCAAGTCTTGTGTTTGAAGAGAGGTCCCTTTCTCAATGGAATGGAAGGGGTACTTATAGGATTTTCTGGAAAGTAGTCATGTGCAAGGCACATGATTTAAGGGAAGTGGAGGTTTCTCCTGGGTCTAACGCATTTTATTTCTGACTTTTTTCGTCTTCATTCCATTAGGTTATGCGAATTCTAATTTGCACATTTAATGAGGTTTTGAAACCCTAATTGCTCATTTAATTTAATTAGGTTATGTGAACTCTAATTTTACACTTGGGCCCACAAAAATTTGTTAAGCAAATTTGTTCGCTTTTGTATTTTATTTCAAATTTTTAGATAAGGCAGAAGGATCAAAAGGGTCCAAAAGATACAGATAAAAGAAAAAGAAACAGATGTTAGGAAGAATGAATAATATGTTGATGTAATAGATTATGATGTTGTATTAATTTTTTGTAATAATATAAGATAAATTGTGATATTATCAAGTATTAAATTGCGTAAAGAGCCGAGATGTGGAAATATGTAATTTCATTTACGTGAAATCTGTTGCAAGTAATCCTAATTTATATTATAGGCAAATGTTGTATATGTGAGGTTAAAACCTGTAGAAGAATGAATGGATGTTTCTATTATTATTTTTTATGAGACACATGTGGAATAAATGAAGAATGTATACAATATTAAGCAGGTGATATATGTATATGAATAGTGATGCACCAAATCAACTGTAGAAAGTATAGGGGTTTAGGAACAGAACCGGATAAGGCAATTCTACTCGATCAATTACGCCAAATATATTCATCAGTATATTAATTAAAATTAAATAAAATTATTTTAAATTTGAGTAAAAAAATGTCTCAATTTAATTTAAAAATTAAATAATGATATTATATTTTAAAAGTGAATGATATAATATTTAAAATTTTGAGTCATTTTGGTTGTGGAAGGGAGGAAGGTAATGTAAGTAATCTAACTTAAGAGTATCATTAAGATATCTAAGCTGAAGTATGCATTCTTTTAGTTATATATATTAAAAAGAAAGTCACTATAGGAGCAACTTTTGTTGCAGGAAACAATACATTAAGTAACAATGTTCTTTTCTGTCAGTGGAGAAGTTAGGATTTTAATTTATTAGGGTCAAAATTTTGTGATGTTATAAATGATTTAATTTTATATTTTTTTATCAGTTTTATATATAAAATATGTATTTTGTTATAATTAATATTTTAATATAATAAATAATAACATATATATATATACACCCCTTATTGACCCTTAATACGTCTTTCTAATAATAAATTTATTAATAAATATTTAAATTTCTTATGTTATAAAAAATAATATAAATTAAATTAATATTTATTTAAAAAAATATTAGAGGAAGAAGCATACATCAAGGAGTAGAAATAGTATAGAATTGAGAAAGTTATAAAAAATTCTATTTGACCCCGTATATTAAAAAATTTATAAAATTTCAATGAGGTCAATTTATTCATTATAATTAAATATCTTCTAAATTTATCATATATTATAAAATAAATTTTTTTTCCAATGAAATCAATTGACCCCACCCCTTGACTGTGGCTTCGCCCCTGTTTTCAGTCATGTTTCATAGATTGCGAAAAATATATTTTCCTTTTTTTTAGTGACCACTGATTTGCGACAATACTTGAAAACAAAATTGTGATGAGATCCTTTTTTTTTGTTATATTTTTTGTCTGAAATCCCTTTGAAGTGTCCCTTTTAAATGTTTTCTGGTACGATCGGAATGGTTATGCATGCATGGTTGATATTTTTATATGATTTTTTGATATTTTTATATGAAAAGTGTAGCTATAGAGATGTATAGCGACGGCAAAAACCGCTGTTAAAGAATTTATAGCGACGATTTTCATGTGAAAATATTAATTTTCTATTTAGAATTTCACCTTTACAATAGATAAAGGGAACTGATATTTTCATATAAAAAATTGATATTTTCACATAATTCCTCTCACATGAATAGTGAGTGAGTCCCACATCCATATTGTGAGAGAGACTCGTTTAAAAATATCATTTTAACATGTAAAAATATCAATTTCCTAGATAAACTATGCCGTCAAACTACATAAAATTAAATTCTTATCAAAAATAAAAACAAAAGAAAATACTTGGATTTTTTTTTGCAGATCAAAGTAGTTTTTTACTATAATTATTCATACACAACAAGGCCAGAGTGCCATAAACTTTTGCTACATGGACATTATTCAAGATACTAAAGGTTAGCCTCATAGTAATAATTAGCCAACCCTAGCACTCATAACTATTTTACATAGATAATACTCCCAAAAGCATTAATTAAACAAGACAGTAGTCCATTTTGTAGCCGTACCATTTGTGCTATATTATAGAATTGGTCCTCGGATCCGCAATTTTCATTTTAGAAGGTAGTGTTACGAATTTGAGGCGGTAGTCATCAGTAGCGTCATCGGTAGGGCAATCTACGAACCTTGTTGCTTGTTGGTTCATGCATACATTAATATCCGTAAGCACATATTCTGAGTTTTCGTTTTTGGTGAAATCGATTTCTGGCACAGCATTCAAGTGCTTTTTGATTGCTTCTTTTATCATTTTAGGACGATAAAGGTCGTTATTCGGGTGAATCCCTACACATTTTTGAATAGTAATCTCATCAAACTCACATTATCATTTTACTTAGGAAGCAATGAACCAAATTAAAGACTATTTAATTATATATGAATGGGTATGTTTACCTTCCTGGTTTAGTAGCCCAATTATATCAAATGCTTTTCTAAAAGCAAGCGCCGTTCTAAAATAATCAGTCTGCTTCAACAATGCTTCTGAACACCTTCCATGTTTCTTCCACTCGTATTCCCAGAATTGTACGTCCTCGGTGTTAGTTTCATGACTCGGCCATGCAAGATGCATTTCTGCTCGAAAGTCCGATACCTTTAATTTTCAAAATGAAGGAGGAGAGATATTAGTTTAACATATGTGAGTATGTATGGATATATTGCATGTACACTTTCAATTTTTTATCAAACAAACTTATGACTTATCCAACTCTTCAAGATATATATAAATGTTACCACAAAAAAAAAACATATTTAATAGACAATAGAGCAAGAATTTTAAGTAGTAAATTAAATGCAGACCGAGAGAACTCACAGAGTTAACATCAAAGGCAGTTCCGTCACAATATAACCCTGGGGTCCCCTTCTCGTTATAGGGATAAAGGCCGTGAATGGTAAATGTGTTGAGGAGAGACTTTGTATCACAGGCATTGTTGACCTCGCAAAATCCAGCTGGCCATTGAAGCCTTAGGGCAAACATTGCCAATGGATAATCTGATCGAGCATTCCCACCCCAAGAGAAAATGCTCAAGCTCACTATAATGATGCTGATAATATATATTGCCCTCATGATCTCTTCAAACTTCAACAACTTTTTTCTTAAGAAATGAAGTGTGTGTTTTCTGTGATCTCTAGACTTCCATGCATACCCTTTTATAGTCACCAGTTCTTTTTTAATTATAATAAGAAAAAACTTATAAAATATTTTTATTTATATTTTTGAGTGTTAATTTATCCGTAAAGCTTTCTGGCATGAAACCATGGGCGGAACCGGGGGCACCAAAATTCTGCACATGCTATATATTAATATATATATATATATATATATATATTACTAGCATACATATATTAATAGTCAATATATTTATATATACACACATATATATATATATATATATATATATATATGTATAATAATAGTAATTTATAATAATAGTCTAAAATTTTTTTTTTACATATGCGCGCTCCATAAATTTAAAATTAGAATAAATTTTATTTTACAATGAAATTCAAATAAAAGAACTTAAAACATAATCAAATCTAGGTCGCTACTTGAGATTGAGGAGTGATCACAAAAACCAAGTTCTTTATTTATTAAATTATTTTTTTATAAATATTTTATATTTTTAAACATCATAAATTACTTCAGAGACTCTCCCCTCTGTTGATTTTTTTCTATATTAATTTTCTTTGTTCTATATAGAAAATTGATATTTTCATATAAAAAATAATATTTCTACATGAATCTCTCTCACGTATTTCTACATGAAATAAAAAAAATATTTTTATATAAATTTTGATATTGACCAAAATTTTTGAGACGTTTTCAAACTATGTTGAGTCACAGAATACAATTATATCTTCTCAATCGTACAGTTGAAAGAAGCACTCCAAGTATCAATAAATATTTTTTTTTATTAATATATTTTGACTCCTTTTAAAAACATTCTGATTCTGCCAGTGAAACGTGTTGAAAAATATCCATTGTATGGTCACCTGTCACACTCTTAGCTGCTACTCCATTGGTTTTTGTGAAACTTAATTAGCTTTAACACATAAAGCCAATTAGGTTAATTAAATTACCCGCCTATTCCACTTGGTTGCCTTTGTCTTCGTGGTACAGAAGTAGGTGTTAATTGTAATTTTTTTTATATTAATTTTAAAGCTATTAAGTAGTTTTTCGTACACTAACATGGACAACAAAAAAAATGACTTGAATATATTTTTAAAAACTCAAGAGAGTTATTGCTTATAAATATATGTTTAAACCTGTAATTCAATAATGTGATCCGCATGTGACTAATTTGAGTGAAAAATTTTATTTTTCTTTTTTATCAATAAAATGAAATTCATTAATACCCAAAACATGATTATAAAAGAAACTCAAGTTAAACATGAGCAGCTAATACAGAAATTCTAGGGGGACATTTTTTTGTGACATTGTTTAGCGACTTTTTTTTTTTGGTTTTTTTTTGTAGTACCTCTTAAAAAATCTATAGTATTTATTTCAACTAAAATTTTATAAAAAGCAGTGTTTTAGGTGTAAATTGGATACATAAAGAAAGCGAGAAGTGCATGCAGTGCATAACCCTGCATTTTGTATATATCCAATTTACACCTAAAATATTATTTTTTACAAAAATTTTAATTAAAATAAATACTATACATTTTTTAAAATGTACTACAAAAAAAAACCAAAAAAAAAATGTCACTAAACAATGTCACCCAAAAATGTCGCCCTAGAACTACTCCAGCTAATAACATAAGTTCTAACAGACAATGAATGATAAGACCCAAATTACCTTCAATCACACACTCATGCAGAAAAAGGACAATGACAGCGTTTTTTCTCAGCACCGTTTAATGTGCGTAGAGCAGTAGTGTTTGGATAATGATAAATAAAACGACAATAGAGAGAGAGAGAGAGAGAGAGAGAGATTTTTTCGATTATTAACTTTTAATGTGGGTAAAGTAGTAGTATTTGGAGGTCCAATGCCACATTTTATATATAAAATTTGGACCCGATTATTATGAAAAATTTTATGATAAATTAGTCAATTAATTAATAAAATACTGACACATAGATAGAGATCACTTTTTGATCTGTATGTCGATACTCGATACTGTATTAATCAATTGATCAAAATTAACTTCATGCTAACTACTCCATAAAATTTAAACCCTTAATAATGTATAAGTTATAAAATTATTAATTGTGTTTGGTTTGTTTAGAACTTACGGAGTACTAATAGACCAAACCTTTTTCCTTCTAATATTTTTTTTTCCCTCCGAGCAACATGAAAAAGTTTGCTATAATGATGAAGTTATTGCCGGTAGCTAACTACCGCCCTGACTTTGAGTGGTTGTAGAATTAATGGCTTATCGATCCCTTATTGAAGAAGAAGAGATACAAATAAAATTTTTTAATAAATTTTATTAATAATAAATAAATTTAGATGAATACATAGATAAACTTGTAAGAATATTTTATGAGAGAATATTAATTATATTTATATAAATTAGGCTAATTGATTGGTCTAATTAAGTGTGATATATGGACTCTAATTAAGTCTAATATAGATTGGCTAGTATGAGTTATTTAAATAACATTTTGGGCTTGTGATAAGTATATAGTTCCACTAGCTAGGATTGCTAATCATACTAAGAAGGTTATTGAAGGTTTCTCATCGAGCCAACATTTAAGGCATCAAGGGAGTAGTATATAATTTGGTCATTCAGAAAGATCAATTCTGTTGCGCTAGCTCATTATGGATTTCAAATAAGGTACACAATATTATTATTTTCTATATACCTAGGTCTGGAATGGGTTAGTTTTGGTTTACATAATTTAGTTATGATTATATTTAAGAATTAAAATTACAATACTTATTTTTAATATGAATTATGTGGATTAGAACTATATAATTATGAGTTATGTGGGTTGAAATTATATAGTTATGAGTTAAATATAAATAAACTCATATTTCAATTTTCAAGCTTACCATTATTATGGTCCAATTAAATAAATTACTTTAAATTTATTTTTTATATCTTCCTTTTAACTTTCTCTCTAAAACTTTTATACTCTCTCTCTCTCTCTAAAATTTAATTACTTGTGGTGTTTCTAAGTTTTTTGTTAGACAAAATTAACCCTTTTTTTCAAACTTACGCATCAATTAAACCTAAGAATTAATTAATCCAAAACCAGAAATTTATCAACGTCAATGAGAAGAAAAATACCTAGGACATGATTATCGTAGAAGAGAATAAGTGTCTTAGCACTAGTTTTAACGTATGTACGAAACATACTTAGAAAGCACATTTATTTAAAAAAGTCACTTCATCACAAAATAACATTTTTTTTCTTGTCTTTTCTTTAATTACCAAATATTGTGTATAAGTATTTTTATAGTTGCATTCTATCTTGTACTCTTAAAAAGAGTTTAATTGTATTTTCTTTTAGGAAAAAAAAATATTGTCTTCGTTCTAAAATTAGAAATACATTTTGACTTTTTAAAATCAATTAGGAAAATCCTAAAACTCCAAATTGATATAATTTCGTTTAAGTTTTAAAAACAACAAAGATGATAATTAGTAGTGCTTTATAATTAGTTTACAATTGTTATATTTGTTTTTATTAAAACTAAATAAATTCATATCAATTTTAAATTTTAGAATTTCGTAAATTAACTCGAAAAAGTCAAAATATATATCTAATTTTGGAACGAGAGAGTAATATTTTTATTGATCTTAGTATATAATGACATGATGACATAATTTTACTATTATATTATTATTTTTAAATTATTTTTTTTTAATTAAACATAAAATAAGTATAAATTCGTTCAATCAAAGTAGTAACAACCACCTTGATAGACACAGAACTGTACATGAAAAGAAAAGAAATCAAAACAAGACGATTCAGTATATTGCATGACAGACATATTTGAATTCACATCCCATGAACCTCATTTCTTTACATATTCCAATATCTTGCGAATTCTGGAATACCTTTACATGTGCAGAAATCAAGTAGGTAAAAATTAGTTAACTAGTTTGGGTGTATTTTTTTTTTTTTGAAAAATATGGGTTCAAATTTAAACCAAATCAAAGAATTTAAAATAATTAATCAAGTCAAAAGATTATAGTTAATATAAGTTGACTCATTAATTTATAAATTAAATTGTCAAGTCTAGTTCTACGTGTTCTTCTCCTATTTATGTATACGAATAAAATGAATTATTACAAATTAATAATACAATTAGTATCAGAACTTCACCTAATAAAGTTAATTTTTATATATATTAAAATAATTTATTGAGGGATCGAATTAATTTATTTCTCCTATGATACGATTATATCGTTTAAACGTACGGAAGTTAAATAATTTTGTTAAACCCATCATGACATTACTGTTTAACTTCCACCGTACTGTTGTTTGAAATTTGTCATTACCAATCAAAAAGTCACTTTGATTGTTATAATATGAATTCATGTAATCCGTCCATGTGTATCGATCTGGATAATGCAATCACGTGATGATGTCGAGCAATTTGGCTTAGTAATTTACATGCATACTTTTTGGCTTAAAAAATTAAACAACAAGCTTTCTGGCCCATTCATGACAATGAAATTGTCAGCTTGTAGCTGTATTAATTTGCAAATTCATATATTAAGTCAATTTATATATGTCCAGCATATATAATTTTGCTGCTTCGCAGTTTGGTTTATGTGTTTTTGTTGGCCGAATTATATGTCGTAATCTATTCTATGACTTTACATGGGTATATATGTGTAGATTATATGATAATTTGGCATGGATGATAATTATGTACAATGTTCGCCATATGTTAAGGCTATATTTATTTATATGATTAAAAATGCAACTATTATTTTGAGCACATATTTATATAGTCATGTTTATATATTTTGCATTGTTAGTGCATAAAATATAATTATACGCACGCGAAAGTATGTTATAAATTATATTTAATTTTTTTTTTTACAATTCTAAGAATCATTTTTATACGATATTATTAATTAAGGAAAATTTAAAATCATCCCGATGAAAACAAATAAACTTTTAATTTGCACGGATCAAATGCAAATTACTTGGTGTTTGTAGCACTCCAAAAATGATCCATCAAGAGAATATAAAGATGAAAAATGATTAATTTAGGGTTATAAAAAATCCTAGAGCTAGTGATTAGTCCTTTTTCTCTATATCTTTCCTAACCTATTTAGATTTGAGAATGAATAATTGTAGTAAACCCTACTTCATAATAAAGTCTCTCCTTATATAGACAACTCATTTTAGAGTTTTAATCTAATTTCTAAGCTATTTAGGAACTAGAGTATTTATAACATAATAATAATAAGAAAACGAATACATCATATTAATTTATAATTAGTAGTTCTTAAATAATTTATTATAAATATTAAAATATTTAATTTGTTTCATCATGGTACAAATTAAATATACTTATTTTATTATTATTTGGGTCAATTACTTTTAAAGCAATATTTTTTATAGTATAATCATTTAGGTTCAATATTATGATGGTAGTAGAATAAATAAAATTAGAACGATTCCAATTTTATTTAAACAAATTAAACTCTTTTCATTCTTGTAAATAATTAATAAAATTAATTATATTTATTTTACATTATGAGTGACAGCTTTTAGCATATCATGACTATCCGAATAATATGAAATCAACGTTTAACCACAAAAAAACTATTTAGTAAATAATTATCGTACAGTTAAATCATTCTATCATATAATGTATCAATCAAATATGACTTATGTAAGACCCCAAATTTTTATAAATAAAATCGAATTTCCTCTAATTATTATTCTTGATTAATAAGGTGGTAATTTGATATAATTCTTTGATTATGGGTGAAATGTGCAAATTTTGCAAAATATGCAAGTGGGTATAAAATAATCATTGTTATCGGGGAATATTCGTTTGGTCGTGGAATATTCTTGTTGTCGGAGAATATTAAATGCATTGGTAGCAATGACCATTTATTGGGCCCATAACGGAAAAGCGATTGGATGGAAGAAAAGCGACAAAGATTGAGTTTTATAAATAACGGCGTAGTTATTCACCAATTAACACCTTTGTTGGATTACACGGTGGTTAAAATCTGAATACTGGCGTGGTTGTACAAGAAGCACTTGCGGTGTTATTGCGCAGTATTATTGAATTATTGATTCGCATACGTAAGAAGGCACTTACTCAATAATTATTACAATAGTTTCTTATTCAATATTTTATTGATTCAATAATTGTTGCGTTGCTTAGTTTATATTATTATTGTTTCAATAATTGTCATCGCACACTATTTTCCATTATCGGATCAATAATTCATATTATTTGAATAATATTATCGAGATAACATTATTGACAATGTCTAGAAAATTACATCTAAGGAGAGGTTTGGTCACCTAATCAATTACCAAGAAGTAAGAGAAATCCTTATTGGAAAGCCCCTCTTCCTCAGAAGAGCGGCACGGTGGTTGTCGATCTTGTGATTACGTAATATTATTTTTAAATAATTAATTATTGATTATTATGATAAAGAAAATATTTATTTTATGTGGATATAGATGGAGAAAATTTTTAATGTGACAATTGTTGAAAATTAATATTTTATCTTTTTCTGATAAAATAATTCATTTAAATATATTATTTTAATAATATATTAACGGTGATATTTTTACAATGAATGTGGGATATATGAGTATATGAGGAGGAAGAGTATTTTGTGGCATTAAATGTTTAACATATGTTTTGTGTGTCGGTGGACAAAATTCTTGACCAAAAATTGATTATAGACTGTAAAATCGCTCATTTATGGATTTCGGATAATTTCTGTTTGGAATTTGGAAAATCTTCCTTCTGCAAAGTTGTAGAGAATTGAATTTCCTATAAAAAGTCGCGAGATTCGAATTTTCTGACAAAAGGGATATTTATCATGAATTATTGAAGTTCCGGAGTTCCGAAATAATTGATTTTTGGAAGTTTTAATTATTTTATATAAGAAAAACGTTTTTGTGGTTGTTGGCACATGGGTGGCTGATGTTTTTGACCAAAGAAGGCATGCTAGAGTTTTCAAAACATGTGGGTAGGAATTTTGAATAAATAATAATATATTTTATTAATTTAGTCTCTTTTGGCGTTCTAACATTTTCCTATAAATAGAGGCTAAGTTAGAATTGAAAATCACACGAAACAAAGTTTCTCTCTTTCTCTCTCTATATTATCGAAGCGTATTCTTGTGAGTATACTTTGAGTGTTGTTATACGGTCATGAGTTTCACAAGACTATATCTAGAAAATTCGATCGAAATACGGTTATTTTGAGGTAAAGGATGTTATCTCTTTCATAAATGATATTATTTTCTTCAATATCATTATGCCAAAATATTGTTTGAACTATTTATCAAATTTGGAATTTTTCATGGGGGGTTTCTTATTCATGAGTTCTTATTCACGAGTTCTTATTCACGAGTTCTTATTCATGAGTTCTTATTCACGAGTTCTTATTCACAGTACTATTCACGAAGCGTGAAGATTTTTTATGAAATTTCTATCTTTTTGTGTCGGAGTTACTATACACGTGTCGGACTTTATTCACGATATCGACTTTATTCACGAATACGACTTTATTCAATAGAAAAATGAAAATTTTTCTTTTTGTCCAAGATGTCTATTTTGGCTACTATCTTTGATTGTATCCATGTTTTGATTGCTATTTTTGAGTTCTACTTCAAAATCGTTTATTATGAAGTATTATCGATCTTGGATAAACTGTTAAACGAATCCCTAATATTTGTCCTTCTATCTCTTTGGATTCGTTCTTAAAAATGTTTTCATCATCTTGGGTCCTTAATGGTGATACTTGATGAATATCTTTGGCTGTAGTGCAAAGATGAATGATTAAAGCGATGAATCTCTTTGGCCCGTAGTGCAAAAGATTAACAAGTGTTGAGATGAACATGACCATTTGGTGATACAAATGAATATCTTTGGCTGTGAGTGCAAAGATGTATATTGATTGTTATTCTGAGGATGAAATATTGATGATGGACTTTTAAATCTTAGAAGACGGTAAAATTCATTCTCTACGTGACTCTTCTAATGGATTGTTGTTTTCATTTGCATTTGTTGATCTAAAACTTGTTGTCTATTGTATTCTATTAGATTTTCCTGTTGAAGACTAACGATAATTTGTTGTATATTATCTTAGTCATAATATTCTTTCTGGGCTAGTTGAGCTCACCCTTTTCCTTGTTGTTCCATTTTTCTTCTCGTGGAGGTGAGAACATAAGCGAGGATCGAGTCGGGGTATGGAGTGAAGGTTCTAGAGAGAGTTGTTTAGTAGTCCTCGCCATTTTTGTAAAATAATGTATCAATAAATGTGATGAGGATTTATTTGAGTATAGATATTGTCTAGAAGATAATATTTGTATTCAAACTCACAGTTTTACTGTTGTAATAATAAAGTTGTAGTAATTTCTGTACCATGTATTTGGCGACTCAGAATGGGTTGGGTGGAATGGACCTATTTTGGGGGCGTCACAGTTGGTATCAGAGCTTAGGGATATGATCTCTGGCGGAGATCGGGGAATAGAACTAGGAGGAGAGAGACTAGTAAATCCTTCGCTAGTGTGTCCTACCTAAGCTTATTTGTTAGTTGGTCAGTATATAGGGATATTACGTGATACGTTAATTTTTTTAATTAACCCTTGTTTTATGATAGTTTTTAAGAATGGTCTGCGAGAGCGATGTGATTAGATGTTACAAATGCGGGAAGAGGGACATATCGGTAAAGCGCCCACAACAATCCAAGGTATGTTAAAAGCTGTGGAAAGGAAGGACATATCGTTCGAGATTATGCAGTGGCGAAACCCGATCCAGTGAAATGGTGACTCAAAAGGATGTCGAGAAAAGTCAAAGTCAACGATTCACGGAAGGCGTTTGTCGTGACCGGTCAAAATCGAGGAACCCGAACGAAGTTTAGCAGGTTAGTTAATTATAAATTCTTGCGAAGTTTATACCTTACTAGAATCTGGGTTCTACCCATTCTTTTATCTCTCTTGCTTGCGCTCAACGTTTGAACTTGACTACGGAGAAATTAGACTTTGACCTATTTATGGAGACTCCGTTAGGAGAAACTTTCATTACATCCGTTGTTTAGAAATCTTGTCTGATCCAAGTTGGCACCATCAGATTACCTGTTGATCTTATCTCTTTAAAGATACTTGCTTTTGATATGATTTTAGGGATTGATTGGTTAACTACTCATCATGTCAAATTGATTGCTTTCGTAAAGTTGTTAGTTTTCATATTCCTAAGCAACCTGTTATTCGAATTCAAGCAATCAAACCATTGTAGTCAAACATTTTCATATCAAGCCATGAAGTCATTCGTTTATTACGGATGTCAAGTTTTCTTAGTCCATGTTATGGATTTGAATAAAGACACGTCAGATTTGAATAATATTCCTGTTGTTATTGATTTTTCCTGACGTATTTCCTGAAGAATTTCTTGGCTTACTCCCAAAGCGTGATATTGAATTTGTATCGACTTTGAACCCGGTACAAAACCCATTTCTAAAATCTCATATCGAATGGCTCCTATTGAATTTCAGGAGTTAAAAACCCAAGTACAAGAGTTAGTACCCGAGCCTTTATCTGGTGACTTCCTTTGTGGAATGCACCAAAAGCGGACTCTCTCGTAGGGGACACCATATTCGATGCGATAGTAAAGCGATAGGTGTCATTGTAACGTGCTATCCAAGGTTGGGATATGAGACACAGTTGAGAGCAACCTAAGTCAGTAATCGAAATACGTAGCTTTTTAGGCTTAGTTGGTTATTATCGAAGATTCGTGGAAAGATTTTCTCAAATCGCTACTTCATTAACTCAGCTGACTTGTAGAGATACAAAATTCGAATGGAGCAAGGAATGTGGAAAGAGCTTCGAAGAACTCAATAGGAGACTCATTTGGCACATGTTACGACCATACCATCACGGAAAAGCGAGCGTGGTAGGTGGCGTGTTGAGTAAAGAGATCGATATCTGAGATGAGTCACGATATTGTCAAAGACTCATTTCGTATAACTTACAAATATTAGAGATGGAGATGAAAACTCTAGGTACCCGCATGATGATATACGAGTATAATCGACTTTTATCGATAAAGTTAAAATCGCTCAGGCTACACACCAGAGCTAATGAATATGAAGAAGAAGGTGCAAGAAGTTGTTATTCTAAAAGCGAGAATTGGCGATGTGAGGAAAGCTCAAACCTTGATTTATTGGTTTATTTGAAATCCTCGATCGAGTAGGAAGCTGTGGCCTATAGACTCGCTTTTACCGCCAAGTATGATGGCGTGTTCATAACGTTTTTCACGTATCGATGTTACGTAAATATGTGGACGACCGAACCACATTATTGAGTTAGAACCGCAGAGATAGTAGAAGACTTAACATACGTAAGAAGAGGTACTGTCAAGATTTTGGATAGGAAGAAGCATGTACTACGTCTGAAGATCATACCACAAGTTAAAGTTTTGTGGAAAAACCATCTTATTGAGGAAATGACACGGGAGTTGGAAGCGGAAATGAAAGCGAGGTATCTTCATCTTTTCGATACACCAGGTACGTACGTCAATTTCGAGGACGAAATTTCATAAGGAGGGGAGGTTGTAAGACCCCAAATTTTTATAAATAAAATCGAATTTCCTCTAATTATTATTCTTGATTAATAAGGTGGTAATTTGATATAATTCTTTGATTATGGGTGAAATGTGCAAATTTTGCAAAATATGCAAGTGGGTAAAAAAATAATCATTGTTATCGGGGAATATTCGTTTGGTCGTGGAATATTCTTGTTGTCGGGGAATATTCGTACGACGGCGCAGCCATTTGTGGGCCCCATAACAGAAAATGATTGGATGGAAAAAAACGACAAAGATTGAGTTTTATAAATAGCAGGCGTAGTTATTCACAATTAACACTGTTGGATTACACGGTGGTAAAAAATCTGATGTCTGGCGTGGTTATAAAGATAGCTTACGGTATTGCATGATATTGTTGAATTATTGATTAAATGCGTAGAAGGCACTACTCAATAATTATTACACGGTGAATTCTTATTCAATATTTTATTGATTCAATAATTGTCGCGTTGCTAGTTTATATTATTATTGTTTCAATAATTGTCATTTGCGCACTATTTTCCATTATCGGATCAATAATTCATATTATTTGAACAATATTATCGGATAACATTATTGGCAATGTCTAGAAAGTTACATCTAAGGAGAGGTTTGGTCACCTAATTCTTGCGGTGAAGGAGAAATCCTTATGGAAAGCCCCCTCTTTCCAGGAGCGGCTGGTTGTCGATCTTGTGATTACGTAATATTATTTTTAAATAATTAATTATTGATTATTATGATAAAGAAAATATTTATTTTATATGGATATAGATGGAGAAAATTTTAATGTGACAATTGTTGAAAATTAATATTTTATCTTTTTTTGATAAAATAATTCATTTAAATATATTATTTTAATAATATATTAACGGTGATATTTTTACAATGAATGTGGAATATATGAGTATATGAGGAGGAAGAGTATTTTTGTGGCATTAAATGTTTAACATATATTTTGTGTGTTGGTGGACAAAATTCTTGACCAAAAATTGATTATAGACTGTAAAATCGCTCATTTATGGATTTCGGATAATTTCTGTTTGGAATTTGGAAAATCTTCCTTCTGCAAAGTTGTAGAGAATTGAATTTCCTATAAAAAGTCGCGAGATTCGAATTTTCTGACAAAAGGGCTATTTATCATGAATTATTGAAGTTCTGGAGTTCCAAAATAATTGATTTTTGGAAGTTTTAATTATTTTATATAAGAAAAACGTTTTTGTGGTTGTTGGCACATGGGTGGCTGATGTTTTTGACCAAAGAAGGCATGCTAGAGTTTTCAAAACATGTGAGTAGGAATTTTGAATAAATAATAATATATTTTATTAATTTAGTCTCCTTTCATGCTCTAACATTTTCCTATAAATAGAGGCTAAGTTAGAATTGAAAATCACACCGTAAACAAAGTTTTTTCTCTTTCTCTCTCTATATTATCGAGCGTATTCTTGTGAGTATACTTTGAGTGTTGCTATACGGTGCGAAGTTACATCACAAGACTATATCTTGAAATTCGATCGAAATACGGTTATTTTGAGGTAAGGGATGTTATCTCTTTCGCAAATAATATTACTTTCTTCAATATCATTATGCCAAAATATTGGTTGAACTTTTTATCAAATTTGAAATTTTTTCATGTCGGGATTACTATTCATGAGTTACTATTCACGAGTTACTATTCACGAGTTACTATTCATGAGTTCTTATTCACGAAGTACTATTATTCACGAGCGTGAAGATGTTTTTGTGAAATTTCTATCTTTTTGTGTCTGAGTTACTATTCACGATGATACGGCACTATTCACGATATCGACACTATTCACGAAACGACATTATTCATAGAAAAATAAAATTTTTTTTTTTGTCCAAGATGTCTATTTTGGCTACTATCTTTGATTGTATCCATGTTTTGATCGTTATTTTTGAGTTCTACTTCAAAATCGTTTATTATGAAGTATTATCGATCTTGGATAATGTAAGACCCCAACTTATTATAAATAAAATTGAATTTTCCTTTATTCATTATTCTAAATTAATAAGGGTTAATTTGATATAATTCTTTGGTTATGGGTGAAATGTGCAAAGTTTACAAAATAAGCAAGTGATTATAAAATATTCATTATTGTCGGGGAATATTCGTTTGGTCGTGAAATATTCTTTTTTTTCCGGAATCTCAAATGACGACAATGCCTTGATCATTGGTGGGCCCCATAACTTGAAAAATGATTGGATGAAAAAAAGCGACAAAGATTGAGTTTTATAAATAATCTGCGTAAATTGTTATCGTTAATAATTTGTTGGGTTACGGTGGGTTAAAATACGATAATATCGCGTGGTCGCACGATAGCACACGGTATTGCACAGTATTTTTGAATTATTGATCCTTACGTAAGAAGGCACTACTCAATAATTATTACAGTAATTATTGTTCATTATTTTATTTTATTGATTCAATAATTGTTGCGTTGATATTTATATTATTATGTTTCAATAATTGTCATCGCACATGATATTTTCCATTATCGGATCAATAATTCATATTATTTGAATAATATTATCGAGATAACATTATTGGCAATGTCTAGAAAGTTACGTCTGCAAGGAGAGGTTTGGTCACCTAATTGCGGCCAAGGTAAGGAGAAATCCTTATTGGAAAGCCCTCTTTCCTTGGAGCGGCACGGTTGTCAAGATCTGTGATGATTCGTAATATTATTTTAAAATAATTAATTATTGATTATTATGATAAAGAAAATATTTATTTTATGTGGATATAGATGGAGAAAATTTTAATGTGACAATTGTTGAAAATTAATATTTTATCTTTTTTTGATAAAATAATTCATTTAAATATATTATTTTAATAATATATTAACGATGATATTTTTATAATGAATGTGGGATATATGAGTATATGAGGAGGTAGAGTATTTTTGTGGCATTAAATGTTTAACACATGTTTTGTGTGTCGGTGGACACAATTCTTGACCGAAAATTTATTATAGACTATAAAATCGCTCGTTTATGGATTTTGGTCAATTTCTGTTTGGAATTTGGAAAAACTTTCTTCTGTAAAGTTGTAGAGAATTGAAATTCCTATAAAAAGTCGCGAGATTCGAATTTTCTGATAAAAGGGCTATTTATTGTGAATTATTGAAGTTTCGGAGAATAGAATGATTTTTATTAAATTTATGGGTGGGACCCACTTTTTGGTTGGTGAGTAATTCACATGGGCTGCTGGAAATTTTTCCAAAGTGGTGGTTGGTCATGGTCTATATAGCATGCGTAGAAAATTTTGATTAATAATAATATTATTTTATTATTTAGTCTCCTTTGGCATTCTAACATTTTCCTATAAATAGAGGCTAAGTTAGAATTGAAAATCACACCGAAACTAAAGTTTTCTCTTTCTCTCTCTAAATTATCGGCGTATTCTTGTGAGTATACTTTGAGTGTTCTTTATACGGTCTTGGGTTTTCACAAAGACTATATCTGAGAAATTCAAATGAAATACGGTTATTTTGAGGTAAGGGGTATTATTTTCTTCTTAAATGATATTTTTTCGTCAATATCATTATCTCGAAGTATTGGTGAACTTTTTATCAAATTTGGAACTTGTTGTGTGGGGTTACTTATTCACGATATCTACTATTATTCACGATATCTGACCTTTATTCACGAATAATCTTGACTATTCAATAGAAAAATAAAAATTTTCTTTTTGTCCAAAATATCTATTCGGATACTAGCTTTGATTGTATCCATGTTTTGATCATTCTTGAATTTTACACCAATATGATTATTTTTGAGGTATTTTTGGACATGGGTAAAATAAAGTACGAATCCTTAATCCTTAATCCTTGTCATTTTGTTTCCTTTGGATTCGTTTCTTTAAAAATATTTTCATCATCCTCGATCTTAAATGATGATATAAATGAATATCTTTGGCACAGTAGTGCAAAGATAAGCGATTACCCGATGAATATCTTTATTCAGTAGTGCAAAGATGAGCAAGTGTTGAGATGAACATAACCAATTTGGTGATTTAAATGAATATCTTTGGCACAGTGCAAAAATGAATATTGATTGTTATTACTGAGGATAAAATATTGATGATGGACTTTTAAACCTTAGAAGGCGGTAGAATTTTTTCTACGTGACTCTTACAATGGATTCTTTGTTCATTGCATTTGTTGATCTAAAACTTGTTGTGTATTATATTTTATCAGATTATTCTATGTTGAAGACTAACGATGATATGTTGTATATTATCTTATTCATAATATTCTTTACTGGGCTAGTTGAGCTCACCCTTTCCTTTTTGTTCCATTTTCTTCTCAGAGGAGGTGAGAACATAGCAGGATCGAGTCGGGGTATGGAGTGATGGTTCTAGGAAGATGTTTTAGCAGTCCTCACTATTTCTATAAAATAGTGTTTGAATAATTGTAATGAGGACTTATTTGCGTGTGGATATTGTCTAAAAGACAATATTTGTATTTAAAATCACAGTATGTATTGTCGTATTTCACACGACACTTGTATTATTGAAGTTGTAGTTTGCTTTCTATACCATGTATTTTGGCGACTTCGAGAATGGGTGTTGTATACATTTTTGGGGGCGTCGCGGTTGGTATCGAGCTTAGGATATGATCTCTGGCGGAGATCGGGGAATAGAACTAGGAGGGGAGAGACGAGTAAATCCTTTGCTAGTGTGTCCTACCTAAGCTTATTTGTTGGTCAGGTCATAATATAGGGATATTATGTGACATGTTAATTTGTGTAATTAACCTTTGTTTTATGGCGATGATTTAAGATGGCGGTGAGAGCGTTAACAATGGAGTGTATGGAATTTGTGGAGACACCTTTAGTCCTGGCAGGGGAAACGTACTGTGAAGGCAATATTCCTCGAAGAAACAACACTCTGAGCAAACGATGAGCGATGGAATGTTTAGGAGCTTTTTGCAGTTCATGCAAAATCAGACGAGGGAGACTCGTGTACAAAATACGGGTAGAAATGATGGCAACGCGCGATCTATCACAGCCAAGCAGTTTAAGGAGTTGGGACCACCAGATTTCCATGGAAAGCCGGATACGATCAAGGCGAAATGTGGGTCAAACAAATTACCAAGATATTCGATGTCTTGGGGTGCACGGAGGAGCGAGAAGGTTCCATTCGCCACCTTTATGTTTCGTGGTGAAGCAGATTCTTGGTGGGAATCATGAAGCGTACTCGACCAGATGCACTTAACATGTCTTGGGAAAGATTTGTAAACTGTTCAATGATAAGTAATTTCCGAAAGTATTCGGCGTATATGAAGGAGGTAGAGTTTATTAGACTCGAGCGAACAACAACATGGCGGTGTCTCGAGACGAGGCAAAGTTCGCAGCGAGTTATCGAGTTTGCACCTCATTTGGTGGAGAATGAGGAATGAATGACGCAGTATGTTTACGAGAGAGGTCTAAAACCGAGATTCGTCAATACCTTATCTCTCATAAGTTTTCTCTCGTATTAGGATGTTGTCAGCGAGGGCTCGATTATTAGGCGAGATAGTGAGTATACTCAACCGAGGGACCACAACTGTGGTAGTCATCGTAAGCGATGATAACCCGGTGAGGAGGAAAGAATATGGACAAAGGCGGTAACCACTCGGTGGTAATCGTGGACATGATAATAGGAAAGGTGACTCAAGTGGAAATTTCAGAAAGAAGATTCAACAATAACGGGAAGACATCAACATGAAGACCAACACCAACAACAAATGCTAGGGAGGAGAACGGCCGCCGGTTAGATGTTACAAATGCGGGAAGGAGGACATATCATCATTTAACCTGTCCACAACAATCCAAGGTATGTTACAAATGTGGAAAGGAAGGCCACATCGCTCGAGATTGTACTATAGCGAAACCAAGTTCGGCGGAGTGGTGATTCCAAGGGCTATCCGGATAAGTCGAAAATCGGTTCTGGAAGAGCTTTTGTCGTGATCGGCCAAAACGTGAGGAAACGAACGAGGTGATCACTGGTAAGCTAATCTTGAATTCTTGCGAAGTTTATACCTTACTAGAATCACGGTTCTACCCATTCTTTTATCTCTCACCGCTTGTGCTCAGCGTTTAAACTTGACTCAGGAGAAATTAGATTTTGATTTATCTGTTGAAACTTCGTTGGGTGAAACCTTCGTTACATCTACGGTTTATAAATCTTGCATGATCCAAGTTGGCACTATCACATTACTGTTGATGTTATCTCTTTAAAGATACTTGCTTTTGATGTGATTTTAGGAATTGATTGGTTAACCACTCATCATGCCAAAATTGATTGTTTTCGTAAGGTGGTTAGTTTCATATATTCTAACCAACTTGTCATCATACAATTCAAACCACTAAACCACTAAAATCAGTCATCGTCATATCAAGCCACAAAGCTATTCGTTTATTGAAAAGCGGATGTCAAGCTTTCTTAGCCCATATTATGGATTTGAATAAAGACAAGTCGATTTGAATAATATTTATGTGGTTAGAGAATTTCGATGTATTTCTGAAGAGCTTCTGGTTTACCCCGAGCGTGATGTTGAATTCTTTATTGACCTTGAGAACCGTACAAAACCCATTTCTAAAACCCCATATCGAATGGCTCTATTGAACTTGAGGAGTTAAAAGTCCAACTACAAGAATTATTAGACATTGGTTTCATTCGTCCCTAAGTCGTCTCCTTGGGGTGCTCTGTTTTATTAAGTAAAAAGAAGAAAGGCGGGAGTATCGATTTTGTATTGACTATCGAGAATTGAACCATGTCACCATCAAGAATAGGTATCTGCTACCTCGCATTGATGACTGTTCGACCCGATTCAAGGAGCGCAATTCTTTTCAAAGATTGATCTTCGATTCGGATATCATCATTTGAAGATTAAAAGCGAGGATATTCCAAAGGCGGCATTCGAGGACTCGACACGGGCATTATGAATTCTTGGTCATGTCTTTTGGATTGACTAATGCTCCGCCTTTGCTTTCATGGATATGATGAACCGTGTATTCAAGGAATATTTGGATCGGTTCGTTGTTGTCTTTATTGATGACATCCTCATCTATTCCAAAAGCCGTGAAGATCATGAGCACCATTTGAAGCTGGTACTACAAAGACTTCGTGAACACAAGCTTTATGCCAAGCTGAAGAAATGCGAGTTCTAGCTTAAGGAAGTAGCATTCCTTGGGCACGTGGTGTCAAAACAAGGAGTATCTGTGGACCCGGCGAAGATTGAAGCAATACAAAGTTGGGAGCAACCGAAGTTGGTGACCGAAGTACGTAGCTTTACGGGCTTAATTTGGTTATTATCGGAGATTCGTGGAAGAATTTTCTCGAATCTCTACCCGTTAACTTCGGTGACTCGGAAGATACAAAATTCATATGGGGCGGAGAATGTGAGAAGAGTTTCCAAGAGCTCGAGAGGAGACTCATTTTAAGACTGTTTCTAACAATACCATCCTGGTTCGGATGGATTTGTTATCTACTGGCGATGCTTACGGCAAGGGGTTAGGATGTGTTCTCATGCAACATGGGAAAGTCATAGCCTATGCCTCACGACATAACTCAAAGAATATGAAAGGAATTATCCTACTCATGATCCGGAGTTGGCGGCGATCGTGTTGCATTGAAGATATGGAGACTTTACTTATGACGGGGAGAAAGTAGAGATTTATACGGATCATAAAAGCCTCAAATATTTCTTCACCCAAAAAGAACTCAACATGCGGCAACGACGTTGGTGGAAGCTCATTAAAAGATTACGATCACACTATTCAATATCATCACGAAAAGCGAACGTAGTAGGTGACGCATCGAAGTAGAAGATCATATGCAATCTGAGTGCGATATTGTCAATAAAGGCCCATTTTGTATGACTTACAAAGGATGGAGGTAGAATTAAAGACTCCAGGGACCCACATGATGATGGCGAATATACGAGTAGAACCGACTTTAATTGATAAAGTTAAAGCTGCTCAAGCTACGGACCTGGGGCTGATACAAATGAAGAAGAAAGTGCAAGAAGGTCTTTATTCCGTAAGCAAGAATCGATGAGGAAGGAATACTTGAGTCAATTCTAGACTTTGCGTTCCTAACGATTTCGACTGAAGCATAAAATCATGATGGAGGCACACAACACACCGTTTGCAATCCATCCTGGGAGTACCAATGTGTATCATGATATTCGACATACATTTTGGTGGAACAATATGAAGAGAGAGATCATGGAGTTTATCTCGAGGTGTTTAACTTGTCAACGAGTAAAAAATTTGAGCATCAAGTGCCAAAGGGTCCATTGCAACCACTTGATATTTCGGAATGGAAGTGGGAACACATTACAATGGATTTAATTCTGAGTCTTCCCAAAGTTTCTCAAGGCATAGATGCGATTTGGGTTATTGTTGATAGATTAACCAAGTCCGCTTTCATTTCTTACCTATCGAGAAACTTATTCCCTTGAACGTCTTGCTCAGTATATATGCGTGAATGAGATTTTTTGCGATTGCATGGCATGCCAAGATCCATAGTTTGGATCGTGACCCGAGATTCACTTCAAGATTTTGGGTTAGCTTGCAAAAAGCTATGGGCGCGGATTTACAATTGATTCAAAGATACCATCCTCAAGCGGACGGACAATCGAGAGGACTATTCAAATCCTTGAAGATCTATTAAGACTACGTGTTTCGGATTTCAAAGGAAGTTGGGATAAGTACTTTGCCATTGGTGGAATTCTCTTACAACAACAGCAGTTATCAAGCAAGTATAGGCATGGCTCCATTTGAGGCGTTGTATGGGACGAAAATGTCGTTCTCCGATTATCTTTGGGACAAGGTGGGAGAAGCAACATTGTTGGGACCGTAATTAAATACGCATGACTACGTAAAAGATCCAAAGGATTCGACAACGTATTCAAACTTCACAAGATCGACAAAAAGAGTTATGGCCGATCTTCATAGAAAGGACGTGGAGTTTAATATGGAGATCATGTATTGTTACGTATTGCTCCATGGAAAGGAGTTACAAGATTTGGGAAAAGAGGAAAGCTCAATCCAAGGTTTGTTGGTCCATTTGAGATTCTTGACCGAATAGGAAGCGTAGCCTATAGACTCGCGTTACCTCCAAGTATGTCTCGTGTTCACAATGTATTCCACATATCTATGCTTCAGAATATGTGAAAGACTCGAACCACATTATTTGCGTTCAAACCGGACGAGATAGTGAAGATTTAACATACGAGGAGATACTGTTGAGATTTTGGATAGGAAGAGAGCATGTCTTACATGACGAAGGTTATACCACAAGTTAAGGTTTTGTGGAGAAATCATGCAATTGAGGAAATGACATGGGAGTTGGAATCGGAGATGAAAGCGAGGTACCCTCACCTTTTCGACACACCGAGTGCGACGTTAATTTCGAGGACGAAATTTCAAGGAGGAGGGAGGTTGTAAGACCCCAACTTATTATAAATAAAATTGAATTTTCCTTTATTCATTATTCTAAATTAATAAGGGTTAATTTGATATAATTCTTTAGATTTGGGTAAAATGTGCAAAGTTTACAAAATAAGCAAGTGGTTATAAAATATTCATTATTGTCGGGGAATATTCGTTTGGTCGTGGAATATTCTTTTTGTCGGGAATCTCAAATACCAGCGTAGTCATTGGTGGGCCCCATAACGGAAAAAGCGATTGGATGAAAGAAAGCGACAAAGATTGAGTTTTATAAATAACAGGCGTAAATTGTTATCGTTAACCTTTGTTGGGTTACCCGGTGGTTAAAATCTGATGTAATACGCGTGGTTCGCACAAGAAGACACACGGTATTGCAAGATTGTTAAATTATTGATCCTTACGTAAGAAGGCCTTACTCAATAATTGTTACAAAGATAATTCTTATTCATTATTTTATTTTATTGATTCAATAATTGTTGCGTTGATATTTATATTATTATATTTCAATAATTGTCATCGCACAAGATTTTCCATTATCGGATCAATAATTCATATTATTTGAATAATATTATCGAGATAACATTATTGGCAATGTCTAGAAAGTTACGTCTAAGGAGAGGTTTGGTCACCTAATTGCGCCCATAGAAGGAGAAATCCTTATTGGAAAGCCCCCTCTTTCCAGGGAACTACACGGTTATCGATCTTTGTGATTCTCGTAATATTATTTTTAAAATAATTAATTATTGATTATTATGATAAAGAAAATATTTATTTTATGTGGATATAGATGGAGAAAATTTTTAATGTGACAATTGTTGAAAATTAATATTTTATCTTTTTGATAAAATAATTCATTTAAATATATTATTTTAATAATATATTAACGATGATATTTTTATAATGAATGTGGGATATATGAGTATATGAGGAGGTAGAGAGTTTTTGTGGCATTAAATGTTTAACACATGTTTTTGTGTGTCGGTGGACACAATTCTTGAATAGAAAATTTATTATAGTATAAAATCGCTCGTTTATGGATTTTGGTCAATTTCTGTTTGGAATTTGGAAAAACTTTCTTCTGTAAAGTTGTAGAGAATTGAAATTCCTATAAAAAGTCGCGAGATTGAATTTTCTCGATAAAATGGCTATTTATTGTGAATTATTGAAGTTTAGGAGAATAAAATGATTTTATTAAATTTTGGGTGGGACCCACTTTTTGGTTGGTGAGTAATTCACATGGGTCTTTGGAAATTTTTCAAAAGTGGTGGTTGGTCATGGTCTATATAGCATGCGTAGGAAATTTTGATTAATAATAATATTATTTTATTATTTAGTCTCCTTTGGCATTCTAACATTTTCCTATAAATAGAGGCTAAGTTAGAATTGAAAATCACAATTAAACTAAGTTTTCTCTTTTTCTCTCTAAATTATCGGCGTATTCTTGTGAGTATACTTTGAGTGTTGCTATATATCTGGGCGGGTTTCACAAGACTATATCCGAAATTCGATCGGAAATACGGTTATTTTGAGGTAAGGGTATTATTTTCTTCTTAAATGATATTTTTCGTCAATATCATTATCTTAGAAGTATTGGTGAACTTTTTATCAAATTTGGAACTTGTTGTGTCGGGGTTACTATTCACGATATCGACCTTTATTCACGAATACTGACATTATTCATAGAAAAATAAAAATTTTCTTTTTGTCAAAATATCTATTCGGATACTAGCTTTGATTGTATCCATGTTTTGATCATTCTTGAATTTTACACCAATATGATTATTTTTGAGGTATTTTTGGACATGGGTAAAACAAAGTACGAATCCTTAATCCTTAATCCTTGTCATTTTGTTTCACTGGATTCGTTTCTTTAAAAATATTTTTCATCATCCTCAGTCTTAAATGATGATATAAATGAATATCTTTGGCCTGTAGTGCAAAGATGAACGATTAACTGATGAATATCTTTGGCCTGTAGTGCAAAGATGAGCAGGTGTTGAGATGAACATGACCAACTGGTGATTTAAATGAATATCTTTGGCGTGTAGTGCAAAAATGAATATTGATTGTTGTTACAGGGATAAAATATTGATGATGGACTTTTAAACCTTAGAAGACAGTAGAATTCTTTCTCTACGTGACTCTTCTAATGGATTGCTATTCCGCTGCATTTGTTGATCTAAAACTTGTTGTCTATTATATTTTATCAGATTATTCCATGTTGAAGACTAACGATGATATGTTGTATATTATCTTAGTCATAATATTCTTTACTGGGCTAGTTGAGCTCACCCTTTCCTTTTTGTTCCATTTTCTTCTCAGGAGGTGAGAACATAGCAGGATCGAGTCGAGTTATGAAGTGATGGTTCTAGGAAGATGTTTTAGCAGTCCTCACTATTTCTATAAAATAGTGTTTGAATAATTGTAATGAGGACTTATTTGCGTGTGGATATTGTCTAGAAGACAATATTTGTATTTAAACTCACAGTATGTATTGTCGTATTTCACACGACACTTGTATTATTGAAGTTGTAGTTTGCTTTCTATACCATGTATTTTGGCGACTCAAAATGGGTGTTATATACCTGTTTTGGGGGCGTCACAGATAAACTGTTAAACAAATCCCTAATATTTGTCCTTCTATCTCACTGGATTCGTTCTTAAAAATGTTTTTCATCATCTTCAGTCCTTAATGGTGATACTTGATGAATATCTTTGGCACTCATAATGCAAAGATGAATGATTAAAGCTGATGAATCTCTTTGGCCCGTAGGCAAAAGATGAGCAGTGTTGAGATGAACATGACCATTTGGTGATACAAATGAATATCTTTGGCTGTAGTGCAAAAGATGATTAAAGATGTATATTGATTGTTGTTACAGGGATGAAATATTGATGATGGGCTTTTAAATCTTAGAAGACAGTAGAATTCATTCTCTACGTGACTCTTCTAATGGATTGCTGTTTCTGCTGCATTCGTTGATCTAAAACTTGTTGTCTATTGTATTCTATTAGATTTTTCCCTGTTGAAGACTAATGATAATTTGTTGTATATTATCTTAGTCATAATATTCTTTCCTGGGCTAGTTGAGCTCACCCTTTTCCTTGTTGTTCCATAGAGGTGAGAACATAGCAGGATCGAGTCGGGGTATGGAGTGAAGGTTCTAGAGAGAGTTGTTTAGTAGTCCTCGCCATTTGTGTAAAATAATGTATCAATAAATGTGATGAGGATTTATTTGAGTATAGATATTGTCTAGAAGATAATATTTGTATTCAAACTCACAGTTTTACTGTTGTAATAATAAAGTTGTAGTAATTTCTGTACCATGTATTTGGCGACTCAGAATGGGTTGGGTGGAATGGACCTATTTTGGGGGCGTCACAACTTAAATATATTATTAAAAAGTTAAAAGAGTTATTGCTTATAAATATATGTTCAAACCCAATGGCGGACCTAGGTTAGGGGCAGAGTGGTCAATTGACCCAATTGAATTTTAATTTAGGAAAAAAATAGAATAAAATTTTAGGGTGTTTAATAAAAAATTTAAAGTTTAAATTGAAAAATACTATCTCTGTTTCAAAATTAGAGATACATTTTGACTTTATAAAGTTAATTCGTGAAATCCTAAAATTCAAAATTGATATGAAGTTATTTAGTTTTAATACAACATATATAAACAATAAACTAACTATAAAACACTACTAATTATTATCTTTGTTGTTTTCAAAACTTGAACGAATTTTTATCAATTCAATTTGAGTTTTAGGAATTAACTTTAAAAAGTTAAAATGTATATCTAATTTTAGATTGTAGGTAATATTAAATTCTTCAAAGTTCATATCCTATACTACCTTTGCCATTACAATACTTTTTGTCACTCCATTTTCTGTCTAGCGGCTTGGCCTAATTCTTTTCACTAGTTCGACTTTAGAGAAAATTCGATATGTTGTATTTTTTTATTTATAATTTCATAAATTTAGCAATTACTTTGAGATTTTTTTGTAATTACTTGCAATTTTTTTTTAATTGCTTGTGGATTTTTGTAACTAATAAAAATGAGACTATCATACAATAATTTTAAATAAAAAAAATTCGTAAAATGTTACCATAAATAATATTTAGGCATTATTTTTGTCACATAATGCTCACATGCTTACTGCGGGCCCCTGCTTGATATGTGGGACCCACAAATATGCATGTATGTGTATATAAGTATTATGTATTTTTTTTATGTGATAGTAGTATTATTTATATCTGCTTCAAACTCGTAATTCAATAATGTGATCCTCATGTGACAAATTTGAGTGAATTTTTTTTCCCATTTTTATCTATAAAATGAAATTCATTAATATCCAAAACATGATTATAAAAGTGGAAAAAATTCATAATCTTTGGACTGTGCCACAAGAATTACAAAAGCAATAAGTCTCGGCGGACAGGTCTAATACGACGCCCCCAAAATAAGTATACATCACCCATCTTGGGCCGTCAGAAAATACACTACTAACAACTTTATTTATACAACTCGTCGTGCAAAATACGACAACAAGTAAATACATGGTATAGAAAGCATATCTTAACTACAACTTTGACAATACATGGATGAAAGTGTAACTTTGTAGATGTATCGTAGAATACAAATACAATCTTTATGAGTTTGAATACAAATATTGTCTTACAGGCAATATACACACCCAAATAAGTCCTCATTAATTATTAATATACCTTTATTTCTGAGAAATAGTGAGGGCAATTTAAAACATCTTCTAGAACCATCACTCCATTACCCAGGCTCGATCCTGCTTATGTTCTCACCTCACGAGAAGAAAAATGGAACAAAAAGGAAAAGGGTGAGCTCACTAGCCCGATAAAGAATATTATGACTAAGATAATATCTGACAAATTATCGTTAGTCTTGACGAGGGAAAAATCTAATAGAATCTGATAGGCAACAAGTTTTAGATCAACAAATCGTGAGGAAGCAACAATCCATTAGAAGAGTCGTAGAGAAAGAATTCTCTTGTCTTACAGGTTTAAAAGTCCATCATCGATAGTTTATCCTGTAATAACAATCGATATACATCTTTAATCATCTTTTGCTTCTGGGCGAAGATATTCATTTTATATCACCGAGGTTGGTCGTGTTAAATCAACACTTTTTTCTCTTTTTACCTTCTGGGCCAAAGATATTCATCGATTAATCGTTCATCTTTTGCCTTTCTGGGGCGAAGATATTCATTTATATCACCATTTAGGGGTGAGGATGATGAAAAACATTTTTAAAAAAGCGAATCGGTGAAACAAAGTAATGAGGATTAAGGATTAAGATTTAGTACTTTGTTTTACCCGTGTCCAAAAATACTTGAAAATAATCATATTGGTGTAAAATTCAAGAATGATCAAAACATGGATCTGATCGAAAGCTAGTATCCGAATAGATATTTTGGATGAAAAGAAAAAATTTTTTTTTTTTTGATTGAATAGTCTTGTATATCGTGAATAGTGTCGTATCGTGAATAGTCTTGCATATATCGTGAATAGTAACCCCAGACACAACAAGTTCCAAATTTGATAAAAAAGTTCACGATACTTGGCGTAATGATATTGAAGAAAAAAATATCATTTAAGAAGAAAATAATACCCTTACCTCAAAAAATAATCGTCTTACATTTGAATTTTCGGTATAGTCTTGTGAAAAAACATATAGTATAGCAACACTCAAAGTATACTCACAAGAATCGCTCGATAATATAGAGAGAGAAAGAGAAAACTTAGTTTACGGTGTGATTTTCAATTTAACTTAGCCCTCTATTTATAGGAAAATGTTAGAGCATGAAGGAGACTAAATTAATAAATTATTATTATTTATAAACCAATTTCTCGCATGCTTTCGACCCCTCAATGCTGAAAATTTTGTTGACCCATGTGCATTCAACACCCACCAAAAAGTGGGTCCCACCATAATTAATAAAAAAATTATTTTATTTTAGAAACTTCAATAATTCATAGAAAAATAGCCGTTTATCGAGAAAAATGAAAAACTCGCGACTTTCCATGGGAAATTCCATTCTCTACAACTTTGCGAAGAAAAATTTTCCAAATTCCAAACAAAAATTGGCCAAGAAATCCATAAGCAGACGATTTTACGATACATAATCAATTTTCGGTCGAAATTGTGTCCGCAAACACACAAAACATATATTAAACATTTAATGCCACAAAATACTCTACCTCCTCATATACTCATATATCCCACAATCATTATAAAAATATCACAGAGTTAATATATTATTAAAATAATATATTTAAATGTATTATTTTATCGAGAAAAAGATAAAATATTAATTTTCAACAATTGTCACATTAAAAATTTTCTCCATCTATATCCACATAAAATAAATATTTTCTTTATCATAATAATCAATAATTAATTATTCAAAAATAATATTCTGAGAATCACGATCTTGTGACGGTAGTTTCGGGAAGAGAACTTTCGATAAGGATTTCTCACTTCTTGGTAGCCTTGATTAGGTGACCAAACCTCTCCTTGAGCAGAACTTTCTAGACATTGCCAATAATGTTATCGATAATATTATTCAAATAATATGAATTATTGATTTGATAATGGAAAATCTTGTGTAATGACAATTATTGAAACAATAATAATATAAATATCGATCGTGATTATTGAATCGATAAGATAAAATAATGAGCGATAATTCTTGTAACAATTATTGAGTAGTGCTTCTACTTACGTAAGGATCGATAATTCAACAATTTATGCGATCTGGTGTCTTTCTTTGTGCGACCGCGCGTATTCTTGTATTTTAACCACCGGAGTAACCCAACGGTGTTAGCGGTAATAATTTTCGTCGTTATTTATAAAACTCGATCTTTGTCGTTTTCCTTCATCCAATAGTTTTTCCGTTATGGGCCCCCTGATATTGCTTGTGAGTAAATGCGGAGATTCAAAACAAAAAGAATATTCCACGACGACTGACGAATATTCCCAAGCGATAATGAATATTTTATAACCACTTTTGCTTATTTTGTAAACTTTGCACATTTCACCCATAACGAAAAAGAATTATATCAAATTAACCCTTATTAATTTAGAATAATGAATAAAGAAAAATTCAATTTTATTTATAATAAGTTGGGGTCTTCTGACCTCCCTCCTTATGAAATTTCGTCCTCGAAATTGACATACGATACACAGTATATCGAAAAGGTGAGGTACCTTGCTTTCATCTCGATTCAACTCCGTATCATTTCCTCGATTGCATGGTTTCCATGAAAACCTTAACTTGTGGTATAACCTTAACCGTCGTAAGACATCTTCTTTCTATCAAAATCTCAGCGGTATCTCTCGTAGGTTAAATCTTTACTGCTTTATCTCAAATGCGGTTACAATCTGATAATGTGGTTCGGGTCTTTCACATATTCTGAAGCATAGATATGTGGAATACATTGTGAACACGAGACATACTTGGAGAATGTAGCGAGTCTATAGGCTCGTTCCTATTGGTCGAGAATCTCGAATGGACCAATGAACCTTGGATTGAGCTTTCCTCTTTTCCCGAATCTTGTAACTCCTTTCCGTGGAGCAATCGTAACAATACATGATCTCGATATTAAACTCCCGTCCTTTACATGAAGATCGGTATAACTCTTTTGTCGATCTTGTGAAGTTTGAATCGTTGTCGAATCATTTGGATCTTTTTACGTAGTAAATGCGTCTAATTACGGTCCCCAACAATATTGCTTCTCCCTTTCGTCGGCATCTTGGAGAAGCGACATTTTAAATCCATCTGGCGCCTCGAATGGAGCCATACTATATCTTTAACGATAAGCTTTGTTGTTGTAGGAGAATTCCACGGTGGTAGAGTACTTATCGACTTCCTTTGAAATCTAGGACCACGAGTCTTAATAGATCTTGAGGTTTGAATAGATCTCTACGATTGTCCGTGGTTTGAGGATGGTATCTTTGAAGCCCAGATAAATAAATCCGTGCCCGTGTAGCTTTACTATGAAGCTAACCCCAAAATCTTGAAGTGAATCTCGGGTCGCGATCCAAGAAACTATGGATCTTGGCGTGCCATCTGATGATCGTCTGATCTCATTCGCGTCATCTGAGCAAGGCGTTCGAGGAATAAGTCTAAGCGTATCGGTAAGAAATGGGCGGACTTGGTTAATCTATCAACAATAACCCAAATTGCATCTACGCGCCTTGAGAAACTTTGGGAAGACACGTAACAAAATCCATAGTAATGTGTTCCCATTTCCATTCCAGGAATCTCGAGTGGTTCTGATGGACCTTTTTGGCTTGATCTTTCACTTTACTGCGTTGTGAGGTTAAACATCTTGAGATAAACTCATGATCTCTCTCTTCGTATTGTTCCACCAAAATGTATGTCGAATATCATGATACATTTTGGTACTTCGAGATGGATTGCAAGCGGGGTGTTGTGTGCCTCCATCATGATTTTATCTTGAGTCGAGAATCGTTAGGAGCATGAAAGTCTAGAATTGACTCGAAGTATTCCTTTCTCATCGATTCTTGCTTAGGAATAGCTCCTTCTTGCACTTTCTTCTTCATCATCGCATCATTGGTCAAGTAGCTTGGCGACTTTAACTTTATCGATTAAAGTCGGTTCTACTCGTATATTCGCCATCATCATATGTGGGACCACAGGTCTTTAATTCTATCTTCATCCTTTGTAAAGTCGTATAAAATGGGCTTTGCGTTGACAATATTACTTTTCGTGCTTGCGTATGATCTTCTTTCGATCGTCGACTACTACGTTAAACTTTTTCGGGATGATATTGAATAGTGTGATCGTAATCTTTTAATGACTCGACCCAGCGTCGTTCTTAGCGTGTTGAGTTCTTTTGGGTGAAGAAATATTTGAGGCTTTTATGGTCAAGTATAAATCTCCACTTTCTCTCCATACAAGTAGTGTCTCCGTATCTTGGCCTTGAATCATTGCTTTGCTTGATTCTAGATCATGAGTAGGATAATTCCTCTCATATTCTTTGAGAGTTGTCGTGAGGCATAGGCTATGACTTTCCCATGTTGCATGAGAACACATCTAACCCCTTTCCGGAAGCATCATTTGTAGATAACAAATCCATCGAACCGGATGGTATTGTCGAAACAGTCTTAGAAATGAGTCTCTCTCTTGAGCTCTGGAAGCTCTTCTCGCGTTCCTCGCTCCATAAGAATTTTGCATCCTTAAAAGTCGGTGAGTTAGCAGATAGCGATTCGAGAAAATCCTTCCACAAATCTCGATAATAACCATTTAAGCCGAAGAAAAGCTGCGCGTCTTGATCATGCAAACTTGGTTGCTCCTGACTTTGTATTGCTTGATCTTGGCAAGATTCAGCGAGATACTCCTTGTTTTGACACCGCGTGCCCGAGAATCTGCTACTTCCTCGAGCGAACTTCGCATTTCTTGACTTGGCATAAAGCTTGTGTTCACGAAGTCTTTGTAGTACCGAACGAATGGTGCTCATGATCTTCGCGGCTTTTGGAATAGATGAGGATGTCATGATAAAAACAACAACGAAGGCCGATCAAATATTCCTAAATATACGGTTCATCGTATCCATGAAAGCGGCGGGAGCATTAGTCGATCAAAAGACATGACCAAGAATTCATAATGCGTGTCGAGTCACGAATAAAGTCTTTGGAATATCCTCGGTTTTAATCTTGGTGATGATATCGAGCGAAGATCGATCTTTGAAAAGAATTGCGCTCCTTATGGCTGGTCGAGCAGGTCATCGATGCGAGGTAGCGGATACTATTCTTGATGGTGACATGGTTCGATTCTCGATAGTCGATACAAAGTCGCATCTCCGTCTTTCTTCTTTCTGAATAAAGCAGGAGCACCCCGAGGAGGCGTCTTGGGGCCGAATGAAAGCAGATGTCTAATAACTCTGTAGTTGGACTTTTAACTCACGAAGTTCAATAGGAGCCATTCGATATGGGGTTTTAGAAATGGGCTTTGTGCGGTTGAGGTCGATAAAGAATTGACATCACGTTACGGGGGTGGCCAGGGAAGCTCTTGAGGAAATACATCGGGGAATTCTTTAACCACGAAATATTATTCAAATCGACTTGTCTTTATTCAAATCCATAACATGGGCTAAGAAAGCTTGACATCAGTTTTTGATAAGCGAATAGCTTTGTGGCTTGATATGGCGATGATGGTGATTTTAGTGGTTTAGTGGTTTGAATTAAGTATAGCGAGGTTGGTTAGGAATATGAAAACTATGACACTTACGAAAACAATCAATTTTGGCATGATGGTGGTTAACGATCGATTCCTAAAATCACATCAAAAGCAAGTATCTTTAAAGAGATAAGATCGGCGGTAATGTGATAGTGCTGACTTGGATCATGCAAGATTTATAAGCTGTAGATGTGAAGGTTTCACTGACGGAGTTTCAACGAGATAAATCAAAATCTAATTTCTCGGTCGAGTTTAAGCGTTGAGCCTGGCGGGAGAGATAAAAGAATGGGTAGAAGCCGGTATCTAGTAAGGTATAAACTTACATGAGAATTCAAGATTAGCTTACGTGATCACCTCGTTTGGGTTCTCGCGTTTTGTCGATCGCGACAAAGCGCTCTTCCGAGAAGCCGTGATTTCGACTTATCGGGGAACGACCCTTGGAATCACTGCTCTCTTGAACTTGGTTTCGATAGCGATAGTACAATCTCGGCGATGTGGCCTTCCTTTCCACGGTTGTAACATACCTTGGATTGTTGTGGGCGGTTTGGTGATATGTCCCTCCTTCCGCATTTGTAACATCTAAGCTGGCGGTCGTTTCTCCCCCCCAGCATTTGTTGTTGGTCTTTGGTCTTCTTAGTTGATATCTTCCGTCATTGTTGAATCTTCTCTTTACGAAATTTCCACTTGAGTCACCTCTCTATTATCATGTCCACGATTACCACACGAGTGGTTCTGCTTTGTCAAGTATTCTTTCCTCTCATTTGGTTATCATCGTTACGATGACTACCACGATTGTGGTCCCTCGGTTGAGTATACTCATTTATCTAGATTCTAATAAATGAGCCACATTGACAACATCGAATCTGAGAGAAAATTTATGAGAGATAAGGTATTGGCGAATCTACGGTTTTAGACCTCTCGAAACATCTGGCGTCATTCGTTCCTCATTCTCCACTGAATGAGGTCTGAGCACTGGATAACTCTGCGAACTTTGCCTCGTCTTTGAGACACCGTCGTGTTGTTACATTCGAGTCTAATAAACTCTACCTCCGCCCGTATAGCGAATACTTTACGGAAAGTACTTGTCATTGAGCGATTCTGAAATCTTTCCCGAGACGTATTAAGTAAGTGCATCATTGTGAGTGCGCTTCTGATTTCCCCACCGATGTCTAACTTCACCACGAAACATAAAGGTGGCGAATGGAACCATACATTCCTCCGTGCACCCCAAGACATCGAATATCTTGGTAATTTGCTTGATTACGTTTACGCCTTGATCGGATCCGAACTTTCCATGGAAATCTGGTGGTCCCGACTCCTTAAGCTTGCTTGGTTTGTGTGTGGCGAATAGTGCATTGCCATCATTTCCACCGTATTTTGTACACGAGTCTCCGCATGCGATTTTGCATGAGCGCAAAAAGCTTCTAAACATCCGTCGTTCATCATTTGCTCGATTGGCGTTGTTCACGGGAGGAACATTGCCCGACTGTTGCGCGTTCTCCTCGTTGGTGTGTAAAGGCGTCTCCACGGTCTCATAAACTCCATTATTAACGTTCTCGTGACCATTCTTAAATCTCGCCATAAAACAAGGGTTAATTAAACAAATTAACATATCACGTAATATCTATATTATAATGAGCCAACAAATAAGCTTAGGTAGGACACCTTTAGCGAAGGATTTTTCGTCTCTCCCTCTAGTTACATTCCCGATCTCATGGAGATCGTATCCTAGCTACGATACCCATTGTGGCCCCCCCAAAATAGGTATCTGACACCCATTACGAGTGGCAAAATACATGGTATAGAAAGCAAACTCTGACTTTGACAATACGGATGTCGTGTAGAATCGACAACAATCTGTTGTGAGTTTGAATACAAATATTGTCTTACAGGCAATATACACACCCAAATAAGTCCTCATTAATTATTAATTTACTTTATTTTTCTGAAATAGTGAGGGCGATTAAAACATCTTCCTAAAACCATCACTCCATTACCCAGGCTCGATCTGCTTTATGTTTACCGCTCACGAGAAGAAAAATGGAACAAAAAGGAAAAGGGTGAGCTCAGTAGCCCGATAAAGAATATTATGACTAAGATAATATCTGACAAATTATCGTTAGTCTTGACGAGGAAAAATCTAATAGAATCTGATAGGCAACAAGTTTTAGATCAACAAATCACGTGAAGCAATGACAATCCATTAGAAGAGTCGCGTAGAAAAAGAATTCTCTTGTCTTACAAGGTTTAAAGTCCATCATCGATAGTTTATCACTGTAATAACAATCGATATACATCTTTAATCATCTTTTGCACTCTGGGCGAAGATATTCATTTATATATCACCGGTTGGTCGTATTAAATCTCAACTTTGTTCATCTTTTACTTCTGAGGCGAAGATATTCATCGATTAATCGTTCATCTTTGCTTTACGGGCCGAAGATATTCATTTATATCACCATTTAGGGTGAGGATGATGAAAAACATTTTTAAAAAAGCGAATCGGTGAAACAAAATGTGAGGATTAAGGATTAAGGATTAAGTACTTTGTTTTACCCGTATCAAAAATACTTGAAAATAATCATATTGGTGTAAAATTCAAGAATGATCAAAACATGGATCTGATGAAAAGCTAGTATCGAATAGATATTTTAGACAAAAAAAAAAATTTTTTTTTTAGGATTGAATAGTAAGTATTAACGTGAATAGTATGTCGTATCGTGAATAGTCTTAGTATCGTGAATAGTAACCCAAACACAACAAGTTCCAAATTTGATAAAAAAAGTTCACCGATACTTGGCATAATGATATTGAAGAAAAAATATCATTTAAGAAGAAAATAATACCACTTACCTCAAAATAATCGTCTTACATTTGAATTTCGGTATAGTCTTTGTGAAACCACATAGTATAGCAACACTCAAAGTATACTCACAAGAATAAATTTCGATAATTTAGAGAGAGAAAGAGAAAACTTAGTTTACGGGGTGATTTTCAATTCTAACAGCCCTCTATTTATAGGAAAATGTTAGAGCATGAAAGGAGACTAAATTAATAAATTAATATTATTTATAAACCAATTTCACGCATGCTTTTAGCCAACCCCTCAATGCTGAAAATTTTCATTGACCATGTGCATTCAACAACACCACCAAAAAGTGGGTCCCACCATAATTAATAAAAAAATTATTTTATTTTCCGAAACTTCAATAATTCATAGAAAATAGCCGTTTATCGAGAAAAATTGAAAACTCGCGACTTTCCATGGGAAATTCCATTCTCTACAACTTTGCGAAGAAAAATTTTTCCAAATTCCAAACAAAATTGGCCAAGAAATCCATAAGCAGACGATTTTACGATTCATAATCAATTTTCGGTCGAAATTGTGTCCGCAAACACACAAAACATATATTAAACATTTAATGCCACAAAATACTCTACCTCCTCATATACTCATATATCCCACAATCATTATAAAAATATCATAGTTAATATATTATTAAAATAATATATTTAAATGTATTATTTTATCGAGAAAAAGATAAAATATTAATTTTCAACAATTGTCACATTAAAAATTTTCTCCATCTATATCCACATAAAATAAATATTTTCTTTATCATAATAATCAATAATTAATTATTCAAAAATAATATTACTGAGAATCGCGATCTTGTGACGGTAGTTCAAGGGAAGAGAACTTTCGATAAGGATTTCTCTCTTCTTGGTAGTATGATTAGGTGACCGAACCTCTCCTTGAAGCGAGAACTTTCTAGACATTGCCAATAATGTTATCGATAATATTATTCAAATAATATGAATTATTGATTTGATAATGGAAAATCTTGTGTAATGACAATTATTGAAACAATAATAATATAAATATCAATCGTGATTATTGAATCGATAAGATAAAATAATGAGCGATAATTCTTGTAACAATTATTGAGTAGTGCTTCTTACGTAAGGATCGATAATTCAACAATCTTTCATGCAATCTGGTGGTGTCTTCTTTGTGCGACCAGCGCGTATTCTTACGTATTTTAACCACCGAGTAACCAGCGGTGTTAGCGGTAATAATTTCGTCGTTATTTATAAAACTTCGATCTTTGTCGTTTTCCTTCATCCATCCAAATAATTTTTTAAGTTATAATTTAGAATAATGAATAAAGAAAATTCAATTTTATTTATAATTGTCTTGTATAGTAAATGCGGAGATTCAAACTAAAAAGAATATTCCACGTTGACGAATATTCCAAATTGATAATGAATATTTTATAACCACTTTTGCTTATTTTGTAAACTTTGCACATTTCACCCATAACGAAAAATTATATCAAATTAACCCTTATTAATTTAGAATAATGAATAAAGAAAAATTCAATTTTATTTATAATAAGTTGGGGTCTTCGACTGTGCCACAAGAATTACAAAAGCAAAAAGTCTTGGCGGACAGGTCCAATGGACCGCATGTGACAGTACAATCTTGTTTTATATATGTATTCAAATTATACGTAAAAATATTATATTTTGTTAAAATTTCAGTTAAAATAAGTATTATATATTTTTTGGGAGTTGCAAGAAAACCAAAAAAAGAAATTTTTTTTTCAAAATATTCAATTTTCCGGTCCAATAATCCAGTCCCTGTAGAAGGACTCTTACAAAAGAGTACTTTTATAAGGACATTTTTTTAGAGCGGATTATTGGATATGTCTATTTTTTTTCTTTTGAATCTCAAAAAAATTATAATATTTATTTTAACTTAAATTTTTACAGAATTCAGTGATTTATATGTAATTTGGATATATATAAAAAATAGAGATTACATGAATTGTATAACTTTATTTTTTATATGTTTTTAAATTACATTTATATCACTAAATTTTGTAAAAATTTGAATTAAAATAAATATTATAAATTTTTTGAGATTTAAAAATAAATTAATTAGATATGTCTAATAATCCAATCCAAAAAAATGTCTGGCTAGACTTATTGATTACAAAATACCAAAAAGAAAAAAGAAAAACTCAAGTTAAACATGTGCAGATAAGTTATAACAAACAATGATAAGACTTAATATACCTGCTATCAGACATTCATGCAGAAAAAGGACAATGAAAATGTAAAAGGACAACGAAAAAATAAAACACTGCATTTCTCAGCAACTTTTAATGTAGCAGTAGTGTTTGGATAATGATAAATAAAACGACAATGATGAGAGAGAGAGAGAGAGAGAGAGAGAGAGAGAGAGAGAGATTTGTTCAATTATTAACTTTTAATGAGTGTAGAAATGGAAAAACTCCTCCATAAATTAAATAATAAATCAAGCCAAATAAGTAATTATCATTTTAAACATCAAGTAATTTTTTAAATAAGGAATTGACATCTCATGTACTTTTTTAGAAATTAACTTGTATAATTTTATCAATTTAATATGAAAACGTGAGAACATTTTTTTAAATTTTAACTTTAAAATAAGCTTTTTTGTATATATATCACTGTAAATTTAAAACTCCCTTTTTAAATATGATTACATGGATTAATTCAACTAAATTTATTTTAAAACATCATATAATGATTTATACATACTACCTAACACATATAAATCACTTTCTCATGCATTAATCACAAAAATTCATTTACAGAGAACTTAGAATCAACTTTCATGAAGTACTCAAGAACATAAATTAAAGCATAAAAATAAGAATTTACCCTTGATTTCTTGTTTAGATTAAACAAGATGATAGAAACTCCTCTTTAATTCTCCAAATCTTCTTCTTAAAAATCAATTTCTCACAATCTCTCTCTCCCTTTTCTCTATTTAGTTTTCAGACTTATGTTTTTCAAATAACCAACATATATGTATATAATATAACTGGTTTATACATGAATATCAGTTAAGCACATCATGACTCAACTGATCTCATGTTCTCAAAGCCATGTTTGGTTAGCTCATAAAAGGCTCTTTTCAATTTATTCTTTTTTTTTATTATTATATGATACAAAATGTCACACTTTAATTAATCAAATTACATTATTTAAATTCAATTAAATTAAAGCCAATATCACTCATTAAATCAAATTACCACATAATTAAAATTTTTATTTATTAATTATAAACAAATTATCAAATGTCAAATTAAATATTAAATTTAATTAGAACCACTTTATATTTATTTAACAACTCATTTAATTTAATAATCTCAATTAAATTCATATTTTGAACTATAAAATTGTCCAATCATTAATTTAATTAATATATTATATTTAATTAAATTAATCTACAACGTTTCCATCAAATATTTATTTAACTCAATAAATAAATCAAAAAAATATTTATTTAATTCAATAAATATTTAAAATTGAATACAAAAATCTCGTTCATTACATGTACTACTAGTAGGGGGATTCTAAGACTCGACACATAGTCTCAACTCCTCATCTCGAGATAAATCAATATGGGGAGTGGGGATGGTGGAATCTAATGGCTTAGAATCACCCCTAATGAATTCTAATTCAAATTTATCTCTTTGGTTCCAAGCTTCAAAATGGGTTCGTAATTTATATTGTATACGTGAGCTAATTATATCATTTTATTTTATTTTGCGAATATTGAGATTATTAAAAAGTAAGATTAGTTTTACCCGTATAGCTAATGAAGTCTAAGACAAATCACGCTCTTCCTTAGGCGTGTAGGCCCTATCCCTGAACTCTAATATGGTCAGAGCTCTTCCCAAGGTCATCCATATGGCCTAATAAAATCGTAAGCCTACTCAAATTTCTTCTTAAAATCTTAAGCCTCCCAGTGCGCACACATAGCATGCCAAGCTGTATCGGAGACTATGCGGGGATGATGAACTCTAATGGTGGTCTCGGTTTGGTCATCAATTTGCCGGTTGCTTGTTGTCGTCATCTCATCTGACCAGTAGGAGTAATTTAGAGTGACATGTCCAATAATCACAACATCGCCGATCGCCCAAGTGTAAGACCCCAACTTTTATAAATAAAGATGAATTTTCTATAAATATTATTTTGAATATTATTGAATAAATTTGATATAATGTTATGGTTGTGGGTAATATTTATAAATTTTGCAAAGTAAGCAAGTTGTTATAAAATATTCGTTTGGTCAGGGAATATTCTTTTTATCGGGGAATATTCGTACGACGGCTCAATCATTGGTGGACCCCACAACGGAAGTATTGTCGTAGTTAGAAAGCGACAAAATTATCTTTCTATAAAAATAATGGCAGAGGTGTTACTAGTTAAAAGCTGTTGAACTACCCTAAGAAGAAAAGTACGATGAATACGCGTGGTTGCGTAAGAAGACACGGTATTGATTATTGATGCTTACGTGAGAAGTCACTTTCCTATACTCAATTATTGCTAGAGTAATTCTTTGCGATCATATCTCTTATATTATTGATTCAATTATTGTCACAAGATTATCATCGTATAATATGTTATATTATTAAATCAATAATTGAGACGACAAGTTATAAATGAATAATAATTGTTGAAAGATTAATATTGTGTTGATTAAAAATAAAATGATTTATGGTAATATTTATTCAATCCTTGATGTATATAAAGAGTGCATTATGAGACGTTTGTGGTAAGTTTGGTTATTTTATGGGGGCCATATGTCATCATCTAAGAGTCTCTTCTTCGATAGTAATTACCTTAAATTAATAGTAATTATCTTCGTCAATAGTAATTACCTTCGTCAATAGTAATTACCTTCGTCAATAGTAATTACCTTTACCAGACGTCGAACCACTTGTCGTTTCATATTACAGGCGTCGAACCACTTGTCGTTTCACATTACAGGCGTCGAACCAATTGTCGTTTCACATTACAGGCGTCAAACCACTTTTCTTTTCACATCACCGAGTCGTCGAGCCACTTGCCTTTTCACATGGCAAGTGCTGTTTAGAAATCTTCTATAAATAGAGGCCTAGTGCTTCATTATTTTCACTTAATTCATTCAAGCTATATAGAGAGAAAGTATAGAGAATAAGAGAGAAAGAAGAAGAGTATTACGTTATTACACTTCTTCGCAATATTCAATCTCCTACTAAAGTAAGGGGTGTTATTCTTTCTTATTCATGAAGTGAATTGTTGTTATTCAATTGCTTATTATTCTGTTGGAATAACCTGTATATGCGGTTTACCCTATACTTGGTGACATTCTTCTATTATTCTGTTGGAACATCCCACATGTGTGTTTACACCGGACTGGTTTAAATCTTTATTATTATTTCGTGGGAACATCACGTCTATGTGTTTTACACCGGACTGGTTCCGTCTTTATTATTATTTCATTGGAACATCCCGTCTGCATGTGTTTTACTGTGGGACTGGTCCCATTCTTTATTATTTTGTTGGAATATCACGTCTGCATGCGTTTCTACGGGACTGGTTCCGTTATTTATTATTCATTGAATAACTCGCTTGCTGTCTTGATCTATCGCATGCATGGTGATTTCTTTTGTTATTCCATTCTTTGTTATACTCGGTTGGTTAAAACTTTGACTTCTATACTCCATGAAATTAGTGGAATATCCTCGATATTTCAAGGCTTCATCCGAAGATCCTTTCATGGAAATATTCTTCTAAGTATTCTTCAATTTTACTCTACAAAGCAAAGATCACGTTGGTGATTTGGATGTTATTGGTTCATGGATAAATTAATTCTTGAACTTGTTTTATTGAATTCTTATATCATTGTCATCATCCTCATGTTTATATTATGTTGAAAGTCATCTACGTGGCTTTTGAAAGTGCATAGATGGACTTGGTATGATTATGACCGAGGATTATTCGATTGTAATCATGATAGTAATGTTACAAATGATGTGAAAATTAAAAGTCCTCATTGGCCCGTAGTGCATTGATGGACAGTTGTTGGCATGATCATGACCATTAATGAATACACGAATATCCTTGGCTGTAGTGCATGGATAATTTGTGGTCGTGATACTAAAGAATATCCTTGACCATAGTGCAGGGGTGATTCGATGATGTGGAATATTTATTATTGTGAGTCTCAAATTTATAACAATGATGAAAACCTTTTAAATCATAAAAGATAGTAGATTTTATTTTCTACTTGACTCTTTTAATGGATTCTTTGGTTCCACCGCTTGATTAAACTTGATGTTTATTATATTTTATCAATTTAACTTTGTTGAAGGCTAATGATAATTTATTCTCGCATTATCTTAGTCATAATATTTCTTCTTTGGGCTAGTTGAGCTCACCCTTTCTTTCCTTTATTCTCTTCGTGAAATGAGAATATATTTGGGACGCAGTCTGGGGAGCGGAGTAATGGTCGAGAGGATAGCATTAGTATTCCTCATTATTATTACGTGAAATAGTGTGATAATAATTGTAATGAGGACTACTTTTGAGTTTGTATAATCTCTAGTAGACAATATTTGTATTCAAACTCACAGCTTTATTTTTTTTGTCGTATTGCATACCACGGCGAGTTGTATTAATAAGTTGTATTTGAATTACGTACCATGTATCTGGCGACCCAAGATGGGTGATGTATACCTAATTTTGGGGGCGTCACGACAGTATCAAAGCTTAGGATATGATCCGACTAAGATATGAGAATAGTATTAGGAGGGGAGAGACGGGAATTTCTTCGTTAGTATGACCTACCTAAGTTTATGTCTTTATTTTATTGGCTGGCCGAGAATATAGGGATAATATATTACATGTCAATTAACCTTTTGTTTTGGCAAGATGTCTGAAAATAACATCTGAGAATGTTGAGAATAGCAATGGAGCACAGGCGACCGTTGATTCACCACATTTCAATAATCAGGATAATGTGCATCAGGAAGGCGACAATCCTCATGCAAACAACAACACTGACCAAATGATGAATGATCAAATGTTCAGAGGCTTTATGCAATTCATGCAACAAAGAAAGCGAGAGCCAGCCTCGCCCAAAACGTAGGTGGAAACATCGAAAATCTCTAAGGTCACCGCTAAAGCAGTTCAAGGAGCTGGGACCACCCGGAGTTTAAGGGAGAGCCAAAACCACTTATGGCGAAAGCGTGGATAAAGCAGATCACCAAGATATTTTATGTCTTGGGATGCTCCGAGGAGCAAAAGGTTCCCTTTGCCGCCTTTATGTTGCGCGGAGAGGCAGATTACTGGTGGGAATCGATAAAACGTACTCAACTCTTTGTCTTCAAGATATCTTCGGGAGAAGTTCCGGGAGTGTTTCAACGATAAATACTTTCCCGAAAGTATTCGCCACATGAAGGAGGTGGAGTTTATCAAGTTGGAACAAAACAATATGACCGTGTCGCAATACGAGGCAAAATTTGTGGAGTTATCCCGATTTGCGTCCCACTTGGTGGATAATGAAGAGAGAATGGCGCGAATGTTTTTAAGAGGTTTGAAGCCGGAGATACGTCAACATCTTATTTCTCATAAACTGTGTTTGTATTCAGATGTTGTAAATAGGGCTCAGTTAATGGAGCGCGATAACGAGTCAACGCAACTAAAAGAGAGCAGCCGGCAAAATTATAATACCAGCGAGAGTAGTCATCGAAGCGGTGACAACAAACGTGGAGGGAATCAACAGGCCAGAAATGGTAACCACTTCGGTGGTAATCAAGGCCAAGAAGAGGAGATTCAACAATGATGGAAAGACGTCAGCACCAGCACCCGTTGTTAAGGAAAGAGAAAGACCACCTATCATATGTTTCAAATGCGGAGGGGAGGGACAGATCAGTCCAAATTGCGCGATGCCGTCCAAAGCATGTTATAATTGTGGAAGAGAAGGTCACTTAGCCCGATTTTGTCGTTCATCGAAGATAAATTCAGCTAGGATGAAGGCACCAAAGGCCGTCCGAGAAAGGTCAAAGCCGGTAGTGCAAGGGAGAGCGTTTGTTGTGACCTCCCAGAAAGCAAGGAACCCGAATGAGGTCATCACGGGTAAGCTTATCATAAACTCTAACGAAGTCTATACTTTATTTGATACCGGTTCTACCCATTCTTTTATTTCTCCTACTTTCGCTCATCGATTAAATTTGACTCCGGAGAAATTAGACTTTGACTTATTTGTGGAAACTCCGTTGGGAGAAACCTTCATTACATCCACTGTTTGTAAGTCTTGTTTGGTTCAAATCGGTACCCTCACATTACCTGTCGATCTTATTTCATTGAAAATACTTGCATTTAACGTGATTCTAGGGATTGATTGGTTAACTACTCATCATGCAAAAATTGATTGTTTTTGTAAGGTTGTTAGCTTTCATATTCCTAATCAACCTATTATACGAATTCAAGCGACCAAACCATTAAAATCAATCACGGTCATCTCAAGCCATAAAGCTATTCATTTATTGAAAAACGGATGTCAAGCTTTCTTAGCTCATGTCACAGATTTAAACAAAAATACGTCAGTTTAAAATGATATTTCTATTGTTAATAAATTTCCTGATGTATTCCCCGAAGAACTTCCTGGCCTCCCCCCAGAGCGTGAAATTGAATTTTGTATCGACCTTGAACCCGATACAAAACCCATTTCCAAAGCCCCATATCGAATGGCTCCTATTGAACTTCGAGGAGTTAAAAACCCAACTGCAGAAATTGTTAGACATTGGCTTTATTCGCCCTAAGTACTTCTCCTTGGGTGCTCCTCGCCTATTCGTGAAGAAGAAAGATGGGAGTATGCGACTTTGTATTGATTATCGGGAGTTGAATCATGTCACCATCAAAAATAGGTATCCATTGCCACGTATTGATGACTGTTTGACCGATTGCAAGGAGCCAAATTCTTTTCAAAGATTGATCTTCATTAGGATATCACCGGTTGAAGATTAAAACCGATGACATTCCAAAGGCGGCTTTGAGAACTCCCGAGACGGGCATTATGAATTCCTAGTCATGTCCTTTGGATTGATTAATGCTCCTACTGCTTTCATGGATATGATGAACCGAGTATTCAAGAAATATTTGGATCACTTTGTGGTCGTCTTTATTGATGACATCCTTATTTATTCCAAAAGCCGTGATGATCATGAGCAAAACTTGAGGCTGACACTCCAAAAGTTTCGTGAATATAAGCTTTATGCCAAGTTGAAGAAATGCGAGTTCGGCGAGGAAGTAGCATTCCTTGGGCACGTGGTATCAAGTCATGGAATATCTCATTGACCCAACAAAGATTGAAGCTATTCAAAGTGGGAGCAACCTAAATCAATGGATAGAAGTCGTAGCTTTCTCGGTTTATTTGGTAATTATCGGAGATTCGTGGAAGGATTTTCTCAAATTGCTACTCCAATGACTTCGGTGACTCGGGAAAGATACAAAGTTGATTTGGAGCGAAGAATGTGAGAAGAGTTTTCAAGAACTCAAGAGGAGACTCATTTAAGACTGTTCGACAATACCATCCGGCTCGGAGGATTTGTCATCTATGATTATGCTTGGGCAAAGGGTTGGGATGTGTTCTCATGCAACATGGGAAAGTCATAGCTTTATGCCTCACGACAACTCAAAGAATATGAGAGGAATTATCCTACTCATGATCTAGAGTTAGCAATTTGTTGTCTTTTGCACTTAAAATTTGGAGGCATTACTTGTATATGGGAGAAAGTGGAGATCTTCTACGGATCATAAAAGCCTCAAATATTTCTTAACTTAAAAGGAACTCAACATGTGACAATGACGTTGGCTTGAGGCTGTTGAAAGATTATGATCATACCATCCAATACCATCCCGAAAAGTAAAGCGTGGTAGGTGACGCATTGAGTAGAAGATCATATACAAATCTGAGTGCGATATTGTCATATAAGGGCCCATTTTGTGTGACTTGCAAAGGATGGAGATAGAGTTAAAGATTCCGGGGACGCATGTGACGATGGCGAATATCTGAGTAGAACCGACTTTAATCGATAAAGTTAAAAGTCGCTCAAGCTACTGAACACGGAGGTGATGCGTATGAGGAAGAAAGTGCAAGAAGGTGCTATCTTGGGAAGCAAGAATCGATGAAGAAGGAATACTTGAGTCAACTCCGGACTTTGTGTTCCTAACGCTACGATTTAAAGTATAAAATCATGATGGAGGCGCACAACACAACGTTTGCAATCCATCCTGGGAGTACCAAAATGTATCATGATATTCATCATACATTTTGGTGGAGCAATATGAAGAGAGATAGCGCTGTTTATCTCAAGGTGTCTAACTTGTCAACGAGTTAAAGCGAAGCATCAAGTACCAAAAGGTCCATTGCAACCACTTGAAATTCCAGAATGAAAGTTGGAGCACATTACCATGGATTTCGTTACCGGTCTTCCTAAGGTTTCTCAAGGCATAAATGCGATTTGGGTCATTGTTGATAGATTGACCAAATCTGCTCATTTCTTACCGATACGAGAAACTTATACACTTGAACGTCTTGCTCGTATGTACATAAACGAGATTGTAAGACTTCATGGTATGCCGGTATCCATAGTTTCTGATCGAGACCCAAGATTCACTTCACGATTTTGGGTTAGTTTGCAAAAAGCTATGGGCACAGACTTACGATTTAGGCTCGGATATCATCCTCGAGACGGACGGACGAATGGAGAGGACTATTCAAACTCTTAAAGATCTATTAAGACTGTGTCCTTGATTTCAAGGGAAGTTGGGACAAGTTCTTACCATTGGTGGAGTTTTCCTACAACAACAGCTTATCAAGCAAGTATTGGCATGGCTCCATTCAAGCGTTGTATGGAAGAAAGTGTCGATTCTCAAGTATCTTTGGGATGAGGTGGGTGAAGCAACGTTGTTGGGACCGGAGTTGGTACGTATGACTACGGAAAAGATTCAAACGATCCGACAACGTATAAAAACCTCACAAAATCGACAAAAGAGTTATGCTAATCTTCATCGAAAGGAAGTGGAATTCGATATAGGAGATCATGTGTTGTTACGTGTTGCTCCATGGAAAGGAGTTACAAGATTTGGAAAGAGAGGAAAACTGAATCCTCGATTCATCGGTCCATTTTTAATCCTCGATCGAGTAGGAACTGTGGCCTATAGACTCGTTTTACCGCCAAGTATGTCTCGTGTTCATAACGTTTTTCACATATCCATGTTACGTAGGTGACACTCCCAAAACAGGTATACACCACCCATTCTAAGTTGCCAAATACACTGTACAGAAACAACTACAACTTTATTATTACAACAGTAGAACTGTGAGTTTAAATACAAATATTGCCATCTAAACAATATCCACATACAAATAAATCATCATCATAATTATTGATACATTATTTTACAAAAATGGTGAGGACTACTAAACAACTCTCTAACACCATCATTCCATACCCCAGACTCGTACTACATTATATTCTCGCCTCGAGAAGAAAAATGGAACAAAAAGAAAAAGGGTGAGCTCAACTAGCTCAAGAATTGAATATTATAACTAAGATAATATACAACAAAATTATCGTTAGTCTTCATAGGAAAAATATAATAGAATACAATAGACAACAAGTTTTAAATCAATACTCATGACGGAAAATATTAATTCATAGAAGAGTTAAGTAGAGGATGAAATCTACTAATATCTATGAATTTAACGATCCATCATCAATATTTTATCCTCGTAACATCAATCAATATATATCGGAATCATATATATTCATCCTTGCACTATGTGCCAAGGACATCCACAGATTGGTCATGTTCATCTAAACACTGTTCATCTTCAGACTACTGAGGCCAAAGATATTCATCGAAATCATTCATCTTTTGTGACCACTGAAAGCCAAAGATATTCATCGAAATCATTCATCTTTGCACTATGTGCCAAAGATATTCAATAATATCATCATTTAAGACCGAGGATGATGAAAATATTTTTTAAAGAAACGAATCCAATGAAACAAAATGACAAGGATTAAGGATTAAGGATTCGTATTTTGTTTTATCCGTCCAAAAATACCTCAAAAATAATCATAGTGGTGTAAAATTCAAGAATGATCAAAACATGGATACAATCAAAGCTAGTATCCGAATAGGTATTTCGGACGAAAAGAAAAATTTTCATTTTTCGATGAATAGTGCCATATTCGTGAATAAGATCAGATATCGTGAATAAGGCCGATATCGTGAACGAGAACTCAGACACCAAAAGTTCTAAATTTGATAAAACTTCAGATCAATATTTCAAAGATAATGATATTGAAGAAATAATATCATTACGAAAAAAAAAATATCCCTTACCCGGAAAGACAGATCTTACCATTTGGAATAATTGGATATAGGCTATAACTTGAACTTTGCACCGTATAGCAATACTCAAAGTATACTCAAAATACTCATAAGAATACGCTCGATAATATAGAGAGAAAACTTGAGCTTTTGGTGTGATTTTCAATTATAACCCAAAGCACCTATTTATAGAAATTGCTTAGAACACCAAAAGTTAGTAAAATTTAATAAAATATTAATATTTATTAATTTTTTCTTACGCCCACAAAGAAGATTGACTTCAGCAACTAACATGTGTAAGTGGATCCATCCACATAAGAAAAAAAATTTTCTTTTAAAAAATATTTAAAACTTTCAAAAATTAATTATTTCAGAACTCCAGAACTTCAATAATTCATAATAAATAGCCCTTTATCAGAAAATTCGAATCTCGCGTGTTTTTATAGAAAATTCAATTCTCTACAACTTTGCAGAAGAAAGTTTTTCCAAATTTCAAACAGAAATTGACCGAAATCCACAAACGGGTGATTTTAGAGGCTATAATCAAATTTCAGTCAATAAACGGGGTCCACCGACATGTTTAACATGTTTTAAATATTTTTGGTAACAAAAATACTTCTCCTCCACATATACTCATATATCCCACATTCATCGTAAAAATATCATCATTATTATATTATTAAAATATAATAATATATTTAAATGAATTATTTTATCAGAAAAAGATAAAATTTCAATTTTCAACAATTGTCACTATAAAAATTTTCTCCATCTATATCCACATAAAATCAATATTTTCCTCATCATATGAATCAATAATTAATTATTCACAAATAATATTACAGAATCACAATATTGACAATCAGGCAGTTCCCAGGAAAGAGGGGGCTTTCCAATAAGAATTTCTCCTTCTTGGCGCATGCAATTAGGTGACCAAACCTCTCCTTAGATGTAACTTTCTAGACATTGCCAATAATGTTATCTAATAATATTATTAGGATAATATGAATTATTGCTTCGATAAAGAAAAATCTTGTTTAATGACAATTATTGAAACAACAAAGAATATAAAATATCAACGCAAACAATTATTGAATCAATAAAATATTGAGCGATAATTATCGTTACCATTATTGAGTAGTGCCTTCTCACGTAAGAGTCAATAATTGGTGCAATACTGTAAGCTCTTCTTGTGCAACAACGCGACATATGTGTTTTAACCAACGGTATTCCAACGATGTAAAGCAGTAATAACTACGCCGTTATTTTTAAACAACTTATATTTGTCGTTTTCTTCCTCCAATCGCTTTCCGTTATGGGCCCACACATGGTCTGCTACATTCGTCAGACGAATATTCCCCGTCAAGACGAATATTCCACGACCAAACGAATATTCAAACAATGATGAATATTTTATAACTATTTGCTTATTTTGAAATACTTGCGTATTTTACCCATAACTGTCCACATTAATCACATCAACCCTTACTATTTCAAAATAATAATTAGAGGAAATTAAATTTCATTTATTAATTATTTGGGGTCTTACAACCTCCTCCTTATGAAATTTCGTCCTCGAAATTGACATACGATACACAGTGTTTCGAAAAGATGAGGATACCTCGCTTTCATTTCCGTTTCCAACTCCCAGGTCATTTCTTCTATAGCATGGTTCCTCCATAAAACTTTAACTTGTGGTATGACCTTCGTGCGTAGGACATGCTCCTTCCTATCCAAGATCTTGACAGTGTACCTCCTCATACGTTAAGTCTTGGCTATCTCGTCGGTTCTAACTCAATAATGTGGTTGGTCTTTCACATATTTACTGAAAGCATGTATATGTGAAACACATTATGAATATGAGACATACTTTAGGAGGTAACGCGAGTCTATAGGCTACATTTCCTACTCGGTCAAGAATTTGAAATGGACCAATAAATCGTGGATTGAGCTTTTCTCTCTTCCGAATCTTGTAACTCCTTCCATGGGCAACACGCAACAATACATGATCCCCTATACTAAATTCCACGTCCTTTCGATGAAAATCCGCATAACTCTTTTGTCGATCTTGTGCCGTTTGTATACGTTGTCGAATCATTTGGATCTTTTCGGTAGTCATACGTACTAACTCGGGTCCCAACAATGTTGCTTCACCCACTCATCCCAACATATTGGAGAGCGACACTTTCGTCCATATAATGCTTTATATGGAGCCACACCTATACTTGCCTGATAACTGTTGTTGTAGGAGAATTCCACCAATGGTAAATATTTATCCCAACTGCCCTTGAAGTCTTGGACACAGAGTCTTAATAAATCTTCAAGAGTTTGAATAGTCCTCTCTGATTGTCCGTCTGTTTGAGGATGGTATGCCGAATCGAATCAGTAAATCCGCACTCCATAGCTTTTTGCAAGCTAACCCAAAATCTTGAAGTGAATCTTGGGTCACGATCCAAAACTATGGATCTTTGGCATGCCATGCAATCTCACAATCTCATTTACGTACATTTGAGCAAGACGTTCAAGGGAATAAGTCTCCCGTATCGGCAAGAAATGAGCAGACTTGGTTAATCTATCAACAATAACCCAAATGGCATTGATGCCTTGAGAAACCGTAGGAAGACCCGTGAATGAAATCCATAGTAATGTGTTCCCACTTCCATTTCGGAATCTCAAGTGGTTGCAACGGACCCTTTGGCACTTGATGCTCCGCCTTTACACGTTGACAAGTTAAACACGTTGAGATAAACTTTGCAATCTCTCTCTTCATATTGTTCCACCAAAATGTATGTCGAAGATCACGATACATTTTGGTACTTCCAGGATGAATTGCAAATGGTGTATTGTGTGCCTCCATCATGATCTTGTACTTCAAATCGTAATCGTTAGAACACAAAGTCCGGAGTGGACTCAAGTATTCCTTTTCATCAATTCTCGCCCAGAAATAGCACCTTCTTGTACTTTCTTCTTCATACGCATCGCTCAAGATTGGTGGCTTGAAAGCAACCTTAACTTTTTCTATTAAAGTTGGCTCTATGCGTATACTTGACATCATCGTACTCGTTCTCAAGATATGATCTTCTACTCAACGCGTCACTACCACGCTTTTTTTTCCGGGATGGTATTGAATAGTGTGGTCGTAGTCTTTCAATAGCTCGAGCCAACGTCGCCGCCGCATGTTAAGTTCTTTTGAGTGAAGAAATATTTAAGGCTTTTATGGTCCGAATATATCTCCACTTTCTCCCCATATAGATAGTGCCTCCATATCTTTAAGTATGAAAATCGGGCCGCCAACTCTAGATCATCATAAGTAGGATAATTCCTCTCATATTCTTTGTTGTTTGTCATGAGGCATAGGCTATGACTTTCCCATGTTGCATGAGAACACATCCTAACCCTTTGCTAGAAGCATCATTTGTAGATAACAAATCCATCCGTACGGATGGTATTGTTAGAACAGTGCCAAAATAAGTCTCCTCTTAAGCTCTTGGAAATTCTTCTCGCATTCTTCGCTCCAAACGAATTTTGTATCCTTCCGAGTTAACTGAGTTAACGGAGTAGCGATTCGAGAAAACCCTTCCACGAATCTCCGATAATAACCAGCTAAGCCAAGAAAGCTACGTACTTGATCACCGTCTTGATTGCTCTAACTTTGTATTGCTTCAATCTTCAATGGTCAACAGATACTCCATGTTTTGACACCACATGCCCAATAAATGCTACTTCCTCAAGCCAGAACTCGCATTTCTTTAACTTGGCATATAGCTTGTTTTCACGAAGCCTTTGGAGTACCAAACTTGAGATGGTGCTCATGATCTTCACGACTTTTGGAATATATGAGGATGTCATCAATAAAGACAACAACGAATTTATCCAAATATTCTTTGAATACTCGATTCATCATATCCATGAAAGTCAGCAGGAGCATTAGTCAATCCGAAAGACATGACTAAGAATTCGTAATGCCGTCGCATCGAGTTCTCAAGGCGGTCTTTGGAATATCCTCGATTCTAATCTTGGTGATGATATCCGAGCTAAGATCGATTTTTGAAAAGAATTGTGCTCCTTGCAACTGGTCAAACAAGTCATCAATACGTGGTAGAGGATACCTATTCTTGATGATGACATGGTTCAATTCACGATAGTCAATACAAAGTCGTATACTCCCGTCTTTCTTCTTTACGAATAAAACAGGAGCACCCCAAGGAGATGTACTGGGACGAATGAAACCGATGTCCAACAACTCCCCGTAGTTGGACCTTTAACTCTCGAAGTTCAATAGAGCCATTCGATATGGGGTTTTAGAAATGGGCTTTGTGCGGTTCAAGGTCAATAAAGAATTCAACTTCACGTTACGGGGGTAGACCGGGGAAGTTCTTCAGAAATACGTCAGGAAAGTCAATAACAACAGGAATATTATTCAAATTTGACGTGTCTTTATTCAAATCCATAACATGAGCTAAGAAAGCTTGACATCCGTTTTTCAATAAACGAATAGCTTTATGATTAGATATGACAGTGATTGATTTTAATTGTTTAGTTACTTGAATTCGTACAACAGGTTGTTTAGGAATATGAAAGCTAACAACTTTACGAAAACAATCAATTTTGGCATGATGAGTAGTTAACCAATCAATCCCTAAAATCACATCAAAAGCAAGTATCTTTAAAAAGATAAGGTCAACGTGTAAGGTGATGGTGCCAACTTGAATCAAACAAGATTTATAAGCGATGGATGTGATGACGGTTTCTCTAACGGAGTTTCCACGAGATAGGTCAAAGTCTAATTTCTCCGAAGTTAAGTTTAAGCGTTGAGCACAAGCAGGAGGGATAAATGAATGGGTAGCATCGGTATCTAGTAAAGTATAAACTTCACAAGAATTTATAAATAGCTTACCCGTGATCACCTCGTTTGGGTTCCTCGCATTTTGACCAGTCACAACAAACGCTTCTTCGAGAACCGTTGACTTTGACTTTTTTGGGATGATCTTTTGAGTCACCGTCCCCGCTGAACTAGGTTTCGCTACCGTGCAATCTCGAGCGATATGTCCTTCCTTTCCACAATTATAGCATACCTAGAACTGTTGTGGACGGTGAACCGATATGTTCCTCTTTCCCGCATTTATAGATATGACCGGTGGTCGTTCTCTCTCCTTGGAAACGATTCTTCTGGCATGGCGTTGTCGTCTTCACATGGTCGTTGTTGAATCTCCTCTTTTTAAAATCTCCTCCTGACTCGCTTCTTCTATTTTCATGGCCATGATTACCACCAGAGTGGTTACCATTTTTGTTCGTCTTTTTCTTTCTCCACTAGTTATTGTTGTTTTGTTGACTGCTATCTCCGGTATGATCCTGATTGTGGTACCTCGAGTTGGACCAGTACTCTCGTTATCTCGCTCTAACAATTGAGCCCTATTAACAACATCTGAATAAAGAGAAAATTTATGAGAGATGAGATACTGACGTATGTCGGGTTTCAAACCTCTCAAAAACATCCGCGTCATACGTTCCTCATTCTCCACCAAATGAGGTGCAAACCTGGATAACTCGCAAACTTCGCCTTCGTCTTCGAGACACCGTCATGTTGTTCTCGCTCTAGTCTAATAAACTCCACTTCCTTTATATGATTTAACACTTTCGGAAAGTATTTGTCATTAAATAGTTTCAAACGTTTCCCAAGACATGTTGAGAAAAGTGGATGGATGGGTACGCTTTCACAGACTCCCACCGAGAGTCCGCCTCACCACGGAACATAAAGGTGGCGAATGGAACCTTCATTCCTCCGTGCATCCCAAGACATCGAATATCTTGGTAATTTGCTTAACCCATGTTTCGCCATGATCGGATCCGCTTTCCTTTAAATTCGTGGTCCTAACTCTTTGAACTCGCTTGGTTGTGACAACCCGTGAATTGCTATCATTTCTTCCTATGTTTTGAACACGAGTCTCTCAAATCGATTTTGCATGAACCGCAAAAAGCTTCTAAATATCCCCTCGCGTTCATCATCTCGCCGATTGGTGTTGTTCACGGGAGGAACATTACCAAATTGTTGCCAGACGTTCTCTCGTTGGTGAGACACAGAGCGTCTCCACGGCCTCATTTTCATTGTTAATATTCTCGGTCGACATTCTCAAATATCGTCATAAAACAAGGGTTAATTAAGCAAATCAATATATCATATAATATCCTTATATACTGACCAACTAACAAATAAGCTTAGGTAGGACACACTAGCAAATGATTTACTCGTCTCTCCCCTCCTAGTTCTATCCCCCGATCTCCATGGAGATCATATCCCTAAGCTCGATACCAACCTTGATGACACCCCAAAAGCAGTATACACCACCCATTCTAAGTTGCCAAATACACGGTACAGAAATAACTACAACTTTATTATTACAACAGTAGAACTATGAGTTTAAATACAAATATTGCCATCTAAACAATATCCACATACAAATAAATCCTCATCATAATTATTGATACATTATTTTACAAAAATGGTGAGGACTACTAAACAACTCTCTAACACCATCATTCCATACCCCGACTCGTACTCGCTATATTCTCGCCTCCTGAGAAGAAAAATGGAACAAAAAGGAAAAAGGTGAGCTCAACTAGCTCAGTAACGAATATTATAACTAAGATAATATACAACAAAATTATCGTTAGTCTTCAACAGGGAAAAATATAATAGAATACAATAGACAACAAGTTTTAAATCAATACTCGCAGCGGAAAATATTAATTCATAGAAGAGTTAAGTAGAGGATGAAATCTACTAATATCTATGAATTTAACAGTCCATCATCAATATTTTTATCCCTGTAACATCAATCAATATATATATCTGGAATCATATATATTCATCCTTGCACTACAGGCCAAGGACATCCACCAGTTGGTCATGTTCATCTAAACACCTATTCATCTTTGCACTACGGGCCAAAGATATTCATCGAAATCATTCATCTTTGCACTACAAAGCCAAAGATATTCATCGAAATCATTCATCTTTGCACTATGGGCCAAAAAGATATTCAATAATATCATCATTTAAGACTGAGGATGATGAAAAATATTTTTTTAAAGAAACGAATCCAATGAAACAAAATGACAATGATTAAGGATTAAGGATTCGTACTTTGTTTTATCCACGTCCAAAAATACCTCAAAAATAATCATAGTGGTGTAAAATTCAAGAACGATCAAAACATGGATACAATCAAAGCTAGTATCCAGAATAGGTATTTCAGACGAAAAGAAAAATTTTCATTTTTCGATGAATAGTGCCATATTCGTGAATAAGATCAAGATATCGTGAATAGGTCAGATATCGTGAACGAAGAACTCAGACACCAAAAGTTCCAAATTTGATAAAACTTCAGATCAATATTTCAAAGATAATGATATTGAAGAAATAATATCATTACTGAAAAAAAAAATATCCCTTACCTCGGAAAGCAAAGCTTTTCACCTGGAATCTTTCGATATAAAGCTATAACGAACTTGCACCGTATAGCAATACTCAAAGTATACTCAAAATACTCACAAGAATACGCTTAGATAATATAGAGAGAAAACTTGGTTTACGGTGTGATTTTCAATTATAACCTAAGCACCTATTTATAGGAAATTGCTTAGAACACTAAAGCGAGAAAATTTAATAAAATATTAATATTTATTAATTTTTTTTCTTACGCATACAAAGAAGATTGACTTCAGCAACTAACATGTGTAAGTGGATCCATCCAAATAAGAAAAACGTTTTTCTTTTAAAAATTATTTAAAACTTCCAAAAATTAATTATTTGAACTCGAACTTCAATAATTCATAATAAATAGCCCTTTTATCGAGAAAAATTGAATCTCAACAAATTTTATAGGAAATTCAATTCTCTACAACTTTGCGAAGAAAGTTTTTCCAAATTGAAACAAAAATTGACCAGAAATCCACAAACGGGTGATTTTAGAGGCTATAATCAAATTTCGATTCAAGAAATGGGGTCCACCAAACACATAAAACATGCTTTAAATATTTTTGGTAACAAAATACTCCTCCTCCACATATACTCATATATCCCACATTCATCGTAAAAATATCATTATTATATTATTAAAATATAATAATATATTTAAATAAATTATTTTATCGTAAAAAGATAAAATTTCAATTTTCAACAATTGTCACATTAAAAATTTTCTCCATCTATATCCATATAAAATCAATATTTTCCTCATCATATGAATCAATAATTAATTATTCACAAATAATATTACAGAATCACAATATTGACAACTGTGCAATTCCCGGAAAGAGGGGCTTTCAATAAGAATTTCTCCTTCTTCTTGGCGCAATTAGGTGACCAAACCTTTCCTTAGATGTAACTTTCTAGACATTGCCAATAATGTTATCTAATAATATTATTAGGATAATATGAATTATTGCTTTGATAAAGAAAAAAATCTTGTGTAATGACAATTATTGAAACAACAAACAATATAAAATATCAACGCAAACAATTATTGAATCAATAAAATACTAAAGCGGTAATTATCGTAACCATTATTGAGTAGTGCCTTCTTACGTAAGAGTCAATAATTGGTGCAATCTGCAAAGCATCTTCAACAACGCCAATGGCGACATCGTGTTTTAAACCACCGGGTATTCCAGCGATGTAAACCAGTAATAACTACGCCTGTTATTTTTAAACAACTTATATTTGTCGCTTTTCTTCCTCCAATCGCTTTTCGTTATGGGGCACACATGGTCACATTGTCAATACGAATATTCTCGTCAAGACGAATATTCCACGACCAAACGAATATTCTCTGACAATGATGAATATTTTATAACCATTTGCTTATTTTGAAATACTTGCGTATTTTACCCATAACTGTCCACATTAATCACATCAACCCTTACTATTTCAAAATAATAATTAGAGGAAATTAAATTTCATTTATTAATTATTTGGGGTCTTACAACGTAAATATGTGAAAGACCCTAACCACATTATTGAGTTAGAACCGGACAAAATAGCGGAAGATTTGACGTATGAAGAGGTTCCTGTTCAAATCTTGGATAAGAAGGAACATATTCTACGCTCAAAAGTTATACCTCAAGTCAAGATTTTGTGGAGAAACCACGATGTTGAGGAAATGACTTGGGAGTTAGAATCTAAAAAGAAATCAAGGTATCCTTACCTCTTGGACATACCAGGTACATACCCTAATTTCGAGGGTGAAATTTCATAAGAAGGGGAGGTTGTAAGACCCCAACTTTTATAAATAAAGATGAATTTTCTATAAATATTATTTTTGAATATTATTGAATAAATTTGATATAATGTTATGGTTGTGGGTAATATTTATAAATTTTGCAAAATAAGCAAGTTGTTATAAAATATTCATTTCGTCAGGGGAATATTCTTTTTGTTTGGGGAATATTCGCAGCACGACGACTCAATAATTGGTGGACCCCTGATGGAAGTATTGTCGTAGTTAGAAAGCGACAAAATTATCTTTTCTATAAAAATAACTGGCAGAGGTGTTAATTAAAACCTGTTGAACTACGGTAGTAAAAGTACAAAGATGTCTGGCGTGGTCAGATAAGAAGACACTAAGATTGATTATTGATGCTTACGTGAGAAGTCACTCAATTATACTCAATTATTACTTCACAATAATTCTTGTGATCATATCTCTTATATTATTAATTCAATTATTGTCACAAGATCATCGTATAATATGTTATACATAAATTAAATAATAAATCAAGCCAAATAAGTAATTATCATTTTAAACATCAAGTAATTTTTAAATAAGGAATTGACATCTCATGTACTTTTTAGAAATTAACTTGTATAATTTTATCAATTTAATATGAAAATGTGAGAACATTTTTTTAAATTTTAACTTTAAAATAAGCTTTTTTGTATATATATCACTGTAAATTTAAAACTCCCTTTTTAAATATGATTACATGGATTAATTCAACTAAATTTATTTTAAAACATCATATAATGATTTATACATACTACCTAACACATATAAATCACTTTCTCATGCATTAATCACAAAAATTCATTTATAGAGAACTTAGAATCAACTTTCATGAAGTACTCAAGAACATAAATTAAAGCATAAAAGCAAGAATTTACCCTTGATTTCTTGTTTAGATTAAACAAGATGATAGAAACTCCTCTTTAATTCTCCAAATCTTCTTCTTAAAAATCAATTTCTCTCAATCTCTCTCTCCCTTTTCTCTATTTAGTTTTCAGACTTATGTTTTTCAAATAACCAACATATATGTATATAATATAACTGGTTTATACATGAATATCAGTTAAGCACATCATGACTCAACTGATCTCATGTTCTCAAGGCCATGTTTGGTTAGCTCATAAAAGGCTCCTTTCAATGTATTCTTTTTTTTTTCTTATTATATGATACAAAATGTCACACTTTAATTAATCAAATTACATTATTTAAATTCAATTAAATTAAAGCCAATATCACTCATTAAATCAAATTACCACATAATTAAAATTTTTATTTATTAATTATAAACAAATTATCAAATCTCTAATTAAATATTAAATTTAATTAGAACCACTTTATATTTATTTAACAACTCATTTAATTTAATAATCTCAATTAACTTCATACTTTGAACTATAAAATTGTCCAATCATTAATTTAATTAATATATTGTATTTAATTAAATTAATCTACAACGTTTCCATCAAATATTTATTTAACTCAATAAATAAATCAAAAAAATATTTATTTAATTCAATAAATATTTAAAATTGAATACAAAAATCTCGTTCATTACATGTACTACTAGTTGGGGGATTCTAAGACTCGACACATAGTCTCAACTCCTCATCTCAAGATAAATCAATATGGGGAGTGGGGATGGTGGAATCTAATGGCTTAGAATCACCCCTAGCAGCCTGTAATTCAGGTATACGTTGGTTCCGATGCTTCTGAAATCGGTTCTGTAATTTATATTGTATACGTGAGCTAATTATATCATTTTATTTTATTTTGTGAATATTAAGATTATTAAAAAGTAAGATTAGTTTTACCCGTATAGCTAATGAAGCCTAAGACAAATCACGCTCTTCCTTAGGCGTGTAGGCCCTATCCCAGAACTCTAATATGGTCAGAGCTCTTCCCAAGGTCATCCATATGGCCTAATAAAATAGTATTTAAAACAGTTAATAATTATTCGTGTGAGAATTTGATAACTAAACATCTAAATACGTTACACTTACCTTCTTCACCTCCTCAAAAGACTGCAAGTCAGTCGTGCGTACTATATATGCCGAGCTTGGCATGATTCTTCTTTGCCTACTCAGATTTCTTCTTAAAATCTTAAGCCTCGGCGCACACATAGCATGCCAAGCTGTATCGGAGACTATGCGGGGATGATGAACTCTAATGGTGGTCTCGAGCTGGTCATCAACTGCCCGGGTTGCTTGTCGTCGCATCTCATACAGCCAGCCGGAGTAATTTAGAGTGACATGTCCAATAATCACAACATCACCGACTGTCTAAGTGTAAGACCCCAACTTTTATAAATAAAGATGAATTTTCTATAAATATTATTTTTGAATATTATTGAATAAATTTGATATAATGTTATGGTTGTGGGTAATATTTATAAATTTTGCAAAGTAAGCAAGTTGTTATAAAATATTCGTTTGGTCGGGGAAGTATTGTCGTAGTTAGAAAATGACAAAATTATCTTTCTATAAAAATAATGGCAGAGGTGTTACCGTTAAAACTGCATTGAACTACCCTAAGTAAAGAAATACAAAGATGTCTGGCGTGGTTGCATAGTAGTACACACGGTATTGATTATTGATGTTTACGTGAGAAGTCACTCAACCTATACTCAATTATTGCTACAAGAAATTCTTTGCGATCATATCTCTTATATTATTGATTCAATTATTGTCACAATATCATCTGTATAATATGTTATATTATTAAATCAATAATTGAGACGACAAGTTATAAATGAATAATAATTGTTGAAAGATTAATATTGTGTTGATTAAAAATAAAATGATTTATGGTAATATTTATTCAATCCTTGATGTATATAAAGAGTCTGTTATGAGACGTTTGTGGTAAGTTTGGTTATTTTATGGGGGCCCCATATGTCATCATCTAAGAGTCTCTTCGTCAATAGTAATTACCTTCGTCAATAGTAATTACCTTCGTCAATAGTAATTATCTTCGTCAATAGTAATTACCTTCGTCAATAGTAATTACCTTCATCAATAGTAATTACCTTTACCAGACGTCGAACCACTTGTCGTTTCATATTACAGGCGTCGAACCACTCGTCGTTTCACATTACAGGCGTCGAACCAATTGTCGTTTCACATCATCAGTCGTCAAGCCACTTGCCTTTTCACATGGCAAGTGCTAAGCTAGAAATCTTCTATAAATAGAGGCCTAGTGCTTCATTATTTTTCACGAATTCATTCAAGCTATAGAGAGAGAAAGTATAGAGAGAATAAGAGAGAAAGAAGAAGAGTATTCTGTTACTACACTACTGCAATATTCAATCTCCTACTAAAGTAAGGGGTGTTATTCTTTCTTATTCATGAAGAGAATTGTTGTTATTCCATTGCTTATTATTCTGTTGGAATAACCTGTATATGCGGTTTACCCTATACTTGGTGACATTCTTCTATTATTCATTGGAACATCCACATCTGTGTGTTTTACAGGACTGACCGGTTAAAATCTTTATTATTATTCCGTTGGAACATCCTCATCTGTGTGTGTTTACGCTGGGACCGGTCTTATTCTTTATTATTACATTTGGAATATCACTCGTCATGCATTTTACGTCGGACGTGTTCCGTTATTTATTATTCTGTTGGAATAACTTTTGCTGCGGATCTATCGTATGCATGTTGATTTCTTTTGTTATTCCATTCTTTATTATACTCAGTTGGTTAAAACTTTGACTTCTATACTCCATGAAATTAGTGGAATATCCTTGATATTTGCGCTTCATCCAGTATCCTTTCATGGAAATATTCTTCTAAGTATTCTTGAATTTTACTCTACAAAGCAGCATCACGTTGACAGTTTAGATGTTATTGGTTCATGGATAAATTAATTCTTGAACTTGTTTTATTGAATTCTTATATCATTGTCATCATCCTCATGTTTATATTATGTTGAAAGTCATCTCGTATTCTGTGGTGCATAGATGGACTTGGTATGATTATGACCGAGGATTATTTCTTGTAATCATGGCCGTAATGTTACAAATGATGTGAAAATTAAAAGTTCTCATTGGTCCGTAGTGCATTGATGGATGATTGTTGGCATGATCATGACCATTAATGAATACACGAATATCCTTGGTCAGAAGTGCATAGATAATTTGTGGTCGTGATACTAAAGAATATCTTTGGTAGTAGTGCAGGGTGATTCGATGATGTGGAATATTTATTGTCGAGTGAGTCATTTATATAAAATGATGAAAAACCTTTTAAATCATAAAAGATAGTAGATTTTATTTTCTACTTGACTCTTTTTAATAGATTCTTTGGTTCCATTGCAGATTAAACTTGATGTTTATTATATTTTATCAATTTAACATTGTTGAAGGCTAATGATAATTTATTACGCATTATCTTAGTCATAATATTTCTTCTTTTGGGCTAGTTGAGCTCACCCTTTCTTTTCTTTATTCTCTTGTGAATGAGAATATATATTTGAGACAAGTCTGGGAACGAGTAATGGTGCAGAGGATAGCATTAGTAGTCCTCACTATTCTACGTGAAATAGTGTGATAATAATTGTAATGAGGACTCCTTTTGAGTTTGTATAATCTCTAGTAGACAATATTTGTATTCAAACTCAGTTTATGTTTATGTTTCATCGTATTGTACACACAGCAGTTGTATTAGTAAGTTGTATTTGAATTACGTACTATGTATCTGGCGACACAAAATGGGTGATGTATACCTAATTTTGAGGGCGTCACACTAAGAGACGCCTTTGACAAATCTATAATAAGTCTATAACAAAAGTTTAAAGTTAGAAATAACTAATTTCTTAAACGCTACAACTATGTACTAATATAAAATTGGGTAATATAAACTTATTAACTTACGTGAAACTCCCGCAACACAGTATGCATAAATAAGGGATCATGCCGCTCGTACTGAGTGAATCACATGCACTCGGTCGGAAGGTGCGTCATATAGATCGCGTGTAAGGTGTGTTTAGCGATCAGATCTAGTATACTCACTACTAGAATACTAGGCAACTGAAACTAATTTTTAGAGACGGACTAAGTTCTGTCTCTAATTCTAGTAATTTGAGACGGACTTAGAAATCAAAATTTTGCTATGTCTCGACATGATTTGGAAGTAAAAAATCGAGACGGATTTTGAAACCACAAGCATCGTCTCAAATTTTAGAAGCGGGATTGGAGACGGATTTAACTGTCTCAAAAAGTAAGTATATTTTAGAAAATTATAAACTCGTTTTTGAAACAGATTTGAGACCATCTGTGCTCATCTCAGATTAATAATTTAAAAAAAATATTTATGTTTGAAACGGATTAGAGACCGAATTGTCCGTCTCTGACTTTTATTTTCCCTCCAAATATTAGTCTCCAATTCACTACTTATTGTTAGGGACGGATTCGAGACAGATATAATCCATCTCGATATTTTAGTTTCCCATCAAAAATTCCCTCCAACTATATCAAAAAAAAAAGAAACGAAATAAGACTAAATAAGATTCTTTTTATAAGATTCTTTTTGTCAAAATCCCCAAAATCCCCAAAATCGTTGCATACTCAGATTCTTTCTATCATATTGAAAATCCCCAAAATCCATCTTCTCAATTGCAACCATAGCTCCCGATTTTGCTTCTCAAATTACGCCATCTATCACTCTCACTCTCTTGTAGAGCCCAGAACCTTAGCCTCTCTTCTCTCTCACTCCCTTTCTCGCCCCCTGGTTTCGATTCAAACCCTTGAATTCGACATGGCCACCAACGGCTTCCGACCCCTCCCACCCCTCTATCTTTTGCTATAAACCGAAAATATATATAGTTGTGGATCTACATCTTCTCCGGTGGGCCAGCCAAACCCTTCTTTCCAAAATGAGTACTACTAGTTTAAAGGCCGTAGCAATCTCCACCACCACCTACCACCTGTTATCTTCCCATTCAGTCCCAAACTTCATGCGTATTATTGTTATTAAGACCTTCGTCTCTCTTTCTTCGACTCGTTTTCAGTTTTCTACGCGCAAGTGAGCGATTGACTATTTCCAAAAGAGGTACTCATCGATTCAGTCCTCCCCTAATCTGTTAGGGTTAGGTCTAATTGTGTTTTGATCTAAAATATTATGTACATCAGTTTGATTTGGTTGTTTCATCATTCTCAAGTGTAATTATATTCAAGTTATTTAGTATATTGTTGAATCTATTGGTTTATTTGTCAAGTTTGAGGTATTTTGAGAGTCGGACAAGAATGAACCTCTTCTTTTACGGAACACAAGCTTATACAGCCACCAAAGATACAGAAAAATGACAAAACGGAGACGAAGAATGCATACAAGATATTACTGGCATTTTTTGGCCTGAAGCAGGCTTTGACAAATAATCCTGGATACAATCATTGCGTTGTAGAGTGTCAAGAGGCTGCAAATGTCCTGCTGTAATATCCTTCACCCTTATTATATAGAGAAACATATGGTTAACCTATCTTCATATGATCACAGTCATACATGCTGCAACTGTGAATTATGTCTTCTCTGAAAAGGGATTCAAAATTGTTCATTTACTAGTGGGAGTAAATGCAAAGATATCATGTTGAAAATTGGTAGAACTGCATCATAATAATTCTTTATCCAATCACATCTCTCGTTTCTGTTTGTTTTACAGTTCTTCAGGAAAAGGAGGAGTTGAGCCTCTCTTGTCCAATGGTTAGTGTTACTAGTTTTTTAGTATTCTGTTTTTGAACTTAAAATTATATAGTTATATCTACTCTATAGTGATTTTGATTTCTTAAACAGTTGAACCAGAAGTATATGAAGCTCACAAGGTATGTCTTCCTATCACTACATACTTAAAATAAGGTTTTCATTCCAAGAAAAGAAAATTAGTTCTTGTTCAGTAATTTTGGGTATATTTATTATTATATGTTGTTCTCAGTTTTATTACCTAACATGCATATATATATATATATATATATATATATATATATATATATATATATATATATATATATATATATCTTCATTATCTGTCAGTCACATTCTCTTCAGTAATTTTCAGCTGATGAATTTAAAGGTTGGGTATAGATATTATCTCTACATAATGTAGATTTGAGAGGCAGAATTCTGATGCATGTTAGCAAGAATTTCTTTTGGGACAATTTTGACTCAATTATCCAAGATTCTGAAACTTGTTTTAGTCAGTTTATTCTATAAAATACGTGGTCGGCCTTCCCCGAATCCCATCCTATGGAGAACCCCTGCTTTGTCAAGCTTACCTCTTGTGTCATAGTTATGCTAATTCAGTACATAAATATTGACCTCCTTGTGGTCCACTTTATTATGCACTGCATCTGAGAAGGAAAGAGATGCATATGATGATAACAGTAAAACAGTTCTCAGTGTAGCCATGACTGCTTTTTCTCTGTCATTCAGGACAAAGCTAAGGATCAAGGTTGCCATCTTATTTCAGAATATCAAAATTACCTAGATTAACATTTGTGTCTTTCTTTGCTATCTAATTAATGCACATGAATGATGCTGTTAGTATTTTGTTTTAGTTAAAGGGTTTTAATGTTTTATTGCAGGAGAGCATGACTTTTCTCAAGTGTGCCATTTCATCAGACTGGATTCAGTCTCATGGGCTAAAATTTCTTTTTGCCTCTCTTCACAATGTTGGTGTTGTTTTGTACAGGAATAACAAAATGGAAGAGGTAAATTTATTATATGACCTCTCTTGACAGTTTTATTGCTGTTTTTACTGAAATAGTAAAGGGAAAGATGCAATTTTACTATTGAAGTTATGATTTAATACTGAATGCATAGTGTTATTAAGATGACCAAGATGTACAATTGTACAACTATTTAGTAGGAAATCACTACGCACAAAATGGCTTCTTTTCCATCACCCGAGGTAATATGTATATTGCCAATGCATAACTTACACATATTATTACAAGTCATAACATATCTATACCCTTCATATTCTAATATGTGATTATAATATTTTTACATTATACGTTATAATTTAGTAAACAAAGGCACAGAAGTTTTCAGTAAATGGTCTCTATGAATATATTAGGGGAATAAATTTTTAAGTTAATATGGGTGTTTCCTGACCTCTCCATTAAATCCAAAAGATAATTAAAAAAATATGAATTACTGTAGAATATTATGTACCACTTCTGACTTGTAAAATTTACCAACACAGTAACTTACTATTCGGAGCTCCAGACTTGTTTAGTTTCTTATTCTCCACGTAGCTCTTTTATATATGGATGTCTAATGTATTCCGCAGGCAAACTCAACAAGATCTCTTCAATGCAACGGGATCTATGTATTCCGCGATTTTGTTCCTTGGCATCCAAAATGCCTCATCGGTGCAGCCAGTGGTGGCCGTGGAACGAACAGTCTTTTACAGAAAAAGAGCTGCTGGGATGTACTCACCCTTGGCATATGCATTTGTTCAGGTAATTAATTAATTGGTCAGTATATGTATGTCCTATATATGTTACATAGTAAGGAATAGTAGTGTTAAGTAATTTGATTTTTGTTTTGCAAGTTTTGGTGGAAATACCATACATATTTGTGCAAGCTGTGGTATATGTGGTATATGGTGGAAATACCATACATATTTGTGCAAGCTGTGGTATAAGTAATTTGATGGTTTTGGAGTGGTTATTGTGCCATCAACAACATCCTTCAAATTAACTTGCCCTCTCATAAGGTTCTCCTAGTTTGGTGAGAGTGCATCCTCAAAATCAGCCTATTAAGATTAATAAAATTTACAATTTGTTTTCTAGTTGGATTACAGGTTGTATAATATATAGAGCACATAAGTGGATATATTATTATTTATATCATTTTTGCATAGATGTTTAATAGTTAATTTTTTTGATGTATCGACAAAGTTCTATGTTCCTTAAAAATTGAGGTGCTGATTTTATGTGTTATAATTTTTATTGCAGGATATGTCTAGACGGAAATAATACTGGGCAAATTTTTATAAACTTTATGTTCCTTAGACGGACTAAGTTCTGTCTCAAATTACTAGATAAGTTCCGTCATTTGTTTTTTTGATGAATCTATAACATCATTATATATCAGTATGTAATTTTTCTGCCATATATGATGGGATATTTTTACTTGAAGTTAGTTTGAAGTTTTATTTCCCCCCTTATTTCTGTTGAAGTTTTATTGCACTTCACAATGTGTAGGGTGCACTAAAGACTACAGTGACTGGTGTTGAGATGTTTAAGAAAATCTTGGATCACAGACAAATTTTAGTACCTTATTTCTTTAGTGATAGCCAAAAACAAAATGCCACAATTTCTGACATAATTGACAATACAGGCAAAAAGGTTGAAGTCTTAGAAGAAAATTTGAAGTAACAATATGATTTTGCAAGAAAATATTGGTGTTTTATCATGTAATGTTTAATCAATTCCTTTATAAGTAACTAGTAAGTTGGTTAAAAAAGAAAATCATCCTCTTTTTTATCCCTGTATGTAGTTTGTGCAACACCTTTTGTCTTCAGTATGAGAAACAGTTTAGTGTCATACATGATCTGTCTTTTCTGAGAAAGATATGAGTTAATGCGTTAGCACAGTCATCCATCTATTTTTCAGTAATGTCCTCTTTCTTTTTAATGTAGAGAGAACCCAAAGGGTTATTTGGAGCAGTTGCATGCAAAATACACAGATCTATCTGAGAAAATTGAACAGAGAAAGCGACTCAAGACTAATGGCGGCAATGCAAATGGAAATAATGTCTCTGGAGGTGTTGGCCGTGGGGAGAGATTAAATATTGCCCAGAAGGAAAGAATGCGCGTCTTGACATCGGCAGCCCGATGGGGATGAAGCAGAGCTATCTCGCATCTCTTCTAGGCTGCGGGTCTGTTACTTTTTCTAGTCATGACATGGCACCTTCTATTTTTCTATTTCGCTTATATACTTGATCTATCTAGTCATTTCAGATGTGGGTGACGTCTAAATTCCTCGATTAAATTTGTGACAAGATATAGACCCAACATTTATTCCCAAGTCAGAAGCAGAATCATCTGTTTTTGAAACCCCAAGTCTCCGCCCTCTCACCAAGGAAGATTTCCAGATTGTACTTGGAGTGGAGTGATTTCGTTGCCCTGAAATTCTATTTAATCCCAACATAATTGGTATAGACCAAGCAGGGTTGGATGAGATGACTGGGGTCTCAACAAATAGGCTACCAACAAAGGGTAAAGGCTTGGAGGAGAGAATAACCAACTCGATTCTTATGACCGGTGGGAGATGTCTTTACCCTAGTATGGGTGAGCTACTTGAAGTTGGAATCCGCATGATTCGTCCATGTGGGACATCTATACGTATCCTCCTGGCATCAGATCCAATTCTTGATGCGTGGCGTGGGGCTGCTGCTTATGCTGCTGCCATTCAATTCCCACAGCAGACATTCAATAAAATGGATTATTACGAAAAGTCGTTGAATCTTCCAAATAGCGATGTAAGTGTTTTTTCTTGCCCAGTATTCTTATATTGTCTTCATTCTTCAATAATTTAGAATTCGGTGCAAGTCTAGGCATATATATGGTTTCTCATTTCGTTGAATGCTATTAATAGGAGTGATATGGTTTCTGAACCTTAGGAAAAGATATTTCAAACACATGAAAATAAAATATCCTAGTATTCCAGTTTTTTTTTTATCATGAACGTATAGTATATTGCAAGTACATTATGTAATAGCACTTGTGTTAAGAATTTGAAGGACTGTTTTCCATTTTTTAGCCATGCTACTGCTATAAGTGACTGCTGTGCTATGATTGTTATTATGATGACTGTCTTGCCAACTCTTGTTAAGTTTTGTGAATGTTTGGCTTTATGATCAACCTAATTATGTTTATCAAATCATTCTAATAATGTATCTGAACACTCTACAACAACTTAATGATATATGCATGAGAGGTTGGACAAAGCATAGGATAAGCAATAGGGGTCGCTGCAGTGGACAATAACAAACAACAAATTTCGTCTTTCGACACTAAGCATGTAACAGCATCAGATAGTTGCTGGACCATTTTAGCAGCTGGGTTTGCTTCCCTTTTGACTACAATTAGTAGGATAAAATGATATAATGTGTAGGCAGCTAGTTGTTCTTGCAATTAGTTTTAATTTAGCCAACTGCTAATGCAGTATAACACTTGCTAAACTCAATTGGAATTGAGTCCAACCAAAGCCTCAATAAACTAACTGAATTCCATAAAGTCAAATACATATATGAATGTTAGTATAAGGAGAGGTTGGGGAACTGTGGTATATTAAAAGAACTACTAGATACACTTACTCTATTAAGAGGGAAACACAATAGAGTAATAGGTAGAGTTAAGAAACAGGAGCTGCTGTCTTTTTGGCAGTAGCAGCTAGCAATAACAAACTAACATAGCAATTTTGGAAAGATCCTATAACTTGTAGATAAAATCATGGTGATGGATTTAGAACCTCCTAAATATGCCCATGCAGTTAATGAAATCTTAATTAGTTGGTAATGTGGAAGGATAACTCTTATACATGGAAGTCCCATCAGGCAGAACTCTTCTTTTTCTTTGTGAATCATACAAAAAGACATTTCAAACATTGATTTACTGTAAAATTAGAATGGAAATCAATTGTATATCCAGCAAAATCTCATATGAAAGTAATATATACTCCAGTTTGTAATTGAATACCACATACCAGTACTAGTCCTTGGTAAAGCTCAATGCTCCTGAAAAATTTCAAGTGCTTTAGATTAATGAAAAGAAGATACTTGCTGCATTTCTTGACACACTAGACACCATGTATTCATAGCGATGAGCAACATTCTGTCTTTTTCTTTCATTCTGTATCTATGCATTCCATCTCAATATATTCAACGTATTTTCTGCCAAGTATTCAACGTATTCAACACTTGTAGCTAAGTGATCATCAGCCACCAAGTAAATGGGCATTTGAAAACATTCAATGTAGTGTAAAAGTAACTGACATCATATTGTCATAATGTATGATTGTATTTAAAAAAACTATATGTTCAGCTCAGTTATTTGCATATAGGGGAACCACACAATACCCTTTTTTATACAGATTTTTTTTCTCTCACTAGCACGACGTGTTACATGCTTTAGGTTTTATTATTTACATATATATGGTTTCTCATTTCGTTGGTGTAGTACTATTTGTTGCACCTTATGTATAAACTTGTGTTGAGATTATTGCTTAAAATAGGTGCAATCTGCAAGTTGCTCATGTTTGTTCATAGACCATAGTATGTAATCAGTTTTCTTAGTCTTATGTTTAGAATGCATGCATTCATTTCATATATTTGACATGCATTCCATGTACTACTTGTAGGATGTTGAAGTCGAGGATGAGCATGATGAAGATTCAGGCGATAGTAACGAGGATGGAGACTCGTGATTATATATGCATGTTGATCTTTTAGGTAGTATTTTTTAGAAGTTACTTTTGTTTACCATCGAGGATGGGATATGATGGTGTGATTATGCATATTTTTGAGCTTTAAAACAATAGTTTTTAGAAGTTATTTTTGTTGTATTTGGTGAGACTTGTAGTACGTTGATATTTGTAATAGTACTCATCGATAGATGTCTTATCTAGTATTATCTATAAATAACAGTTTAGTAATTATCATTATTATTTTGAACATATTTATTTTTAGATTTTGAAATTAAATTATGAAAATATTTATAATTTGTTGTTAATAAATATATTGAGACGGCTTCTTTCCGTCTCAAAGAATTTGCGATGTTGGCGTCAAAGTTGACACGAATTTTGAGATGGTTGTAGCCTGTCTCAAAATATGTGCGCTAAAAAGATATTGGCATCAAAGTTAAAACGGGATTGAGACGGATGGTATCCGTCTCAAAATATGTGTAAAATAAATAGTTGCTACTTATTTTGAGACGGATTTGAAACGGCCTTTTTTGTCTCAACTTACGTGAACTAAAATAAAGCGCCAAATCTGCCCGCCAAATCTGAAACTGGCAAAATCGATTTCAAAATTCAAAACTCAGCTCCCCACGGGATAGCTCTGAGACGGATTTGAGACGGACTATGTCCGTCTTAGATGGTTTGAGACGGATTTAAGACGGCAATTTTTCGTATCTAATTTCCTATTTTGAGACAGATTTTGAGACGGGCATAATTAGTGACGCGACCAACTGACTCGGCCAACATCCGTCTCAAAATCCGTCTCAAAATCGATTTTGAGACGAATTTTGCTGTATTTGAGACATAATTTGTCCGTCTCAGATGCCTAGATTTTTGATAGTGACTACAGTAAAAATATAACAATGTCTTACTTTAATTGTGTCATGCAATAAAATATATAGATTTAACAATGTTACTATAAAGATGGATTAACATTTACTGTCCAGACGGGACATCTACCGAAACTGTAAGTGGAGCTGCTGGTCGCCGGCCAAAGATACCAAGGTTATGCACTCGGTGTCGTCGATGATGCACATCTGTAATTATTAAAATAACTAAGTCAATAAATATGAACTAATTCTGGTTAAGATATATTTAAATCATATGTCAATAAACATGAACTAATGCTGGTGGCAGGCCAAAGATACCAAGGACTTGTTCGATTTTAATTTTGTGTTTCGCAATATTGAGGCAAGTGATTTTTTGAACTATTTAGTGATTTTAAAATTATCATTATTTATATGTATGTCTTGTTAATTACTTGGATGCCTAAATGTATGGTTTCAAAATTCGTTATGTTTTATTTAAGGCTTCCATTTAAATAAAAATGTTATGTTTGTTTATTTAAAACTTCGGATCAAGTATTTATTTCTGAATTGTGAAATAAGATTGTATGATTTTGAACTGTGAAAAAGTATCATTTTGAATATCAATTATATTAAGAAAATATTTTGAAATCCTCAGTCTGACTATATATAGATCCCGTTATTGATTACGTTTATTTTCAGAGTTAATTTAGGATCTACTAAGGCGCACACTTTTTAGTGACGTTATAAAAATGTTAGATGCAAAGGCCCATTTTGTGTGACTTTCAAAGGATGGAGATAGAGTTAAAGACTCCAGGGACTCATATGATGATGGCAAATATACGAGTAGAACCGAAAGTTAAAGCTGCTCAAGCTACAGATCTGGAGCTGATGCGTATTAGAAAGAAAGTGCAATAAGGTGTTATGCCGGAAGCAAGAATCGATGAAGAAGAAATACTTCGAGTCAACTCCAGACTTTGTGTTCCTAATGACCCTAATTTAAAGTATAAATCCATGATGGAAGCGCACAACACACCATTTGTAATCCATCCTGGGAGTACCAAAATGTATCATGATCTTCGTCATACATTTTGGTGGAGCAATATGAAGAGAGAGATAATATTTGTTTATCTCAAGGTGTTTAACTTGTCAAGCGAGTCAATGAGACATCAAGTACCAAAAGGTCCATTGCAACCACTTGAAATTCTAGAATGGAAGTGGGAGCACATTACCATGGATTTTGTTACTGGTCTTCCCAAGGTTTCTCAAAGCATAGATGCAATTTTGGTCATTGTTGATAGATTGATCAAGTCTACTTATTTCTTACCAATACGAGAAACTTATACACTTGAACGTCTTGCCCGTATGTATATAAACGAGATTGTAAGACTGCATGGTATGCCAGTATCCATAATTTCTGTTCGAGACCCAAGATTTACTTCACGATTTTGGGTTAGTTTACAAAAAGCTATGGGCACAAATTTACGATTTAGTTTGGCATATCATCTTCAGACGAACGGACAATCAGAGAGGACTATTCCAACTCTGGAAGATTTATTAAGACTCTGTGTCCTTGACTTCAAGGGAAGTTGGGATAAGTTTTTACCATTGGTGGAGTTTTCCTACAACAACAGTTATCAAACAAGTATTGGCATGGCTCTATTTGAGGCGTTGTATGGAAGAAAGTGTCGTTCTCTAGTATACTAGGATGAGGTGGGTGAAGCAACGTTGTTGGGACCAGAGTTGGTACGTATGACTACGAAAAAGATTCAAACGATCCAGCAACATATAAAAACCTCTCAAGATCGACAAAAGAGTTTTGCGGATATTCATCGAAAGGACTTGAAATTCGATATTGGAGATCATGTGTTATTATGTGTTGCTCCATGGAAAGGAGTCACAAGATTTGGAAAGAGAGGAAAGCTCAATCCTCGATTCATTGACCAATTTTTAATCCTCGATCGAGTAGGAACTGTGACCTATAGACTCGCTTTACCGCCAAGTATGTCTCGTGTTCATAACGTTTTTCACATATCCATGTTACGTAAATATGTGGAAGACCTGAACCACATTATTGAGTTAGAACCGGACGAAATAGCGAAAGATTTAACGTATAAAGAGGTTCCTGTTAAAATATTGGATAAGAAGGAGCATATTCTACGCTCCAAGGTTATACCTCAAGTCAAAGTTTTGTGGAGGAAGCACGATGTTGAGGAAATGACATGGGAGTTAGAATCTGAAGTGAAATCAATGTATCCTTACCTCTTCAACATACCAGGTATGTACCCTAATTTCGAGGGCGAAATTTCATAAGAAGGGGAGGTTGTAAGACCCCAACTTTTATGAATAAAGATGATTTTTCTATAAATATCATTTTTGAATATTATGGAATGAATTTGATATAATGTTATAGTTGTGGGTAATATTTATAAATTTTGTAAAATCATGAAGTTGTTATATAATATTCGATTGGTGGGGAATATTCGTTTTAACGGGGAATATTAAAGACGACGACACAATCATTAGTAGACCCCACAACGAAATTATTATCGGATTGAAAAAACGATAAAAATATCTTTTTATGAAAATAACGACAGAAGTTTTACAGATTAAGCTGTATAAACACCGGTGTTAAAAAAAATACGATGTCTGGCGTGGTTGCATAATAGTAGCTTGCGGTATTGATTATTGATCTTATATGAGAAGTCACTCGGTTTTGTTCAATTATTTCGCATTGTATCTCACGTTATTTGATTCAATTATTGTCAATATTTTATATATTATTAAATCAATAATTGAGGCGACAAAGTTATTAATATTATTATTTGCAATATTAACGATGTCTAGAAGTTACATCGAGGAGAGTTTTGGTCATCTAATTAAGGCTACCAATAGGAGAAATCCTTATTGGAAAGCCCCTCTTTCTGAGGAGCGACACGATCGATTAATATTGTGAATTATAATAAATGTGATAAGTTTTGTTTTATTATTATTATAAATGTAATAAAAGCGAAACTTTTTTTATATAAAATAGAATACTTTTATAAAGTTATTCATTTTATTAGACTATAAATAGAATATATAATATTCTATTATGCATAGTGTTTGCATAGTAAAATCTTTTATATAAAGCAGAATACTTTTATAAAGTTATTAGTTTTATTAGATTATAAATAGAATATATAATATTACATTATGCATAGTGTTTGCATAGTACTGCGTAGTGTTTGCATAGTAAAATCTTTTTATATAAAACATAATACTTTTATAAAGTTATTCACTTTATTAGATTATAAATAGAATATATTTTATTTTATTTAAAAGATTTTATTTTATTAGAATATTTTATTAATCTTGCATAGTAAATTAATATGGATCGAATCCATTTAAAAGTAAATCAATACGGACCGTTCATGAATTAGTTGCTTTATTAGGTCCATTCTCCTATAAATATAAGCTCATTCCTTCATTATTTTCTTAATTCTTTGAAACTCTAGAGAGAGAAACTATAGAGAGAAAGAAGAAAAGTATTATGCTACTTCACCACTCCAAAGTATCCAGCTTTTTTCTAAGGTAAGGGTATTATTTCTTTTGTATTCATGAAGAGAACTTTGTTATTCCATTCTTTATTATTACATTGGAATAACTTTTGTATCTGTGGACTACCCTATACTTGGTGAAATTCTTACGTTATTCCATTCTTTATCATTATGTTGGAATAACATACATCAATACTCGCATACATGGTGAAATTCTTCATTATTTCATTCTTTATCATTATGTTGGAATAACTTTCATCATGCTGAAATACCGCATACATGGTGAAATTCTTACGTTATTCTATTCTTTATTATTACATTGGAACATCCCATCGTATTTTTACCCATGACCTAATTCCGTTATTTATTATTATGTTGGAACATCCTGTATGTGCGTTTACGCATGACCTGGTTCCGTTATTTATTATTCTATTGGAATATCACGTGCATGCGTACACGCATGACTGGTTCCATTATTTATTATTACATTGGAATAAACACATGCATGCGGTTTATCGCATGCATGGTGAATTCTGTTGTCATTCCATTGTTTATTATTCTATTAAAATATCACATAAATGCGTTTACGCATGACTGATCTCGTTATTTATTATTACATTGGAATAACACATATCATGCGATTCATCGCATGCATGGTGATTTCTTTTGTTATTCCATTTTTTAGTATACTCAGTTGGTTAAAGTTTTGACTTCTATACTCTATGAAATTAGTGGAATATCCTTGATATTTGTGCCTCGTCCAATATCTTTTCATGGAAATATTCTTCTGAGCATTCTTGAATTTTACTCTATAAAGAAGTATCATGTTGACAATTTTGACGTTATTAGTTCCTGGATAAATTAATTCTTGAACTTGTTTTATTGAATTCTTATATCATTGTCACCATCCTCATGTTTATATTATGTTGAAAGTCATCTGTGGCCTGTAGTGCATAGATGAACTTGGTATGATTATGACCAGGGATTAATCGGTATAATCATGACTGTAATGTTACAAATGATGTGGTAAAAGTCCTCATTGTCCCGTAGTGCATTGATGGACAGTTGTTGGCATGATCATGACCATTGATGAATACACGAATATCCTTGGCCCGTAGTGCATGGATAATTTATGGTTGTGATACTAATGAATATCCTTGGCTGTAGTGCAGGGATGATGTGGTTGATTTATTAAGCTAAGTCCCAGCGATAAAAGTGATGAAAAATCTTTTAAATCATAAAAGATAGTAGCTTTTATTCTCTACTCGACTCTTTTAATGGATTGCTTATTCCGCTGCAGTTAAACTTGATGTTTGTTATATTGTATCATTTTAACACTATTGAAGGCTAAGGATAATTTATTCTGCATTATCTTAGTCATAATATTTCTTACTGGGCTAGTTGAGCTCACCCTTTTACTTTCATTGTTCTCTTCAGGAAATGAGAACGTAGCAGGGACTAGTCGGGGAACGGAGTGACGGTTCAGATGATAGCATTAGTAATCCTCACTATTCTATGAAATAGTGTGATAATAAATGTATCGAGAATTTATTTTGAGTTTAAATACTGTCTAGAAGATAATATTTGTATTAAAACTCACAGCTCATATTGTATATTTAAGATTGTATTTGTATTCTGTACCATGTTTTTGGCCACTCAGAATAGGTGATGTATACCTATTTTGGGGGCGTCACAATGATGAATATGAAGATCCACACAAGATAAACAAGCCATATAAGAAATTAGTCACAAGATAAGATAGCATAGAATTATAAATCTAGTAAACCATGGGCAACTATTGGCCCAATTGATAAGTAGTACTAGTTAAAAAATGGACTACAAATGGGTAATAATGAATGCTAAGAAGAGTGTTTAATTAGGCACAAGGATATCCAGCTCTGATATCATGTTAGATTTATAAAATGGGTCCAAATTCTAGTGTATATATAAATACATCAAACTCTCTAACTAATAACCAATTGACAATGAGAAGAGTACTTGACACTACTAGAAAAACAAGAATACGTGACGGAACTTTGTGACAATTTTTTAAAAAAAATCACAAAATATAGTAATTTGTGATAGACTTTTTAAGCAATCACAAAATAATAGTATATATGATAGCTCTTAGTGATGACTAATCTTGTCATCAATGTATTATAATTGTGATGGCCATGTCAATCACACCAATTTTTTCACGCAAAATAAATTTTCTTTTCTTGATGCACTAAGTCATCACTTATAGATATAACCTTTTCGTGATTGCATTTAATCTATCACTAATATTTTAATTTAATAAATAATCAAAAAAATATTTTATAACGATATTGACAATCATTAAAAAAGATAGATTTTTGTGATGACTTTTATTTGCAATTACAAAAAGAAGGTATTTTGATATAGAATTTTCAAGCCATCACAAAACAATAAAATATATGATGGCTCTTAGTGATGACTAATTTTACCATCATTATAGAGTATTTATGACTGCCATTGCAATCACCAAATATTATGTGGAAGTAATTTTGTTTAGCAAGTCAACTCACATATGGTTCCTTTTATATTTTGTTTTAAAATTATAATCTTGATCTGGACTTTGGTGTAATGGTAATACTCGTTATTTAGTTTGCAAATGGGGGGAGGGTTCGAATCCTACAAGTATCATTTGATACAATTAATATAGTGAAACAAATTATACGTAAATAGATATTCACGTTCTTACATTTGATCCCTAAAGTCTTGTTTTTTTCTGATGACTTTGACAATAACAATAGAATACATGTTAATGTGATTATATTAATCATCACAAAAGTACTAAGCATTTTCGTAATTGCCAAAACCATCACGTAAAACCTTTCATGATGGACGTATACATGACGACTATTGTGATGCTTAAAGCCATCACATAAACCTTTCTTGATGGTTTTCCTACTTTTTGTGATGGATTTTGGCCATCATAGATGAATAAATCTAGTAAACCACGGGCAACTATTGGCCCAATTGATAAGTAGTACTATTTAAGAAATGGACTACAAATGGGAAAGAATGAAGGCTAAGAAGAGTGTTTAATTAGGCACAAGGATATCCAGCTCTGATATCATGTTAGATTTATAAAATGGGTCTAAATTTTAGTGTATGTATAAATACATCAAACTCTCTAACTCATAACCAATTGACAATGAGAAGAGTACTTGAGCCATGTCATTATAAACTAGACACATTTTCTCAAGGTATTCAATGTGAGGCCAGGTATAGGAAAATCACAACTCTAAATTTATTGATCAAATATGTGAAATTAAGTCACAGACTAAATCGTAGGATACTTAAAATAATGTAACAGGAAAGTAAATGCTGAATTAAATTAAAATAATGAGATGAGAGATTTAAGTGATTCGGAGCACAAAGATCTCCTAGTTTACTCTTCTACTCCTTGAGTAGGTATAATCAACTAAGGATGGGGGTGATCACTAAGATCTGTTTACAAAGAACAGTTACAACAATTGAATTACTAAGATTCCTTCAAGTCATAAAGACTTAGAGTAAGTCACTAAGATTTGATTACAAATGTCACTAAGACCGAATAATCATAGAAAGAATAATGTGTTTAGGATGCTGCTAAGTTGCTTTAAGTTTGACACATAATTACTTAGCAGCAAAACAAGATGTTCAAAATCGTAGAGTAGAAGCCTTTTTGAAATGGCAACAATTTGACTTTTAATCGTTCTTTCGGTGCTGTTTGTTTGAATTTACTTGCCTTTTATAAACCTTCCTCAAAATCTTCCCGTTGGAAAGTTATCGTTGCTCCATTAAGACTTGGACACTTATAAATCTCTGATTGTTGACTTGTGAAAAGGTGTGTCAGCTTTCAGCTATGACACGACGTTTTCATCGTATTGATTGCTACAGAAACATGCAAGCATGGATGTGGGTGCTGTCTATTCACCAATATAGTTGTTAGACACATTTTTAAATGACATTCTCCTTAACCTCAAGGGTTTTGACAAACTACCTTGGGGTATTCACTCTATGAAGATCGGCATTGTCAGTCCATGTCAGAGCTGATGAACTCTACGATTTTTTCTAATCGTAGAGTTGAGTGTCCAGTCGTAGAGTATTTGGCTAGACAACCTCTGCGTTTTACACTCAACTTTAGCGATGCTTCTTCTTAGTCTTGAAAGACTAAATCTTCATCTCTTTTTAGCTTGATGATCCTAAGCTTTGCTATGATTCTTCAATCATTACTTGTACTCTATGAACTCTGAGATTTGACTTAACAATTCTGCATACTTAGAGTATTAGCAGTTGTAGATCTACGATATTCGTCAGAACTATAATCTGTAGACTAAGAATTTCAATTGTTTGCTTTATGATCAACTTCAAACTTAAGTTATATATAATAGGTTCATTCTACGAAATTGATCAATCTAACAAGTTTGATATTTATACTATGTCTTTTATATCAATTTTATTTTAAGAGTTGTACAATAGTTACTTGTTACAAATATATATTAATTTCAAATATCATCATCAAATTTAAAGCATGTATTGTACTAACATAATTGACTGAGTTACCTATTTTACGAGTTCGGTCCATTGTTTTATTTCTAATGCAACATTAATATCTGAGTTTAACAATAACAATTTAATATATTTTAAGTGATTTATACTAATAACTATTACACTATCTAAATTAAATAAATTTATATTAATTTTAAAATTTAGAATTTTATATATTAAAAAGAAAAAAATTATAAGACTCTTTTTGGGACAGAGTAACATTTACGGACTTAGAGTCGAACACACATATACATAAAGAATCCTCCATCCACTATAATTTCTTTGCATTTGTTAATGCTTTCGCTATATATAGATCGATGAGAGTCAATTAGGGTGACCCAGCTAGGACACCCTGTTTGAAATTTGACATTTTACTTGATTATCAAATTTAGAGGTGCAGTTCATTTGATTTCCCATTGGCCATCTACCTAGCTAGGCTTATGCTGCCCTAAGTTTTAGCATGTGATCAAGATCTCGATCGGCATTTTATATACTTCTAAAATTATTGGTCGGTTTAAGAAATCTTTGCTGGCTTGATAATTAAATTATTAATTTGCTGTTATATTCAAGTGTATGCTAATATGAATTTAGTAGTATTTGATGAATACCCATCATACGATCGTAAGATTCGTAACTCTAATTTCCGAAGAAAGAAAAAAGGTTTATATAGTGATCTTTAAGTCCCAAAATGAGTGTCATTTGATTTTTTAACCATTTAAAACCTATATTAGGGTTTTTTTTAAAGCAAGCTTCCATATAATTTTTTTTTCAATGATAATTTATGAGAATGGGAAGAAAATAAAAAATTTGAACGGACTCATTTTCAACAGAGTTCAATAATACCAAAACATGAAAAACAAAAATATTGATTGCATGCCCACATTGGAGAAATTTATCTGAAGTTGGCTTTCTAAGCATGCAGATTTATTTTTATATATAAAATTCTTAGTGTACATTGCAATTCAGATCTTAATATATCTTTTTTAAATTCTTAGACGTTATTGATTTGAGGGTATAAATTATTATTAGCTGGATCAAATTAAAGCAATATGTTTGCTAAGCGATCTGTTTTTTTTAATTCTGTAATTAAGCACACCTAGAGGGAGGGTGAATTGGTGTAAATACTTAGACGTGATCTACAGTGGCCAATTTTTATGAATTTACTATAACAGACTATAATCGGACGGTCTAACCCCGTCCGTATTAATTATGTTCTTAACTGTTAAAAACGGACAGCTAATACATGTCCGTATTAGAATAAAATTTTCCAACTAAAACAAAATTATGCAAACTATAAAGCTTAAAATCAGAAACACGTGAAAAGTAAATCACACCGAAAATTTTTACGTGGTTCGGCCCCAATCCTCTGGTAGCCTAATCCACGTCAAATCCCAACTAGGATTGGACCCACTTTATTAAAATAATACTCAGCAATTACAAAGTAAATAACTCCATGTTACAACGATGATCGATTGGACACCTCTGCCCCCTTTGCACCTCTGCAACACCTCTCACCTCTAAGACTTTGATAACCGTTGAGCAATTTGAATATTACTAAAATAAAACCTCAAGTCAACCTAGACTTGTACTATGTTTACAATAGATATAAATAATGAATATAAGAACAATGTAAATCAAGACTAAAATAGTGATATGATGATTTGTATCTTGAGTAACTTGAAGAGATTCTGTCCAGTAGTCTTGTGTTCCTTCATGAAGTCGGGTGAACAGTATATATACAGAAGAGAGCAACAACTATGACAAGTAACGTTCCATTCATCCAACAACGGCTATTTACTTTTTAATAGGAGATGAACAACAGTCTCAGAAGATAAAAGAAGTAGTCAAATAAAATATAAAGACTAGCTAAAAGAGTCCTATTGACTATTAAATAGCAATTGCTACAAGACTCCAAAAAATAACTGTTGTTCCAACTTGAATTAGAGTCCTTCAATATACCAATTCCTAAAAAGATCTTCAAGACACGTAAATTGGTATAACAATATATATATATATATATATATATATATATATATATATATATATATATATATAACAGATAACATATCTATATTGGAAGAATATAACCCAACAAATAAATATGAGAAACTTAAGGAATTTTAAAGAGATTAGATATAAATTCTAGCTTGCAAATACCTGTTATAAATCCAATACCTGATTTTCAATCTCCTTAAAATACTCTACTTCATATTTGAATTAGTCTCCATAACAAAACATATTTAGATTTAAACATAGAAAGCATGAGACAAAAATAAACCAACCTTATTTACTTACTCCAAACTGCAGTAACTTTTGTGGGCTAGCAAATAACATGTAGTATTAACCCATGCAATAACCAATGCAAACTATTATATTAATATGCATGAAAATATTTGATTAACATGACTAAATTAAATTACAAGCCAAGATAAAATCAATTTAGCCCATATAAACATTGTCATCATTAAAACCACAAAGTATATATACTAACATTCTCCCCCTTTTTGATGATGACAATATCATACTTCCCCTAAATATATGGCTCCCCCTTAATTTAGGCATAAAATCTTTCAATATGGCATGTATATCAAATATCACATGTTAATTGCATGTATATCAAATAACCCATATTAAACACATAGTACTCAAAGCATGACAGTAAAGAAGAATCATATTTCTGCTTAACCAACCAATATGAATTCAAATGTTTACCAAATTCCAACATATCCAAAACATATCCAAATTAGTTATTTATCCTGCCAATCTAAAATCCAAATACTTATCCAAAAATATAACAGAGTCTAAAATCCCAAAATTTAAATACCCAAATCTCTCCCCCTTTGACATCATCAAAGAGGAGAAATTAATTGTCTTCTTTATCAGTCTCAAACATCTCATCTTCAATCTTCTTAAACAAATCCTTGAATTGCACATCTAAGGATTCAACCTTCTCAGTAACTGTGAGTACTCTATTGGATAAGGAATTGAGTGAAGCTAAACAATTATGCATGAGTTCAAGCATTGTGTCAAACTTGAAATTCATTTCAGTAACAAGTTGAGAAAGTTCTGAATTGTGAGAAACAGGAGGAATTGGAATAGAAGGAGAAACAGGAGGAGGAGGAACAATAGGATCAGGAATGTCTGCTTCAATGTCCCAAGATAAAATATTGTCAACCCCAATTTTGAGTTTTGAATTTTTAAAAACTAAGTCATCAATTACTTCAGTTAATTGAAACACTTCTTCATTCTCAAAAGATATATCAAAATGAGTAAATATCTTTGTCAAAAAGCCACCATATGGAAAAAATTTAGATTTTGTTTTGACACAACTTTCCATATGATTTATCATTAAAAGAGCACAATTAAATTGTGTTTTTGATAGAATGAGGAATGACAAAATTAAATCTTGATAAGTCATCTCGAACCTACCACCAGTTCTAGGAATAAGATTGACACGAATAAGCTTATGAATCACACTATTTAATGGTGTTGTCTCAAGAACCGTGGGTAAAGAAACAAATTTAGATGTGGAACAATCTTTAACTATTCGCAATTGTTGAATAGATAAATTTTCAAATTCAATGACCCTTTTAGAGTGAATGGGGAAGGGCGGAACAAGGTATATCAAACAAAACACCCAGTAAAGCAGAGTCTATTAAAATTGTTTTTTTTTTTCACAAAAGTTTGAATTTGATTATGCAATGCAGACAAATTCCCATAAAATTGTTTAATCAATTTGGGATAGCATATGTTGTTGGAAATAACAAACTAGATATACCAAGATGATTAAAAGTTCGATAACCCCAATTTTATGAAAAAACGGGGTGACGGGTTTGCCAAACACGATGGGTTTATTCACCATTAATTTTGAAATTGATTTGCAAATTTTTGGATCGAAAAACAATAGTGGAAGCATGAGTGCTAGAAATAGAATTTGAAATGGGTATACTCACAAACAACTTCGGTTTTTACCCTTAGATGTGTCCTTTGTTTCTTCATCTTCTTTGAAAAGAAGTTCCCAAATCGAGACCATCTTGGACAGGTTTGATTAGACGCTCTCTTTATCTTGGCTCCCTTTGATGAGGATGGTGCTTCATTTGATGATCCAATTCTTGAGATGCGAAATCCACCATCTTGGAGGCGTTGTATTGGTATTTGTCGTCGGTATTAAAGATAAACCCACCCCTTGTTTTGGCCATTTTTATGGAGATTAATGAAAGCTTGAAGGAGATAAGGAGAAGAACAAAATAGGTTGGATAGGAAAAAAAAAAAAAGGAGAGAAAAAAGTGATAGAGAGGAGGAAAAAAAATAGAAAATCAGAGAGATGAAGGGTTTTTTAAAAAAATAATTAAATAAAAGATAAAAAATAAATAAATAATAAAGGAAAAGATTAGAAAAGAATACTAAAAGGTTTGAGATACGATCGGTTTAGAATTTAGTCCAAGAAGAGTGGGAGATGAAGAGTTTAAAAAAAAAAAAAGAAAGCAAGTAAATCTTGAAAAAAATCTATTCCGCTCAAAATCCAACATAACAAATACCAATCATACCCCATAAACCTGAAAATATCAATTTTACCCTTATGTAAATAAATCGAATGATAACTTCACATAATTTCAAATAAATTATATAATTTATAATAATCCTAATATATAATTTTTATATTTATAATTTTTTATTATTATTATTTTATTTAAATTTATATTTTTAATTATTTTTTTTTTTTTTAAAAATTCTAACCACATCTGAGACATTCCAAGTTCTCTTCTCAAAGTGCAAAAGCGCTTTCTTCACTTAAAGGTTTTGTAAAAATATCGCGATTGATGTTGATAGGGACAAATACTAATTTAATTAACCCTTTAACAACATTATCTCTTAAAAATGATGTCTCACTTCAATATGCTTAGTACGAGAATGAAGCACATGATTTTTTGAAATATCAATTGCACTAGTATTGTCACACATAATAGGCACATTTTCACATATCACATTAAAATCATGAAGAGTTTGAATCATCCATAAAATTTGTGAACAACAACTACCTGCCGCCAAATATTCACCTTCCGTAGTAGACAAGGCGACTGATGTTTGCTTTTTGCGTTGTGCCAAGCCACAAGGCTTTGTCCTAAAAATTCACAAGCACCACTTGTGCTTTTTCTATCAACTTGGCACCCTGCATAATCTGCATCTGAATATCCAATTAGTTCAAAGCTAGGAGATACAGGATAGTATAAGCCAAAATTAATTGTACCAGATAAATATTTAAATATTCTTTTTACCGCTTTAAGATGAGATTCTTTAGGTTGAGCTTGAAATCTAGCACAAAGGCATACACTATACATAATATCCGGTCTTGATGCAGTTAAATAAAGTAAACAACCAATCATACCTCGATACATTGTCACTTCAACATCTTTACCTGTAGCATCCATGATAAGCGATGGTAGTACTCATTGGTGTTGACTTTGGTTTGGTATTTTCAAAACCAAATCTCTTTAATAACTCCTTTACATACTTGGATTGGTGAATGTGAATCCCTTCATTGGATTGTCTGATTTGAAGCCCCAAGAAATAGTTTAATTAAGCCCATAAGGCTCATGTCAAACTCATTATGCATACATTGGGAAAACCACTCACACAAAGAGTTAGTAGTAGCTCCAAAAATTATGTCATCCACATAAATTTGAACAATTAATAAATCTTTATTTTTGGTTTTAATAAAAAGAGTAGAGTCAATTTACCATGATTAAAACCATTTTCTAATAAAAACTTGCTTAGTCTTTCATACCAAGCTCTTGGAGCTTGTTTTAATCATACAAAGCCTTTTTCAATTTAAACACATGATGTGGATATTTTTCATGTTCAAAAAATCGGGTGGTTGCTTAACATATACTTCTTCATTTAAGTAACCATTTAAAAAGCACTTTTCACATCCATTTGATATAATTTAAATTGTCTAAAGCATCATAGGCTAATAAAATTCTTATAGCTTCAACCTTGCAATGAGGGGCAAAGGTTTCTTCATAGTCTATACCTTCGCATTGATTATAGCCTTGAGCTACCAATCAGCTTTGTTTCTTGTTATAACACCATTTTCATCTAATTTATTTTTGAAAATCCATTTTGTACCAATAATAGATGCATTTTTAGGAGGCTTAACAAGATCCCATACGACATCGTTCAAATTGGTTTAACTCTTCTGCGTGGCGATTGTCCAATTTTCATCTTGAATTGCTTCCTTGGCATTTTTGGTTCAACTTGAGAAAAAAATTTGAAAATGCACAATAATTCCTTGCTTTCCTTCTTGTGTTCATCCAAGTGTCGGGATCTCCAATAATCAAGTTTGGAGGATGATTTCTCACAATTCGAGATGATTTAGGAAGCTTGGCGGTGGTCATTTGTTCGTTGAGATTCAAAGCTGTGGTATGTCACATTCGCATCGGTGTGTGTTCATCGAATTTTCTTCTAAATCGGATGGTCATTTATCTATTTTTTCGATGTATGCGCATATACGAGTTTTTCTACTAAAATGGATGGGTCGGGTTATGCGATTTCAATTGTTTTTCCTTACGATTCGGACGGCTTAGGTTGTCGATTTCATTTATTTTCTTACGATTGGACGACTTAGGTACATGTCGATTTTATGATTTGGCTTCCACGACTCAAATTGTTATTTCTGCAGAATCCTCATCTTTTCGACAGATCATGGTTAACTTCATTAAATATTACATATCTTGATTCTTCAACCTTTGACTTGTCAAGATTATAAACCCTATATGCCTTACTATGTCTTTGAATAACCAAGAAAAAATAGCTTGGTTGATTTTGCATCAAATTTTCCAAGATTACTATTAGTATTTAAAACAAAACATTTAGCACCAAACACTTTAAAATAATTAATATTAGGAATCCTTTTGTTTAGTAACTCATATGGTGTTTTCAATAATATGGGTCTAATCAATACTCTATTTAGAATGTAACATACGTACTACTTGACCTCTTGCCCAAAATCTTTTAGGCAGTTTACTTTCTTGAAGTAACGTTCTTTTAGTTTCTTGGAGAGTACGATTTTTGCGTTCCACTACACCATTTTGTTGTGGTGTTCTTGGTGCAGAAAATTCATGTGTAACACCTCTCTCACTGCAATATGGTATAAAGTCTTTTCCAAATTCCCCACCATGGTCACTCCGAATACCAATTAGCTTGAGGCTGTGTTTTGTTTCAACATTCTTTATAAGCTTTTCAAATTCTGCAAAAGCTTGATCTTTAGTTTTCAAAAATAAAACCCATGTAAATCTTGAAAAATCATCAACAATAACAAAAGCATAATGATTATTTCCTAAAGCTAGCATATCTCTCGGGTCCAAACAAATCAAGGTCTGATAATTGAAGAGGTAAAGAAGTTGATACGATTTTTTTTTTGATAAAGAAATTTCTTGCTTACTTACTAAGCGGCATGCATTACAAATCCCTGTCTTTTCATATTTTAGCTTTGGCAATCCTTTGACAAGGTTCTTGGTAGCTAATTTGTTAATCAATTCCATATGCACATGTCCTAACCTTCTATGCCAAAGAATAGTTTGATCTTGAATAGCAGTAAGGCAAATATCTTCATTTTGATTTTCAAAATTAATTGTATAAATATTACCTTCCCTTTGAGCAATTAAAGGAACATTGTGAGAAGCATGAATAATAGCACATTTATCTTTTTCAAAAATTACTTTATGTCCACTATCCATTAGTTGACTTACACTAATTAAATTATATTTTAATCCTTGACATAATGAACATTATCAATGAAAACCTTACCATTTCAATTTTACTTTCTGAAGCGATTTGGCATGTGGTGTCATCTCCAAAGGTAATAGTTCCTCCCTTCTTAGTAGTTAGTGAGATGAATTTAGTACTATCACCCATCATGTGTCTAGAACATCCCTTTATCAGCACCCATTTATGTGATGGTACTTTAGCTTTAAAAACACACCTACAAAAACAAAGAAGTAGCTCATCGTTTTGGTACCCAAATCTGTTTGGGTCTATTGTTAGTAGCAATTAAATCTCTTTTCTTTACCCAAACTTGTTTTATTTTAATTTTATTACAGTTTGTATCAAAATATCCTTTTAAACCACAATTTTTGCAAGTAATAAAAGGTGAGCAATAAAGAGGCTTGTTCCTTGGTTTATTATTTATTACTCTAATTTTATTAGTAGTGCTTGTAATGTTCTTAACAGGATTATATCAAATTCCTTGTTTATCTAGACTTGACCTTTGAGAACCTAACATTATATTTAAATTTTCTTCCCCTTGAACAAATTTTGCAAGATCCTTTTTCAATGAAATTATCTCTTCTTCATTATTATTTTGCATGTTTAATATTTTTCCATCATTAAAAGCATCAATACAAGTATCTCTCATTTTCAAACTTTCTTTTAAAACATCATTTTCCTTTTTAAGATCATTGAATTCTTCATTTAGTTTGTTTTTGCGATTATATAGAATTTTATTATAGTTATCAAGATAATCAATTTTAGCATTTAACTTAGATACTTCACTTGATGTGCAATCTTTAACTATTTCTTGTTTTACTTCAATTAATGTTTCTACCTCTTTCATTAAATCATTTATCCAATTTTTTAAATGAGCATTTTTCTCTTTAATACGAATATTTTCATTTTTTAAAACTAGATAATCGAAGAAAGTAATATCACCAAAGTTGAGTTTACCTTAGATGATTCTTGATTGCATAATCCAGTGAAACACAGTTGAGCAGTTTCATCTTCTTCCTCTTCATGATTGGACTCATCATCGCTCCATGTCATTAATGCCTTTCCTTTTGAATTGCTTGCTTTGTTCTTCCTTTTTAATTGGAAGCAGTCTCTCTTGAAATGTCCGGGCCTTCCACATTCAAAACAGGTATCTTCTTGTGGCTTTTGCTTGGCGTCTTTCTTGTTGTTGAATGTCTTGCCTTGAAACTTTGATTTATTCTTCTTTCTAATCAGCTCTCTCAATTTTCGGGACATCATAGCTATTTCTTCATCGGAGTCTTCATCATCACCTTCTATGTAGCTTTCAACTTGAAGAGCTAAGGTCTTTCTTTTAGGTCCTTCATCTTCTTCATCATACCTCTTTAGTTGATTTTCAAATTCTTCAAGTTCTCCAAACAAAGTTAGAGTTTCCATCGTACTGATTGTAGTTGAGTCTTGAAGAGTTGTAACTTTTGGTGCGAACCGTTTGGGCATGACTCTAAGTATCTTTCTATTTATCTCCCTTTGATCAATTTTTCGGCCGAGCATGCTTAGAGAGTTCATAAGAGTGAGGAATCTAGCTTGAGCTTCTTTGATGGATTCATTCTTCTCTAACTTGAAAAGTTCATATTCTTGCATTAGCATACTTAATTTGACTTCTTTTACCTTTGTAGTTCCCTCATGGCTCATGATGATTGTATCCCATATTTCTTTAGCGAGTGGTGCATGCGCGAAACTTTGTCAATTTCGACTTGAATCATTCCACTTAGCGGCGTGTTCATGGCTTTGGAGTCGTAGGATACCATGTATGATTCATTTGAATCCATTTCCATGAGAGTCTTGGTTTTCCATCATCATGTCTTGGAATGAGCGGGGCCATTCTCAACAACCCACCATTCCATGGGTCTCGTTTGAGATAAATCATCATTCTAAACTTCCAAAAGTTGAAGTTTTCACTTAGAAGCAACAAAAGGTGGTGAACTTGTGGATTGACCTTCTTGAAAATTGAGGTGTGCCATAGGATCTTTCCTACGACTGCAAAGATCAATATTAGTAGAGCCTTGCTCGATACCAAATGTAATTACGTAATTAAGCACACCTAGAGGGGGTGAATAGGTGTAAATACTTAGAAGTGATCTCTGGTGGCCAATTTTTGAAGTTTACTATAGAGGCTATAATCGGACGGTCTAACCACATCCAGTATTAGTTATATTCTTAATGCATTATAAGCGGACTGATTAATACTATATCCGTATTAGTATAAAATTTTCCAACTAAAACCAAAATATGCGAGAATATAAAGCTTAAAAGCGAAAACGTGAAAAGAAAATAAATCACTGCGAGATTTTTTCACGTGGTTATTTTATCCTCTAGTCTAGTAGCCTAATCCACGTCCAATCCCAACTAAGATTGGAGACTCACTTTATTAAAATAATAACTCAAACAATTACAAAGTAAATAACTCCCATTACAATGATGATCGATTGGACACCTCTGCCCCTTTTTGCTCTCTGCAACACCTCTCACCTCTGAGACTTTGATAACCGTTTGCATGGTGAATATTACTAAAATAAAAATCCCAAGCCAACCTAGACTTGTACTATGTTTACAATAGATATAAATAAAGAATACAAGAACGTTGTAAACCAAGACTAAAATAGTGATATGATGATTTGATATCTTGATAGCTTGAAGAGTTTATATCGATGAGTCTTGTGTTCCTTCATGAAAAAAATAAAAATATATATATAAAGAAGAAGCAATGACTATGACAAGTAACGTTCCAATTCTTCCAAAAAGCGGTTATTTACTTTTTAATAGGAGATGAATAATGACCTCGAAGATAAGAGAAGTAGTCAAATAAAATATAAAGACTAGTTTGAAAGAGTCCAATTATTGATTAACATGTTTCCTTCAAAATAACAACTATTGTTAGCAAGACTCCAAAAAAATAAATGTTGTTCCAACTTTTGAATAAGAGTCCTTAAATATACCAATTCCTAAAAAGATTTTCAAGACACGTAAATTGGTATTGGTATAATATATATATATATATATATATATATATATATATATATATATATATATATATATATATATAATATATATATCTATATTGGAAGAATATAACCCAACAAATAAATATGAGAAACTTAAGGAATTTTAAATAGATTAGATATAAATTCTAGCTTGCACATACCTGTTATAAATTCAATACTTGATTTTCAATCACCTTAAAATACTCTACTTCATATTTGAATTAGTCTCCATAACAAAACATATTTAGATTTAATCATAGAAAGCATGAGACAAAAATAAACCAACTTAATTTACTTACTCCAAACTGCAGTAACTTTTGTGGGCTAGCAAATAACGTGTAGTATTAACCCATGCAATAACCCATGCAATCTATTATATTAATATGCATGAAAATATTTGATTAACATGACTAAATTAAATTATAAGCCAACATAAACTCAATTTAGCCATCATTAAAACCACAAAGTATATATACTAACAAATGTTTGGAAAAATATAAGTTAAACAAAAAGAGTAGAGTATTTTGACTAAATATTGAATTGTATTTTGTATTTCAATTGTTACTATTTTGATTAATTAGGTAAAATCAGTAAAATAAAATTATGAAAACATAACTTTGTTTTGTTGTTGGAAAGGAGGAAGTGTTGGAATTGTTAAGCTGCATGTAAATGTTCTTCCGGAAATAAATGATTGGAAGACATAACATGGTTTGAATGAGGTTGCTTAGTCACAATAATTACTCAAACTTACATTTCGGTTTTTGTATTCGATTCCAATCTTGTTAGTTGGTTCGTTGAAGTTCATTACACGTGAATTATCAATTAAATATAGTTATAATAACTTTAAATATGTATTAAAAAGAATTTAAGCATGTGGGAAGGCCTCTATATAAACCATACCAAATAATCTTAATGTCAATACATCTAAGAAATATTCAACTCACACTTAACTTGATCACCCATTATGGCACAAATTAGTTTCACTTTTCTGTTTCTCCTACTCACCATTTTTTGCATCTCCAGCACGGTTGAGCCGGCCTGCCATAGATGTTCTCGTGCTAGGGCATTTGTCGAAAAACAGTGCCAATCAACTCGATACCCTAAGCTATGTGCTCAGGGTCTTTTAGTTGGTGTCAACTCAACAATACAAACTCAAGAACAATTGGCTCAAATTGCATTGACCATTAGCCTAGCAAATGCTAGATACACGAGGGCCTATGTTGTTGGAGTTGCTAAACAACTTAGGCAAACAAAGACTAAGGATTATATAGCCATAAAAGATTGTTTAGAACAAATTAATGATGGTGTAGCACAAATTGCCCAATCGATTAAAGAGTTTCGACAAATGAGTTTAGATGGGGAGGAACAATTTATTTGGCACGAGAGTAATGTTCAGTCTTGGGTTAGTGCTGCCCTAACCGATGCCACGATGTGCCTCGAAGGGTTCTCGGGGAATGCTATACGAGGTAAGGATAAGGCAATCATTAAGGCCAAGGTCTTAAATGTGGCACAACTCACTAGCAATGCCCTAGCCTTGTTTAATCGATACACTGCAAGACATCGAGCCTCCTTTCGAGCTATTAAGAAGCCCTAATTGTCTAGGGTTGATCTTAAATGATTTAATCTCCTTCTTTCTTGCTTTTTTATATATATCTTGATACTTATATGTATTGTAAAATCAAATTTGTAAATCTGAAGTTTTGATCTATATAATATATATTTAATCCTGTGTATTCTCATAGAGTTTGGTTATGCTATAAATGCAAAAGTATTATATTCTTTATTTTTTAAAATTGTTGGCTGATTATTGGAGCTAAATATGAACTTAGTGGAAACACAGTTTTGAAGCTTGAGTATTTAAATTACTTCAAGAGTTGCACCGGAACCACCCTAATTAAGAGTTTAACAAAGACTAGTACTTAGAGTTCACATAACATAAATGGCTTTACAACTTTGACTAATTTGATATATTAAAAAAAAGTAATGTTTTACATGTATAATACGAACAAAATACAATACTTTTGATTATTTTTATGTCAAGGACTACTGATGCTTCGATCCGTTAAAGGAAAATAATTTTTTAGCTCTTGAAATTATGCATGGATTCCAACCTTTACTCTATCCTGGAAAATAATTTTTTGTTTCGATTAATGCTCATCAAATTTGTGGAGTATGAGACCCGAATAGAGAGCTGCTTATCCTTTATAATGTAGTGCTAAATCCCTTCCAAAAAGATACTCCTATGTAGTTGCATTTGTATTTTCAACTTTTCTGTGTATATAAAATTACAGTTTAATATGCTTAACCTTAAAACAAGTAATACCTGGATTGATTCATCAACTTGCATAACTGCTATATATATTCGCTCTAAATTAATTGGTGGCAGCTTTGGCATTCATTTTTTAATACAGAAGTGCACGTGATATATAGAATTATTAAATCCCAATCACATATACACGAGTTCCACTATGTATTGCTAAATTTCTCTCATATACTCAAAATTTTGGTAATAAATTATAAGGTTGGCCTATTACATTAATTAAATACATTGTTAAAATATTACCAAATATAATTATTCTAGTAACTCGCAACAAAAAAATTAATATACATATATATACCCATGGTCCAGTTCTCCAGCGAATCAAGGGGAGTGATCTAAAAACGAAGATTTTACTCCTTGAATTAAGTTGAAACTTGATACGATCAGATCGTGAGACGATCAGTCTTTTTATTAATCTAAGGATAGTGATATATATATTTTTTTTCTTTTATATAATTTATTTTAATTAGGTAGGTTATTGTTATAAAAATAGGGTATTTTAATTTTAAATATTTAGTATAAACAAAGAAACTTATTTTGCTAAAAGTGTTTTGGATAATTAATATTTTTTCAATACTAAACTTTAAAGACTAATGTTAGAAAAATGTTGATTAATATAATGTCCAAATATATTTGATACAATTAATATTAATCCAAAAAGGTAGGTAATGGAAACCACATATAATTGGGTGAGCTATCACACAAAAACGTCATATTTTGTGTAATTAAGGGGTTGTTTGTTTACTTTTGAATGAGTCTAAATAAGTCTTATCTGATTGAATAAGTCATTTAGACCGTTTATTTTATAATTTTTAAAATATAAATGCGTTTGAATATGTCTGAACTGTTCATCCAAAAAATAATAGTTAAATGAGTAAGAAGTAGTGTTGAATGATATTTTTAATTATATACCTTTATAGACAATTTAAAAATACATTCAATATTCTTGTTTTACTGTTGTTGTAAACCAATTTTGTTATATACAAATTGTTTAATAATCAATTTAATAAATGTTGTTGTAATATTTTATTTTAATTTTATGAACTATAGAATCTTATTAATATTTTTAGTCTTTTATTTCTAAAATTATATTACTAATAGTATATTTTATCAAAGATCGTTTATGTTTAATTTTTCTTAAATAATATTGTTTCCTTCTCTTGGCAAACGCTCCTCCTCACAAACCACACGCCTATTTAGGCTTAGGCAAAAATTGATTATTTCTCGCCTAAAAGAAATTGCATTATAGCATTTTAATAGAAATTGCCACTAGTAGAAGAATATATATATATATATATATATTACGCCTAAAAGACATTGTAATTGGTCCCCCAGAAACGTCGTGGTTAGCTGTGTCATCTAATAAACATATTTACACAACATTTTTAAAACGTTTTAGTTTTCTCTAAAAAGTGTTGTGTATTTGTTTTCCATAAGGTGTTGGATGCGTGAAAATGTTGTAGATAGTATGATTGTACAACGTTTTTGACTTTAAAACGTTGTAATACATGCATATATATAACGATTTTGGATCTCTACCTTAACAAGCAACAACGTTTATTTTGTCAAAAACGTTGTAGTTCGACACATCACATAATGTTTTTTTCCATAAGATTGTAGATAGTATATGATTCCACTATTGGAAATCTGCTATATTTCTAATAGCAATAAGTAACACAACAAGGCAAAAAAGAAGAAGAGAGAGCTGCAAAATGAATAAGGAATGCCAAAGGAATATCTCCTTCACTTTTCAATTAAAATCATAATGATCCCACTAAAGCTACTTACAACTACTATTTATAAACTGATGGAACATGCCGACATACTCCACTATTAATAAAGTGGAGAGACCCACTACTAATACTATCAAACCACTAAGCCACTACATAAGACAAAAACATAACCCCACTACTACCACTAGCCTTAATAACATAAAATATAATTTGCATCATATTTTATCACTCCCCCTTGATGCAAAAATTGGATACACCAAGAAGAGACCTGAACATCACAAGCTTAGAGTAAGAAAGAGCTTTAAAACCATCAGCCATTTGCTCAGTTGTAGGACAATACTTCAATTCCATTATTCCTCCTGCTATTACATCTCTGATAAAATGATGACGAAGTTTGATGTGTTTGGTTTTTTCGTGGAAGACAGGATTCTTTGTCATTGCAATTTTGGCTTTATTGTCACAATAAATTTCTGTGGAACCATGCTGAACTTGCTGCAAATCTGCAAGAATTCTCCTCATCCAAATACCTTGACAAACAGTTGATGTTGCTGCAATGTACTTCGCTTCTGATGAAGATAATGTTGTGGTAGCTTGCTTCTCTGAACTCTATGAAACAGCCCCTGAACCAAGGTTGAATACATAACCACTTGTGATTTTTTTTTTATCATCTACAAAACCTACTCAATCACTGTCAGTAAAACCAATTAATTGCAGTTGGACTATACCAGATTCCATAGTTGCTAGTTGCTCGGATGTAGCGAAGAATTCGTTTGGTTGCTCCAAAATGATGCATTGATGGACAGTGCATGAACCTTGACACCAAACTGACCGGAAACATAATATATGGGGGAGTATGAGTTAAATACATCAGCCCACCAACAATACTTCTAAACCACTTTTCATTAGCCTTCGGTGTTCCATCATTGACAGTCAATTTCTCACAGGTGTTATTGGGAGTAGACACAACTTTACAATTCAGCATATTAAACTTCTTAAGTAAGTCTAGAGCATACTTTTCTTGTGAAACAAAAATACCCTCATTAGTTTGCTAAATTTGAAGACCAAGAAAATAATGTAACAACCCCAAATCTGTCATATCAAACTCACTCATCATTCTTTCTTTAAACTCTCTAACAAGAGCATTAAAGGAGTCCATATATATCATGACATCCACATAAACACAAACAATAAGCACATCATTACTTACCTTCACATATAAGGTGGGTTCACTTTCACTTCGACAAAAATCATTTTGAAGGAAATAGGAGTCAAGTCTGCTGTACCAAGCTCTTGGTGCTTGTTTGAGACCATAAACGGCCTTTTTAACTTGTAAACTTTCTCCTCTTGACCATTGATAACAAATTTCTGTGATTGTTCAACATACACATCCTCGTCCAAAAACCCATTTAGAAATGCAGACTTTACATCAAATTGAAAAACATTCCAATTTTTTTGAGTCACTAATGCCAAAATTAGTCTTAGAGTCTTAAATCTAGCTATGGGTGAAAAAGTTTCAAAATAATCAACTTCATGCTTTTGTACATACCCTTTAGCGACCAGCCTCGCCTTATGCTTCTGCACACTTCCATCGGGTTGGTACTTTACTATGTAGATCCATTTTACGCCAATTGCTTTTTTCTCCGATGGCAAATCTACAAGCTCCCATTTGTTATTCCTTTCAATGGCGGACATCTCCTCCTTCATTAAATTCTCCCACTCTTCTTTCCCATAAGCTTCATCGTAGCTTAAAGATTCTGCAACCAAAAGAGCATAAGTAGAAGCATATATATCACTCAAAGACCACATCTTTGTTGGCAGAGTTTCACTATTTTGCGATGATTCACTGTTGCTAGATGGGCTTCTAGTTGGACTATTTTGCAATGATTCACAGTAAAATCCCAAATTTTACGAATAAAGATTTAATTTTCTCAAAATATTTTTAAAATATTATAGAATGAATTTGATAGAATGTTATAGTTGTGGGTAATATTTATAAATTTTGCAAAGTACGTAAGTTATTATATAATATTCGATTGGTCAGAAAATATTCGTTTTAACAGGGAATATTCGTATAACGGCACAATCATTGGTGGACCCCACAATAGAATTATTGTCAGATTGAGAAAACAACAAAATTATTTTATGAAAATAATGGCGGAAGTTTTATCGTTAAAACTGTTGAACTACTCGGTAGTAAAAGTACAGTAATACGCGCGGTTGCATAGTAGGACACGGTATTGATTATTGATGCTTACGTGAGAAGTCACTCAGTTTTGTTCAATTATTGCTACAAATTAATTCTTTGCATAGTATCTCACGTTATTTGATTCAATTATTGTCAATATTTTATATATTATTAAATCAATAATTGATACGACGAAGTTATTAATATTATTATTTGCAATATTAACGATATCTAGAAGTTCTGTCAAGGAGAGGTTTGGTCACCTAATTACGCGCCAATAGGGAGAAATTCTTATTGGAAAGCCCCCTCTTTCTTGGGAATGACCTGGTCGATTAATAATGTGAATTATAATAATGATGATGAATTTTGTTTTATTATTATTATAAGTGTAATAAAACAGAAAACTTTTTATATAAAACAGAATACTTTTTATAAAGTTTTGTTTTATTAGATTATAAATAGAATATATTATATTTTATTATGCATGGTGTTTGCATAGTGCATGTATAGTGTTTGCATAGTAAAATCTTTTTATATAAAATAGAATACTTTTATAAAGTTATTTATTTTATTAGATTTTAAATAGAATATATTATATTTTATTATGCATAGTGTTTGCATAGTGTCTGCGATAGTAAAATCTTTTTTATATAAAATAGAATACTTTTATAAAGTTATTTGTTTTATTAAATTTTAATTATATATATATATATATATTATAAATAGAATATATTATATTTTATTGCATAATATCCTTTCCATTCTCCTATAAATAGGATGCTTAGTTAGAATTGAAAAACCACACCAGAAATTCAGAGAATTCTTCTTCTATAATCTTGAGCGTATTTCTTTAGAGTTTAAGAAAGCTTTGAGCGTAGAGAATAGTGCAAGTTTTCTTCAAGTATATCCCCGCCCTACCCATCGGAATACTCTTCTTTTTCAGGTAAGGGATATTATTTGTTGTATTCGTAAGGGGTATTATTTCTTTCGTATTCATGAAGAGAGCTATTTTTATTCTATTTCTTTATTATTATGTAGGAACAACCTGTCTATACGAAATACCGCATATATGGTGAAATTCTTCTATTATTCCATTCTTTATTATTATGTTGGAATAACCTATTTATGCGCAATACCGCATACTTGGTGAAATTCTTCTGTTATTCCATTCTTTATGATTCTGTTAGAATAACCTGTCTGTGCGGTCTATCGCATGCCTGGTGAAGTCTTTTGTTATTCCATTCTTTATTATTACGTTGGAATATCACATGCATGCGGATTACGCATGACTGGTTCCATTCTTTATTATTCTGTTGGAACATTCTGTTTGTGCGGATTACGCATGACCTGGTTCCATTCTTTATTATTCTGTTGAAATATCCTGTCTGTGCGGATTACGCATGACCTGGTTTCATTCTTTATTACTCTATTGGAATAAGCTGTCTATGTGGATTACCGCATGCATGGTGAATGATCCTTTGTATTCATTCCTTATTAACTTGTGGAAATGATCTATCTACGTGGATTACCGCATGGCGGGCAAAAATTCATTTACAGTTTCATATATTCTATTATACTCAGTTGGTTAAAGTTTTGGCTTCTATACTCCATGAAATTAGTAGAATATCCTAGATATTTGTGCTTTATCTAGTATCTTTTCATGGAAATATTCTTCTGAGCATTCTTGAATTTTACTCCACATAGCAATATCATGTTGACAATTTGGACATTATTGAGTTCAGGATAAATTAACTTATAAATCTTTAAAAATTTATTCTTGAACTTGTTTAATTGAATTATTATGTCATTGTCATCATCCTCATGTTTATATTATGTTGAAAGCCATCTGTGGCATGTAGTGCATAGATGGACTTGGTATGATTATGACTAGGGATTATTCGGTATTGTTGGAAATTTCGACACAAAACTCAGCGAAAAAGAACAATTCAAAGTAATTTCTGAAACCCAAAAATAGGATCATTGCGAAAAACAATTAATTCAGTGGTTAGAAATTTATACCGATTAAGAAGGCTCTAAACGATGCGGTCGAATCTCCAACGCATTTCTTACGGACTGCGTCTCTACGATATCCACACGAACGCTCCGCGAATCGTCCTACGATCTGCAGAAGAAGGAATTGCGGTACTAGCCACCAAGGATGAGAATTCAGAATTATTTCTCTCTAGTCTCTCTCTAAGAGCGACTAGGGTTTTGTTTTTGATTAACCTCCCTAATATGCTGATATATCATATATATAGCAATAAAACGGAATTAATCAAAACCCTAATCTAATTAAAATAAAATCCGAATTTATATATATATATATATTATATCTTAATTAAGTCTTACTTTTATATATATATATATATATATATATATATATATATATATATATATATATATATATATATATCATCCTTTTAATTTAAATTATGATTTAAATACTATCAATCATATTGATATATTTAAATCCTTACAATTTAAATTAATCCCCTCTAATAACGTTTCATGTGTGTGACCCTATAGGTTATTATTACGTTGGCAATAATTTTAAAATCATATTATAAAATTATAAGCGTTGAATGGCATCTAGTAATGCATCTTTCGCTACCCAAGTAATAATAAGATCGATGATTCGATGCAACTTTTTGTGACCAATGTTTCAATGTAATTTAATCCTTTTAACCTTAATATCCTAGATTAAACTCGAGTCATAGAATGTGTCATACTCTTCATAATTTAATGAGAGTTTTCTTGATCAATGAGTAGACTATATGAAACAAATCATTATTTGAGCATGGCCATGCATTTCATAGTCTACTCAATCAAGAGGCTTATGGATATCACCCCTAATAAATAGGAGGTTAAATTCCATCTAGATCACTCATATTCCTCACACGATTCATGATGTACCCAATAATCACCTTTATAGTCCACCCTATTAAAGGTGACATTTGATGATATCAAAGTACATAAATTCCGTGTAGTAATATAGTGATTTGAATTCGAGGACCATTACATCATTGTCACTATGAGAATTGCTAATGACACTTCGCATAATGCTCCACATAGAATTCTCATGGTGGGTCTGTCCAGTACATCGTTCTCTAACATGTACCTATGCATTGACTTAATATCTCATATATTTATAACTAATGAGATTTGGTCATCATCGATCCACATCACTAGTCTCGATGCATCATTGTTGTCCCATCAACAATGATACTCGACTAGGGACATTTAAGAACAATGATACTAAGTATAATTATATAATCTCATGTTCAAGTCACATACTTGAAACTATATAATTTGTATCACTACTCTAAGGATTTTTATTATGTTGACATTTATATAACGCTGTAAATAAAATCATAATAAAATCATTCATTTATTCAATCAAATATAATATCAAAATGTTAAGCAATTATATCAAATAATTGGCCTCTAAGGCATAAACTCTAACAGGTATAATCATGACCGTAATGTTATAAATGATGTGGTAAAAGTCCCCATTGGCCCGTAGTGCATTGATGGATAGTTGTTGGCATGATCATGACCATTGATGAAAACACGAATATCATTGGCCCGTAGTACATGAATAATTTGTGGTTGTGATACTAATGAATATCCTTGTTCGTAGTGCAGGGATGATGTGGATTATTTATTAAGCTGAGTCTCAGCGATAAAAGTATTGAAAACCTTTTAAATCATAGAAGATAGTAGATTTTATTCTCTACTTGACTCTTCTAATGGATTGCTTGTTCCGCTGCAGTTAAACTTGATGTTGTTATATTGTATCGATTTAACACTGTTAAAGGCTAACGATAATTTATTCTGCATTATCTTAGTCATAATATTTCTTACTGGTCTAGTTGAGCTCACCCTTTTACTTTCATTGTTCTCTTCAGGAAATGAGAACGTAGCAGGGACTAGTCGAGGAACAGAGTGACGGTCCAGATGATAGCATTAGTAGTCCTCACTATTCTATGAAATAGTGTGATAATAAATGCATTGAGGACTTATTTTGAGTTTGAATACTGTCTAGAAGACAATATTTATATTAAAACTCATAGCTTATGTTGTATATTTAAGATTATATTTGTATTCTGTACCATGTATTTAGCGACTCAGAATATGTGATGTATACCTATTTTGGGGGCGTCACAGTTGGTATCAAAGCTTTAGGGATATGATCCCTGGCTGAGATGTGAGATAAGAACTAGGAGGGGAGAGACAGGGAATTTCTTCGCTAGCATGACCTACCTAAGTTTATTTGGTATTTAATTGGTCGGTCAGAGTATAGGGATAATATGTGATATGTCAATTAACCCTTGTTTTGTGACAGTATTTGAGAATGGCATCTGAAAATGTTGAGATAAGCAATGAAGCACATGAGACCGTTGAGTCACCAACGATCAATACCCAAGATAATGTGCAACAGGAAGACAATAATCCTCATGTAAACAATAACACCGATGAAATGGTGAACGATGGGATGTTCAGAGACTTTATGCAATTCATGCAACATAAGGTAAGAGAGACTCCTGTTCAAAATGCAGGTGGAAACAATGGCAACCCACGACTGGTCACTACTAAGCAGTTCAAGGAGCTGGGACCGCCAGAGTTTTTGGGAAAGCCAGAACCACTTAAGGCAAAGACGTGGTTAAAGCAGATCACCAAGATATTTGATGTCTTGGGATGCTCCAAGGAGAAAAAGGTTCCCTTTGCTACCTTTATGTTGCGTGAAGAGGTAGATTACTGGTGGGAATCTGTAAAACGTACCCAACCTGACGCACTCAAGATGACTTGGGAGAAGTTCCAAGAATTATTCAACGACAAGTACTTTCCTGAAAGTATTCGTCATATGAAGGAGGTGGAGTTTATCAAGTTGTAGAAAAACAATATGACCGTGTCGTAATACGAGGCTAAATTTGCAGAGTTATCCTGGTTTGCATCCCATTTGGTCGATAATGAGGAGCGAATGACGCAAATGTTTGTGCGAGGTTTGAAACCCGATATATGTCGATACCTCATTTCTCATAAACTTTGTTTATATTCAGATGTTGTGAATAGGGCTCGGTTATTGGAGCGCGATAATGAGTCAGCACAACCAAAAGGCAACGACCAACAACACGATAATAATCGTATTGGTGGCAACGACCATCGGAACAATGATAACCATCGTGGGGGAAATTATAATGCGAAGAATGGTAACCACTTCGGTGGTAATCATGGCCAAGATAATAGGAGTGGAAATTTCAAGAAGAGGAGGTTCAATATTGATGGAAAGACAGCAGCACCAACACCCGTTTCAAAGGAAGAAGAACGACCACCGGTCATATGTTTCAAATGCAGACAGGAGGGACACATCCGTCCAAACTGTACGTAGCAATCCAAAGCATGTTTTAATTGCGGAAGAGAAGGTCACCTAGCTCGATTTTGTCGTATGGTGAAGTTATGTCCAGCTGAGATTAGACCTGGCAAAGATGGCACAGGCCCGCGGGCCGGGCCGGGCCGCCTGCCATGGGCTGGGCTTTGGGCTTCAATTTTTTAGCCCATAAAATCTGGGCCATTTTTGGCCTGGCCCGTGAAGGCTCGGCCCGCGGCCCACAACTTTTTTTTTTACAAAAATGTTGCTACTTGTAGTTATGAGGCTTGAACACAAGACTTGTAAGTAAATAAATAAGAGTTCAAATCAACTGAGTTACAACAACTGTTTATTTTTAATACAATCTACAATATAAAAATATATTTGTATATAAAAATATCATATATTAATATGGTATTTAACTATTATAGTTGTAGTAAATAATAATTGTAGTTTGATTTTTTTGAAGGTGATTTCTGTTTAATTTGCTAGTATAATTCTATTTGTAAATCCTTGAACCAAATTAATAATTTCTTTGTCCCACGATAAGTAGTCTGAAATTTAAACAAAAGCTAGATGTAACTACTTTTTTCTAGTACTTTAGAAAATGAACACTCTTTTGGGATATACAAATTTGAGAAGATGGACTCTCATTTAATGATGGAGCAACTCTTATCCAAATTTAATGGTGATTAATAGTTAGTGGTCAGTTGGCTTGTGTTAGGTAAATTAGTTACTTTTGGGAGTGTTTGTACTTTTATCATCCCACGAATGAGTAGCCTTGGAGTATTTGATATTGCCACTTGTGATGTTTTAATGATTCCCATATTTATTTTTGTCAAAAAGTTGATTATATACTTTTGAAAGTAGTTTATAATACTATTAAAATTTTAATTAATTGAGATATGTAGTTAATATAGGTAATTAGAATTATTATTTATTATAAATTATTTTATTATTTTTAATATTTATTATTACTACTTTTGGTGTAATAAGATTTTGTAAAAAAAATATAGGAAAAGCCCGCGGGTTGGGCCGGGTTGACCCAACCCGGGCCACGGGCCTCACTTTAGCAGCCCACCAAAACCCAGGCCATTTTGGCCCTACCGTCGTTAGTGCTTGGTTCGGGTTCATTGACCATTTGCCACCTGCATTTGGGATAGACGCCTTAAAGGATGTCTCAGACAAGTCAAAGTCGGTAGTTTAAGTGAGAGCGTTTGTCGAGGAACCCGAATGAGGTTGTTACGGGTAAGTGAATCATAAACTCTTGCGAAGTCTATACTTTATTCGATACCGATTCTACCCACTCTTTTATTTCTCCTATTTGCGCTCAACGTTTAAATTTAGCTCCGGAGAAATTAGACTTTGACTTATCTGTTGAAACTCTGTTAGGAGAAACATTCGTTACCTCTACTGTTTATAAATCTTGTTTGATTTAAATCAACACTTTCACGCTACATGTTGATCATATCTCTTTGAAAATACTTGCCTTTGATGTGATTTTAAGAATTGATTGGTTAACTACTCATCAGGCTTTTCGTAATGTTGTTAGCTTTCATATTCCTAACCAACCTTTTATGCGAATTCAAGCAACCAAACCACTAAAGTCAATCATTGTCATATCAAGCCATAAGTAAAGAGCCTTGAGCCTTTATCTAGTGACTTCCTTGTGTGGAATGCGCAGAACCCGGACTTTTACGTAGGCGACGTCGTGAATAGCGATGGCAAGTTGATAGGTGTCGATGTGACGCATTATCCAAGTCTTGGATGAGGGTCACAGTTTTTAAATGATATTTCTATCGTTAATAAATTTTCTGACGTATTCTTGAAGACTTTTTAGCCTACCCCTAGAGCGTGAAATCGAATTTTGTATTGACCCCAGTACAATACCAATTTTTAAAACCCTTAAATATTTCTTCAACTAAAACGAACGTAACATGCGCCAAAGACGTTGGCTCGAACTGTTGAAGATTACGATCGTACCATTCAATACCATCGTAGGAAAAGCAAACATGGTAGTTGACGCGTTGAGTAGAAGATCGTATGCAGTTATAAGTGCGAATATACGAACCTACGTGAAGATAACGAATATATGATTAAAACCGACTTTAGTCGATAATGTTAAAGTTGCTAAAGCTATAGACCCAGAGCTGATGAATACGAAGAAGAAGGTTCAAGAGGGCGTTATTTTAAAAGCAAGAGTTGCTGAAGAGAGAAAATCTCAACCCTCGATTTAATTGGCCCATTTGAAATCCTCGATCGAGTAGGAATTGTGGCTTATAAACTCGTTTTACCGCCAAGTATGTCGCGTGTTCATAACATTTTTAACGTATTGATGTTACGTAAATATGTGGATGACCCGAACCACATTATTAATTTAGAACCGGGTGAGATAGCGGATAATTTAACGTATGAAGATGTAACTGTTAAAATCTTGAAATATATTTTATGCTCAAAGGTTATACCTCAAGAGTTAGAATCTGACGAAGTGTCTTCATTTGTTCGGCATACCAGATACGTACGTAAATTTCGAGGGCAAAATTTCATAAGGAGTGGAAATTGTAAAATCCCAAATTTTATGAATAAAGATTTAATTTTCTCGAAATATTTTTAAATATTATGGAATGAATTTGATAGAATGTTATAGTTGTGGGTAATATTTATAAATTTTATAAAGTACGCAAGTTGTTATATAATATTCGATTGGTCGGGGAATATTCGTTTTAACAGGGAATATTCGTACAACGGCACAATCATTGGTGGACCCCACAATGGAATTATTGTCGGATTGAGAAAACGACAAAATTATTTTATGAAAATAATGGCGAAATTTTTATCGTTAAAACTATTGAACTACTCGATAGTAAAAGTACAGTAATACGCGTGGTTGCATAATAGCACACGGTATTGATTATTGATGCTTACGTGAGAAGTCACTCAGTTTTGTTTACTTATTCCTACAGTAATTGCTGCATAGTATCTCACGTTATTTGATTTAATTATTATCAATATTTTATATATTATTAAATCAATAATTGAGATGACGAAGTTATTAATATTATTATTTGCAATATTAATGATGTCTAGAAGTTCTGTCAAGGAGAGGTTTGGTCACCTAATTGCGCGCCAATAGGGAGAAATCCTTATTAGAAAGCCTCCTCCTTCCTGGGAACGACCTGGTCGATTAATAACGTGAATTATAATAATGATGATGAATTTGGTTTTATTATTATTATAAGTGTAATAAAACAGAAAACTTTTTATATAAAACAGAATACTTTTTATAAAGTATTGTTTTATTAGATTATAAATAGAATATATTATATTTTATTATGCATAATATTTGCATAGTGCTTTCATAGTGTTTGCATAGTAATTTTTTTTTTATATAAAATGTAATACTTTTATAAAGTTATTTATTTTATTAGATTTTAAATAGAATATATTATATTTTATTATGTATAGTGTTTGCATAGTAAAATCTTTTTATATAAAATGTAATACTTTTATAAAGTTATTTATTTTATTAGATTTTAAATAAATATATATATATATATATATATATATATATATATTATAAATTAAATATATTATATTTTATTGCATAGTATCCTTTCCATTCTCCTATAAATAGGATGCTTAGTTAGAATTGAAAATCCACACCAGAAATTCAGAGAATTCTTCTTCTATAATCTTGAGCGTAATTTCTTTAGAGTTTAAGAAAGCTTTGAGCGTAGAGAATAGTGCAAGTTTTCTTCAAGTATATCCCCGCCCTACTCGTCAGAATACTCTTCTTTTCCAGGTAAGGGATATTATTTGTTGTATTCATAAGGGGTATTATTTCTTTCGTATTCATGAAGAGAGCTATTGTTATTCTATTTCTTTATTATTATGTTGGAATAACATGTGTATGCGAAGTACCGCATACATGGTGAAATTCTTCTATTATTCCGTTCTTTATTATTATGTTGGAATAACCTGTCTATGCGAAGTACCGCATACATGGTGAAATTCTTCTGTTATTCCATTCTTTATGATTCAGTTGGAATAACCTGTCTGTGCGGTCTATCGCATGCCTGGTGAAGTCTTTTGTTATTCTATTCTTTATTATTCTTTTGGAATATCCTGTCTATGCGGATTACGCATGACCTGGTTCTATTCTTTATGATTCTGTTGGAACATCTTGTCTGTGAGGATTACGCATGACCTGGTTCCATTCTTTATTATTCTGTTGGAATATCATGTCTGTGCGGATTACGCATGACCTGGTTCCATTCTTTATTACTATGTTAGAATAACCTGTCTATGTGGATTACCGTATGCATGGTGAATGATCCTTTATATTCATTCCTTATTAACTTGTGGAAATGATCAGTCTACGTGGATTACCGCATGGCGGGCAAAAATCCATTTACAGTTTCATATATTCTATTATACTCTGTTGGTTAAAGTTTTGGCTTCTATACTCCATGAAATTAGTTGAATATCCTGGATATTTGCCCTTCATCCAGTATCTTTTCATGGAAATCTTCTTCTGAGCATTCTTGAATTTTACTCCACAAAGCAGTATCATGTTGACAATTTGGACATTATTGAGTTCGGGATAAATTAACTTATAAATCTTTAAAAATTTATTCTTGAACTTGTTTAATTGAATTATTATGTCATTGTTATCATCCTCATGTTTATATTATGTTGTAAGTCATCTGTGGCATGTAGTGCATAGATGGACTTGGTATGATTATGACCAGGGATTATTCGGTATAATCATGACCGTAATGTTATAAATGATATGGTAAAATTCCTCATTGGCCCATAGTGCATTGATGGGCAGTTGTTGGCATGATCATGACCATTGATGAAAACACGAATATCCTTGGCCCGTAGTGCATGGATAATTTGTGGTTGTGATACTAAAGAATATCATTGGCCATAGTGCAGGGATGATGTGGATTATTTATTAAGCTGAGTCTCGGCGATAAAAGTATTGAAAAACCTTTTAAATCATAGAAGATAGTAGATTTTATTCTCTACTTGACTCTTCTAATGGATTGCTTGTTCCGCTGCAGTTAAACTTGATGTTGTTATATTGTATCAGTTTAACACTGTTAAAGGCTAACGATAATTTATTATGCATTATCTTTGTCATAATATTTTTTACTGGGCTAGTTGAGCTCACCCTTTTGCTTTCTTGTTCTCTTCAGGAAATGAGAACGTAGTAGGGACTAGTCGGGGAACAAAGTGACGGTCCAGATGATAGCATTAGTAGTCCTCACTATTCTATGAAATAGTATGATAATAAATGTATTGAGGACTTATTTTGAGTTTGAATACTGTCTAGAAGACAATATTTGTATTAAAACTCACAGCTTATGTTGTATATTTAAGATTGTATTTGTATTCTGTACCATATATTTGGCGACTCAGAATAGGTGATGTATACCTATTTTGGGGGGCATCACATTCACTACTGCTAAATGGGCTTCTAGTTGGGATTATAGTTGGACTGTGCATAGGAGACATATAAGGTGAATTCACATCCTCTTGTAGTTGTGTTAATTATGTCCCATCATCTACAAAGGCCATATTCTGATCTTTGTCACCAACTTGCTGCCAAACACTGTTCTCATCGAAAATAACATCTCGTCGAATGATTAGCTTCTTAGTAAGAGAATTATACAAATGATAACCTTTAGTTTCAGCGCTATATATACCTAACAAAAATTCACTTTTCGCTTTTCTTATCCAACTTAGTACGATCAGTAGAATCAATTAAGGCATATGCAATGGAACCAAACACTTTTAAATTACTTACATTGGGCTTAACTCCCCACCATGCTTCATAAGGTGTTTGATTTCTTACTGCTTTTGTTGGAGATATGTTGAGAAGATGGATTGTGGTAGCTATTGCGTTAACCAAAAAACTATTCGGAAGTTCCTTCTCATTTAGCATACTCCGTGCCATTTCTACAACCATTTGATTCTTCCGCTCAGAAACTCCATTCTGTTCTGGAGTCTTTCGTACTGTTAGTTGCCTCCGGATACCATTCTCTTTGCAAAAGAGAGTAAATTCATCGGATAAGAACTCTCCCCTCATCGATTACGAGAGTTTTGATTGCGTAGCCACTTTGTTTCTCTGCAAAGGCTTTGAACTCCTTAAACTTTTCAAATGCCTCGGATTTCTGAGTAAGAAAAAACACCCAACTCATAGGGGAAAAATCATCAGTAAATAATAGAAAATATTTACTATTATTTAAAGATAAAGTTTTTATCGGTCCACAAATATCTGCGTGAACCAATTCCAAAGGCATCTTTGCTCTCCAAACTTTACCAACTGGAAATGACAACTTGTGTTGCTTTCCGTAAACACAACCTTCACAAACATTATCAACAGACACAATAGATGGCAATCCTAACACCATGTTTTTCTGACCCAACAATTTCAGCCCATTAAAATGCAAATGCCCATACCTTAAATGCCAAAGCCTAGACTCGTCACGAACACTAGCAACCATTTCACAATCATCCAAACATGATAACTCAAGAGGAAACATTTTGTTTTCAGTCATGTGAAATTTAAAAATAGAATTTTTAGATTTTCTATTTTTAATTTCACACATTCCATCATGAAAATGAACTAAATATCCCTTTTGAATTAACTGACCCACACTAAGCAAGCTATGTGCCAAACTAGGAATATAGTAAACATAATGAATTAGCTTTTTAATACTTGACTTGGTCTTAATTGCAATTGTCCTTTAATTTGTACTTGCTTGTCATCACCAAGCCCGACCTTTAATTGAACTAATTCATCCATCGTTTGAAACAATCCCCTTTCTCCGGTCATATGGTTGCTACAGTCACTGTCTAGAAACCAAACATCATTCTTACTTATGTTAGGATTTAAATAAGTAAGAAAAAGGCTACCTTCCTCTTCTTTTTTCTCGAAAAAATTGGCTTGTTGTTTGGCTTTCTCAATCTTCTTCGGGCAATTTCGTGCTATATGACCATATATAGTTGTTGCAATTATAACACTGCATTCCTTTGTTATCCTGCTTGTTAAAATTCCCCATATCAGACCTTCCTCGACCTCTTCCATGACCACGGTAGCCACCTCTACCTTTGCCTCTACCAAATTGTTTTTGTCCAGAAGAGCCTTCGCAAAATCTTCCTTTAATGGAGACCTCCACCTTGGTTTGAAAGGCATGCTCAAGATTCTTCTCCTTTGACCTGTTAATTCTCTCTTCATGTGCTAAAAGAGAACCTATTAGTTCATTAAGAGAAAATGTAGACAAGTCCTTAGACTCCTAATGGCTGTAACAACGTGATCAAATTTATTCTGAAGACTTCTTAATATCTTCTGCACAATTTTCTGATCTGAGATAGTTTCTCCAAAAGCTCTCATTTTATTAACTATACCAGATACTCTAGAAACGAAATCTTGAATGGACTCGTTACCTTTCATTAGAAGTGTCTCAAATTCCCTTCGGAATGTCTGCAATTTAACCATTGTTACCTTGTTGTCTCCATGGAACTCTTGCTTCAAAATAGTCCATGCTTCCTTCGACTTCGTGGCACCAGCAATTTGAGGAAATATAGGGTCTGTTACAGCCTGTTGCAAAACAAATAGAGCCTTTGCATCCTTTTTGCGAAGTTCTCTAACATCCGTTGCATTCTCTGCAAAACCATTCTCAACCAACTCCAAAAGTTCTTGTGCAATACAAAAAGTTTTCATTTTGATGCTCCAAAACTCATAATTTTCTCCATTAAATGAAGGAATCAAGGATTGAGAAAGATTTAGAACATTACCATTTGCCATAGTTGCGAAAAGCTTTACTTGAACACCTTGTGTGCAAAACAATATGACCCACTGATGATGCTACTGAAAGTAGTATGCACACAAGCCAATCATGTTTGATGATAAAACATATACTTTGTAACAATCTTATTCATTTATTAATAAAAAGTATTAATTTATTAAAGGCTTTTAATTATCTACATGATGCTGTTTTATAATATGTGATAAACCTATAGTTTTAAGCAATGATTTTAGAATAATGATGATGATTGTGAAACCTCAGATTTTATGAATAAAGATTTAATTTTCTCGAAATAATTTTTTATATTATGGTGTGGATTTGATATAATGTTATAGTTGTGGTTAGTATTTATAAATTTTGTAAAGTATGCAAGTTGTTATATAATATTCGATTGGTCGGGGAATATTCGTTTTAACCAGGAATATTCGTACGACGGCACAATTGTAATACCCGAAAAATAATAATAATATTTAAATCCATATTTTAATTGGGCTTTTCTTAGGTTTGGGTCAAATTGTATTTAATTTGTGTGACTTATAATAAGTAGGTGATTACATTAATTTGGGCTTTTATACTAATTGGGTCTATATTGTATTTGGATAATATTAAAATTCTATTAAAATTAGGAGACACAATAAGATATATTAAATAATAAATAAATAAGTACAAAACCTAATCATAATTGTATACGCCTGATACGAATTGGGGGGAAAGAGAAATAATAGCTTAAATCTAAATGGTGATATTGGAGGAAAATGAAAAGAAACATGAGAGAATTGATCAAGGTAAAAAGTCATTTGTTCATGAATATTATTATTATATTATGTATATATAATGATTAAAGTAGATGGCTTGCTTCAGGAATGATATACATATAAATAGATATATATTACGGTAATATATATACATATATATAACTGTTGATTGCAACTTTACAGCAGGCATGATTCGTTATTTTATATAAATATATATAAGGATTATATATGTATATTATGCTAGTTTTAGGCTCTCGAAAACTTTATGAGCGCGTAGTTTTTAATTTTTTTATATATATTATGTTAATTAAATTTTGGCCATGAAACTTATAACAAAATTAGTAATCAATTGAAGTTATGTATATTAATTTGAATTAATTAATTTTGTCGTCATAGTTATAAAAAAAATTTAATAATAAAATTTAATTGTATTATGTTATTAATGATTGGATTGTAATAAAATCTTATTAAATTATTTAAATTAAACGGAGAGAATTTAAAGAGTTATTTTTGGAATATAAATTTTGAAGTATTAATAATTGAAAAAAGGCGATGATTAAAGGCATATTAAATAGATTATGAATTATTTTGGAATTATTAGTTTGGATTATTTTTAATTTGAGGTGAATATGTTTAGGTTCCGAATAACGTTTCATATTTGATATCGTTGGCATTTGAGGGAGTCTAACGGGTGATATTTGGCTTCAGTGAATTATTTTGGTACTATATTAAGGTACGGATTCCGTACTCTTTCAGCAATACTCTTGTTAAATTTGATTTGTTCGTTTGCTTCCTTATTTCAAATTCTGTTATAATTTCACATAATTGTTTCCTGTGAATTTAATATATTTGTTTCATTTTGGAGTTGACACATTGAACTCGTACTTGTACTCTTTGTATCAGGTTATCATGTCTAGTATTTATTTTCATAATTGTAGAGCGGTACATGTTGCTACCTTTTTTTTGAAACCGTGTGACTATAATTTGATTTGGTTCAACATGTACATATATAAACCTTTTGTTGGTATTATGTCGCATGTGTTGTGACATAATATTTTTGTTAAAATATATAGTAGGGTATACCTGAGCTATAACCACCTGTGGGGGTACCACAGACACGTCGTCTTGGCACGAGAGACGTGACACTTTCAGTGGCGGTGTGATTAGTCCACGACGTCTCCGTTTTGGGCTCCGGAGGAAGTGAACCATTTGGTGTTTTGTTATGGGAGGCGTATGGGTTAACCCTAGTTTTCTATTCTGCGGATTGGTGATGTTGTGCCAAACACACTTATCCGATTTGCATATATTTGGATTCGCGGTCCAATGTGTGATTTGCCTGTGTGACATTATTTTGATTTGCCTGTGTGGCATTATTTTGGTTGCCTATGTGCCATCATTTGATTTGCCCGTGTGGCATTATTTTGATTTGCTTGTGTGGCAAGGTATATTTCTGAGCTCATTCGGTATAAAATAACTCCAACCATTTGTTTCAGCCTATTATTTTATTGGATTAGTTTTGTTGGTTTCTGTTCAGTTCAAGTCATTGAGTTAGTTACTTCAGTTCGTTATTTCTTTATTCTTTTATTGGTTTCGTCTATTATGTTTATTCAGATATATTCCATTCGGATCTTTGGATATTATAATTTCGTTCGTATTTACACTTGAGGCTTTGTTCAGTATTTTGTCTCAGTTATTTTCGTATTTCAGCTGTATATCTTTTGTATATCTGTTTCCGTACTGGGCAATTGGCTCATGCTGTGTTTTTTTCCCAAGCGAGTTTCATAGGGTGATTCAGGGCTAGTGTGATGAGAGTGTTGCCTTTAACCATCTAGGTTGATTCAATTTTTAAGTTTTGATTATTCTGACTATGTTTGGAGAATTGTATTTAGTACTTCATTGATGGATATCACTATTAATATTTTGAAGTTATTACTGCTCTGTATACTAACTTTGAGGTTGTTAGTGCTCTATTTATTTATTTTAAGGTTTGTTGTACTTTGCACGTGACCTCCCTATCCTTTTCGGGAAAGGGGTGTTACAGAGATGTTATCAAAGCTTAGGTTCTTTCTTGTAGAAAACCTATTTAGGTTTGACCTGTGAGTTATGGGTAAATCACTGGGTAGACGTCGTAGGAATTTTAGTCGATTTTGTTCTTTGTTTGGTTGGTCTTGATTTTGACCAAGTGTTATTCTCTCCTCAAGTTGTAGTTAATTTCAGAAATGTGATATACATTGTTAAGATTATTATTGTTATGTACTGGAGCAATAATATTAGTTAAGGATTGTGATTGGATATCATTAAGGAGAATAAATATGTGATTGCGTTTATGATTGGATATTTTGTACAGTTAAGAAAGGATTATATGATTATGATGTGAGGATTTGTATAAGCGAATTTTTGATTTTGGGAAATTATTTGTTAGAGTTGTTTTTGGTGATAATTTATTATGATCTTAGAATTGAGGATTTGATTTTGATGATGATTTTGTTTATGTTAAGCTTGTGGATAATTTGAGGTATGTGTATTGATGGGATACTATGATAAAGTGAAAACTATTAAGTACAGAGGATTTCTTGTAATTTGAGTTGTTGATATTCGGGGTAATTAGATTAATCTTTTGGAGTTGATGATCAATTTTGTGGTTATTTCCTAGTAGGATATTGGAGTTATGTCCTATGAAGTTTATTTGTGATAGTATGAGGAAACATTGAAATTTATTGAATTAAGGTTTGCAATAAGGGATGATTAATTTATTATATGATTAGATAGCAAGTGGTGAAATTCAATTGATTTTGAGAGATCTTGAATAGTTATAGCTTACTTATTCAGATAGTAAGATATATGATTTGGAGTTTGGTATGGTGATGAAGAGATCTTAGTAGTATATTTTTTTGGGTGTAATAATATTTGAGAACTAATTTGATTTGAGGTTATGATATTTGGAAACTGTTAAGGACTTAGGAGAGTTGGTGGTAAAGAGGTATTAGTAGTATATTCTTTGGTGTAATAATATTTGAGGACTAGTTCAAATTGAGGATGAGATATTTTGAAGCTCTTGAGGACTTGGGGAGAGTTGGTAATATAGTTTGCATAGTTGTTTTGTTTGTCTGATGTCATTAGAGTTTTGTATGAATTTATGTAAAAAAAAAAATTGTTAAATCTTTGTTATGTGTGGAACATAAACGTTTTACGAATTAAAAATAATTTTAAATATTTTGGGTAATCGAATCATATCTAGATGAAGAATATTTTTTTTTTGTGATTTCGAATTATGTTCCGAAGGGTACGTTTACAAGAATTAAACTCAAGGATATTAGCGACGGCCCGCACCAACAGTGGATCATGTGATTTAACGCGAAGAATCTTACCAAGGCTTGACACGGTAGCTGACGAATCTTTTACTAGTAAATTGATAATTGTGTAGACCGATGACTTATCCGCGTTGATCGTTACAAATGGCGGCGCTACGTCGTAACTAAATTATTATTTTTTTTGTAACTTATTTAAATTTCGAGGACGGAATTATTTTTAAGGGGTGAAAAATGTAATAACCCATTTTTTTATAATTAGATATTAATTGATTTTATTTTATACGATTGTATTTAAATTGGAAAAGGTAAATAATTTTGTTTTCCCTTTTTTCTTCCTTGTTTTGTTTGGGAAATTAAATTCTTTTTGTAGATAATTAAATAACTGATTAAATTATAATGGAGAAAGATAATTCCTTTTGTTAAAGTCTTGTGGTAAAATTATTCGGCGCGGGAAGCTACTTGGGAGATAAAGGAGTCTATTCGAGCGGAGTATCTGCATCTTTTGATAATTAAGTACGTTCATTCTTTTGATTCCGAGGACAAAATTCTTTTTAAGGGGTAGGAAATGTAAAACCCGAAAATAATAATAATAATAATATTTAAATTCATATTTTAATTGGGCTTTTCTTAGGTTTGGGTCAAATTGTATTTAATTTGTGTTACTTATAATAAGTAGGTGATTACATTAATTTGGGCTTTTATACTAATTGGGTCTATTTGTATTTGGATAATATTAAAATTCTATTAAAATTAGGAGACACAATAAGATATATTAAATAATAAATAAATAAGTACAAAACCTAATCATACTTGTATACTTTGATACTGTAATTGGGGAAAGAGAAATAATAGCTAGGAATTACCGATATTGGAGGAAAAGGAAAAAAGTCTGAGAGAATTGATCAAGGTAAAAAGTCATTTGTTCATGAATATTATTATTATATTATGTATATATAATGATTAAAGTAGATGGCTTGCTTCAGGAATGTGATATATATATATATATATAGATATATATTACGGTAATATATATACATATATATAACTGTTGATTGCAACTTTACAGCAGACATGATTTGTTATTTTATATAAATATATATAAGGATTATATATGTATATTATGCTAGTTTTAGGCCTGCAGCACTGCTGCAGGCGTTGGTTTTTAATTTTTTTTTATATATATTATGTTAATTAAATTTTGGCCATGAAACTTATAACGAAATTAGTAAATCAATTGAAGTTATGTATATTAATTTGAATTAATTAATTTTGTCGTCATAGTTATAAAAAAAAATTTAATAATAAAATTTAATTGTATTATGTTATTAATGATTGGATTGTAATAAAATCTTATTAAATTATTTAAATTAAACGGAGAGAATTTAAAGAGTTATTTTTGGAATATAAATTTTGAAGTATTAATAATTGATAAAAGGCGATGATTAAAGGCATATTAAATAGATTATGAATTATTAGTTTGGATTATTTTTAATTTGAGGTGAATATGTTTAGGTTGCGAATAACGTTTCGTATTTGATATCGTTGGCATTTGAGGGAGTCTAACGGGTGATATTTGGCTTCAGTGAATTATTTTGATACTATATTAACGTACGGATTCCGTACTCTTTCAGCAATACTCTTGTTAAATTTGATTTGTTCGTTTGTTTCTTTATTTCAAATTCTGTTATGATTTCACATAATTGTTTCCTGTGAAATTAATATATTTGTTTCATTTTGGAGTTGACACATTGAACTCGTACTTGTATTCTTTGCATCAGGTTATCATGTTTAGTATTTATTTTCATAATTGTAGAGCGGTACATGTTGCTACCTTCTTTTTGAAACCGTGTGACTATAATTTGATTTGGTTCAACATGTACATATAGAACCCTTTTGTTGGTATTATGTTGCATGTGTTGTGACATAATATTTTTGTTAGAATATATCGTAGGGTATACCTGAGCTATAACCACCTGTGGGGGTACCACAGACACGTCGTCTTGGCACGAGAGACGTGACACTTTCTATGGCGGTGTGATTAGTCCACGGCGTCTCCATTTTGGGCTCCGGAGGAATTGAGCCATTTGGTGTTTTGTTGTGGGAGGCGTATGGGTTAACCCTAGTTTTTTGTTATGCGGCTTGGTGATTTTGTGCCAAACACACCTATCCGATTTGCATACATTTGGATTCGCGATCCAATATGTGATTTTCCTGTTTGGCATTATTTTGATTTGCCTATGTTACATTATTTTGGTTGCCTATGTGGCATCATTTGATTTGCCTGTGTGGCATTATTTTGACTTGTCTGTGTGGCAAGGTATATTTCTGAGCTCATTCGGTATAAAATAACTCCAGCCATTTGTTTCAGCCTATTATTTTATTGGATTAGTTTTGTGGGTTTCTATTCAGTTCAAGTCATTGAGTTAGTTACTTCAGTTCGTTATTTTTTTATTCTTTTATTGGTTTCGTCTATTACGTTGATTCAGATATATTCCATTCGGATCTTTGGATATTATAATTTCCTTCGTAAATGCACTTGAGGCTTTGTTCAGTATTTTGTCTCAGTTATTTTCGTATATCAGTTGTATATCTTTTGTATATCTGTATCCGTACTGGGCAATTGGCTCATCTTTGTATTTTTCTTTTCGTTGAGTTTTGCGGGGTGATTTTGGCTAGTGTCTTTGAGAGTGTTGCCTTTAACCATCTAAGTTGATTCGATTTTTAAGTTTTGATTATTCTGACTCTGTTTGGAGAATTGTATTTAGTACTTCATTGATGGATATCACTATTAATATTTTGAAGTTATTAGTGCTCTGTTTATTTATTTTGAGGTTTGTTGTGCTTTGCACGTGACCTCCCTATCCTTTTCGAGAAGGGGTGTTACAACAATCATTGGTGGACCCCACAACAGAATTATTGTCGGATTGAGAAAATGACAAAAATATTTTTTATGAAAAATAACGGCGAAAGTTTTACCGTTAAAACTGTTGAACTACTCGGTAGTAAAAATACGATGTCTGGCGTGGTTGCATAAAGTAGCACACGGTATTGATTATTGTTGCTTACGTGAGAAAACACTCAGTTTTGTTCAATTATTGCTATAGTAGTTGCTGCATAGTATCTCACGTAATAAAACAGAAATTTTTTTTATATAAAACAAAATACTTTTATAAAGTTATTCGTTTTATTAGGCTAATAGTAAAATCTTTTTATATAAAACAGAATACTTTTATAAAGTTATTCATTTTATTAGACAATAATTAAATTATATTATATTTTATTATGCATAGTATTTGTATAGTGCCTGCATAGTGTGTGCATAGTAAAATCTTTTATAAAGTTATTCGTTTTATTAGATTATAAATAGAATATATATTATATTTTATTAAAAAATTTTTTTTAAATATGGACCGTCAGATTAAAGTAAATCAATCTGGACCGTTCATGAGTTAGTTACTATGTAGTCCATTCTTCTATAAATAGAAGCTCATTCCTTCATTATTTCTTACGAATTCACTGAAACTCTAGAGAGAGAAAACTATAGAGTGAAAGAAGAAAATTATTCTGCTACTTCCCTACTCTTATAACCAGTTTCTTTTACGGTAAGGGGTGTTATTATTTCTTATTCATGAAGAGAACTTCGGTTATTCCATTCTTTATTATTCGTTGAATAACTTCAGATCTGTGACATACCTATACATAACCTGTATAAGCGGCATACCTTGTAGTTGGTGAAATCCTTATTCCATTCTTATTTATTCTGTTGGAATAACCTGTATACGTGGACTCCCCTATACTTGGTGAAATCCTTATATTATTATGTCTTTATATTCTGTCGGAATATCCTGTCGGTGTAAATTTCACCTGACTTGGTTCCATTATTTATTATTCCGCATTTAATATTCGTCGGAATATCTGTCGGTGTAATAATTTCACATTTTGGTTCCATTATTTATTATTTCGTATTTATTATTACGTTGAAATAACACGCCTATCACAATCTGCATGCATGGTGATTTCTATTGTTATTCCATTACTTATTATTCTGTTAAAATAACCTGTCTATGCAAAGTACCGCATGCATGGTGATTTCTGTTGTTATTCCATTCTTTATTATACTCAGTTGGTTAAAGTTTTTACTTCTATACTCCATGAAATTAGTGGAATATCCTTGATATTTACGCTTCATCTAGTATCATTTCATGGAAATATTCTTCTGAGCATTCTTGAATTTTACACCACAAAACAGTATCTTGTTGACAATTTGGACATTATTAGTTCGTGGACAAATTAATTCTTGAAGTTATTTTATTGAATTCTTATATCATTGTCATTATACTCATGTTTATATTATGTTGAAAGTCATCTGTGGCCTGTAGTGCATAGATGGACTTGGTATGATTATGACCAGGGATTATTCGGTATAATCATGACCGTAATGTTACAAATGATGTGGTGAAAGTCATCTGTGGCCTGTAGTGCATAGATGGACTTGGTGTGATTATGACCAGGGATTATTCGGTATAATCATAACCGTAATGTTATAAATGATGTGGAAAAAGTCCTCATTAGTTCGTAATGCATTGATGGACAATTTTTGGTATGATCATGGCTATGAATTCTCTTCGGCCATTGGAGCAAAGATAAATTATTTTATGGCATGATCAGGACCGTTGATGAAAACACGATTATCTTTGGCCCGTAGTGCATGGATAATTTGTCGTGACCCTAAAGAATATCCTTGACCGTAGTGTAGGGGTGATTCGATGATGTGAATTATTTATTAAGCTGAGTCCCAGCGATAAAAGTGATGAAAAACCTTTTAAATCTTAAAAGATAGTAGATTTTATTCTCTACTAGACTCTTTTAATGGATTGCTTATTTTCGCTGCAATTTTTGATTTAAAACTTGTTGTCTATTATATTCTATCAGTTGTTATACTGTTGAAGGCTAAGGATAATTTATTCTGCATTATCTTAGTCATAATATTTCTTACTGGGCTAGTTGAGCTCACCCTTTCTTTTACTGTTCTCTTTAGGAAATGAGAATATAATGTGATTTAGTCGGGAGGCAGAGTGACAAGTTCAGGATGATAGCATTAGTAGTCCTCACTATTCTGTGAAATAGTGTGATAATAAATATAATGAGGACTTATTTGTGTTTGAATACTGTCTAGAAGACAATATTCGAGTTAAAACTCACAGTATATATTTGTCGTATGTTACACGACAGTTGTATAATTAAGTTTGTTTGTATTTGATTTATGTGCCATGTAAGTGGCGACCCAAGATTGGTGACGTATACCTAATTTTAGGGGCGTCACAATGATCATTCTAATGAGATCTAAATTCTTAGAAAGCTTAAAACTAAAATAGTTCCCAATCGTTAGATTACTAAAATGGGGATTAATAAATTCGGATAGATTGGTACATACATTGCTTGCTCATTGGATGAGGATGATTGATCTCATGATCATTTGTATGGAGACACTAAAGCAAGTATGTAGGTGCTTATTAGAGAATAAGTTCACTGAACGTGGCTCGCTAAGGAATACCTAATGGAGTTTTACTTGCATGTCAATAGGAATTCCTATAGTGATAGTAGTACAAGTGATCCTTGGACTTGAGATCATCATAGTATGTTGTGTATGATGAGTTATACTTTGACTTATTCCTCAAGACCCTTAGGGTATATCAAAGGGTATGATTGGGTATAATAAGTTGTACATGGAGATAATGTATGGTCAATAAAGAATCTACCACTTCTAGTAAAAGAAGAGAAATGTCCTATGTGATTCGATAAATGACAACTCAGTAGTCCTTGGCCAAGGCATAATAAAATTAGAAAGGAGTTTCTAATTTGCATTATTTGGAGTTGTGCATTTAAGAATCGAAATACATATAATTAAATAAAATAAGACTTGACTGTAATTTCATGACATATATTTAATTGGGACATTGTATAGTGGAAGGATTGAATTGTACGGTAACTATTTACTCAAAGCTTCTTTTTATGATTAATGTTGAAATCTATATTATCTGAAAAGTCGTTGATCGCTAGGGAGGCTTATCCCTATTGTAGAATAAATATTATTTATTTAAATAAATTAATAGTTTAATTTATTTATTTAAATAAGATTAGAATTGTTCTAATTGATTTATTCACAATCGGTTTAATATGGAGAACCTAAAGGGTCACACCATAAAAGGAAGAATAATTATTTGAGAAGTTAATGACATAATCATAATAATAAGTTAAGTATATTTAATTTAATCTATGGTGATAGAATAAATTAAATAACTTAATATTTATTATTTAATATTTTAGAAATATTAAATATAAATTAATAAGAGAGTCTTATTATTATTATTATTATTACTACTATTATTATTTAATTCTTAAAGGAGTTTGAGAATTAATTAATAAAAGTACTCTCATATATATCCTAATAAGATTAGGAGACTAATTAATTAAAATAGTTTAATTAATTATTCCTAATAAGATTGGGAGCCTAATTAATTAAAGAAATTTAATTAATTAAAATAAAACTCAGTTCCTTAATTCTTAAGGAGGGTTGCCCACATCTATAAATAAGAGGAGTCTTATTATGAGTGAGATGATTGTTGAGGTTTTATAGAATACGTAATTCCAATAGTTGGGAGAGTACACTCTTTTCTATAAAAATAGAAAAACTAGAGTTTTGTCAAATACTCATCTTCTTGAATCCTTCTTCTTCCTTGGTGGATCACCTCTAGAGGCCAAACATTTGGGTGGCTAACGTTGATCAAAAGAAAGAACCAAACCTGGTGAATTCAAGTTGAACGCGAAAAAGATTGGAGGTGAACTTGTACCTGAGGAAGCTCGAATCTTCAAAGGTATGATTCTTGTTCTTTCTTTTTTCGTTTAATTAATAATTGTGCATAAAGGATGATCCGGATATATGGTTTGTAAATATTTTAAAATTTTGATTTTTCACATTTTCGCTTATTTTGTGCAATTTGATTGCGTTCATGAATATTACAAACCTAACAGTGATATCAGAGCCAAACCTTTATGCGAATTATTAATTATTTTAATTTAATATGTATATTGATATATGTTTAAAACAATTTAATTGAACATAATTTATTGTATAAAATTTATTAAAAAAAAATCGCAAAGCCTGTGATTTTTTTTTTCTACCGAAAACGTTACTTTTGGTTTATACGAATATATAAGCCTGTGAATTTTTTTTATACCGAAAATGTTACTTTTGGTTTATGATTATATATTAGTTAACAGGGAGTCTTCAAAAGTTTATTATTATTATATATATATATGAAATAAACGTTCACATGTTATTTAAAAGTTAGCCAGGAGTTGCAGTACTTTCGCGAATGAATAACGTGACCATTTCCTACGTGGTTAAATATATATATATATATATATATATATATATATATATTTAATTATTTTATAATTAAAATAAAAAGTTTATTTTAATTTTAAATTAAAAGATTTATTTTAATATTAAAATAAAAGAGTTTATTTAGATATGAAATAAGATTTCATATTATTCAAAATAAAAGAGTTTATTTGTGAATAGGAAAAGAATGTATTTCCTTAAATAAAAGAATTTATTTAGATATGAAATATAATTTCATATTATTCAAAAATAAAGGAGTTTATTTGTGAATAGGAAAGAGAATTCGTGTTTCCTTTAATAAAGGAGTTTTTTTTACCTGGAATTGAATTTCGTAATTAATTAAAATAAAAGAGTTTATTTTGATTAAAGATATTGATTAAAATAAAATAGTTTATTTTATTCAAAATAGGATAAATTAAAATAAAGAAGTTTATTTTCATTTAAATTTGGATTAAAATAAAAGAGTTTATTTTTGTTCAAAATTGGATTTTATACTAACTAAATTTGCCCATTAAATGATATCAATATATATATATATATATATATATATATATATATATATATATATATATATATATATATATAAAAGCGTTTATTATTCATGAGATGAATGTTATGTATTGATACATATGGTGATGTGTATGATAATAAATGGAATTAATTATGGACTATTGACCAATGTGATTGGATTTTATTCTAGTTGGATGCATGAATGTATAAGTTTTATTAAAATGGGATTTGCGTACCTCGTCTTCTCTAAATTTTTTTTAATGTAAATTCTATCTCTCTCCAATGTACTTTCCCTTGACTGCTGATCAAGGTTCTATTTATATTAAATAGTTTTGTAATATGAATAGTTAGAATTAATTTTGAAAAATTAGAGATCAAGGGGCAAGGAGCGCTTGAAGACCCGTTTGTAATGGAGTTCGGGTTTAAATGTAATAGTTATATTTAAATATTAATTCTTGCACCCCTAGGGTTTGACCTTTTGGTTCACTTGGTGGCTCTAGTGAATCAAACTAGAATAAAAGTTCATAATCAATCCAGGTAGAATATAGTATTCTATATATGTGCATATATATATATATATATATATATATATATATATATATATATATATATATATATATTATGCAAACATGTTTTGTATGTTAATTAATATGACGTATATTTATATATATATATATTGTGAGAACCCAGATTTTATGAATATATATTTAATTTTCTCAAAATATTTTTTTAAATATTATGGTGTGGAATTGATATAATGTTATAGTTATGGGTAGTATTTAAAAATTTTACAAAGTATGCAAGTTGTCATATTATATTCGATTGGTCGGGGAATATTCTTTTTGTCGAGAATATAAAATGTATCACCACAATCATTGGTGAAACCACAGCGGAATCTTGTCAGTAGTTAGAAAGCGACAAAAATATTTTATGAAAATAACTACGGAGGTTTTACCGTTAAAGCTGTTGAACTACCCCGGTGGTAAAAAAAGACGATGTCTGGCGTGGGTTGCATAGTAGCACACAATGTTAATTATTGATGCTTATGTGAGAAGTCACTCAGTTATACTCAATTAATGCTACAGTAATTGTTGCATCATATTTCTCATATTATTGATTCAGTTATTGTCACAATATCATCTGCATAAAATGTTATTTTATTAAATCAATAATTGAGACAACAAAGTTATTCATATTATAAATTGTAATATTTACAATGTGCAGAAGTTACATCGAGGAGATTAGATAGATAATCTAATTGCGGCATGATAAGGAGAAATCCTTATCGGAAAGCCCCCTCTTTCTTGGGAACGACCTGGTTGATAAATATTGTGAGTTATAATATTAATGATGAATGTTGTTCGGAGTTGAATTTGGAGACGCGGACGTGATATTTGAGTCCGGAATGACGAAATTATTAAAAATAATCTATAAACATAAAATTTTTCGGGATTCACTATTTGGTCAAAAAGTTAACAGTTGACTTTTTCGGGAAAAGTCGAATTTTGAAATTTCAAAATTTATATTTTTGATAAATATAGTTTCATTATGTTGGAATTGCTTGTGTTAGTGAAAATCGACATTTATTTCGATAAAAATTGATGTCTGGAGATTATATTGACCAATGAATTATTTACTTAGGATAAATGAGCAATTGATTGCTATTAATTCACATGATTATAACTATTTGTTCACATGTGTGTACTATTGATTCACAGTCTTGTTACTATTAGGGGAGTTGGTTCAAGATTGATAATACTTGTATGACTGAGTTAAAAATGGAGGTATAGATGGAGGTACTATATTGTAATTCGTATTTTTACATGTCTAAAACTATTGATTCACATGTTTTACTATTGAATCACATTATTTACTATTAGGAGAGTTGGTGCAAGTTTGATAATACTTGTAGGACTAAATTAAAAAGGAAGAAAAAGAGGAAGGTATTATACTGTACTATTTCGAGCCCCAAAACGTGCAATTATCGAAACTATATTTTTCTATAAATAGAAGCTCATTCTTCTTCATTTTTCACCGATTCTCTAAAGCTATAGAGCATTTATTATAGAGAGAAATTATAGAGGGAGAAGCTATAGAGAGAAAGAAGAAGAGAAGTATGCTACCTCTCTACTCCAGTATTCAGTTTCTTTCTAAGGTAAGGGATATCATTATTGTGGTAAGGGATATTATTTGTTGTACCCGTAAGGGGTGTTATTCTTTCTTATTCATGAAGAGAACTTCATTATTCGGTTGAATAACTTTGTGTCTGTGACATACCCTATACATAATCTGTATAAGTGGCATACCCTATACTGGGTGAAATCCCTCTGTTGTTCCATTCTATATTATTATGTTGGAATAACCTGTTTATGCGAAGTACCGCATACATGATGAGATTCTGCTATTATTCCGTTCTTTATTATTTTGTCGGAATATCCTGTCGGTGTGAATTTCATCTGACCTGGTTCCATTTATTATTATGATGGAATAACCTGTATACGCGGATTACCGTATACTTGGTGATGTCTGTTGTTATTCCATTCTTTGATATTTTGTTGGAATATCCTGTCTGTGTGTTTTACACCGGACATAGTTCCGTCTTTATTATTTTGTCTTTATTATATGTTGGAATAACCTGTAAATGCGAAGTACCGCATACATGGTGAAATTCTTCTATTATTCCATTCTTTACTATTTTGTTGGAACATCTTGTCGGTGTGAATTTCACCTGCCCTGGTTCCATTTGTTATTCTGTTAAGAATAACATGTCTGTGCGGTCTCTATCACATGCATGGTGAAACCTTCTGTTATTTCATTCTTTATTATTCTGTTGGAATAACATGTTTATGTGGATTACTACATGCATGGTGAATGATCCTTTATATTCATTCCTTATTAAATTGTAGAAATGATCTGGTTACGTTGATTATGTTGAGAGTCATAATAAAAGTGTTGGACTTATAAAAATCATGGGTATATGTGGTATTAGTAAGTGTTATGATGAGTTATATTGGTTATTATGAGAAAACATGAAAGTTTCTTAGAAATCACAAATGGTTGAAAAAACAGATTTTGGTGAAAACGGAACACGAAATTCAATTGACCATATCTCCTAGTATATTTTGAATTTTTGACTGAGGCCAAGTTCTAGAGTTATATCTATGAGTTATGTAACTTATCCAAGTGTAATCACTGAAAAAGGTGTTATAGATTTTCGTGTGGACTAATTTTAGCAAAGGAGTGCAAAGCTGCAAAAACCGAAAAATTTACTGCCCATGTTTTTAAAAGGGCTATTTCGGCTACTTAATTTGTGAGAAAAATTCTGGCCTTTTGGGACATGAAATTATATAGTATAAAGTATCTCTTGTCCAAAAATGAGCTCATTCTGACTTAAAATGAGCAAGTTATGACCATTTCAATATTTAAATTTTTTCGACGAAAAACGCTATAACCGGAGTTCTATAACTCCGATGACCATGAAATTTAAACTAGAAGCTCACGTTAACATGTGTAAGATTCTGCCAAGATTTGGGAATTTTTGGAGTTAACCTTGAGGTAGCTAATTTCTTAAGGAATTAATTAGAAATTGATTTTTAAAAAATAATAAATTAATTTTAAAAATTCCGAGAAAAATATATGTTCATTATGGGACTATATTATGCTAAATACTAGAAAAAATAATTTTAGGAATTGATTTGGTATTTTTCATGAAAATAGTTTAGTTACGAATATATGAATTAAATATGTTATGTGAAGTAACAAAGTTGAAAAATAGGATTTTGTGGCTTGAAAATCTTATATAAGGTATATGCATATTGTTGATGAGGAATTTGATCATTGATGATAAAATCTTTCGAGGATGGCATTTTTGAATGATTAAATGCATTATTTGGTAAAGTGTAAACAATTGAAATAAACTGTTTATAAGTTTAAGAAGTGATTAAAACGGCAAAACTAATGATTTGACCATAGAAGTTGTACGTTTCTTTGATTATTAGATTGAACTTTTTAATTTTTAAATTAAGTCATTGAACTAATTTTTATTTTCAAATTGGGTCATTCAGTTAAAAAAAAAGTTGTGAGACGTTAATTTTTATTTATGTATATTTGAAATTTATTTGATGTAGCAAAAAAATAAAAAATTGCTTATGTGGCAAAAAAAATAAAAAACATATTTTAAAAATATAAAAATTAACATTTTAAAGTTTTTTAAAGATTTTTTAAAAAATAGAATTTTTAAAAATATACTTTTTTTAAAACATATTTTTTTAAAAATAGAATTTTAAAAGAAAAAGAATTTTTAAAAAAAATCAAAAACATATTTTAAAAAATTGATTTTTTTTTAAATACAAATTTTTTAAAAAATATTTTTTAAAAAAAGCAATTTTAAAAGTCTCGATTTTTTTAAAAAAATCATTTTTAAAAAAATTCATTTTTTAAAAAGCTATTTTTTAAAAATGCATTTTTTAAAAAGCCTTATTTTTTTTTATAAAAAGCAGTTTTTTTAAAAGTCGGATTTTTTAAAAAAGTTTTTTAAAAAAATTTCATTTTTAAAAATGTTTTTTTTAAAAATCTATTTTCTAAAAATTTTTTTTTTAAAAAAAGCATTTTTTAAAAATCTATTTTTAAAAAAATCTATTTTTTAAAAAGTCGATTTTTTTTAAAAAAAATCGTATTTTTTAAAAAGTCCGGCTTTTTAAAAATTATGTTTTCTAAAAAATTTAATTTATAAAAATTCTATATTTTAAAACATTTTGTTTTTTAAAAAATCGCTTTTAAAAATCTGTTTTTTTAAAAGTGCGCTTTTTTTAAAATCTTTTTTAAAAAAATATTTTTTGATTTTTTTAAAATTACATTTTTTAAAAAAGTATATTTTTTAAAAAATTTTAAAAAAAATCTATTTTTTTGAAAAAATATTTTTATTTTATTATGTTTTGTTATTTTAAAACTTTAAAATGTTAATTTTTTTATCTTTAAAATCTGTTTTTGATTTTTTTTGACACATAAGCAATATTTTTTATTTTTTTGCCATGTCAGTGCCATGTCAGCGCCACATAAACAAAAATTAACGTCTGTCAATTTTTTTTTAACGGAATGACTCAATTTGAAAATAAAAATTAGTTCAGTGACTTAATTTAAAAAATTAAAAGTTCAATCGGGTAATCAGTAAAACGTGCCAACTTGGTGGCCAAATCATTAGTTTTGCCTAATTAAAACATTGTTATGATATTAACAATATTAGATTATGAATTTATTATGTGATTGGTAATGTTTGGATAAATTTAAAGTCTTTAATATTTATCCTTATTTTCAGTTGATTAATGTTTATAACATTGTCATCATTCTCATGCTTATATGGTGATGAAAATTATCTTTGGCTTACATGCAGAGATGGACTTGGTATGATTATGATCAGGGATTATTCGGTATAGTCATGACCATTGATGATTTAATGAATATCCTTGGCCCGTAGTGCATGGATGATTCGATGATGCAGTTTATTTAATAAGCTGAGTCTCAGTGATAAGAATTGATGAAAACATTTTAAATCATAGAAGATAGTAGATTTTATTCTCTACTTGACTCTTCTAATGGATTACTTATTCCGCTGCAGTTAAAACTTGATGCCTATTGTATTTTATTAGTTTAACATTGTTGAAGACTATTGATAATTTATTCTGCATTATCTTAGTCATAATATTTCTTACTGGGCTAGTTGAGCTCACCTTTTCCTTCACTATTCTCTTCAGGATATGAGAATATAGCTGGGACGAGTCGGGAACGGAGTGACGGTCCAGATGATAGCATTAGTAGTCCTCACTATTCTGATAAATAGTGTGACAATAAATGTAATGAAGACTCCATTGGGTATGGATATTGTCTAGATGACAATATTTGTATTAAAACTCACAGCATATGTTTTGTCGTATTTTACACGACAGCTGTATAATTAAGTTTTTATTTGTATTTTGTACCATGTATTTGGTGACCCAAGATGGGTGATGTATACCTAATTTTGGGGGCGTCATAGTTGGTATCAAAGCTTCGGGATATGATCCCTGGCTGAGATGTAAGATAAGAACTAGGAGGGGAGAGACGGGGAATTCCTTCGCTAGTATGACCTACCTAAGTTTATTTGGTATTTAATTGGTCGGTCAGAGTATAGGGATAATATGTGATATGATAATTAACCTTTGTTTTATGACAGTGTTTAAAAATGGCATCTAAAAATGTTGAAGATAAGAAATGGAGCAAAATAATATGACCATATCGCAGTACGAGGCTAAGCTTGCGGAGTTATCTCGGTTTGCATCCCATTTGGTCGATAATGAGGAGCGAATGACGCGAATGTTTCTAAGAGGTTTGAAACCATATATACGTCAATACCTCATCCTCATGTTTATATTATGTTGAAAAAGTCATGCATCGTGGCAGAAGTGCATAGATGGACTTGGTATGATTATGACCAGGGATTATTCGGTATAATCATGACCGTAATGTTATAAATGATATGGTAAAAGTCATCTTTGGTCGTAGTGCATAGATAGGCTTGGTATGATTATGACCAAGGATTATTCGGTATAATCATGACCGTAATGGAAAACACGAATATCCTTAGCCTGTAATGCATGGATAATTCGTGGTCGTGATACTATTAAGGTGAGTCTCAGCATTATTGGTTTTACAGTTGTATATCTTTAGCCTGTAGTGCAAAGATGAACTGTTAATTATTGGTTATACAGTTGGTATCAAAGCCATAAAAAAGAGCCCCGAGCCTTTTGCTGGTGACTTCCAAGTCTTGGGATGCACCGAATGAAGACTTTCCGTAGGGGACGCCGTGAGTAATGGTGGCAAGTTGATAGGTATCATTGTGAGGTGCTATCCAGGTTAAGGGATAGAAGTCACAGTTGGTATAACCATGATTTTTGATGTTTCAGGTAAAGATAGGTGATGTAAATTATCTTCTTCCTGGGTGCGAAAAGGAATTCAGAATCACAATTATAATTATGAGTTATTCATATGATTGTGGACAAGAATTGTTGATTGATGTTATATAGATATGGTCACTGGCAGAGATATTAGTCTAGAACTAGGAGGGGGGAGACAAGTAATATACTTCGCCAGGGTATGACTTATCTAAGCCGAAATTTTTACTTGATAAGTTGACAATTTGTGATATGTTAATTAACCTTTGTTTTGAAGGTATATTTTAGAATGATATCTCGAAATACGAGAGAGATGAGCCATATGATCTGAGAGGATATAACAGGAAGGTACAATTCGAAAAGAAAGCAAGGTATTCTCATCTCTTCAAACTATCAGGTACGTACGTAAATTTCGAGGGCGAAACTCCATAAGGAGGGGAGATTGTGAGAACCCGGATTTTATGAATATATATTTAATTTTCTTGAAATATTTTTTAAATATTATGGTGTGGAATTGATATAATGTTATAGTTGTGGGTAGTATTTAAAATTTTTGCAAAGTATGCAAGTTGTCAGATTATATTCGATTGGTCGGGGAATATTCTTTTTGTCGGGAATATCCGTACGACGGCACAATCATTGGTGAAACCACAACGGAAGTACTGTCGTAGTTAGAAAACGACAAAAATATTTTATGAAAATAACGGCGGAGGTTTTATCGTTAAAACTGTTGAACTACCCGGTGGTAAAAGTACAGTAATACGCGTGGTTTCATAGTAGCACACAATGTTAATTATTGATGCTTACGTGAGAAGTCATTCAGTTATACTCAATTATTGCTACAGTAATTGCTGCATCATATCTCTCATATTATTGATTCAGTTATTGTTACAGTATCATCTGCATAAAATGTCATTTTATTAAATCAATAATTGAGACGACAAAGTTATTCATATTATAAATTACAATATTTACAAGGTCTAGAAGTTCTGTCAAGGAGAGGTTAGATAATCTAATTGCGCGCCAATAGGGAGAAATCCTTATTGGAAAGCCCCATCTTTCCTGGGAACGACCTGGTTGATAAATATTGTGAGTTATAATATTAATGATGAATGTTTTTCGGAGTTGAATTTGGAGACGCGGACGTGATATTTGAGTCCGGAACGACGAAATTAGTAAAAATAGTCTATAAACACAAAATTTTCTGGGATTCACTTTTTGGTCAAAAAGTCAATAGTTGACTTTTTCAGGAAAAGTCAAACTTTGAAATTTCAAAATTTACTTTTTTGATAAATATAGTTTCATTATGTTGGAATTGTTTGTATTAGTGAAAATCGACATTTATTTCGATAAAAATTGATGTGTGGAGGTTATATTGACCAATCGGGTATTTAACCGGATAAATGAGCAATTGCTTGCTATTAATTCACATGATTATAACTATTTGTTCACATGTGTGTACTATTGATTTACATTCTTGTTACTATTAGGGGAGTTGGTGCAAGATTGATAATACTTGCATGACTGAGTTAAAAATGGAGGTATAGATGGAGGTACTATACTGTAATTCGTATTTTTACATGTCTAAAACTATTGATTCACATGTTTTACTATTGAATCACATTATTTACTATTAGGGAAATTGGTGCAAGTTTGATAATACTTGTAGGACTAAATTAAAAAGGAAGAAAAAGATGAAGCTATTATACTGTAATATTTCGAGCCCCAAAACGTGCAATTATCGAAACTATTTTTTTTCTATAAATAGAAGCTCATTCTTCTTCATTTCTCACCAATTCACTAAAGCTATAGAGCATTTATTATAGAGAGAAATTATAGAGGAGAAAAGCTTATAGAGAAAGAAGAAGAGAAGTTTGCTACTCTCTACTCCAAAGATTGGTTTCTTTTCTAAGGTAAGGGATATCATTATTGTGGTAAGGGATATTATTTGTTGTACCCGTAAGGGGTGTTATTCTTTCTTATTCATGAAGAGAACTTCTATTATTCCATTCTTTATTATTCTGTTGGAATAACTCAGATACGTCTGCATACCCTATACATAACATGTATAAGTGGCATACCCTATACTTGGTGAAATCCCTCTGTTGTTCCATTCTATATTATTATGTTGGAATAACTTGTTTATGCGAAGTACCGCATACATGGTGAGATTCTGCTATTATTCCGTTCTTTATTATTCTGTCGGAATATCCTGTCGGTGTGAATTTCACCTGACCTGGTTTCATTTATTATTATGTTGGAATAACCTGTATACGCGGATTACCGTATACTTGGTGATGTCTGTTGTTATTCCATTCTTTAATATTTCGTTGGAATATCCATACTCATGTGTTTTACAACAGGACATGGTTAAAATCTTTATTATTCTGTCTTTATTATATATTGGAATAACCTGTAAATGCGAAGTACGACATACATGGTGAAATTCTTCTATTATTCCATTCTTTACTATTCTGTTGGAACATCCTGTCGGTGTGAATTTCACCTGACCTGGTTCTATTTATTATTCTGTTGAGAATAACCTGTCTGTGCGGTCTCTATCGCATTCATGGTGAATCCTTCTGTTTACTACATGCATGATGAATGATCCTTTATATTCATTTCTTATTAAATTGTAGAAATGATCTAGTTACGTTGATTATGATGAGAGTCATAATAAAAGTGTTGGACTAATGAAAATCATGGGTATATGTGGTATTAGTAAGTGTTATGATGAGTTATATTGGTTATTATGAGAAAACATGAAAGTTTCTTAGAAATCACAAATGGTTGAAAAATCAGATTTTGGTGAAAACGGAACACGAAATTCAATTGACCATATCTCCTAGTATATATTGAATTTTTGAGTGAGGTCGAGTTCTAGAGTTAGATCTATGAGTTATGTAACTTATCTAAGTGGAATCACTGGAAAAGATATTGTAGATTTTCGTGTGGACTGATTTTAGCAAAGGAGTGGAAAGGTGCAAAAATCGAAAAAGCTACCGCCCATGTTTTTTAAAAGGGCTGTTTCGGCCACTTAATTTATGAGAAAAATTTTGGCCTTTTGGGACATGAAAGTATATGGTATAAAGTACCTCCTGTCTAAAAATGAGCTCATTCTGACTTAAAATGAGCAAGTTATGACCATTTCAATATTTAGATTTTTTCGACGAAAAATGCTATAACCGGAGTTCTATAACTCCGATGACCATGAAATTTAAACTAGAAGCTCATGTTAACATGTGTAAGATTCTGCCAAGATTTGGGAATTTTTGGAGTTAACCTTGAGGTAGCTAATTTCTTAAGGAATTAATTAGAAATTGATTTTTGAAAAATAGTAAATTAATTTTAAAAATTCCGAGAAAAATATATGTTCATTATGGGACTATATTATGCTAAATCCCAGAAAAGAAATAATTTAGGAATTGATTTGGTATTTTTCATGAAAATTGTTTAGTTACAAATATATGAATTAAATATGTTATGTGAAGTAACGAAGTTAGAAATAGGATTTTGTGGCTTGGAAATCCTATATAAGGTATATGCATAATGTTGATGAGGAATTTGATCATTGGTGATAAAATCTTACGAGGATGGCATTTTTGAATGATTAAATGCATTATTTGGTAAAGTGTAAACAATTGAAATAAATTGTTTATAAGTTTAAGAAGTGATTAAAACATTGTTATGATATTAACAATATTAGATTATGAATTTATTATGTGATTGATAATGTTTGGATAAATTTAAAGTCTTTAATATTTATCCTTGTTATCAGTTGACTAATGTTTATATCATTGTCATCATCCTCATGCTTATATGGTGATGAAAGTTATCTTTGGCTTACGTGTAGAGATGGACTTGGTATGATTATGATCAGGGATTATTCGGTATAGTCATGACCATTGATGATTTAATGAATATCCTTGGCCCGTAGTGCATGGATGAGTCGATGATGCGGTTTATTTAATAAGCTGAGTCTCAGTGATAAGAATTGATGAAAACATTTTAAATCATAGAAGATAGTAAATTTTATTTTCTACTTGACTCTTCTAATGGATTGCTTATTCCGCTGCAGTTAAAACTTGATGTCTATTGTATTTTATCAGTTTAACATTGTTGAAGACTATTGATAATTTATTATGCATTATCTTAGTCATAATATTTCTTACTGGGCTAGTTGAGCTCACCCTTTTCTTCACTGTTTTCTTCAGGACATGAGAATATAGCTGGGACGAGTCGGGGAACGGAGTGACGGTCTAGATGATAGCTTTAGTAGTCCTCACTATTCTGATAAATAGTGTGACAATAAATGTAATGAAGACTCCATTGGGTATGAATATTGTCTAGATGACAATATTTGTATTAAAACTCACAGCATATGTTTTGTCGTATTTTACACGACAGCTGTATAATTAAGTTTTTATTTGTATTTTGTACCATATATTTGGCGATCCAAGATGGGTGATGTATACCTAATTTTTGGGGCGTCACACACACACACACATACACACACACACACACATATATATATATATATATATATATGTATGTGTGTGTGTGTGTGTGTGTGCATGCGCGCTAAACAAGATGAGACAAATTAATAACAAACCCCTCAAATTTTTTATAATAAGTCCTAAGCGTTCAAAGATATTTGGAATATCGAACATCGTCTTCTAGCATGATAAAATAATAGAGTATCAATTAATTATTATAAGTTTGTTGTGTCACCACAAGGCTTATTTTAATTCTTTGAGATGTTAATTTTATCACATTTGATGCTTATAAAGAAAATTGAACAATATTGTTTTGTTGTGTCACCACAAGGACAATATTTTCTTTTTTGAATACATGGAGTGCTAGGTTGGACTTAACTTATATCATTTTAGTTCGGATGTGTACACACTTGACCATTATGATCTAAGAGGCAAAATACAAGGAGTTTCATAATTGATGTAATTGACAAGAGTTGTCTACCTATTTATTTATATGTAGTTTGTTGTGTCACCACAAGGATATATACATTTGAAATGGGATCCTTATTCTCACTAGCATATCTTTAATTAGATATTGCCGAACTATATATATTGAGGGTAATATAATTTGAAGAAAATAGTGGGAGATACCAATTTAAAATAAGACCTAATTTATTTTGGTAATTAATAAAAGAATGTATACTAAAATGTTGTTAAGAACAAATTTATTTACAGAATTTTACAATGTCTAAATTATTATCACTGCGAAGCATATTAAATGCTATTTAACCGGACCGAATTAAACGGATTGGTTAAGGAAATTAAAAATAGTTCTCATGGCTGAAAAGCTATCTTATGTCCTTAATACGCCTATCCCTGCAATGGTTGTAGACAATGCCTCTAAGGAAGAGATTGCTATTTTTAGAAAGTGGTAAAATAATGCACAGTTGGCTCAATGCATCATGCTTGCATCCATGAGTAACGAGCTTAAGCATTAGAATGCAACTATGGATGCTCCTACTATATTCCTTCATATCAAGAAGTTGATGGTAAGGAAAGTAGAACTAATAGATATCAGATATCTAAGGAGCTCTTCCGATCTAGAATGACCGATGACACTACAATACAGATAAAAATCCTTAACATTATCAATTTGATTGATCAATTAGGACAACGGGTTTTGTCATGGATGGAGAGTTGAGCCAAGATTTGATCTTGCACTCACTCCCGGACTCCTTTCATAATTGTTGTGAATTTTTCATATGAACAAGCTAGATATCAGCCTCGCTGATTTGCATAACATGTTGAAAAATGATGAGAGTCACTTTCCAACCAAAAAAGACCATGTCTTACTGGTAGGAGCCAAAGGATCTTCTGAAAAGAAGAACGATTCAAAGAAGGTAAATAGAAAGGCAAAAACAAAGGATAATAGGAACAAAACTGATACGGATAGCAAAGGAGTTTGCTTCCACTTCAATAAGCCTAAACACTTGAAAGGAAACTATAAGAAGCATCTTGTAGAGGCTAATCAAAGAAGCTTAGTGAAGTTTCGGTTATAAATACAAATTTGTTCATGATTTAAAATAAAATTTTCTTTAAGTCAAGGTTCTACTTAGGTATTGGATACCGGCATAAAATATAGATTTATGAAGGGACCAAGCAGAAGTAGAAAGCTAAACAAAGATAAGTAATCTTATGTGTGGGAAATGAAGTAAAGGTTGTTGCATTAGCCATAGAAACTTATAGTTTAACATTGCCTACGGGCAAATCTATTAAGTTAATAAGTTGTTATTATATTCCAGTTCGCGTTAGAAACATTATTTCCATTTTATTGTTGGATAATAAAATCTTTGGTATTATATTTAAGAACAATTGTTGTTCTATTTATAATAATAATGTTTTGTATAGAACTGAAATATTACTTAATGGATTTTGTATACTTGACTTACGTGTAAAATTATTTTGCAAAATGAAGAAACTAGTATAAGAAAACGAGATGATCATTCAAAGAGTTGAATGTTTGTATTTAATGAAATATAAGTGTGAATTATTTGAAAGGTTCAAAGAATTCAAAAGTGAAACAACATGGCAAAGTATTAGGATTCTTTGATCGGATCAAGGAAGGAATACTTGTGCAATGAGTTTCTAAATCATCTCAAATGGTTTTCTCACAATGGACGCCTCCTGATACACAATAATTGATTGATGTATCTGAAAGAAAAAATATACCTTGTTGGACATGGTGCGGTCCATAATGATTTTACCGATATTCCAGTATCCCTCTAGGGTTATGTCCTAGAAATGGTTGCATATCTACAAAAAAGGTAACCTCAAAATCCGGCCCCAAGACTCCATAAAAGTTATGGACAGGGAGGATTCCTAATCTTAAGTATGTTAAGATAAGGGGTTGTCCAGCTGATGTGAAAAGGTTTCAAAGGATAAGCTTGGGACAAGATTTGACAAGTACAATTTGTGGGACATCTTAAAGTAAGTTTAGGGTATATATTCTATAATCCTACTTAGCAAAAAGTGTTTGTTGCGAAACATGCTACCTTCTAAGATTGAGGTGTTTATCATTGAAGGGGCTAGTGGGAGGATAAAAGATCTTGAAGAGTTCAAGAACCACAAAACACTATAAGTCGAATAAAAGGAACTTGTAGATAGAACTAGTGTACCACGACCGAATCGTAAATCTGGAATAATACCGAATATACCTGGGAGGTATGGATTCATTATGGATGATGATGATGAGGTACGTATCATAGAAGATGATGATCCAGTTACATACGATGAGGTAAGAGTTATAGATACTCAAACAAATAGATTAAAGCAAGCTTCTCAAAAATGGAACATTCGTTTTGATGAAACAATCAAAAGAGTTTGATTTTATCACAAACAAGAATGAACCTAATGTGTACAAAAGGATCGGTGTGAGTGTCGTGACATTCCTAGTATTATATGTTGATATACTACGGATAAGGAATGACATACCAATGCTACAATCAGTAAAGATAAAGTTGTCTAAACATTCCTCCATGAATGATTTAGGAAGAGTATCGTAACTGGGGATCCAAATCTATATAAATAGAGTCAAGAGGATACTCGACTTAAACCAAGGAACGTATATTCATTTGATGCTAAAGTTATTTAGCATGGCAAACTCCAAGAGATGTCTCATGTTGATGAGCCATGGAGTGTATCTCTCTTAATAGTCCCCATAGACTGATAAAAGAGAGATCAGATGAGTAACTATCATTTTTTGGAGAAGATCACTGTAAGACAGTGAAAAACATCTTAAAGTACTTAACCGGCACTAAGGATGTGATCAGATTTATGGTGGGTTTGAATTAAAACTAGATGGCTTAATAGACTCAAGTTTTTTTCAGACAGACCAAGACGACAGAAAATCCACTTTAAGGTAAAGGGTTACCTGGAACGGTGGTGCAGTGAATTTGAAAGGTTTCAAACAGCAAAGAGTTGCTGGTTTACTGATAAAGACAAAGTATATAGCTATAAATGAAGCTGCAAGTTGATTGTTTGGATGAAAAGTTTATTAAACAACTAGGAATAGTTCTTAAGTCTCATCTTGGATCTAAACATGTGTTGCAGCACTTTCATTTGATTATGGAATCATTAAAAGATGGGAATTCACTATAGAGATAATGGACTCTCAAGAACAACATTATATATCCATTTACTGAAGCTAATCCAATAGCAGGATAATCATCACTTAGAGAAGAAAAGTATGAGATACCATGGCGATTGGCTTTACTGCAAGTGGGAGATTAAACGTAGTATGCACACAAGCTAATCATGTTTGATGATAAAGCATATACTTTGTAACAATCTTATTCATTTATTAATAAAAAGTATTAATTTATTAAAGGCTTTTAATTATCTATATGATGCTGTTTTATAATATGTGATAAACCCATAGTTTTAAGCAATGCTTTTAGAATAATGATGATGATCATTCTAATGAGATCTAAATTCTTAGAAAGCTTAAAACTAAAATAGTTCCCAATCGTTGGATTACTAAATTGGGGATTAGTAAATCCGGATAGATTGGTACATACGTTAACTTGCTCATTGGATGAGGATGATTGATCTCATGATCATTTTGTGTGGAGACGCTAAAGCAAGTATATAGGTGCTTATTAGAGAATAAGTTCCTTCGAGCGTGGCTCACTAAGGAATACCTAATGGAGTTTTACTTGCCTGTCAATAGGAATTCCTGTAATGATAGTAATACAAGTGATCCTTGGACTTGAGATCATCATAGTATCTTGTGTATGATGAGTTATACTTTGACTTATTCCTTAAGACCCTTAGGGTATATCAAAGGGTATGATTGGGTATAATAAGTTGAACATGGAGATAGTGTATGATCAATAAAGAATCTACCACTTCTAGTAAAAGAATAGAAATGTTCTATGTGATTCAATAAATGACAACCCAGTAGTTCTTGGCTAAGGCAGAATGAAATTAGAAAGGAGTTTCTAATTTGCATTATTTGGATTTGTGCATTTAAGAATCGAAATACATATAATTAAATAAAATAAGACTTAACAGTAATTCCATGACTTATATTTAATTGGGACATTGTATGGTAGAAGGATTGAATTGTACGGTAACTATTTACTCAAAGGTTCTTTTATGGTTAATGTTGAAATCTATATTATCTGGAAAGTCATTGATCGCTAGGGAGGCTTATCCCTATTGTAGAATAAATATTATTTATTTAAATAAATTAATAGTTTAATTTATTTATTTAAATAAATTAATAGTTTAATTTATTTATTTAAATAAGATTAGAATTATTTTAATTGATTTATTCACAACCGGTTTAATATAGAGAACCTAAAGGGTCACATCATAAAAGGAAGAATAATTATTTAAGAAGTTAATGGTATAATCATAATAATAAGTTAAGTATATTTAATTTAATCTATGGTGATAGAATAAATTAAATAACATAATATTTATTATTTAATATTTTAGAAATATTAAATATAAATTAATAAGAGGAGTCTTATTATTATTATTACTATTATTATTATTATTTAATTCCTAAAGGAGTTTGGAAATTAATTAATAAAAAAGTACTCTCATATATATATATTAATAAGATTAGGAGGCTAATTAATTAAAATAGTTTAATTAATTATTCCTAATAAGATTGGGAGCCTAATTAATTAAAGGAATTTAATTAATTAAAATAAAACTCAATTCCTTAATTGTTAAGGAAGGTTGCCCACATCTATAAATAAGAGGAGTCTTATTATGGGTGAGACGGTTGTTGAGGTTTTCATAGAATACGTAATTCCAATAGTTAGGATAGTACACCCTTTTCTATGAGAGATAGAAAAACTAGGGTTTTGTCAAATACCCATCTTCTTGAATCCTTCTTCTTCCTTGGTGGATCACCTTTAGAGGCCAAACACTTGGGTGGCTAACGTTGATCAAAGGAAAGAACCAAACCCGGTAAATTCAAGTTGAACGCAAAAAAGATTGGAGGTGAACTTGTGACGCCCCCAAAATTAGGTATACATCACCTATTCTGAGTCGCCACTTACATGGTACTGAAATCAAATACAAACTAATTATACAACAGTCGTGTAAAGTACGATAAAATACAAACTGTGAGTTTTAACTCGAATATTGTCTTCTAGACAGTATTCAAACACAAATAAGTCCTCATTACATTTATTGTCACACTATTTAACAGAATAGTGAGGACTACTAGCTAATACTATCATCCGGACAATCACCCGTTCCCGAGACTTGTCCAAATTACGTTCTCATTTCCTAAAGAGAATAAGTGAAAGAAAAGGTGAGCTCAACTAGCCCAAAGAAGAAATATTATGACTAAGATAATGCAGAATAAATTATCTTTAGCCTTCAACAGTATAACAACTGATAGAATATAATAAACAAGTTTTAGATCAAAAACTGCAGTGAAAATAAGCAATCCATTAAAAGAGTCTAGTAGAGAATAAAATCTACTATCTTTTAAGATTTAAAAGGTTTTTCATCACTTTTATCATTTGAGACTCGACTTAATAAATAATCCACATCATCGAATCCCCCGCACTACTGGCCGAGGATATTCTTTAGTATCACGACCACAAATTATCCATGCACTACGGACCAAAGATAATCGTGTTTTCATCAACGGTTATGATCATGCCATAAAACAATTCATCTTTGCTCTCTTGGCTGAAGAGAATCCATAACCATAATCATACCAAAAACTGTCCATCAATGCATTACGGGCCAATGAGGACTTTTTCCACATCATTTATAACATACGGTTATGATTATCTTAGAATAATTCTCGGTCATAATCACACCAAGTCCATCTATGCACTACAGGCCACAGATGACTTTTACCACATCATTTGTAACATTACGATCATGATTATACCGAATAATCCCTGGTCATAATCATACCAAGTTCATCTATGCACTACAGGCCACAGATGACTTTTAACATAATATAAACATGAGGATGATGACAATGATATATGAATTCAATAAAACAAGTTCACGAATTAATTTGTCCAGGAACCAATAACGTCCCAATTGTCAACAAGATATTGTTTTGTGGTATAAAATTCAAGAATCCTCAGAAAAATATTTCTAGGAAAAGATATTGGATGAAGCGCAAATATCAAGGATATTCCACTAATTTCATGGAGTATAGAAGTCAAAACTTAACCAACTGAATATAATAAAGAATGTAATAACAACAGAAATCACCATGCATGCGGTATTTTTGCATGTAGGCAGAGTTATTCAAATGAATAATAAATAACGGAATAATAAATAATGGAACCGAAGTGTCGTGAAATTACACCGCAAGGATATTAAATGCAGAGAATATTAAATGCGGAATAATAAAAGGATTTCACCAAGTATAGGGGAGTCCACGTATACAGGTTATTCCAACAGAATAAATAAGAATAGAATAACATAAGGATTTCACCAAGTACAGGGTATGCCGCTTATACAGGCTATGTATAGGGTATACCGCGTATACAGGTTATTCCAATAGAATAATAAAGAATGGAATAACCGAATCTCTCTTCATGAATAAGAAAGACTAACACCCCTTACCGTAAAAGAAACTGGATATAAGAGTAGGGAAGTAGCAGAATACTTTTTTATAGTTTCTCTATAATTTTCTCTCTAGAGTTTCAGTGAATTTGTAAGAAATAATGAAGGAATGAGCTTCGATTTATAGAAGAATGGACTGTATAGTAACTAACTCATGAACGGTCCAGATTGATTTACTTTAATCTGACGGTTTTATAATATATTCTATTTATATAAAAAGATTTTTACTATGCAAACACTATGTAGGCACTATGCAAACATTATGCATAATAAAATATAATATATTCTATTTATAGAATAACTTTAATAAAGTATTCTGTTTTATATAAAAAGATGTTTCTGTTTTATTACGTTAATAATACTAATAAAACAAAACGTATAAATCAACAATAATTGAATCAAATAATGTGAGATACTATGCAACAACTATTGTAGCAATAATTGAACAAAACTGAGTGTTTTCTCACGTAAGCATCAATAATCAATACCTTGTTTTACTATGCAACCACGCGTATTACTGTACTTTTACTACCGGGTAGTTCAACAGTTTTAATGGTAAAACTTCCGCCATTATTTTTAATAAAATATTTTTGTCGTTTTCTCAATCCGACAATAATTCTGTTGTGGGGTCCACCAATGATTGCGCCATTGTACGAATATTCCCTGCTAAAACGAATATTCCCCGACCAATCGAATATTATATAACAACTTGCTTACTTTGAAAAATTTATACATATTACCCACACCTATAACATTATATCAAATTTACTCCATAATATAAAAAAAATTATTTCGAGAAAATTAAATATTTATTCATAAAATCTGGGGTCTCACAATCTCCCCTCCTTATGGAATTTTGCCCTTGAAATTTACGTACGTACCTGGTATGCCGAACAGGTGAGGATACCTTGACTTCATTTCAGATTCTAACTCTTGAGGTATAACCTTTGAGTGGTTAATACGATTCTTTTTATCCAGGATTTTAACACGTATCTCCTCAAACGTTAAATCATTCGCTATCTCGTCCGGTTCTAAATTAATAATGTGGTTTGGGTCGTCCACATATTTACGTAACATTGATACTTTAAAAACGTTATGAACAAGCGACATTTTTGGAGGTAAAACGAGTCTATAGGCCACAATTCTTACTTGATCGAGGATTTGAAATGGGCCAATTAAATCGAGGGTTGAGATTTCCTCTCTTCAGCAACTCTTGCTTTTAAAATAACGCCCTCTTGAACCTTCTTCTTAGTATTTCTCAGCTCCAGGTCTGTAGCTTGCACGGCTTTAACTTTATCGATTAAAGTCGATTATACTCGTATATTTGTTATCTTCATGTGGGTCCCTCAAGTCTTTAACTCTATCTTCATCATTTTTAAGGTATACGAAATGAGTCTTTGTGTTAACAACATCACACTCGTAAATGCATACGATCTTCTACTCAACACGTCAGCTACCACGTTCGCTCTTCCACGATGATATTGTATGGTACTATCGTAATCTTCAATAACTCGAGTCAACGTCTTTGGCGCATTATATGTTCGTTTTGGTTGAAGAAATATTTGAGGGTTTAAGAAATGGGTTTTTGTACTGGGGTCAATACAAAATTCGATTTCACGCTTTAGGGTAGGCTAAGAAGTCTTCAGGAATACGTCAAGAAATTTATTAACGATAGAAATATCATTCAAAACTGTGACCTTCATCCATGACTTGGATAGTGCGTCACATTGAGTCCTATCAACTTGCCATCGTCATTCATGACGTCGCCTACGGAAAGTCTGACTTCGGAGCATTCCACACAAGGAAGTCAACAACGAAAGGATCGGGGCTCTTTACTTATGGTTTGATATGACAATGATTGACTTTAGTGGTTTGGTTACTTTGAATTCGCATAGCAGGTTGGTTAGGAGTATGAAAGCTAACCACCTTAAGAAAAGCATGATGAGTAGTTAACCAATCGTTTCCAAAAATCACATCAATGCAAGTATTTTCAAAGAGATAAGATCGACAGGTAACGTGAAAGTGTTGATTTGAATCAAACAAGATTTATAAACAGTGGAGGTAACGAAGGCTTCTACTAACGAAGTTTCAACCAATAAGTCAAAGTCTAACTTCTCCAGAGTCAAATTTAAACGTTGAACGCAAGCAAGAGAGATAAAATAATGGGTAGAATCGGTATCTTATAAGGTATAGACTTTGCAAGCGTTTATGATTTACTTACCCGTTATAACTTCGTTCGGGTTATTCACTTTTTGAGGAGTCACGAAAAATGCTCTCCTTGAAACCACCGACTTTGTTTTGTCCGTATCCGCCTTTGGTGCCACCGTCCCAGCTGGACTTGACTTTGGTGCACGACAAAATCGAGCTAAATGACCTTCTCTTCTTGAAATTTCCACTTCTATTATCTTGGTCATGATTACCACCGAAGTGGTTACCATTCTTGGCGTGATAATTTCCCCTACGATGGTTATCATTGTTCCAATGGTCGTTGCCACCGGTATGATTATTATCGTGTTGTTGGTCGTTACCTTTTGGTTGAGCTGACTCATTATCGCGCTCCAATAACTGAGCCCTATTCACAACATCTGAATACAAACACTGTCACAAAACAAAGGTTAATTGACATATCACATATTATCCCTATACTCTGACCGACCAATTAAATACCAAATAGACTTAGGTAGGTCATACTAGCGAAGAAATTCCCCGTCTCTCCCCTCCTAGTTCTTGTCTCACATTTCAGCCAGGGATCATATCCCTAAGCTTTGATACCAACTGTGACGCCCCCAAAATTAGGTATACATCACCTATTCTGAGTCGCCACTTACATGGTACTGAAATCAAATACAAACTAATTATACAACAGTCGTGTAAAGTACGACAAAATACAAACTGTGAGTTTTAACTCGAATATTGTCTTCTAGATAGTATTCAAACACAAATAAGTCCTCATTACATTTATTGTCATATTATTTAACAGAATAGTGAGGACTACTAGCTAATAGTATCATCTGGACAATCACTCCGTTCCATGACTTGTCCCAGCTACGTTCTCATTTCCTGAAGAGAACAGTGAAAGAAAGGGTGAGCTCAATTAGCCCAGCAAGAAATATTATGACTAAGATAATGCAGAATAAATTATCCTTAGCCTTCAATGATATAACAATGAGAGAGAATATAATAGACAACAAGTTTTAGATCAAAAGCTGCAAGTGAAATAAGAAATCCATTAAAAGAGTCAAGTAGAGAATAAAATCTATTATCTTTTAAGATTTAAAAGGTTTTTCATCACTTTTATCACGAGACTCAAAATTTTAATAAATAATCCACATCATCGAATCACCTTACACTACTACTGGCCAAGGATATTCTTTAGTATCACGACCACAAATTATCCATGCACTACGGCCAAAGATAATCGTGTTTTCATCAGCGGTTATGATCATGCCATAAAACAATTCATCTTTTCTCCTTGGTCAAGAGAATCCATAGCCATAATCATACCAAAAACTGTCCATCAATGCATTACGTGCCAATGAGGACTGTCCATCAATGCATTACGGGCCAATGAGGACTTTTTCCACATCATTTGTAACATTACGGTTATAATTATACCGAATAATTCTGGTCATAATCACACCAAGTCCATCTATGCACTACAGGCCACAGATGACTTTTACCACATCATTTGTAACATTAAGGTCATGATTATACCGAATAATCCCTGGTCATAATCATACCAAGTCCATCTATGCACTACAGGCCACAGATGACTTTCAACATAATATAAACATGAGGATGATGACAATGATATATGAATTCAATAAAACAAGTTCACGAATTAATTTGTCCAGGAACCAATAACGTCCCAATTGTCAACAAGATATTGTTTTGTGGTGTAAAATTCAAGAATCCTCAGAAGAATATTTTCAGGAAAAGATATTGGATGAAGCGCAAATATCAAGGATATTCCACTAATTTCATGGAGTATAGAAGTCAAAACTTAACCAATTGAATATAATAAAGAATGGAATAACAACAGAAATCATCATGCATGCGGTACTTCGCATAGACAGGTTATTCTAACAGAATAATAAATAATGGAACCAGGTCAGGTGAAATTCACACCGATAGGATATTCCGACAGAATATTAAATGCAAAATAATAAAAGGATTTCACCAAGTATAGGGGAGTCCACGTATACAGGTTATTCCAACATAATAAATAAGAATAAAATAACATAAGGATTTCACCAAGTACAGGGTATGCCGCTTATACAGGTTATGTATAGGGTATGCCGCGTATACAGGTTATTCCAACAGAATAATAAAGAATGGAATAACCGAATCTCTCTTCATGAATAAGAAAGAATAACACCCCTTACCGTAAAAGAAACTGGATATAAGAGTAGGGAAGTAGCAGGATACTTTTCTATAGTTTCTCTATAATTTTCTCTCTAGAGTTTCAGTGAATTTGTAAGAAATAATGAAGGAATGAGTTTCTATTTATAGAAGAATGGACTGCATAGTAACTAACTCATAAACGGTCCAGATTGATTTACTTTAATCTAACGGTCCATATTTAAAGCAAAATCTTTTAAATAAAATATAATATATTATATTTATATAAAAAGATTTTTACTATGCAAACACTATGTAGGCACTATGCAAACACTATGCATAATAAAATATAATATATTTTATTTATAGAATAACTTTAATAAAGTATTCTGTTTTATATAAAAAGATGTTTCTGTTTTATTTCGTTAATAATACTAATAAAACAAAACGTATAAATCAACAATAATTGAATCAAATAATGTGAGATACTATGCAGCAACTATTATAGCAATAATTGAACAAAACTGAGTGTTTTCTCACGTAAGCATCAATAATCAATACCGTGTGCTACTATGCAACCACGCAGACATCGTACTTTTTTACTACCGGTAGTTCAACAGCTTTTAACAGTAAAACTTCCGCCGTTATTTTCAATAAAATATTTTTGTCGTTTTTTCAATCGACAATAATTACATTGTAGGGTCTACCAATGATTACTTGGCCATTGCATTTAATATTCCATGCTAAAACGAATATTCTCCGACCAATCGAATATTATATAACAACTTGCTTACTTTGCAAAATTTATAAATATTACCCACAACTATAATATTATATCAAATTTACTCCATAATATAAAAAAAATTATTTCGAGAAAATTAAATATTTATTCATAAAATCTGGGGTCTCACAAACTTGTACCTGAAGAAGCTCGAATCTTCAAGGGTATGATTCTTATTCTTTCTTTTTCGTTTAATTAATAATTGTGCATAAAGGATGATCCGGGTATATGGTTTGTAAATATTTTAAAATTCTGATTTTCCACGTTTCCGCTTATTTTGTGCAATTTGATTGCGTTTATGAATATTACAAACCTAACAGCTACAACACCAATCCAGAAAACTCAAACGCCCAACGTCAATCGAACGAGGCTTTGATACCAAAAACTGTTGGAAATCTACTATATTTCTAATAGCAGTAAGTAACACAACAAGGCAAAAAAAAAAAAGAGCAACAAAATGAATAAGGAATGCCAAAAGAATAACTCCTTCACTTTTCAATTAAAATCATAATGATCCCACTAAAACTACTTACAACTACTATTTATAAACTGATGGAACATGCCCACATATTCCAGTACTATTAATAAAGTGGAGAGACCCACTACTGCTACTATCAAACCACTAAGCCACTACATAAGACAAAAACATAACCCCTCTACTACCACTAGCCTTAATAACATAAAATATAATTTGCATCATATTTTATCATCCACAGCGTTTCTGACTTGAAAACGTTACGTATTTTTAGGATTCTGTTCCTCCTTCCTCAACTTCTAAATCTATAAATACTTATCCAAATCATGTATCAATCTGTTTTACCAGAACAATTTGTTCTTGTTCCACCTCCTAATCCTCAATTCTCCGCTCTTCATCAATTGGTTTAAGATATGGGGGTTAAGCTTGACACAGTTTCCTCTCTCTCAAACAAGGTTCAAGCATTAGGAGAAAGAGTTGATATTGTTTCAGAAAGGGTGGAAATTTTGGTGTCTCACAATTCTTATGTGGTCAAATTACAAGATTTTGACAAGAAGCTTGATGAAGCTCTTTTTGAACCTGCTACTGATGAAGCTGGGCATAACTGAATTGTATTTTTTTGATAATGATAATGACAGAGGGGGAGATAATGGTAAAAAGGGGTTTGAATTTTATAAACTGATTGGGTTTTATGATTTAATTGAACTGATTCATAATTTCTTTTGTGAACTGATATTTAAGTATTGATGTTTAAGTATCGATGTTTAACTACTTTTGTGATACAATATTAAGATTATGGTTCCGTTCTTTTGGATTCAATTAGATTTGATGGTAAATTGATTATGCAAATTTAAATGATTGAATGTGATATATTGTTTTATGCACATGATTTAGTTATACAAGCCTTTTGAAAGATTGTATGCATAATCTTAGGGGGGGTTATCTATGGTATCTGTTGAAGATTATTGTTGGGAAGTTAAACCAAATTTTTAGTTGTCTACATTCATAGATTAATTTGGTTATTTGAATATCTCTAAACAAGTGTTGAAACATTTAATATTTTGTATTGGGTATATCAATGGTTATTAGAAATCTCTAGAGTTTTATTCTTATAAGCTAAGTATTCTAGAATGCTCTTGTAATCCTATGAATATCAATGGTTGTAATCACTTTTATGTTCAAGAGAGAAATAGTAAGAACAAAAGTTCAGTTATATAAATCACTTTTCTCCTTTTTTGAGTCTACAATTATGCTCAGTTTGAACGCTTATATTATTGCTTCATTATATGCATAATCTTAGGGGGAGCGTTATATTGTCATCATCAAAATGTGGAGAATGAAAATGCCTAAAAATTTCGTCGGATAATGCTAAAGTAAATATAGGAATATGGAGAAAGGAAGTAATCCCCCTTAGTCGAATAGGATTGTTGTTCATTGGTTAAGCCAATCTAGAAGACCCTTGTGATAACCCAGATTTTGGAAAAATATTAAAATAAAAATTAAATAAATAAAATTTTTATTACATAATATGTTATGTGGTATTTGGTATTGTGTTGTATAAGTGAGTACGAACTATGCAATATGTGATTTTTGTGTATAATAGATATATTATGATATATTTATTATATGTAAATAAATTGTGGGGACAATTTATTTAAAGAAAATGAGATGGGTAAAATTAAAATAACCTATAATATTAAATTATTTTAATGTGGTGAATTGATGGCATTAAATATATAATTAATGTATAACCATCATTTTATTGAAGAAATCATATATTACATTATGGAGTATAATGTATGTAGATTTTTAATGTAGTGAATATGTTATTATATTTATTACATGGAGTTAAATTGTTGAAAACAATTTATGGGAAGAAAGAAAATTTAGTGCATTGTGCAATCTTGATGAGCTACTTAAATAGCCAATAGAATAAATATTAATTATGCCAATTAATTGATTCGTTACACAAAAAGTGTTAAATTAATTATGGATTAATTTCATAATTGGTGAAATGATTTTTTATACATAATTATAAATGTACAAATTATCAAGTTATATTTTTATACATGTATTAGTATTATTTATATCACATGTTGCCCAAATTTCATTCCTATGTTCTTAAGAAAATAAACCTTCATTAAATTAGTGAGAGAACTCCATAAAATTTTCTGGGAATCGAAGCTACCAACGTGAATTCAAGAAAAATTAAAGTAAAATCTTATCAAAGAGAGGATTCAACTCAATCCCCAAGCAAGCTTGAAGTAACACTATATTAATCAAGAGGTAATTCATGTACTTCTTCTATGTTCACAGAAATTGAGTGATTATATGTGTTTAATGTGATAATTGATTATGGCCATATGGATTGGCAATAGAAATTAATATGTGGCATATTGGTTATGTTAGAAACAAGGAAATTGAAAGTTAGTAAGTTAGTATGATAATTTGTTGCTTACACATGAAATTGAATGTGTAATCAATTAACTTTTGATTAATTAGAGCCAAGGAGTATAGGATTGGTTGTGTGGAGTAATAAAGTGAAAAATATTGGATTAGAACGCAAACCAAATTCTATGAAATCTACGTTTTAAAACAACACACACCACGTGTTCGTAAAAAGTTCTCTTAGGTCTGTTTTTGCTAAAAACGAGGAATTAAGCGATGCCATGACTTAAGTTACGTATATATACATTATATATAATTAATTAAAGATCTTGGACAAATCAAACATGAACGAAGGCAATTTAAAAGAGAAACGAAAAGTCAAAAACTAGTGGACTGCTGACCCTAAAAGATAAATTGGGGGATAACTAGATTGTTCAGAAAATTCTGAGCTTTTGGGGAAGTATAGTACACTGAATAAGGTTTCCATAGACTTTAGAACGGATTAATTCCGACTTCGAAGCAAAGAGTTATGACCGTTCAAAGTAAACGCGTCAAATTTGTCAAAAATCTGGAAATCCGATTCTGATCAGTCGCTTGCACAAATTTTCTGAAATTCTGTGTTTAGAATTTAAAAATGGTCAAAGAATAAAAGTTTTAGTCCCGGAAGTTAGCTTCGCATGGGCTCAATAATCGCTCAAAAATATTTTGAAACGGAAAAGTTATGACTGTTTTAGCGAGAGAGAGTAATGCTGGAAATAAATCGAAAACTGTTATGAACGCAAACTTTTGGCACAATGTTTGGGCTGTCTAGCGAACCCGAAATGGGAGTTTGATATTTTGTTAAAAATAGTCTCATATGATACAAAAAAAGAAATTTCCGATAAGCGGGCAAGGCGTGAGAAAATCGTAAAGTTGCTACACAGATAAGGGGAAGGCTGCCCATAGCAGCCTAGCCCATGTTGGCAGCCACCTGCTGTCATCTTGACACTCTGTTTTCATTCGCTTAGGATGTCTGAAATGTAAGACTCGTATTTTTTAAAAATAGGTGGACATACCACCTATAACATATCCAAGGCTGGCTGGAGCCAGACAAAGGCAATCGGGGACAGTCTGACACTGCGATGCGGTTTTCAAGGCAAACTGTAATATTTGATACCATGAGACATGTTTCGAGGGGCTGGCACTAATTTCAAGGTTTTTGACAATTTCACGTATTTTGAGGCATCGAGACGGATATATAACACAGTTTAAGAACTAAATAACACGTATATTCGTTTGAAGCATACTAGAAGTTGTAAAAGCAATATGTAAACATAAATTTACATGTACATGGACAATATATCCGTGTAATGGGATACATTGACTCTAATAAAGGCTATTTCACAGCTATATCTTAAAACTGAGTAGATTTAGAAATATAAAGTAAAGTTTATGCAAACAGAGTTGAAAACTCAATGTTTAACATAAGTAAGCTACATGAAGGTATAAGATATGCATATAGCATATGTCTACCTATGAACGATGCAAATAAGGCAAGGTTTGCATTATGAGTGAGACATATATGCAAAAAAAAACATATATATACCTTGTATGGACATGAAATGTGAAAAGTATTGTGAAGTGAATGTGTTGAACATGATAAGATACTATACATGCGAAATAGGGTCTAAATTATTTAAGAAAGTAAATCTAAGTTGTAATTGTGCTAAGAAAGGCACAAAGGCACTATACGACAGTAAATTTGCAAATAGATACATATCAAGCCTGTAAATACATTATAAAAGGTTTATAAACTATAAATGCAATTTATTGACGTTTTAAAAGTTGTGTTGAATTTTTTTGCAAGTTTATGACTATATTAGCCAAAACTCCAAAATTTTTAAAGAAATTAGAAAGTTTTTCAGAAACAGACATAAAGAGGTGTTGTTATGACTTATATAAATGTTTATAGTTGTACAAGTTATGTGACGTGAATATGTGGCTAATTATACATACAGGTGAATGTAATTGTGTAGGATTCGTAAGGTGAAGTTAAATTAAGATTTATCTTGATAATCATCGACCGAGGAAGTCTTTCAGTTTCTTTTGTGATTCTATGAATCGGTTATTGTATGAGATCTTTAAGAATATGTTAAATTACACATGTTATATGCTATAAACTGTGAAAGTCAATATATGAATAAGTTGATTGAGTTATGGAACTCAATATATATGTGATATATGATATGAACATTTATTGTTTAAAGTGATGGTGGGTGAATGATATGAAGGATTCTGAGATATATGCTGAGCATGAAACTATGTGTTATGTGAAGCATGAAAATAGTTAGATTTGTTGGATCGGTGTGCTCAGTCTTGCAAACATTTTTGAAGATTTGATATGTGATGGGATCTCTTGCTGACCAGAGAATAAAAACTAGGAGCATGTTTAGGAAAACTGTTTTCTTTATTTAGAAACTGTATTATACTATGTTGACAGTTTGCGATGTTAAAAATGAACGATATGTAAATATTGGATTATTTAATAAATAATGAAACTTTATTTTGAGAAAAGAATGTGTAGCGGTAATTACTATTTATTGAAATGTAATATAGTGATTATACTATATATATACATAAGGATATGTTTGAATATATGAGTTGTATATATTCATATCTTACTCTGATAAAATAAATCATAAAATAAATATGATTTTGAAATAAGGGGATCGTAAAGGTTGCGATTCAGGAAAACGAATGAAAAACAGAAAGAAAATTTTTAAATTATCCGCATTTTTAGCTATTATATCATCAAATGATAATGTAAAGGGGTTAAATGCTTTCAAGGTCACTCTACTATAGGTCGACTTATAAATGGGTCACTGAACTTTTTTTTTTCTTACAGTCAACTCACTGAACTTTAGTTTACTAACACAAAGTTACAAAAATCGTTAAGTCAAGGTTGACTTAACGGATGATGATGTGGCAGCTGACTTGTCTAAAAAAAACCTATGTGGCAGTTAGTATGCGACGTGGCAGTGAAGATGTGGATTTGGATGAAAATTTTGATGAAAAAAATGGACAAAAAAGTATTTTAAAGTATAATATAAATTATAAAAATTAGCCAAAAAAATAAGAAAATAAATAAATAAATAAAAATAATTATTTTTAATAAAAATTAAAAAAATGCAATTTTTTTTATTTTTATTAAAATGCAATTTTTTTAATAAAAATAAAAAATGTAGTTTTTTAATAATAAAAATCTGATTTTAAAAAAAAGCGTTTTTTAATAAAAGAGAATTTTTTATTACTTTTTTTTATAAAATGCTGTTTATTTAAAATGAAGTTTTCTTATAAAATTTTAAAAATGCAGTTGTTTAAAAAATGCAGTTTTATAAAATTTTTAAAAATGCTGTTTTTATAAAATTCTAAAAAATGAAGTTTTTTTAAAAAAAAATTATTACTTTTTTTATAAATTGTAGTTTTTTTATAAAATTTTTAAAAATGCAGTTTTAAAAAAATGCAGTTTTTTTAAAAAATACAGTTTTTTATTAAATTTAAAAAAAATGAAGTTTTTAAAAATGCAGTTTTTTTATAAAATTTTATAAAATGCAGTTTTTATAAAATTAAAAAAAGCAGTTTTTTAATATGCAGTTTTTATAAAATTTTAAAAAAATAAAGTTTTTTATAAGATTTTTAAAAATGCAGTTTTTTATAAAATTTTTAAAAATGCAGTTTTTTATAAAATTTTAAAAAATGCAGTTTTTCATGCGTTTATAAAAAAAAGTAATACATTTTTTTATATATTAAAAAACGCTGTTTTTTAAAAACTGCACTTTTATTATTAAAAAACTATTTTTTTTTTTTATTAAAAAAACTACATTTTTTTTATTTTATTAAAAAAAACTGTAGTTTAATTTTTTTTCATAAAAATAAAAAAAACCAATTATTTTTATTAAAAATGCATTTTAATTTTTTTTAATAAAAAAAATACGTTTTTTAATTTTTTATTAAAAATAATTATTTTTATTTATTTATTTATTTTTTGTTTTTTTGGCTAATTTTATAATTTATATTATACTTTAAAATATTTTTTCCCATTTTTTCATAAAAAATTTCATCCAAATCCACATCTTCACTGCCACGTCGCATACTAACTGCCACATAGGCTTTTTTTTAGACAAGTCAGCTACCACATCATCATTTTCGTTAAGTCAACCTTGACTTAATGGTTTTTGTAACTTTGTGTTAATAAACTAAAGTTTAGTGAGTTGACTGAAAAAAAAAAAAATTTAGTGACTTATTTGTAAGTCGACTTATAATAAAATGACCTAGAAAACATTTAACCCTAATATAAAGTTAATACAATATATTATCTAACGCGCAATATCGAGAAGGGAGATAGTCTCAATTTTTTGGGCGCTACAACCCTTCTATTTGAATCAATATAAGATTGCATTCCTTGTTAGACATATCCAAGAAAATAGTAGAATTCCTTTAGGATTCGTGGAATTTAGTAACTAAAATCTTATTTGGAGTCTAGTTTTTATTTGGGTTTCTAGACCCTTGTACAGTGCCTGATATAGTGATAACCATATTAGGCTTTCTTCATGTGTACCTACTGTCAACTAGACATTTGTTGATATATAATTGGTTTGATTTATTTTTGTCTGTGAGCCCAAGTGTAAAATTAGGGTTCACATGACTTAATTGAATTAAATGCGCAATTAGGGTTCCACGGCCTCATTAAATGTGCAAATTAGGGTTCGCATAACTTAATGGAACGAAGATAAAAAAAGTCAGAAATAAATGTGCTAGACCCGGGAGAAGCCTCCACGTGTCCCGAGGCAGAAAACTCGTGGAGGTGGCTCGATTTGGGAATTGATTGAGGGATTGGATTGGTGGCTAGAAGGACAAGGCAACATGGGCATTATTCTAATGACTAAAGGGCATTTCTGGAATTTTCCTGAAAGCACGTGCCTCGCACATGACTACTTTTCAGAAGACCCTATAAATACCCCTTCTATTCCATTGGGAAGAGGACTTCTCTTTAGACTCAAGACTTGGACTCTCGAGAGATCAAAGGACCATTTTTGGTGACTTAAAGGCTCGGAGATTCCACCTAAAAGCACTAAAAGGGGTTTAGACATTCTCTCAAGAACGAAGGACTCAAGAAGGCTCTTGGAATCCCTACTACCCTAACACGGTTCTCGGATTCTAGGGGTTCTGCCACGCGTCGTTTGTAAGACCCCAAATTATTAATAAATGAAATTTATTTTCCTCTATTTATTATTTTTAAATAGTAAGGGTTGATTTGATTAATGTGGATAGTTATGGGTAAAATACGCAAATATTTCGAATAAGCAAGTGGTTATAAAATATTCATTGTTATCAGGGAATATTCGTTTGGTCGTGGAATATTCTTGCTGTCGGGGAATATTCGTACGACGACGCAGTCTTTTGTGGGCCCCATAACGGAAAAGCGATTAGATGAAGAAAACGACAAATATAAGTTGTTTATAAACAACGGCGTAGTTGTTACCGTTAATACTGTTGGAATATCCGGTGGTTAAAATACAGTAGCACACGGTATTGCACCAATTATTGATTCTTACGTAAGAAGGCACTACTCAATAATTGTTACGAGAATTCTGATTCGAAGATTTTATTTTATTGATTTAATAATTTCTGCGTTGATATTTTATATTGCTGTTGTTTCAATAATTGTCATTACACATTATTTTTCATTATCAAAGCAATAATTCATATTATCTGAATAATATTATTAGATAACATTATTGGCAATGTCTAGAAAGTTCTGTCTAAGGAGAGGTTTGGTCACCTAATTGCGGCGCCGAGAAGGAGAGAAATTCTTATTAGAAAGCCCTCTTTCCAGGAGCGCACTGGTTGTCAATATTATGATTCGTAATATTATTTGTGAATAATTAATTATTGATTCATATGATGAGGAAAATATTGATTTTATATGGATATAGATGGAGAAAATTTTAATGTGACAATTGTTGAAAATTGAAATTTTATCTTTTCTCGATAAAATAATTCATTTAAATATATTATTATATTTTAATAATATAATAATGATATTTTTACGATGAATAATGGGATATATGAGTATATGTGGAGGAGGAGTATTTTTGTTACCAAAAATATTTAAAGCATGTTTTATGTGTTTATGGGACCCCATTTCTTGAATTGAAATTTGATTATAACTTTGTAAAATCTCCGTTTGTGGATTTTTGGCCAATTTCATTTAGAATTTGAAAAACTTTCTTCTTCGCAAAGTTGTAGAGAATTGAATTTCCTATACAAAATCGAATTTTTTCGACAAAAGGGCTATTTATTATGAATTATTGAAGTTCTGAAGCTACGAAATAATTGATTTTTGGAAGTTTAAAATAATTTAAATAAGAAAAACATTTTTGGCATTAATGGTGGGTCTTGCATGTGATGTTAATGACTGATTTCAGTTCTTCAAAGGTTGGCGTAGGAATATTAATTAATATATTAATATTTCATTAAATTTTCTACTTTGGTGTTCTAAGCATTTTCCTATAAATAGGGTGCTTAGGTTAGAATTAAAAATCACACTTTAAATCAAGTTTTCTCTCTATATATTATCGAGCGTATTCTTGTGAGTATTTTGAGTATACTTTGGGTATTGCTATACGGTGAAAGTTCAAGTCATAGCCTATATCCCAATTGTTTCAACTAAATCATTGTCTTTTCGAGGTAAGGGATGTTATTTTCTTCTCAAATGATATTATTTCTTCAATATCATTATGCTAAAATATTGGTTGGAACTTTTTATCAAATTTAGAACTTTTTCATGTCGGAGTTACTATTCATGTGTTACTATTCATAAGTTATTATTCACGAGTTACTATTCACGAGTACTATTCACGAAGCGTGATGATGTTTTTGTAAAATTTCTATCTTTTGGTGTCGGAGTTACTATTCACGTATACGATACTATTCACGAATACGGCACTATTCATCAAAAAATGAAATTTCTTCTTTTTGTCCAAAATATCTATTATGGATACTAGCTTTGATTGTATCCATGTTTTGATCATTCTTGAATTTTACTTCAGTATGATTATTTATGAAGTATTTTTGAACTCGAATTGCTTAAAGTATGAATCCTTAATACTTGTTATTTTGTTTCACTGGATTCGTTTCTTTAAAATATTTTTCCATCACCCTCAGTCCTAAATGATGATATTACTAAATATCTTTGGCCTGTAGTGCAAAGATGAATGATTTCTTGATGAATATCTTTGGCCCGTAGTGCAAAGATGAACAGGTGTTGAGATGAATACGATCGATCGATTAATATCTTTGTCCCGTAGTGCAAAGATGAGCAGTGTTTAGATGAACATGACTAATGATGAATATCTTTGGCCCAGTAGTAAAGATGAATATTTGATTCCAGATATATATTGATTGATGTTACAGGATAAAATATCGACGATGAACTTTTAAATTCATATATAGAAGATAGTAGTTTGCATTTCTACTTAACTCTTCTAATGAATTGTTGTTTCCATTGCAGTTGTTGATTTAAAAGCTGGTTGTCTATTGTATTCTATTAGATTTTTCCTGTTGGAGACTAACGATAATTTGTTATATATTATCTTAGTCATAATATTCTTTTTGGGCTAGTTGAGCTCACCCTTTTCCTTGTTGTTCCATTTTCTTCTCGGGAGGTGAGAATGTAGCGAAACTGAGTCTGGGGAATGTAATGATGGTTCTAGAGAGAGTTGTTTAGTAGTCCTCACCATTTTTGTAAAATAATGTATCAATAATTATGATGGGGATTTATTTGCGTGTGGATATTGTGCAGATGGCAATATCTCGTATTTAAACTCACAGTTTATATGTTGTAATAATAAAGTTGTAGTTATTTACGTACCATGTATTTGGCGACTCGAGAATGGGTTGGATGGAATGGACCTATTTTGGGGCGCCACGGTTGGTATCAAAGCTTAGGGATATGATCAAGGAGATCGGGGAATAGAACTAGGAGGGAGAGGCGTGTAAATCCTTCGCTAGTGTGTCCTACCTAAGCTTATTTGTTAGTTGGTTAGTATGTATGGATATTATGTGATATATTGATTTCCTTAATTAACCCTTGTTTTATGATAGTATTTGAGAATGTCGACTGAGAATATTAACTGTGGAGTAAATGAGACCGTGGAGATGCCTGTACTTTCCAACGAGGAGAACATGCAACAGGCTGGAAATGTTCCTCCTATAAACAACACCACTGAGCAGACGATGACCGACAGGATGTTTAGGAGCTTTTTGCAGTTCATGCAAAATCAGACGAGGGAGACTCGTGTTCAAAATACAGGAGGAAATAATAGCAATTCACGGGTGGTCACAGCCAAGCAGTTCAAAGAGTTGGGACCACCAAAATTCTGGGGAAAGCCGGATCCGATTAAGGCGGAGACGTGGGTCAAACAAATTACTAAGATATTCGATGTCTTGGGATGCACGGAGGAACAGAAAGTTCCATTCGCTACTTTTATGTTAGAACGAGGCGACATTGGTGGGAATCAGTGAAGCGTACTCCATCCAATTTGACTTTCGGTATGTCATGGGAGACATTTGAAAATGGGATTCAATGACAAGTACTTCCACGAAAGTATTCAATATATAAAGGAAGTGGACTTTATTAGACCGGAGAGAATAACATGGCGGTGTCAAAGACGAGGCGAAGTTCAGCGGAGTTATCGAGTTTGCACCTCATTTGGTGGAGAATGAGGAACGATGACGCGGATGTTTACGAGAGGTTTGAAACCCGGATACGTCGAGATCTCATTTCTCATAAATTTTCTCTCTATTCAGATGTTGTCAATGAGGCTCGATTGTTAGAGCGAGATAACGAGTACGTTCAACCGAGGGACCATAACCAGGATTATACCAAAGATAGTAGTTATCAGAATAAAGATAACCAGTGGAGAAAGAAAAAGACGAACAAAAATGGTGACCACTCTGGTGGTAATCATGGCCATGAGAATAGAAGAAGCGAGTCGGGAGGAGATTTTAAAAAGAGGAGATTCAACAACGACCATGTGAAGGCGTTAGCGCCAAGAGTAACCCGGTTCGAGGAGGAGAAAGACCACCGGTTGTATATGTTACAAATGCGGAAAGAGGATGATATCACCAAAGCGCCCACAACAGTTTAAGGTATGCTATAATTATGGAAAACAAGGACATATCGCTCGAGATTGTACTGTATCGAAATGTAGTCCAGCGAGAATGGTGACTCAAAAAGATGTCCCAGAAAAGTCAAAGTCAACGGTTCCTGGAATAGCGTTTGTCGTGACCGGTCAAAATGCGAGGAACCCAAACAAAGTTAGCACGGGTTAGTTAATTATAAATTCTTGTGAAGTTTATACCTTAATAGATACCGGTTCTACCCATTCTTTTATCTCTCTTGCTTGCGCTCAACGTTTGAACTTGACTACGGAGAAATTAGACTTTGACCTATATGGAGACTCCGTTAGGAGAAACTTTCATTACATCCGTTGTTTAGAAATCTTGCTTGATTCAGGTTGGCACTATCACATTACCTGTTAACCTTATTTCTATAGAGAGATTTGCTTTTGATGTGATTTTAAGGTTAACTACTCACCATGCCAAAATTGATTACTTTCGTAAGTTTGTTAGTTTTCATATTCCTAAGCAACCTGTTATTCGAATTCAAGTAATCAAACCATTGTAGTCAAACATTTTCATATCAAGCCATGAAGTCATTCGTTTATTACGGATGTCAAGTTTTCTTAGTCCATGTTATGGATTTGAATAAAGACACGTCAGATTTGAATAATATTCCTGTTGTTATTGATTTTTCCTGACGTATTTCCTGAAGAATTTCTTGGTTTACTCCCAAAGATCGATATTAAATTTTGTATCGACTTTGAACCCCCAGACAAAACTCATTTCTAAAATCTCATATCGAATGGCTCCTATTGAACTTCAGGAGTTAAAAATTCAACTATAGAATTTGGTACCTGATCCTTTATCTGGTGACTTCCTTTGTGGAATGCACCGAAGCCAGACTCTCCGTAGAGGACACCATATCCGCATGCGATAGTAAATGGCGATAGGTGTCATTGTAACGTCTTATCCAAGGTAGGGATATGAGTCACGATTGAGAACAACCTAAAGTCAGTAATCGAAATACGTAGCTTTTCAGGCTTAGTTGGTTATTATCGGAGATTCGTTGAAGGATATTCTCGAATCGCTATTCCATTAACGCAGCTGACTCGTAGAGATACAAAATTTGAATGGAGCAAGGAATGTGTGAAGAGCTTCAAGAACTCAAGAGAGACTCATTTAGGCACATGTTCGACCATACCGTCTTGGAAAAGCGGTAGTGGTAGGCCGACGTGTTGAGTAGAAGATCGATATCTGAGTACGATATTTTCAAAGACTCATTTCAGTATAACTTACAAATAATAGAGATGGAGATGAAAACTCTAGGTACCCACGTGATGATATACGAGTATAATCGACTTTAATCGATAAAGTTAAAGTCGTCAAGCTACACACCTAGCCGGTGATGAATTTGAAGAAGGAGGTGCAAGAAGTTGTTATTTCAAAAGTGAGAATCAGTGAGGTGAGGAAAGCTCAAACCTTCGATTTATTAATCCATTTGAAATTCTCGATCGAATAGGAACTGTGGCCTATAGACTCGTTTAACCGCCAAGTATGACGCGTGTTCATAACGTTTTTCACGTATCGATGTTACGTAAATATTTGGACGACCCGAACCACGCCATTGAGTTAGAACCGGACGAGATAGCCGAAGACTTAACGTACGAGGAGGTACCTGTCAAGATCTTGGATAGGAAAGAACATGTCCTATGTACCGAGGTTATACCACAAGTTAAAGTTTTGTGGAGAAACCATGCTATTGAGGAAATGACCTGGGAGTTGGAAATGAAAATGAAAGCGAGGTATTCTTATCTTTTCGAAACACCAGTTACGTACGTCAATTTCAAGGACGAAATTTCATAAGGAGGGGAGGTTGTAATACCCCAAATTATTAATAAATGAAATTTATTTTCCTCTATTTATTATTTTGAAATAGTAAGGGTTGATTTGATTAATGTGGATAGTTATGGGTAAAATACGCAAATATTTCGAATAAGCAAGTGGTTATAAAATATTCATTGTTGTCGGGGAATATTCGTTTAGTCGTGGAATATTAAATGCACCAGCTTGTATCTTTAATGGGCCCCATAACGGAAAAGCGATTGGATGAAGAAAGCGACAAATATAAGTTGTTTATAAATAACGGCGTAGTAGTTATTCAAGTAATCTTGTTGGAATATCCGGTGGTTAAAACACAAGAGATTAGCACGATTATTGCACCAATTATTGATTCTTACGTAAGGCACTACTCAATAATTGTTACAAGTAATTATTTATTCAAAGATTTTATTTTATTGATTTAATAATTGTTATACCGATATTTTATATCATTTGTTGTTTCAATAATTATCATTACACGAGATTTTACATTATCGAAGCAATAATTCATATTATCCGAATAATATTATTAGATAACATTATTGGCAATGTCTAGAAAGTTCATCTAAGGAGAGGTTTGGTCACCTAATTGCTTGCGCAAGAAGGAGAAATTCTTATTGGAAAGCCCTCTTTCCTGAACCTATACTGTTGTTTGTGATTTTATAATATTATTTGTGAATAATTAATTATTGATTCATATGATGAGGAAAATATTGATTTTATGTGGATATAGATGGAGAGAATTTTTAATGTGACAATTGTTGAAAATTGAAATTTTATCTTTTTCTGATAAAATAATTCATTTAAATATATTATTATATTTTAATAATATAATAATGATATTTTTACGATGAATGTGGGATATATGTGACGCCCCCAAAATAGGTTCATTCCATCCAACCCATTCTGAGTCGCCAAATACATGGTACAGAAATAACTACAACTTTATTATTACATTTGTCGTGCAATATACGACAACATATATACTGTGAGTTTAAATACAATTATTGTCTTCTAGACAATATACATACCCAAATAAATCCTCATCATAATTATTTATACATTATTTTATAAAAATGGTGAGGACTACTAAACAACTCTCTCTAGAACTTTCATTCCATACCCGAGAGTAGTATTATTTACATTCTCGCCTCCCCGAGAAGAAAAATGGAACAACAAGGAAAAGGGTGAGCTCAATCTAGCCCAAGAAGAAGAATATTATGACTAAGATAATATACAACAAATTATCGTTAGTCTTCAACAGGAAAAATCAAATAGAATACAATAGATAAACCGCTTTTAAATCAATCTTCGCAGAGGAAATAATAATTCATTAGAAGAGTTAAGTAGAGAATGCAAACTAATATCTTCTATATATGAATTTAAAAGTTCATCGTCGATATTTTATCCCTGTAATATCAATCAATATATATCTGGAATCAAATATTCATCTTTTGCACCTGGTGCCAAAGATATTCATCGACCGTCAGTGTTCATCTAAACACTGCTCATCTTTTGCACTACGAGCCAAAGATATTAATCAGTCGGTCATGTTCATCTCAACACCTGTTCATCTTTGCACTACGGGCCAAAGATATTCATAATAAAATCAACCATCTTTGCACCACAGGCCAAAGATATTCAGTAACACCATCATTTAGGACTGAGGATGATGAAAAATATATTAAAGAAAACGAATCCAGTGAAACAAAATAACAAGTATTAAGGATTCGTACTTTAAGCAATCAGAGTTCAAAAATACTTCATAAATAATCAGACTGAAGTAAAATTCAAGAATGATCAAAACATGGATACAATCAAAGCTAGTATCCATAATAGATATTTTGTACAAAAAGAAGAAATTTTATTTTTTGATGAATAGTGTCGTATTCATGAATAGTGTCGTATACGTGAATAGTGCCGTATACGTGAATAGTAACTCCGACATCAAAAGATAGAAATTTCATAACAAAACATCTTCACGCTTCGTGAATAGTACTCGTGAATAGTAACTCATGAATAGTAACTCGTGAATAGTAACTCATGAATAGTAACTCCGACATGAAAAAGCTCCAAATTTGATAAAAATTTCCAACCAATATTTCAAGCATAATGATATTGAAGAAATAATATCATTTCGAATAAAATAGCATCCCTTACCTGAAAAAGACAATTCTTAATTGAAACACTTGGGATATAAGCTATGACTTGAACTTTGCATCAGTATAGCAATACTCAAAGTATACTCAAAATACTCACAAGAATACGCTTTCGATATTATAGAGAGAGAAAGAGAGAAATCTTTAGTTTCGGTGTGATTTTCAATTCTAACCTAAACACCCTATTTATAGGAAATTGCTTAGAACACCAAAGCGAAAATTTAATATAATAATAATATAAATAAAAAAATTTCACGCCTACTTAAGACCAAATTTGAAATCGGCATGTTTACAACACAGAATGGGGCCAACCAAAACAATAAAAACGTTTTCTTAATAAAAATAATTAAAACTTCAAAAATCAATTATTTGAACTTCAATAATTCACAATAAATAGCCCTTTTATCAGAAAATTGAATCTCATGCAATTTTTATAGGAAATTCAATTCTCTACAACTTTTGCGTAAGAAAGTTTTTCCAAATTCCAAAAAAAAAATTGACCGAAATCCATAAGCAGGCGATTTTACGTATTTATAATCAAATTTCGATCAAGAAATGGGGTCGCAAACACATAAAACATGCTTTAAATATTTTTGGTAACAAAAATACTCCTCCTCCACATATACTCATATATCCCACATTCATCGTAAAAATATCAACATTATTATATTATTAAAATATAATAATATATTTAAATGAATTATTTTATCATAAAAGATAAAATTTCAATTTTCAACAATTGTCACATTAAAATTTTCTCCATCTATATCCACATAAAATCAATATTTTCTCATCATATGAATCAATAATTAATTATTCACAAATAATATTACAGAATCACAATATTGACAACCAGCAGCTTCAGGAAAGAAGGGGCTTTCAATAAGAATTTCTCTTCTTGGCGCGCAATTAGGTGACCAAACCTCTCCTTAGATGTAACTTTCTAGACATTGCCAATAATGTTATCTAATAATATTATTCAGATAATATGAATTATTGCTTCGATAATGGAAAATATTGTGTAATGACAATTTATTGAAACAACAGTAATATAAAATATCAATGCAGCAATTATTGAATCAATAAAATAAAATACTGAACAATAATTACTGTAACAATTATTGAGTAGTGCCTTCTTACGTAAGAATCAATAATTGGTGCAATACTGTAGTGTCTATCGTTCAACAACGCGCGTATTAGTGTGTTTTAACCTTTGGGTATTCCAACAATGATCTTGAATAACCACGCCGATTATTTATAAACAACTTATATTTATCGTTTTCTTCATCCAATCGCTTTCCGTTATGGGGCCCATAAAAGACTGCGCCGTCGTACGAATATTCCCCGACAGTACGAATATTCCACGACCAAACGAATATTCCCCGACAATAATGAATATTTTATAACCACTTGCTTAATCGAAATATTTGCGTATTTTACCCATAACTATCCACATTAATCAAATCAACCCTTACTATTTCAAATAATAAATAGAGGAAAATAAATTTCATTAATAAAAATTTGGGGTCTTACAACCTCCCCTCCTTATGAAATTTTATCCTCGAAATTGACGTACGTACCTGGTACTTCGAAAAGATGAGAATACCTCGCTTTCATTTCCGTTTCCACTCCCAAGTCATTTCCTCAATAGCATGGTTTCTCTATAAAACTTTAACTTGTGGTATAACCTCGGTACATAGGACATGTTCTTTCCTATCCAAGATCTTGACAGGTACCTCCTCGTACGTTAAGTCTTCGGCTATCTCGTCCGGTTCTAACTCAATGACGTGGTTTAGGTCGTCCACATATTTTACGTAACATCGATACGTGAAAAACGTTATGAACACGCGTCATACTTGGCGGTAAAACGAGTCTATAGGCCACAGTTCCTATTCGATCGAGAATTTCAAATAGATTAATAAATCGAAGGTTTGAGCTTTCCTCACCTCACTGATTCTCGCTTTTGAAATAACAACTTCTTGCACCTTCTTCTTCAATTTCATCAGCTCCGGTGTGTAGCTTGAACAACTTTAACTTTATCGATTAAAGTCGATTATACTCGTATATCATCACGTGGGTACCTAGAGTTTTCATCTCCATCTCTATTATTTGTAAATTATACTGAAATTAGTCTTTGACAATATCGTACTCAGACTTGTATACGATCTTCTACTCAAACACGCTATTTACCACGCTCGCTTTTCCAAGGCGGTATGGTCGAACATATGCGAAATGAGTCTCTCTTGAGTTCTTCAAGCTCTTCCCACATTCCTTGCTCCATTCGAATTTTGTATCTCTCTGAGTCAATTTGCGTTAATGGAATATCAATTCGAGAATATCCTTCAATGAATCTCCGATAATAACCAACTAAGTTTCAGAAAGCTACGTATTTCGATTACCAACTTAGGTTGTTCTCAATCGTGACTCATATCCCTACCTTGGATAGACGTTACAATGACACCTATCGGTTTTACTATCGCACGAATATGGTGTCCCTACGAGAATTCGGGCGGCGGTGCATTCCACGGAGAAGTCACCGGATAAAGGCTCGGTACCAAATTCTATAGTTGAATTTTAACTCTTGAAGTTCAATAGAGCCATTCGATATGAGATTTTAGAAATGAGTTTTGTCTAGGGTTCAAAGTCGATACAAAATTTAATATCGAGCTTTGGGAGTAAGCCAAGAAATTTTGAGAAAATACGCCAGAAAATCAATAACAACGGGAATATTATTCAAATCGGCGTGTCTTTATTCAAATCCATAACATGGACTAAGAAAACTTAACATCCGTAATAAACGAATGACTTCATGGCTTGATATGAAAATGTTTGACTACAATGGTTTGATTGCTTGAATTCGAATAACAGGATGCTTAGGATTATGAAAACTAACAACCTTACGAAAGCAATCAATTTTGGCATGATGAGTAGTTAACCTTAAAATCACATCAAAAGCAAATATCTTCAAAGAAATAAGGTCAACAGGTAATGTAATAGTGCCAACCTGAATCAAGCAAGATTTCTAAACAACGGATGTAATGAAATTTTCTCCTAACAGAGTCTCCATAAATAGGTCAAAGTCTAATTTCTCCGTAGTCAAGTTCAAACGTTGAACGCATGCAAGAGAGATAAAAGAATGGGTAGAACCGGTATCTAGTAAGGTATAAACTTCGCAAGAATTTATAATTAACTAACCCGTGCTAACTTCGGGTTCTCGCATTTAATGAGTCCACGACAAACTCTCTTCCAGGAACCGTTGACTTTGACTTTTCTGGTACATCCTTTTGAGTCACCATTCCCGCTGGACTGGATTTCGATATCGTACAATCTCGAGCGATATGTCCTTCTTTTCCACAATTATAGCATACCTTAAACTATTGTGGGTAGTTTGGGCTGATATGTCCCTCTTTCCCGTATTTGTAAAATATGACCGGTGGTCTTTCTCCTCCCTTAGAACCAGTTGCTGCCGGCACTGTCGTCTTCATATGGTCGTTGTTAAATCTCCTCTTTTTAAAATCTCCTCCTGACTCGTTTCTTCTATTTTCATGGCCATGATTACCACCAGAGTGGTTACCATTTTTGTCCGTCTTTTCTTTTTCATTTGGTTATCGTTGTTTTGTTGATCGCTTATCTCCTAGTATGATCCGATTGTGGTCCCTCGGTTGACGCATACTCGTTATCTCATCTAATAATTGAGTCATGTTTACAACATCCGAATAGAGAGAAAATTTATGAGAAATGAGATCTTCGACGTATCTTGGGGTTTCAAACCTCTAAGAAACATCCGCGTCATATGTTCCTCATTCTCCACCAAATGAGGCAAACTGGATAACTCCATGAACTTTCGCTTTCATCTTTGGGACACCGTCATGTTATTCTCGCCTCGATCTAATAAACTCCACTTCCTTCATATACGTAACACTTTCGGGAAAGTATTTGTCATTAAATAGTTTTTTAAACGTCTCCCAAGACATGATGAGTGCGGGTTTGGATGGAGTACGCTTCACGAGGCTCTCACCACCGATGATGCGCCGCCACGGAACATAAAGGTGGTGAATGGAACCTTACATTTCTCCGTGCATCCCAAGACATCGAATATCTTGGTAATTTGCTTGACCCATATTTCCATGGTGATCGAATCTGGCTTTCCTTAAATTCGGTGGTCCCAACTCTTTGAGCTCGCTTGTTTGTGACCACCCGTGAATTGCTATCATTTACTCTCGTATTTTGAACACGAGTCTCCTAAATCGATTTTGCATGAAGCTGCAAAAATTTCTAAACATCCCCTCGTTCATCATACGCTCATGGTGGTGTTGTTCACGGGAGGTGCAGGCCCACCGACTGTTGCCGTTCTCCTCGTTGGTAAATCTGAGCATCTCCACGGTCTCATTTACTCCTTTGTTAATATTCTCAATCGACATTCTCAAATCATCATAAAACAAGGGTTAATTAAGGAAATCAATATGTCACATAATATCCCTATATACTAACCAACTAACAAATAAGCTTAGGTAGGACACACTAACGAAGGATTTACTCGTCTCTCCCCTCCAAGTTCTATTCCTCAATCTCCGCCAGAGATCATATCCCTAAGCTCTGATACCAACTATGACGCCCCCAAAATAGGTCCATTCCATCCAACCCATTCTGAGTCGCCAAATACATGGTACAGAAATAACTACAACTTTATTATTACATTTGTCGTGCAAAATACGACAACATATATACTGTGAGTTTAAATACAATTATTGTCTTCTAGACAATATACATACCCAAATAAATCCTCATCACAATTATTTATACATTATTTTACAAAAATGGTGAGGACTACTAAACAACTCTCTCTAGAACCTTCATTCCATACCCCTCGACTAGTACTCATTGCACATTCTCGCCTCCTGAGAAGAAAAATGGAACAACAAGGAAAAGGGTGAGCTCAACTAGCCCAGTAAAGAATATTATGACTAAGATAATATACAACAAATTATCGTTAGTCTTCAACAGGGAAAAATCAAATAGAATATAATATACAACCAGTTTTAAATAAATCTTTGCAGCGAAAATAATAATTCATTAGAAGAGTTAAGTAGAGAATGCAAACTACTATCTTCTATATATGAATTTAAAAGTTCATCATCGATATTTTATCCCTGTAACATCAATCAATATATATACGGAATCAAATATTCATCTTTGTATCTACGAGGCCAAAGATATTCATCGATTAGTCATGTTCATCTAAACACCTGTTCATCTTTGCACTACGGGCCAAAGATATTAATCAGTCGGTCATGTTCATCTCAACACCTGTTCATCTTTGCACTACGGGCCAAAGATATTCATAATAAAATCAACCATCTTTGCACCACAGGCCAAAGATATTCAGTAACACCATCATTTAGGACTGAGGATGATGAAAAATATATTAAAGAAAACGAATCCAGTGAAACAAAATAACAAGTATTAAGGATTCAGTACTTTTAAGCAATCGAGTTCAAAAATACTTCATAAATAATCGATCAAGTAAAATTCAAGAATGATCAAAACATGGATACAATCAAAGCTAGTATCCATAATAGATATTTTGTACAAAAGAAGAAATTTTATTTTTGATGAATAGTGTCGTATTATTCATGAATAAGTGTAAATATCGTGAATAGTCTCAGTATCACGTGAATAGTAACTCTCGACATCAAAAGATAGAAATTTCATAACAAAACATCTTCACGCTTCGTGAATAGTACTCGTGAATAGTAACTCATGAATAGTAACTCGTGAATAGTAACTCATGAATAGTAACTCCGACATGAAAAAGCTCCAAATTTGATAAAATTTCCAACCAATATTTTTCGCATAATGATATTGAAGAAATAATATCATTTTGAATAAAATAAGCATCCCTTACCTCGAAAAGACATGATTTTAATTGAAAACAGGATATAGGCTATGACTTGAACTTGCACCGTATAGCAATACTCAAAGTATACTCAAAATACTCACAAGAATACGCTCGATATTATAGAGAGAGAAAGAGAGAGAAATCTTTAGTTTCTGGTGTGATTTTCAATTCTAACCTAAACACCCTATTTATAGGAAATTGCTTAGAACACCAAAGCAGAAAATTTAATATAATAATAATATAAATAAAAAAATTTCACGCCTACTTAAGACCAGCTGAAATCAGCATGTTTACAACACATGGGGGGCCAACCAAAACAATAAAAACGTTTTTCTTAATAAAAATAATTAAAACTTCCAAAAATCAATTATTTCGGAACTTCAATAATTCACAATAAATAGCCCTTTTATCAGAAAATTCGAATCTCGCGAATTTTTATAGGAAATTCAATTCTCTACAACTTTGCAGAAGAAAGTTTTTCCAAATTCCAAACAAAAATTGACCGAAATCCATAAACCAGCGATTTTTACATTTATAATCAAATTTCGACCAAGAAATGGGGTCCACCGACACATAAAACATGCTTTAAATATTTTTGGTAACAAAAATACTCCTCCTCCACATATACTCATATATCCCACATTCATCGTAAAAATATCATCATTGTTATATTATTAAAATATAATAATATATTTAAATGAATTATTTTATCATAAAAAGATAAATTTCAATTTTCAACAATTGTCACATTAAAAATTTTCTCCATCTATATCCACATAAAATCAATATTTTTCTCATCATATGAATCAATAATTAATTATTCACAAATAATATTACAGAATCACAATATTGACAACCAGGCAGTTCCCAGGAAAGAGGGGGCTTTCCAATAAGAATTTCTCCTTCTTGCGTAGCTTAATTAGGTGACCAAACCTCTCCTTAGGCGTAACTTTCTAGACATTGCCAATAATGTTATCTAATAATATTATTAGGATAATATGAATTATTGCTTCGATAATGGAAAATATTGTGTAATGACAATTTATTGAAACAACAAGTAATATAAAATATCAATGCAAACGAATTATTGAATCAATAAAATAAAATCTTTGAACAATAATTATCTGTAATAATTATTGAGTAGTGCCTTCACTTACGAAGAATCAATAATTGGTGCAATACCGTAATCTTCATTGCTCAACAACGCGTATTAGTGTGTTTTAACCACCGGGTATTCCAACAAGATTATCGGTAACAACTACGCAGTTATTTATAAACAACTTATATTTATCGTTTTCTTCATCCAATCGCTTTTTCGTTATGAGGGCCCATAAAGATGGCTGCCAGTCGCATTTACGAATATTCCCCGACAGTAAGAATATTCCACGACCAAACGAATATTCCTCGATAATAATGAATATTTTATAACCACTTGCTTAATCAAAATATTTGCGTATTTTACCCATAACTATCCACATTAATCAAATCAACCCTTACTATTTCAAAATAATAAATAGAGGAAAATAAATTTCATTAATAAAAATTTGGGGTCTTACAATATATGAGTATATGTGGAGGAGGAGTATTTTTGTTACTAAAAATATTTAAAGCATATTTTATGTGTCGGTGGACCCCATTTCTTGACTGAAATTTGGTTATAGCCTGTAAAATCTCCCGTTTGTGGATTTCGATCAATTTCTGTTTAGAATTTGAAAAAACTTTCTTCTGCAAAGTTATAGAGAATTGAATTTCCTATAAAGAGTCGTGATATTCAAATTTTCTGACAAAAGGGCTATTTATTATGAATTATTGAAGTTCCGAAGCTCCGAAATAATTGATTTTTGGAAGTTTAAAATAATTTAAATAAGAAAAACGTTTTTGGCATTAATGGTGGGTCTTGCATGTGATGTTAATGACTGATTTCAGTTCTTCAAAGGTTGGCGTAGGAATATTAATTAATATATTAATATTTTATTAAATTTTCTGTTTTGGTGTTCTAAGCATTTTCCTATAAATAGGGTGCTTAGGTTAGAATTAAAAATCACACGTAAACTCAAGTTTTCTCTCTATTATATTGAGCGTATTCTTGTGAGTATTTTGAGTATACTTTGAGTATTGCTATCTGGTGCAAGTTCAAGTCATAGCCTATATCCTGTGTTTTCAACTAAATCTTGTCTTTCGAGGTAAGGATGTTATTTTCTTCTCAAATGATATTATTTCTTCAATATCATTATCTTTGAAATATTGGTTGGAACTTTTTCATGTCAGGGTTACTATTCATGAGTTACTATTCACGAGTTACTATTCACAAAAACTATTCACGAAGCGTGATGATGTTTTTGTGAAATTTTATCTTTTGGTGTCGGAGGCCTTTATTCACGATACTGATAATTATTCACGAATACAAGACATTTATTCATCAAAAATGAAAATTTTTCTTTTGTCCAAAATATCTATTATGGATACTAGCTTTGATTGTATCCATGTTTTGATCATTCTTGAATTTTACTTCAGTATGATTATTTATGAAGTATTTTTAAACTCGGATTGCTTAAAGTACTTAATCCTTAATACTTGTTATTTTGTTTCTTTGGATTCGTTTCTTTAAAATATTTTTCATCATCCTCGGTCCTAAATGATGATATTCTTGAATATCTTTGGCTTTTGTAGTAAAAGATGAATGATTTCTTGATAAATATCTTTGGCTTTGTAGTGCAAAAGATGAAGCAGTGTTGAGATGAATATGACCTGATCGATTAATATCTTTGGCCCGTAGTGCAAAGATGAGCAGTGTTTAGATGAACATGACCAATCTGATGAATATCTTTGGCTCAGAGTAAGTGAAAGATGAATATTTGATTCGAGATATATATTGATTGATGTTACAGGATAAAATTTGACGATGAACTTTTAAATTCATATATAGAAGATAGTAGTTTGCATTCTCTACTTAACTCTTCTAATGAATTGTTGTTTCGCTGCAGATTGTTGATTTAAAACCTGGTTGTCTATTGTATTCTATTAGATTTTTCCTGTTCGAGACTAACGATAATTTGTTGTATATTATCTTAGTAATATTCTTCTTCTTGGACTAGTTGAGCTCACCCTTTTCCTTGTTGTTCCATTTTTCTTCTCGGGGAGGCGAGAATGTAGCGAGTAGTCTAGCCTGGGGAATGTAATGATGGTTCTAGATAGAGTTATTTAGTAGTCCTCACCATTTTTGTAAAATAATGTATCAATAATTATGTTGGGGATTTATTTGCGTGTGGATATTGTCTAGATGGCAATATCTGTATTTAAACTCACAGTTTATATGTTGTAATAATAAAGTTGTAGATATTTCTGTACCATGTATTTGGCGACTCAGAATGGGTTGGATGGAATGGACCTATTTTGGGGGCGTCACATCGTTGGAGTAATTGCCCACATGTCGTTCTCCCTTCTTCAATCAACCAATCAATTTCGTGCTCTTTGTGGATTTCTCTCATCCTCAGCCAACACAAAACCTTAACCCTAGCAAGGCACGATTTCCTTGCCCACATTTAATTGGCGACTCTGCTGGGGAGGTGTACAATTCGTGAAGGGTATGACCACAACTTGAAGTGGGAGAACTACAGGAAGAGCTGATTCACCAACAAATAGCATTACCTCACCGGATTTAGTTCCAAGGAAAGTAACTCAAGCATTCCAAGGTGCAAATCTGGATTTTGACCAACCACTTATTGAAGACGCTTCGGAAGGGAGTTCAACATCACTATACATGGCCAATCAATGACAAACCAACGCAGGAAGGCAAGACGAGGATGCAAGTGGAGAGCAAACGAATGCTGTGCAACTGGAGATGCTCAAAGCATTGAAGGAAGCACGGGGAAGGACAAGGTATGATGATGGCCATGATGCTAGAGATGAAAAGGAAGCAAGAGGAGATGTGGAATTTCCGCCAGCAATTGATGCATATCCCTACCTTCAAGGCCATGTTCCCAAATAGCTCGCAGGAAGAACAAGCAGGAGTGGAGGACAACAATAATGGCAGTAACAACAAAGAAAACCAGATTTTACTTCCATCAACGGAAAGTCAATCGGTTCCAATAATCAACTTGGAGGCCCAGAACAGTGGTGATGTGCCACAAACTAGGTTGGAAGCAAGCCAACCTCAGACAAACATCATCCCAACTGCTCTCCCATCATTTTCATATGTGCAAATGCCAATCATTCCAAGCAATGTCCAGCGAGGGAGCTAACAACTACCACAAGTGCCAGCTATGCACGATGCAAGTGTGCATCAACCAACCTCTTTACCTTACACACCGGCGATACAACAATATATCACAACACCGTAGAAAGTTCACGCCACGAGCCAGTACATAACGAAGGATGATATGATCGACGTGATCAATCAACTTCGCAGGCAGACATCCCGAACCTCGGAGTTAGAATTTACTCCACCTTTCCCAGCACATATTCGGAGGCAACCTTACCCGACAGGGTATATTGAGCATCCCCCGCAGTTTCCAAAATACAACGGAGAGAAAGGAAATGCCAGGGAACATAATGCCAGGTTTGTAGAGTCAATGTCTCCGTGGCTCGGATATGATGAAGTGAACAACCACAACTTGTTGATGCGGGAATTCAACAAGACTTTGGATATAGCCTTCTTGATTGGTACTACAATTTGGAGAAGAAATTGATCCATGATTGGGATGACTTAAAATTATAATTTTTTAAGAAATTTTTTTATGTGCAAAAACAGGTGACTATTGTAGAGCTCATGAGGTTCAAGCAAAAGCCGAATGAGGAGCTATCAGATTATGTTGATAGGTTCAGGGCCCAGGCACAGAAGTTTGCAGAGCCAATTGAAGAAAAGAACTTAGTTAGCATATGCAACAATGGTGCTTTAGACGCCTTCAAGCCCCACCTCATTACCAAAGCTTGTGATTCATTTGCGACCCTCTCATCTTTTGCACAAGACTTGGGAGGAATCATGACATTACCCACCAGCCATGTGATGGTTACATGGAAGGGCAAGAGGACAGCAACTGTGGCTTTGGCGGATTCTCAGTCAAAACCACAAGGGGGCAAAAGAAAGAAGAATGGGAAATTTGAGCGAAGTAGAGAAAAGCATGGGGACAAGTATACTAGAATGCCAGTTCCGGAGGCTATCACATGCAGCGAGAAGGCATTCAGGAGCCTGTATGAACAATGGGTCGAGCACGGAGTGGTGAAACCTCAAGGCCCCGGTTGGTTGTGTGGAAGAGATGAAAAGAAGACGGTTGTGTGTATACCACCAATACGTGGGACACTCCACTATGGACTGTTACAGTCTGCGGATGATATACCATGAGAAGCTGGCGGCCGGGGAGATTGAACTAGGAGAAGAAATGTGCAACACTATCACCCATGGAGCAGTCCCGGGAGTCAAGAACCCAAATACTGGCTCTACCATCGAAAGAACTCTGAACTACAGATGAATTAAAAATCCACCCAAGATGGTGGTCCACCAAAAATGGGGGTTTAAGTCCTCAAGAATATCCCTTGCCAAGTAATTGGATGACCAAGGGAGGAGGCATAAGAATTGAAGAATTAAAAAAAAATCCACCCAAGATGGTGGTCCACTCTAAATGGTGGTCAAGTCCTCGTAGACTGCACTTGCCAAGAAATTGGACGACCCAAGTGACGAGGCACCTAATTTCAAGTCCTCGTAGACTACACTTGCCAAGAAATTGGACGACTTAAGTGACGAGGCACCCGAGTGTTACACTTTATCATCAAAAGTGAATGGTGATTGAGGCACCTGAGTATAAGCCCTCAAACCCAAAAGTTACACTTTATCTTTAAAAGTTGCAAACGTTATGCTTTGACAAAAGCAATAAAGTTGCACTTTATCTCTAAAAGTGGTGAACGTTATGCTTTCTTCGACAAAAACAAGATTTATTATATGAAACATTATGCTTTTCGTTAAAAGCAATTTGATTATCAATAAATTTGTTAAACTTTCACTTATACTTGATTATTTCTTTTGATTTATAAAATAAAAAATAAAATAATAATAATAATAATAATAATAATAATAAGTATAGATTCAAGTGTTAGTTTCATGAAATATATGTACATGAATTTTTTGATACAGGAAATGGAAAAAACTACTAAAGTTCATGATCTAAAGGCCATGACCTGTCGAATGGAAGAGAGGAATACCTAAAGCTTGGTCTTCGTGGCTATCAGGTCTTCGGGACTATCAGGCCTTCGAGGCTATCAGGCCTTCGAGGCTATCAGGCCTTTGAGGCTATCAGGCCTTTGAGGCTATCAGACCTTAGAGGATATCATGCCTTCACGGACTTCTTGACTCTAAAGAAAAGAGAAATTTCAAAAGATGGTAAGAAAGATTAGATCGAAGATTTTCAAAATATCCCAGGAGAGCTCCTCTAAGGCTCACCCTTTTAAGGTTTGCTCCCCTAGAGGTTCCCTCTCCTAGGACTTTCATTTTTGAGGCTTGCAAAACATCAAGCCCCGTAAAGTGTTCAAACACTGGAATCAAGACTTCCACACTTATAATATTTTGTGCGCTCATCTCACCAAAGGCGTGACTCACGCACAGGGGGCAAATGCTTACTGGTAGATTGGTAGATGACATGGACGTCCTCCAGAGTAGAGGTGCACATTCCCCCAGGCAGTGACGAATGTGCAAGTAGAGGAGCACCACCGTGAAATCAATACAGTAAGGGCGTGATGGTTTTATTGGATACATAGGTCTCTGCATAGTTGAACATAACAAAAGATGCCCGTACTCTTCAGTATATCCACGTAATCAGTGTTTCCAAGGATCTCATCAGTCCAATCTTGCTATCCTTGAAGGCGACCAGATGAATCAGACATGAAGCGAAGGGGACTGAAAGGGTATTCTTGTTTCTCTATGCATATGCGGGGAATGCGATAGGAATGGGGAAAGTCATCCCAACCTCCACAAGCTGCTGCATATAGAAACAAGCCTTTCTTCTCTGGCGGAGGAAGTGTTGTATGATCATAAGTCTAGACTCGCTCTCAAAAGACGTCAGAAAGACTTAAAGAGGGGAGTCCTTCCCCAATCATTGAGAAACGGGGCCTCCTTGGTTGTTCCAAAGTCTGCAGAATGTTAAACATGGAGGACCTGCCACTACTAGAAAATCAAAAAAAGGCGACGCCCTATAGCGACGGTCGAGGTGGAAGTGTCGTTATAGTGTGACAATAGCTACGGTCATTCTTTGACCGTCGGTATAGGTCTTTTATTCTGAGGGTCATACTTTGTCCGTGGTTACAGATCATTTTTGGGCTTAGTTTGGCGCATACAAATCCCTCCTAGTGATTTCCCCCAATTATGTCGCCCCTAATTATAAGCTCGTATAGAGAGTCAGTATCATTCTTTTCTATCATCTCCTCTGCTTCTACGATTACAAAGGTTGTATCTTCTTCTCCTCCTCTTCTCTGTTCCTCACTCGTTCTCAGTTAAATCAGCCATCTCTTTCCTCGATTAAATCACCATCTCTCTTTGTTCTCATAAGATCGATCCTTTTTTGGTGGCGGTGCGCTCTTCACATGATCTGATCGCCTTCTCACACGATCCAGTCGCCTTCTCGAGCCCTCCGTTTGTGACTTGTCACGGTGTGGGTGATTCCCTATTTTCCCTATTTTTCAGCGCTCACTCATTATTGATGTTGATTGTGCGTGAAGCCAAATATATTGATTTATTGTTTGGGTTAATTGCTATGTTCAATGTTATTTACATATCATCTGTTTCCCAATCCCTAGTTTGATTAGTTTGATTTTATTGTTGTTTGGAAAAGAAAAAAAATTAGTTTTTCATATGGATTTGTTTTAGAAAATACTTCAAAGCAACAGATGGTTTCTGATATTGGTTTCAAATTGAGTAATTTAAGTTTTTGGTGTGGGCGGACATGGTTTTTTTTATTTAGTTCTAGTTCAAAGCAATAATTTTTTTATTTGCTTTATTTAGTTCTAATCTTTAGTTCTAGTTGTGAATTAATATCTGTATTTTATTTCAAAAATGATAGTTCAAGGACTGATAGCGATTTGAAAATGAATAGCTTTGAATTTGAGGTGTAGTTAGATATTTACAAAATTTTGATTAATATGACATGATTATCCTGTAATTGATTAAATGGTTCTGTAAGAGACAAAACTACCATTATGTTTTCCTCGTGAATTAGATGGATGGCTTTCCTTGTAATGTGGACTTTCAAGCAGCGTGCAACTGAAGATGCCCTAATGGCTTTAGAGGTATGATTATTATTATGTCATATTGCTACATTTTCATGGCAGAGCAAAATACCTTTTCTCCTAATTTGTAATTGTTTGTTGTCTTCTTGTCATCACCTCACTTTCTATATATGAACAATTGAATTCTTATTAGGAGTCATATTTTGTTTCTTGTGTCTTCACAGTTTATAAAAAACATCCATGATATGATGGTGAGCAAGATGTACAAGTTGTAAGTTTCTCTACTGATTGCACATTTTTTTTTAGGCTTAAATATGAATTAGTACCCTAAACTATAGGCCATATTCCACTTCGGTGATCCACCTTTCAATTTTGTCAATTAGGTGTTTAAATTATCAATTTTTTCTAATTACACAAAATTAAACACGCCACGTCAGAAATTGCTGACGTGACCAAATTTGTGGGGTCATAGGAAGCTTATGTGGAAAAAATAATAATTTTTTAATCCAAAATTAAACAAATATTATTTTATAAAGGGTAAATTGGTCAAATAACAATTAAAATAAAATAAACATTAAATTAAAATATTATATCCTATATCAGATTATCGATCAAACAATTCCATATTCCAAACATTAAATTCCTTTTTCTTCTTCACCAGAAAAAAAATCTTCACCGGAGGGAGAGAATGTCGGCCGAGTTCATCATATCTTCTTCGAAGCTTTTAATCACCGAGTCTAGATCTTCAATCCCCGGCTCACTAACCGGGTCACCGAGTCTAGATCTTCAATCTCCGACTCACTACCGCTGTTATCAGATCTAGGGTTGACAGAGAAATCGATCTGCCGAGATTTGCGAAGATTTGAGAGTTTAATGGCAGACCCACCACATAGTTTCCTCTATTTCTCTCCTTCCAGAAGAGATTTTCAGTCGATGGTGGATTTGATCTGTCGAGATTTGCGGAGATTCGCCGGTAGATTTACGAGTTTAATGGCGGAAGAGATTTTCGATTCGATTGGATTTTTAGAGGGCGATTCTCCTCGATTTCTAGGGTTAGGAGTTTGGGTCCAGATTGAGGTCTAAGATTTTGTTATCAATCGATTTTAGGAATAACATGATAATAAATTTTAGGGTTTTGTTATGTTTGTGCTAGTGTTGGGGTTTTGAAGGATGGATTTCGCCGGAATATGGGTCGGAATTATTGTTCGTCGTTTGTTCTTCATTTTTTATTTTTGTTCGCCGGAATCTGTGTTTGAATTATGGATCTCGCCGGAATCTGTGTTTGAATCTGTGTGTTTTTCTCTTGAACAAGAACTTTTGATGTGTTTGATCCATTTTACCCAACACGGAACTTGAACCAAATGCTAAATTTGGTGTATGAACTCATGGAGCTTGATTCAGATTGGGTTTTTTTTCTTTTGATTAATTAATTAATTTTGTTTAGTTCGACTAAATGGGTGAGAAATTGATTTGGTTTGATTTTATTAAATTATTATAATGTTTTATTATGTTTTTGACATATTTACCCTTGATGGTTAGAAGAGATAATTAAAATAATATTTTTTTATTACACATAAGCATTAATTTATCTAGTCAGCGGGCCACGTCAGTAATTTCTGATGTGACAGCCTCAATTGAATGAAATTAAAAAAAATTGATAGTTTAATCACCTAATTGACAAAATTCAAAGGTGGATCACCGAAGTGGAATATGGCTTATAGTTTAGAGTAGTAAATCATATTTAAGTCTTTCTTTTAATGATAGATATGGCCCTCCATACTGTGTACAATGGCCCTCCATACTGTGTACAATTCTATTCTTGCATAGAAGTATTCATGCATACTGTTTTCGTATCTCTCCTGCAATGATGAAATATTTATAAGTTCTAAGCCATCCAACAATACATTGCTTTAGAATTTGGAAGAAAAGGTAACATGATCAACAAATTTTTTTTGTTAATTTAATCATAAGTTGTTCGAATCAGGCTAAAATTTAAATTAATGTGTCTGCTTGGAGTATTCACTTGTAACAGAGCCGTGCAGATACTTATAGCAATCAATTCACAGAAGTTGAGATTATATGAGAACTTTGTGAGAAATTAAATCCACGTTAATTACTTTAATAGAAGGGGTGTCAGTGCCCAACACTCGGATAGGATAAGCATGCAACACATTATGCTTTGCCTTGAGCTTAATTCCAATTTCTTCCACCTCTATTGAAAACAGATAAAGTTGTGGAGGGATCTTATTCATTTCTAATGATGCCTTTTGAGCAGATTCGAATACCGTTGTTATTTTTCCCATCAAGAGAAGTGTTGGCAGAACCACTTGGCCTGGTACTAATATTTGTGCCTTGGAACTTCCCTATCTGTGAGTCTGATCAAACTTTGATCAGTAGTCCTGGTGATATACAATTCTTCTAAGCAGACTATTATATTCTACTGGGAAAGGAAAATAATTTTCTCATTAACAATTATCAAACTTATTAAATAACCATCCTTTTACTTGCAGCACTGGCATTGGACCCATTGATTGGAGAAATATCTGCAGGAAACACTGTTGTCTTAAAACCTTCGAAGTTATCCCCAGAATGTTCTTCCTTTCTTGCTAAGACAATCCCGCTTTACTAGGACTGTAAAGCCATTAAAGTTGTTGAAGGTGGAGCAGACATAGCTGAAAACTTACTGCAGAAGAAATGGGACAAAATCTTCTTTACATGTATGATATGTTATTCTCAAATCTCACTAAAGCTGTGGTCAATAGATAAATAGATATCACCTAAAGCATGCGCTTTTTTGTTAATCCTAGGGCATCTAATCCTCTCTCGCTTTCAAAGAACAAGCTTTGAATTGAAAAGACTGCTTTGAGTGCTTTCTGTTGTCCCCTCTACTTGATGTGCGAGGATAAATTCATGTTTTTGTCCCTGTATTATTTATATTTTCTTTCCTTATAGATAATGGACTTTCTAAATGATGCAATTGTATCCATGGATGCATTTGTTGGTGTATATAAGCATGCTGCAGTGTTTTTCTCCTGCCCAATTGAGATGCGGTAACAAATATATGCTGCAATTTTGGCCCATTTTTCTCCATTTTTTTCTTTTTTTTTTGAGTTGAAAATAGAAGTCTGCCATTACTCTTAAGAATCTAGGATAGAAGCTATACAATCCTCCCCCCCCCCCCCCACCCCCACCCCCACCCCCACCTTTTTATAATTTGAAGAGTTTTGCAATATAACTAGTGCATTTTGTCATAAACTACAGGGTGGTATGTCCAATGAATTGTACAATACAATTGCTCGTGTGACAGATAAAATTTACGAAGGTACTCAATACATGATGATATTTCCAATGAATTGTACAATACAATTGCTCCTACACATATTATTTCTACCATCTCTGATGATAGAGGTTTGAACTTGACCTTTTTGATTACAGTATATGGCTTGGACAACCACTTGACTATTATGAATTGATATTGTTATTTCAATTTTTAGGTGAAGAGCCATGTTATGCTGGCGTTCCCATGTCTTCCATTGTTGAACAAGGATATGGTATGGGTGACGTTATCTCCCTATTGTGGTTCAAACGTAGCCTTCCCTGTTACTGTACACATTTTGTTGAGGTCAGCTTTGCATAACTTTAGGTGTTCTATATTAATCCCTCTTATTGACATCATAAATTTATGACACATTTTTAAAAATCTGGTTCAGTTTAAATGTACTCTTACTCGTTGTCGCACCATATTGTTAAGGTGTATTCAAGAAACCATGCTAACAGCTAAATTACTAGTAATTCACTTTTTTCTCATCAACGCACTTAACCTTGATCAGATTTGCATCATGTTATGTGCCGACCATGGTCCTTGTGTATCTGCTAGGGCTGGAAAAGACCTTGTGTCCAGTCTTGTTTCAGGTAAATTAAATGAATGGTCATTGCTGCAAGCTGTCTGTAATAAGGAAGAGTGAATAATTTAATTAATTTTTGAAACAGGTTTGCTAACAATTGGTCCCCGATTTGGTGGGGCTATTGATGATGCTGCTCGATATTTCAAGGATGCTTATGACAGGGTGAGTCTGAGATTATCTGCCAACAATGCAACATCAGATACTATGTTGTGTTTAACTAATCTGGCCAGTTAAATGTCCATTTGGCTTTCTGGTTATAAAGCAGTTAAATGTCCATTTGGCTTATTATATGGTTATTATTGGCTTATTATATGTTAATAAAGTAGTCTTACTCCAAACTTGTGATTTTTGAACAGGTGGATGATAAACTTTATATATATTTGGAATATGTTCCTGGTGGCTCCATCTATAAGCTTTTCCAAGAATATGGACTATTGAGGCTGCTTGAGTTCAACATCTTTTCTTAGATGTAACTAAAATATTGTATTGTAATGATTGTAATGTTGTAATGATTGTATTGTGAATGATTGTAATGTAATGATTGTATTGTGAATGATTGTAATGTTGTAAAATATCTCTTCTTATATTGTAATGTTGTAATGTGAATGATTTTAAATGATGTATATAATATTTTTTATATTTTATTTTATATTGAATTTGTGTTTGTTGAATAAATGTGCATTATTAATTAATTTTTTTAAATATAAAAAGGCTATAGCGACGGTCATCGACCGTAGCTATAGTATTCTATAAAACGCAAGCCTATAGCGACGGTCATCGAGTGTCGCTATAGACATCTATAGCTACGGTCATGACCGTAGCAATAACTCTCAGCGACCGTTGGTAAAGAGCAAATACACGATTTTGCCATGACCTATAACTAGGGTCGGTGACCATCGCTATAGGCCAAAAGACCGTCGTTATAGGCTTTATCGACGCCTTCTATGGCGACGGTCGGCGACCGTCGCTCTGATCTTTTGGCTTTATAGCGATAAATCCGTCAATCGTCATTATAAGCCGATTTTCTAGTAGTGTGTAAGAAAAGAGAATTCAGCATAAGGGATCTAAAGAGCAAGAAAATGAGGCATTTGAACTTGAAGTGCTCATCATGGAAAAGAGGAAAGTCTGAGATTTAAGCTTCAAAACACCTGAAAAGAAGAAAAAAAAATGTCAGAAAGAGTTAGGAATCACAATTATTTTTTGAAAGTTTTCGAAAAAAAAAACTTTGGACGACCAAAAGCCATCCTTCGGAGCCTTTTTTGGATTTATAATGGCCTACATTATGGGCATTGGCGATAACTTTTGTAGGGCTCGACGATATCTTTGTTTTGATATATTATGGGCCCCAAAACTCCAAACGAGTCAAAAGTTATGATCAAAATAGTAACTACTCTTCCAAAAACTTTATTTTTTTTCATTAAAACTTCATTTTTCCCATAGGGTTCGGCCATGTTGCCTTAGGCCACCTAGGGTTCGGCCATATTGAATTCGTAGGGCTCTTTGCTAGCTTCGTTTTGATATATTATGGGCCCCAAGACTCCAAATGAGTCAAAAGTTATGATCAAAATAGTAACCGCTCCTCCAAAACTTTATTTTTTTTATTTAAACTTTATTTTTTCCATAGGGTTCGGCCATGTTGCCTTAGGCCACCTAGGGTTCGGCCATGTTGGCTTAGTAGGGCTCGTCAATATCTTCATTTTGATATTTTATGGGCCCCAAGACTCTAAATGATTCAAAAGTTATTATCAAAATAGTAGTTGCTCCTCCAAAACTTCATTTTTTTCATTTAAACTTCATTCCCATAGGGTTCGGGCATGTTGCCTTAGGCCACCTAGGGTTCGGCCATATTAGCTTTGTAGAGCTCGTCGATATCTTCGTTTTTGATATATTATGGGCCCCAAGACTCCAAATGAGTCAAAAGTTATGATCAAAATAGTAGTTGCTCCTCCAAAACTTTATTTTTCCCATAGGGTTCGGCCATGTTGCCTTAGGCCACCTAGGGTTCGGCCATGTTGGCTTCGTAGGGCTCGTCGATATCTTCATTTTGATATATTATGGGCCCCAATACTCCAAATGAGTCAAAAGTTATGATCAAAATAGTAGTTGCTCCTCCAAAACTCCATTTTTTTCATTCAAACTTCATTTTTCCCATAGGGCGCGGCCATGTTGCCTTCGGCCCCCTAGGGTTCGACCATGTTGACTTTGTCCACCTAGGGGCTGTTCCTTTATACCTTCCTAGGTCCTGTTTCTCCACAAATCAACCGCTTGGAACGAGTGCTCCTTTGCTGCAAAAAATTATAGCCTTTCTTTGATGAATTTCGAGGAAAAAAACCAAGATATGATCAAGGTGATGGGGCTCAGAAACAAAGAAAGGCTACAATTACCTGAAAAGACAAATAGATGAAGTACTCAAGAAGAATTCAAAGATAAAGAAGTTGGTTTGCTTTCTTTTATTTGGAACATAATTTCCGAACAGGTGGCAAAAACATAACATGAATCAAGGCCTACTACAAAAATAGCACATGGGTTCGTGGCTCCTAGTGATCATGAGACAATCCTAATTGAAGTTTAAAATCCAACTATTGGACACATGCACGCAAGTAGCTTTGATGGCTAGTAGCACCTAACAACTTTGATGGCTGTTAGTAGAATAACATGCATAGCTTCAATGAGTCTCTACTGCAATTCGGATGCATAGCTTCAATGGGTCTCTACTGCAATTCAGATGCAAGATATGTGGCCATGGATTATGAATATCGACTCTTTACTTCTCCAAAATAATATAAGTACAAAGTTTATTTTCCGAATAAAATAAAATAAGATTCCAGAATATTTTATTTTATTTCTAGAAAAAAAAATAAGATTTGATTTAATTTGATTATATATATATATATATATATATATATAATCTTGTCAAGATCAAATAAAGAAAGATTTGATCTTATTTCCAAAATAAAATTAAGATTTGATTTTATTTGGTAAAAAAGAAAGATTTGGTTTACGGAAAGAAGGATTTTATTAAATTAAATTCTATTGGGTGATATTTGATTATGTTTTCTTGTTTCAATTTCCAGAAAAAATAAGGAAACAAATGCCAAAGCTATGGAAAGATTTTTCAGAAGATTTTTCAATATGTCCAAGGAAGAGCCTCGCTAGGTCTTGCCTTCCTAGGGTTTAACTCTAAGGGTTTGGCTCCCTAGGAGTTCCCTCTTCTAGGACCATTGTCTTCAAGACCTGTAAAGTGAAGTCCCGCAAAATTGTTCAAAAGTTTGTAGTTTTCTTGCACGATCGTCTCTTTGGAAATGCGACTCTCGCGCAGGGGGCAAATGTGGGCCCAAGTGTAAAATTAGGGTTCACATGACCTAATTGAATTAAATGCGTAATTAGGGTCTCACGGCCTCATTAAATGTGCAAATTAGGGTTTGCATAACCTAATGGAATGAAGATAAAAAAGTTAAAAATAAATGTGCTAGACCCGGGAGAAGCCTCCACGTGTCCCGAGGCAGAAGACTCGTGGAGGCGGCTCGATTTGGGAATTGATTGAGGGATTGAATTGGTGGCTAGAAGGACAGGGCAACATGGGCATTATTCTAATGACTAAAGGGCATTTCTGGAATTTTCCTGAAAGCACGTGCCTCGCACATGACTACTTTCCAGAAGACCCTATAAATACCCCTTCCATTCCATTGGGAAGGGGACTTCTCTTTAGACTCAAGACTTGAACTCTCGGAAGATCAAAGGACCCTTTTTGGTGACATAAAGGCTCGGAGATTCCACCTAAAAGCACTAAAAGGGGTTTAGACATTCTCTCAAGAACGAAAGACTCAAGAAGGCTCTTGGAATCCCTACTACCCTAACACGGTTCCCGGATTCTAGGGGTTTTGCCACGCGTCGTTGGAGTAATCGTCCACCTGTCGTTCTCCCCTCTTCAATCAACCAATCAATTTCGTGCTCTTTGTGGATTTCTCTCCTCCTCAGCCAACACAAAACTCTAACCCTAGCAAGGCATGATTTCTTTGCCCACAGCCTATATATATAGAGTCTAGATTAAAACTCATTTCTCTTTAATTTGTTTGGAAATGGCTACAGATTGCAACCAAAGTACTGTTTTTCATAATGTTGTTAGACAAGATGTTTCCTTGGCTTTGTTTCTTTTAGCAGATGTATTTGTAGGTAGAAGGTCGAGACCAAAACGAGTCCGTATTGCTGAGAGGGTAGAGGAACATTAGTCTTTGATAGCTCTTAAGTCCCTTTCAAGGGTTTTTTAGTCCAAACGGATCCAAATTTTCATATGAGAACCAAATGGAACCATAGTTATTAAAATCGGACGGGACCGCCTGGTTCAACCGTAAACTGGTTCGGTAGTTAAAAATACCAGAAATGTAACAGAACCAAAATAAACCAATTAAACCGGCCAATTTTTCATTAAACCGTCAGAGCAAAAGATTTTTGTAAAGCCGGAGCAGTTTTTCTTAGCTAAATCCTCCAAAAATTTTCTCTTTTTTTTCAAGTCGGAGTTGATCTTGCATACTTGCACTGGCTGATCTATACCTGGGATTGGGACTGGGACTGGGGCGGGGGCACCGGACCCATTGAATTTTCAGGGGGGCCAGGTGTCAAATTAATTTTTTTTGAGGATGTTAAATGAAATTATCATGTTCTAGACTTAAAAAACTATTAAAATTCCTAAATTCAAAATCCAATGAACCAATCCCACTAGTAGTTAAGTACATAATACTTAGTCTTCTGCAACAGAGCAACTCCAAGTCTCCAAATTCTAATCAGAGTAACCCTAAGTCTCCAAATTTCAATAAGGCAATCACGATCTGCAAGTATATCAGGCTATACAACAATAATTTTTTCTCTAACCGTGACTTAGCTCGTTCGAATCTGCAAGTATATTTTAGTTTTAGTTTTTTAATTTCACAAATTTAACCATTACTTTAGGAGTATTTGTAATTGTTTTTAGATTCTTCTTTTTTGTACTTTTATAAAATTAGGATTTTTTACTTCTTAAAGCAACACTGCAACAATGAGGAGAACTCCATCAAATAAAAGTTCTTCAACTACGTGTTCTATTCTATTTTTACTTTCTTTAAATTTTGTAATTTATTTTGTAATGTACTTGTTACTTATTAATGGCTTAATTGAGATTGTTTGTTGTTGGTGTTATATTACACTTGACTATCCATATTATATATTGATCTTGTTTTGATCTTGAACTAGTTTTTAAATATTTATTGATTGTTAGGCATAGACATACATAATTGAATTACAATAACTAAACGTACAAAATTTAAATCTATTATTATTATTATTATTATTATTATTATTATAATTATTATTATTTTTATTATTATTATTTTATTATTATTATTATTTTATTATTATTTTATTTTTTTTATTTTATTATTATTATTAGTACTATTATTATTATTATTATTATTATTATTATTATTATTATTATTATTATTATTATTATTATTATCATCATCATCATCATCACGCAATTAGTTATGTACATTTATGTATGTACGTAACAGATCTAAGGAAAGGGGATCTGTTTTATCTCGAGGGAAATAATTTGTTCAATTATAAATACTAATCCTTGCAAAATAATAACAATTAGGCCCGTGTGCTTGGATGATCATTGGATTAATATTCCAAATTGGAGGTCTTGGGTTCAAATATGTGCATCAACATATTTTTTGTGATGAAGTTCAATATTTGCCACGTGTGCCACGTAGGCGTCACGTACACAGGTCAACACACATGTGGCGCCTGGGGCTCGAAGTTCAAATTTTTTTAATAGAAAGGGGCTCAATTTGCATTGACAAAAAGAAAAAGTCTCAATACCCAAAAACTCTTAAAGTTCAGTGGTCAACTTTGCATTTTACCCTTATAATATATTGTGTAACTTTTCAAAAAGTCTACGGAATGAAAATTTTAATTAATTTAACAACATATTATTATTTTTAGTACTATTATTATTATAATAATAATAATTATAATAATACTAATAATAATAAAAATACTATTTTGACAACAGATGAATATTTTTAGTACTATAATAATAATAATAATAATAATAATTCATAATAATAATAGTAATTATAATATTAGTTATAACACTAACAACTCATCATCAACATATAAAATTGCCAGCTCCCACTTGTAATTAGGCAGTTAGCTTAGTGGATTTCTAATTGAATAACTTATGGCCACATCATCATGTTTACATAACTTTTATCATTTATCTCTACGTATATCAATACTTACACATACATTACATTAATACATTATTTATATAATACCTCCTCACACATAATATATATTGTATATATATAACAAGTGCATATTTCGCATCAACAAATAATTTATTATACTTAAATAGTTTTATAATAATAACATGTACAATATTGACTTTTAAATTGATCTTTACATTAACATATAAATTGTTTACTTCATCAAATAAATAGTTTGATTTTTATTTATTTGATTTATTTACATATATCATCCCAATAAATACATATATAATACTATTTCCCTATAATTCAATAATTGCTTATTTACCTATTTAAATATTAAGTTATTTAATAAACTTAATATTTTCCTTATAAAACAATTAACCAATACAAATTAATTAATTAATCTTATTTTCATTTATTTTTATTTTAAATAATTCATAACATCATTATTACTATATATCACACTTATAGTTATATTAAATTATCATATATTTGTAATAAAATCTTATTTTATTCACAAATATACATTGTACAATATTCTTGGGTCTCACAGTTTTAGATCGTACCTTAATGGTGGAGGATCGAGTGCGCCGCTGTATATGTAGAGAAGATGAAAGAATTCTCTCTCAAAATACTTTGGTGGAAAGACGTCTGATCGAGTGGTCCTGGATGTGTCTAGAGGTACTTGTTATTCTAGAAACCAATGTGTTTTAACAAAACCGTTCATCGAACCGAACAAGTTATCAGATAGATGGGTACAAATGTTAAACCATTATTGAACCGACGACATCATAAATATATAAAAAAAATTTATATATTATTAGTAATTAATAAAATTTCAAATAAAATCTCATTTTTTATGAATTAAAACATAATAAAGTTGAGTTACAATATTACTAAAAGTGATTAATTTTAATATTAAAAAATTTTAATACAAAAAAATAATAAAAAGTAATAAAAAAATCGATTCGCCAGGTAAACTTAATCGGTTTTACCGTTGAACCACTGGTTCAACTGGTGGTCAACTAGTTCAATCTGAGTTTTAATCAAATTGGTTCAATCAGACCAAATCAGAATGAACATAGAACCTGTTCCCGGTTGAACCTCCCGGTCTGGGCCAAGTTTCAAAATATTGCTAGAAACGTCTCTTCGACTTTTAGGTCTCTTCTCTTCAACTGTTATTGGGTATTGGACCTATGTAAAACTCAATATCTAGTCTATCTAAATTTGGGCTTTAATTGCTCCTGCTTATTGGATATAAGGCTGTAAATAGTAACTTAAAATTTTATATCCGTCTACACCCGTATTAAAAAAATGGATATATCCGTATTCAGTTTAAAAGTATCCGCAAATATATGAATACGAATGTAGGCGTATTCATATTCGTTTTACATCTGACCGTAAATATATCCGACGGATATTGAATCTCCAAAATCAGATATTCAGATTCGAACCTGTATCCAAAATTCGTATCCGAATAACGTATATATATATATATATATATATATATATATATTAAGTATTATGTAATAAGTAAATATTTATTAGCTGGAGTGAATATTTATCATTTTTATTTGTCCAATTATTTAGAAACTAGAAGTCCAAATATTTAAAATAAGCACAAGGTCTATTTTAAATCAAGTTGGATTAACTAGTTGTTACACATCCATTATATTTCGCACTATCCATAAATATAATGAAATAATTTTTTTTTTATAACTATGTAATCTATGTATTGAGGTTAAATAAAAAATAAAATTCCTCATAAACATATTATTAAAATTTTAATCAAATATTTGAGAAAAAATAATTTCATACATTGACCATGGGAAAAAAAGATAGATAAGGCTTTTATGTGGAATAGACCACAAATGCTAAAAAAAAGTACTCATCTATTATGTAGGAAGAGTTTAGTTAGAGTTTTATTCTTAATTAATTTATGGTATCCTACAACTCAAATTGTTTTTTTTAAATAGAATTTTAGTCTTAATAATAATTTTTAAATAATTTATAATATTAAATATTTTATTAATTAAAATATTGAGGAAAAATAATTAAAATTCTAAAATATTATAAATTGACAATAAAAATTATAATAATTAAGACTCTTTTTTTTGGAACAAAACACAAATATGTTAAATAATTATTTTTTTCGTTCAACAAAAGAGTTATATTTTAGTTTGGTATTAACTAATTTATGACATCCTAAAATTTAAATTTAGATTTATTTAACTTTATGAAATAATAATTTTATTTATAATATTATTTTTTAAAAAGTTTATAATATTCATTGTTTTTATATGTTAAAATCAAAGTCATTCTTTTTATGAAACGAGTTCCTATTATAATTAGGAGTTGTGTACTTAGAGCCTTTAGCTTGAGCCCTTCAGTTTTGCTTCTACTCCTAACTGCCGCTGCGCCCAAATCTGCCATTATCTCTCTCATAACTCACCACCAATAGGCACCCCTCACGCAACCAGTCGCGACTCGTGGCCTACCCCTTCTCCAGTCCAGTTGCGTCTTACTCTTCCCCAGCCCAGTCGCGAGCGGCGAGCCTACCGCCCAACCTTGTTGCCCCTACCCTAGTTCCCGAGGATGATAATGATGTTTCCATTATTCTCAACACCGCAAAGATTTCTGCTCATCATCGCCTTAATTTTTCACCACAACCTTTTCCCAGGACCACACCAGGTATTTAATTATATTTATATTTATCTAGAAATTTATAATTTTATAAATTATATTTATAAAATTATAAATATTTATATTTATATTTATATTTTTTTGTTGTGGACAATCTCTGTTTTCTATTGGAAATTTGGAATATATAGCCTTATTAATCATTATTTCTAGTAATTATAGGTTTTTGATTTTCAATCATTTTTGTGGGTCATTTATCAGTATAGTTTCATCTTCTGGTAATTTGATGATCTTTACTCTTAACTGGGTTAAGGGATGGTAACTTTTAGTCTATCATTTTTGAGATTATAAGGACTATGTATGAGCCTTTTTAATGTATGCTCAAAGTGTTTGATTCCTTAGTTTGAAACAAACCTTTAAATTGGCATGAAACAACATCTTCTAGATTTATGCTTCTTGTGAATTAAGTGTCATAAATTTTATTTTACTAATTTAGTTGAGACTTTGTTTTGTATTTTAGATATGTTTATGTTCATTTGTGTTTGATTTATCACTCTTGAGTTTTAAGTTATGATCATTATTTAATATCTTTTATTTAGTATTTATTTGAATTGATACTTTTGTTGTGTAATCTAGGTATAAAAATTTCATTTTAGTATTTGAACCAAACTCTGTTTGAAACAAGATGTGTGTTCAAAATGTTAAATATGCGACAAAATTTAATGTTTCGACTATCATTTGTTTTCATGGTTGATTATGATTTTTCTTGTTCAAATTCGATTTAATTGACACGTTATGTATGAACTATGTGAATAATGTTTAAAACTATTTCTAAAAATCAGATCAAGGATTATGTCATGCCTACTCTTCTCTTCTGAAATGCATGCTTGGGTAAAGCCTTACTTTGACATGACCACTCCTATATGAACTTGTGTATAAATACATCTATCTGCTTAAAAATGCTAGTATACTACCATTATATCTTCTACCATGTCAGCTATAATTCCCTTTATGAACCCACTTCTTTTTCTTTCCCTTCTTCTTCTTGTTCTTCTAAAAGAACCAAAATGTCAGCACCATTAATTGATCCCAACATGCTAACTGAATTTACTCAGTTAAAGTATAATGCAATGAAGTATAATTTCATGACTGGGCCTACTATTATTTTTCATTCTCATCCTGATTTGCTTGTCAATTTGAAGAAAATTGGTTGTGTTTGTCTAATTTTTTTTTCAAGTAGGTGTGTTTATCTGGATTTAGTTAGTGAGTTTTATGATCATATGGAATTTATAAAAGATGTTGGCACTTTGCATAGTATAGCTACTTATGTGCAAGGTAGGAAAATAGTGTTAGATCAGACTATTTTGCTTGAAGCGTTTAACCTTGACCCTTGTATGCTAAATTTGCCAAAGATTTATCACTATATCTTTCCTCTTGATGACTCAGTGATTAACTGTTTAGACTTTAAGTAAAATCTGACCCTTTATGCTTTTAATTGATTATAAAATACCTTATTTGTTAGCATTCTAGTTGGAAGGCGTATGATGATAAAATTGTTTGTGTTCATGGGGGTCAAAGCTAAAGCTAATCCTAATATTACTGGTTTTCATTTCTTATTACTTGCAGTCTTGTTTATTTGTTAGCATTCTAATTTGCAGTCTCCACCCTAGCCTAGTACCAATTTTCCTATTTTTTTCAATTATTTTCTGCAATTCAAGCTTTCAAAATCATGTCCTGCATCAAAATGTTTTTTATGGATGCTAGATTCTTCCGTTGCTCTTTCCTATAATTTGTTATGTTAGTTGAATTGCTGTGATTTTAAGTCATCTTAATTTTCTATCATTTTTTAGCCAATCACATGACAATTTAAATTTTCTCACGCTTCTTTTTTGTTCAGTTAAACAATAGCAATTATATATATATATATATATATATATATATATATATATATATATATATATATATATATATATTGGGTATAGTGTCATTGTTTTCAGTTCGACGATAGCAATTTAGGTGGTGATTCAGATGTTGATATGTCTGAAGATGAAGAGGCACCTAAGAAGGTACTAGAATGTAGGAATATGTTGATATCCTCCCCCCATCGCACACACCCACACATGTTCTAAATGTTTGTAACACGCTTCTTTTTTGTTCAGTTAAACAATAGCAATTATATATATATATATATATATATATATATATATATATTGGGTATAAGTGTCATTGTTTCAGATAAACGATAGCAATTTAGGTGGTGATTAGGATGTTGATATGTCGAAGATGAAGAGGCACCTAAGAAGGAATCTACTAGAATGTAGGAATATGTTGATATCCTCCCCCATCGCATTACACACACCTGGATGTTCTAAATGTTTGTAAGCTGACTTGGGTTAACTCATTAAATATTTTCAGGCTAAGCCATCCAAGAAGAAACCCTCGGTTCTGCAACAAAAACTTTAGTTCCTGCTAAAAAGGCAAAATCTGATACCAGTAAACAGGTGACATACTTTGCTTAAGATGTAATTAGTGTTTATGGTTGTCGCAATTGTAAGTGTTCTTATTTAGCTGCTCTAGAAGAGAAAAAAATAAGTGCATGTGTTTGTGATTTATGGTTCATGTGATAATTGTATTAGTAATTCTTCCCTTTGACATCACAAATAATAATTTTAATATGCAATTTACTTATTAAATGTCTTGCTTGTTTCATAAGACTATCATGCTTTAAGTATTAGACACAGTCTTGTTTGTTCTTCAATTATCATATTCATTGGTGCTAGATGTCATACGCTTCATAAATGGAGGGTCACCGCTCAGTTACTCTCCCATTACACTAATATGTTACTTTTAATCCATTAGCCTAGCATTCTGACATTTTCCACTTAGAAATTCATATATCTAGTTTTTTTTGAGTTTTTTTAATGATTTGCTTGTAAACTGTATAGATCACTTTATTTTTGTGTGTGGCCTTGTGGGTGTGAGTGTGAGCATAGAGGAATGGATTGAGGGAGAATGGGAGGATTGCTCTCTAGATCATATTTCGCACTTGTGCGGTGTGAAAGAAGAAAGGGTTGGAGGGAGGCAAGTGATGGGAGGGTTTCTCCTTATATCATACTTTGGGCACTACGTTGGGTTTTGCATAGTGCTTCAATAATTTATATAGCTCTAATGGGTTTTGAGGAAGTTTGCTCTTTACTCGTTGCTTAATAATTCTGATTGAATGCTCTGTAGGGATGCAGTCATCTCAGGGGAAATAGGTGTATTTAATTGTCTGATGTGATTATTGATTCATATTATATAAGGCATCTTTAGTACTTTAATTTGGACACCTCTATATCATCTTTAATTACAAAGTAAATCGTAAAATCAGTCCACTAGAACACTTCTACTTTTAATTGATTTCAATTGTTGTACATTAATATATGAATAAATTAGATCATCTGAGTTGTTTGGTAACTAAAAAGTATAAAACATCTGAATGATTTTTAAATTTAAAAATATCAATTTTAAATTTAAAAATATCTCAAATTGACTTTTCAAAAATCAATATTGATCTTAAAATTTGGAATGAAGGAAGTACAATATTTATATATAGATGTTTCATATATTTAAAATTTTCATTAAGAGACAACTTTTAATGATTTAGACATATTTCTTCTTTTTTACTAAGAGACGATAAGAGTCAAACAAAATTTTACCAAATAATTTTACCCTCTTGCCGAATCATATATGGAGCTCTTAAGAGATATTAAGAGGTAAATAAACACCACCTTAATTTAACTAAAAAGTGTATCTATTAATTACCTGGCAATCCATATTTTGGAACCATTAGAAGACCGCCTTAATGTTATTATTAGAAGACTGTGTAATAGGGTTGTAAACTGAACCATAACAATATATATGTGTGTGTGCGTACATTCTATCACCAAACATGTCAATTATCCTTTCTCTGTGACCAATTTGGTTGGTAGTTTCTTTTACATAAGAGAAGTATTTTCATAATTTGTTGGCACATTCTTATGTTACTCAGTAACTCAGCCAAACAGAAGGTTATAATTGGGTGTGAATTTTTGTCACTTAATGTTGGGTTTAATTGAAGTGCCACGAGTCGATTTTGTTTTATGCGTCGAGAGTGCACGCGATAACTCATCGTTGCAGTAGTCAATAACTTGTTTGTGGTTTCAATGCTTTATGAGGAATGAAAGAAGGTGCATTTGTTGTAAATTGTATTTATAATTTCTTTGAGTAGCTTTACTAGCCTAGTGGGGATGACTTGTTGCAACTATTATGATATACTTTATATCTCCTAAAACACTTTATATCATGACATTGCCTCCTCTAGATGTTTGCAAGTTCATTTAAGTATTATCTACTCCTAAAACGCTTCTCTTTTTTTTTGGATCCTTCTAGATTATCTTTGTTTATGTGGATTTTGGACAATGAAGATGTTGGGAAATTAGTTTCAGATTTTTTTGGGGGTTATTGAAAATGCAACAAGAGTATGGTATGGTTGTGGAGAGCATTCCTTTTTCATGTATGGTATGGTTGTGGAGAGCCTTCCTTTTTCTTAGAAAGTTATCTCTAGTTATTTTATAATTTTTTCATTTAGAAAATTAATTCCTTAAATAGGATTACATGTCAAAATGAATCACAAATAAGATTACATGTGAATTGCATGTTGATGGCCAAGAATAGATAGAACTGCAATACAGAAAACGAAATCAGTAAGCTCACAAAAGCAAGACAAAGTGGATGACCAAAATAAAGAGATAGTCAATGAAACTAAATAATACATACCGAGGCCCAAAATGGATACAAGAAGCATCACTGCTGCTGATCGCCTGCAACATACAAAAAACTATAAACATCAGGAGGTTAATGCAAACTCCAAATTAGAGAACTGCTATAACTAAGGTCAACAAGATCATACACAGCACCGAAGACCCTTCTTATTTTGCCTAAATTTTAATTTGTTTTTTCCCACAGTGTTTCTGCTACTGTATTTAGGTCTGCATTCAACTTGTCAATATCGTCTTTGACATTTTTAGGAAGGAAAACTTGGGCTACGTTTACTGTCTTCACAAGTGACAGAAAACCAGTGACATTTCTCAGGGTCTGCACAGTGTAGTCTGACTGGTTTACTACATAATTCAGTGTATGTAGTGATAAATACATTTTAGAGTTTGCATTAACCTCCTGATATTTATAGTTTTTTGTATGTTGCAGGCTGTTAACGCCAGAATCTTTCTCCACGTCCCAATCACGTAAGACGTCTTGATCCTCAAGACAAGAAACACGAATAACACCAAAAGCTTGACGGCTTGGACCGTCAGGGGATAGCTCCGGCGTGAGAGTCAGTACAGGCGATCACAAAGTTAACAATGGAGGAATAAATATCTAGTGACTTGAGAGCAATAATTAATGAGTTACCTTTCACCGTGTGTCATCCTTGCTTTATATCTCCAAAGTCCGGTTTGTCCTGTATGCAACTGACTTTTCGGGCCCACAGCTTTTAGCCGACTAAGCCTTGTCCAATCCTCATTAAATGCAATGCAGAGATGACAGTCAAAGTTCTATCCCCAATCTACACCGGTCAAAGCCTAAATGGAACCATACTCATCTAGTAATCCGGCCCACTGCATTCGGACCAATAGGGTAAGAATAACCATAACCCCAGGGAGGAGCCCATTAAGTCTGGCCCAATAAGAAAAAGGATCATTGCCCAACATTGCCCCCCTAGTCTTTTATTAAACAAGAGGTTTAATGGAAGACTATAAATAATATAGGCCCATGATATAACGAATTATGATAAGTCATGAGAGATCCAAAGTGGGATTGATCAAAGCCCAATTAAGTCGGTCCAAATTAATACCAGAGATAGAAATGGGAAGCCCAATAGACATAAACCCACTCTGATTAGGATATTTAGACCCAAAATCGGACAACACCTTTTCCAATTCACCATTATTACCGTGAATTAACTGTGCTGCTCTCTATAGTCGTGTAACCACCAATATAAAAGGTAAACTTTACCAATTTTGACAGTTTTACCTGCCAATTTGAAATTCGAACCTTCAAGCTTTCTCTCTATCTCTCGAGCCTTCTTTGTATTCTCTGCAAATCGTTAACAATGGCATCTCAAGATTCTAAGCAAGTTCATCCCCTGCTAGTGACACCAATTTGCTCCATTCTTCCAAACCCAAACTCTACCAAGAATGTTTCAAGTTCTGATCAAGCTGCTGCAACTGCTAAGAAGAAACCAACAACGACATTCTCTCCCAGTCCTTCCGAATTCTATAGGAACAGAGAGCAGTATGTTCATGTCAACATCCCCTCGAAAGTTACCGAGGCTGACTTGGAAAGGCTTCGAACTCGTTGCCACATTCTAGATACCCACCAGATGAGAGTTCCCAGGTCTGGAGAACGGATGTACGAACGCCCTGAAGGAGGGATGGCTGTTACGACGACCATTCTGGAGAAAGGGATCCGGTTCCCTCTTCACGCCTTCGTGGTGACTCTATTAGGGTTTTTGGATGTTGGGTTCGCCCAACTAATGCCGAACTCATATATTCATATTTTGGCATTCATAGCTCTATGCCACGAACTTGGCATCGAACCTGCGCTCGACTTCTTCTTTACTGTATACAAGGTCGGTCAGTCCAGAGAGAAAGGATTTAAAACCATAAGCAAGCATTCTTCAAAAACAGGGGAGAGGTTCGAGAGACGCTCGTTAGTGAATACTCCTTCAAGCAACAAAGGATGGCATGAAAGATGGTTTTTCGTTAAAGGACCCGAAGTCCTCTCCTTACCGGGCTGGGCCACAGATGAGAAGATTTCCACGAACTTCGGAGATGTTTCTGAAGAACGTGAGGCCGAGATGATAGAACTTTTGGACAATTTCCCGATGGAGGAATGGAACTATAGACTTCTTTCCAACCAAGTGTGGTTGTATAACCACAAACGTAAGTACAAATTCATTTTGTGAATATTTGAAAGTTTTGTGATATGGATTCTGATGTAGAACTGTTAATCTTCTGTAGTGACTTTGATCAAACCATCGCCTTCGGAGGTGAAAGACTTAGAGGATTTGTTATACCGAAAACCGGTAGAAGCTTACCGCCGATTCTTCACAACATGAAGTCCCATCCAAGACAATGCAACCAAGGAAAAATCTGAGATCTTGGATGAGGGAACCTTTACAACCGGAAGCTTCCTCCAAATTCAACCCACCTACCGAAGTACCAACCGAGGAGCCTCAGACCCACGCACCCGAAGATGACGAACCTCTTCTTCCGAAAAAAGTTCTTCAACTTCATCGAAAGAAAAGAGCCATCCGAAAGCCCCGGCCGATCTCCATCCCATCAGACTCCGAAGACCTTTCCGAATCTGAACCAACTGTTAATCTGATACCTCCAACCACCGTCCCAAAATTGGTTCGAACAAGTTTATTAGATCTTCCTGCGAATGATCGAAGACAACTTCTTCGGATCAAAAAGTTGAGAACCAAAGTCATCCCCCTAACCCCCGATGAGCTTAGAGTAGCTTATACAAAAGTCCACCCTCCAACAAACCCTGTGGAGACTTCAACTGTAAATGAAGAAAAAAGAACCGAGTCGGCTGCAGTACCATCGCGAAAGAGAAAACGACCAACTGATAGCCACCCAAGTCCAACGCATGCAACTCTACCAGCCCAAGATCCTGCTCCAGCTCGATCCTCTTCCCCTGAAAACATCTACATGGATCCTTCTCCCATTCACAACCAACCGATGCCTTCCCCCCCAAGGCCCTCAACACAAAATTTCCATAATGAAGCCATTGGGGAGCCGACCATGTCACCTCGATACAACGTCAACTTCCCCTTCCAGCTCTTCGATGCCTTCGTTCGGGAAAATGATGATCACCGATTTGATAATCATACGAACGGAAATTTTCTTGATGAAGGCATGAGTTATCTGGCCAAGGTACGTGAGGGTTTTCTCAGTTAAACGTTTCTCCATTTGCCAAAATATTTGAAATTGACTGGATATTATTGAATATATGCAGGCAAATGCAAGATTTCAAGGCGTTCGCCCCTGCATATAAATGCCGAGTCTGATGAGGAGATTTTGAGGAGGGAGAACAACATGCTGAAGGCTATATTGGCCCGAGAGAGAGAGGAATGCGAATCTGTTCTTCATGCCAACGAAAGTCTTCAGAGGGAATTGGCCCAAACCAAGGAGGACATGAAGGAAACTTATGATGTCTTGAGCTCGATCGAGAGAAGAATCGAAGACGACAAAAGCCAGCGAACAAAAATTAGCCGCCATGAACATCCGCTTTGTTGCAGAGACCGAAGCTCTGAAGACTACCAAAGAGGGGCTTGTTGTAGCCAATCAGAACTTGTCAACTCAACTCAACGAAGTTCAGACGAAGGCTCAATCAGATAGGAAAGTTCATAAGGCCAAGCATCGCAAGCTTCGTGACAAGATAAAGGCACTTCAAGAATGGGACCCTCCTCTTACCGAAGACTTGGTCAAGCAGATACAGGCGGATTATCGCACATCTGACGAGCTCGGTGCAGATATTTTGAAGGTATATTATGAAGGGTACGAAGAGTGTCGGAGTCGGGGCAAAGAAAAAATGGTGGCTGCCCAACTGGATCCATCTTTGCTAGACTCCGAAGATGAAGCTGCTAGCTGAAGATGATTTTATTTCCTTTAATTTATAGGACTTGTGTAAAAAGTTTCTGATTTTGTAATTTAATGAAATATCAACTTCATGCCTTGTTACTTCTGTGTGAACATTTCTTGTCAATAATGGATCATCAATCAACTTGAAAACTGTGCAAGTGCCTCTTATCTTAAAACGTTAGTCAATAATTAAGCAAACTATATAACAGTTAAGAACAATGATAATATAATTCGAACTCAACACTTGAACAAAATAAAGTAATGCATACTTATCGTTACCGAAGTGTGAGATCGGTCATGTGTGAAGTGAATTCGGCTGATCCTCCTTGTACCATCAAAATCTTGTTCACCACTTGGGGTAGAATAAGTATATAAGAACATTTGTTTACCACTCGGGGTGGAACAATTATATAAGGACCAAGATATAAGGATCAAGATATAAGGATCAAGATTTAAGGACCAAGATATAAGGATCAAGATATAAGGATCAGGATATAAGGATCAAGATATAAGGATCAAGATATAAGGACCTTTGTCTACCACTCGGGGTCTGACAAAGTCAAAAGATGACATTCGCCTACCACGAAGGGCCTGACGAAGTCTAAGGAACGACAGTTGTCTACCACGAAGGGCCTGACAACGTCTTAAGGATGACACTTGCCTACCACGAAGGGCCTGACAAGGTCTAAAGGACCACCTGCCGAAGAGGCTACCATCGAATAGTCAGCGAGTCCTCCCGAACCTCCTATCAAAACCAAAAGATGACATTCGCCTTACCACGAAGAAGGGATGACGAAGTCTAAGTGACGACAATTGCCTACCCCAAGGGGCCCGACAATGCCAAAGTGGCGACAATTGCCTACCCCGAAGGGCCCCGACAATGCCAAAGTGACCACTGCAAGAAGAGGCTACCATCGAATGGTCGTGAGTCCTCCCGAACCTCCTAACACCGAGGTGGCATTTCTTCGTGCTGTCGTCGAATATGGATGAGCTACTAAGTTCCTCGTGAATGTTTTAAACTTGATCCCACGAAATTTGGCGTCGTTAACCTAATCCCTTGGCAATGGACCCAGTACGACTACCCCCCAGACAGCAAGAGGTATAGGAGATAAAATTGAATATAGCCTTTTGGTGGCTGATGTGGGATCGAACCATTTGGCTGACAAATATCCACATGAACCCTCCGAACAACATTTGTAGCTTCGGACGGCACCCGAAATTCCTCAATAGTGGGAGATGGGTCCAAAGTAGAATACCCGAAGTCTTTCTGTGTTGAATCCCCAGTTCTTTCAAGAATATCACTGCCTAAGTGCTTTGTAGGTCAACAACTTCAGGTCAAATAATTGCCACAAATATCTTTGTGAACTTCCCGAAGAACACACTCTGCTTCGGATGGAACCAAATGTTTAAGCAATGATGACGAAAAAGGTCCTTCGATAAAGATTCTCATCAATGAGAACAAAATTGACACTTTTGTACTTGGTCTTCTTTGTCAGCATCTAATCCGAAGAAATGACGCCATCTGTCGTCAAAGTTATAAGCATCTGTAGTGGCCAGCTTCGATAATGCACCGGCGGTGGAATTGTTATTGTGATCGACTCCTCAGTTGCTTTCCATATGGAGCTGCAACTTTAGATGGATTTCCCAAGAAGACCGGTGCCCCATGTGGCGGTGTGCCTTAATGGACTCTCGGAGTGTGATTTCTGGATCTATTTCGGTGAAACTTTACATCCTTTGTGGTGAGGATACTCGGCGAGAATGCCTTATTTGTATTCTCGAGGTGCATGCTCCTGGATCGCTTTCTTCGTCTCATCTGCGATTATAATCCGAAGACCAATAGTGGAATACCCTTCTCGGCCAATCAATCGGAAAATGGTCATTGGGTGTGCATCTACTCGCTCTCGAACCATAATCCCGAAGACCGATAGGCGGAATACCCTTCTCGGTCAATCAATCAGAAAATGGTCGTTGGGTCTTCATCTACTCGCTTCGACCATAATCCCGAAGACCAATAGGTGAATACCCTTCTCGGTCAATCAATCGGAAAATGGTCGTTGGGTGCCGCCGATCCCGAGGAAGGCCTCGAGACATGTCTTTAAAAGTGTAGACTTCTTTCTAACTTGATCGGCCTCGTCGACCACGACCATTTTCGGTATAGGATTCTAAGCAAGATGCCTTCTACCCTTTTCCGACCATGGTCGGGTCTTCTCTCGGCGAAAAAATCAATCTTCTTCCAAAGATCATCCGGGCTCTCGAACGAGAACCCTCGAAAACCGCTTGAAGCAAAGACCAAGATGAGCATTCTTTGAAGGATCCAATCAATCCTTGATAGATACTTATTGTGTAAGCGAAGTCATAGCCATCGGTATCCTTTAGAGGTAATCGTTTCTACTCTTCTTCACCATGGATTAGGACGTAGAAGCGCCTACAATTTGTGATTGAAAACTTCAAGAAAACTAGAACACGCTCTCCTCTCCTTGGCGTGATGTTAACGCGAATCTTTCTCCACGTCCCAATCACGTAAGACGTCTTGATCTCAAGACAAGAAACACAATCAACACCAAAAGCTTGACGGCTTGGACCGTCGGGGGATAGCTCCGGCGTGAGAGTCGGTACAGGCGATCACAAGGTTAACAATGGAGGAATAAATATCTAGTGACTTGAGAGCAATAATTAATGAGTTACCTTTCACCGTGTGTCATCCTTGCTTTATATCTCCAAAGTCCGGTTTGTCCTATATGCAACTGACTTTTCGGGCCCTCTTGGCCATCAACATGCAATTCACATGTAATCTTATTTGTCAACATTTGGAGCCTTAGTTATTGATTGGAGAGTCAGCAAGTCAAAATGCCATTTAGATTTTCTTTATCCGTTCATAGTTTTCATATTGCATTAATTTCCTTAACATACAGGCTAGTTGTAACCTTTTTGGGGTGATTTTGCTTGAGAGACTAGTGCAGGTAGCTTTTGAGGCTCTTTTGTATAGGGTGAGGATTGTGAGGTTATGTAGGTTGGGTGGCGTTGCCTTTCATTTCCCCCAAGTGTTTTGCATACATTTTGTGTACTTGAGTTTGCTTCCTTTCGGCGCTTAGTTCTAACATTTAGATATCATTTGTATTAATTTTGGTTGTAATGCTTTTCCTTTCATCTGAATTGGTTTTGGCTACAGGCGGAGAAAAGGAAACGTAAAGCTCAGATGCAAGAAGCAAAACAGAAGAAAATCATTAAAAGGGTAGATCATAAGATGGTTAATTGTAAAGATAATGAATGATTATGTAATGAATGATTTTATTAAGTTAATAATATTTTAGTTTTTTGTATTTTTGTCATTATTTGCTATGGAAAAATTGAGTCAGTCAGGTACACAAAAAGAATGTCAAATTTTGATTTGGCAACAATATAATTCGTTACCAAAACATTTAACAAGTTTTAATATAGCAACAATTTTTATACATTTAGCAACAAATTTTCGTTGTTAATGGCATTAAAAATATAATATTTGGCAACGAAAAATTAACTTAATAACAATGGAGTGGATATTGTTGCTAATACTAAAATAAAAAGAAACATTTTTTATCGTTGCAAGTCATATCAACTTTCGTTGCACATATGAAGAAACGACAACATATAATGTCGTTGCTAATCGATGACTTTCGTTGCTATTGAAAAATAACCAACAACAAACATTTTCGTTGCTGATTCAGCATAATGTCGTTGCCAAATAATATAATCAGCAACAAAAATCGTTGCTAAAAAGTTTACATTCCGCAATGAAAGCAAGTTTAGGCAATAATTTTCATAATTTACTGCAAAGAAAAATGTCGTAGCAAAATGGTGTCAATTGCAACGAAAATGCATGGTCGTTGCAAAAAAAAAAAGAGTTCATTTCGTTGTCAATTAGCAGGCTTTTGCAACGAAATAGGGTTTTTAGCAACGAAATTTTAATTATTCTGCAACAATACATTTTGTTGCTAAAGAATTGATGTCTCTGTACGAAAGCCAAATTTCGTTGTAAAATGTATTACTTTTGGCAACGAAAAAATTACGTTCGTTGCGGAACAATTAGCAACGCTCATTGCGCAACGAAAGATGCAACGACAGTAAAGTCGTTGCCAAAACCCTTTTGCAACGAAATTTGGCACTTTTAGCAACGAAAATCGGTTGTTACTGAAGCCCCATTTTTTTGTAGTGACACTTCTAAAAAGTTGCAAGAAAAATTTTCTCGTGTACCCTGAGCAAATTTTCCAAAAAGTTAGGCACCACATACCTGATTCTCCCAGTGAACAACAACACCGGTCGCTTGTTGATAAGCAGACGACAAATTAGAATTTTCCTCGAAAAGTCTCTCTATCTCTGAAAACTGAGAATCAATCTGTTGACAGAATTAAGAAACAAATTAAATATATTACATTTTTGGGCAATAGTGGAATGCAAAGTAAGCAAAGATGGTAACTCCATTAGTAGTTTCTGCCTGCCACTATCTAACCTCTCAACAACAACTGATTAGATACTTATTGAGGGAATAAAGGTCACTAATTGGAACCAAGCCCTTTTAGGATCTTCCCTTATCAAAGCACATACACAAAGTATAAAACAAAATATACAACAAAGAAAGAGTTATCAAAGTACTGGGCTATGTGCAAGATACAGAGAAATTATCATAAACTATGACTGCATAATTATTAACATACAAATATGCAGAACTATGTGCCTACATATGAATAAACATAATCCAAGTTATGTCTTGTTTATTTTAGTATAGGTGACATTTAAATCTTATGATTCATAAGGTGAAAATTTCACATGTCATGAATTTGTATTATATTCAATCGTCATACAAAGATATTTCTTTGATCTCGTGTCCTGAACGTATTCATGTCCTAGTTTTGAGTTGTAGACATGTTGTTGCCTTTGCCTACTGTCATCTTTATTCATGTTTTATATCTATTTCCATCGTTTCCAGGTTTATTCTAAAGGAACTTGTGCAAACTGTAACTTTTTGTGATAGTTGGGGAATTTGGTTGAGCTTCAACAATTTTAAGGTCGAGTCTTCAAAATCTCAACGGAATTTTTTTATTGTTGGGGGAGGGGGAGGGGGAGGAGTGAGGAGAGAGAGAGAGACTTTTGCCAACATCACTGCAGAAGACAGAGACTGCTAATACTTACAACATAACCATCAGGAGTCCAGCTTATTACATCCCATTTAATTGTAATATTTCCATTTGGATCAAGTGGATCATAGGCTTCTAAAAAGGAAAAAAAAATTAATAAGCAAAAGTTAAGAACTCTTTTCCAATAATAAGCAAAAGGAAATTATTGTGCACATACACAGTTTGTGCAAACTAAGAATGTCACTGCTCAAATACGTACAAAATAGCAAGAAAGAAAGTGACTATAATTTTAAGTGATTACTTTTTGCCCAAGTTAAGGTGTGGAAAGGCTAAAACACAAATTTAGAACCCAGTTGAACAAAATAACACAAGTCGTCAAATTTTCCTTTTAAAATTTTTGGACATTAAATTCATTGAAGTGTTTCTATATCTCTTATGGAAATAATCAGTCTCTATTGATGTAATAGCACATAATATCCAATCAACAGATCTTTTTTTTATTGGTTAGGAAGATGAAATGCAAGTCTTGCATCTGGTAGTCTCAACTTTATAATTTATCACATGTAAAGAGGAAAATAGTGAGAAAGAGAGTGACATGTATATACTAAAAGACAACAAGAAATTTGAGTGTTCAAATCAACTTCCTCATTTGCTAACGTTTGTTCTGTAGCATTCATAAACTTAGTCAGACAAAGAAATGCATCTGTAATTTCTTGTTGATCGTGAGGATCTATCAGCAGAACCTTGTTCAGTGCCTACATTAACAAGTACCAGGTTAACTTATTTCTACACTACTATAGATCCATTTGTCTACTAAGAAATAAAGAAGGGAGGGAGGCATCCAAAAGCAATCCCAAATTGGTTGATTTTAACTCTTGAAATTTGTACAACTATGTGCGAAACAAAGATACACAGTGTAATGTTTCCAAAACAGTGCACTGAGAGTGTGAGAAGCGGAAAGAGATGTCATAATTACCCTATGAATGTCAACTAGACCACCATTTTTAGTTGCCACCATTGGAAGACCATGCGCTGCAGCCTAGAGCATTTACAAACCAATGATTTTAAAACATATTTTCTGTAACCAAATGTTACAAATTGAGATGAGCCCACAAAAAGGTTGTATAAATGAAACCAACCTCATTCAGGGTACGTCCAAAAGGTTCAACCAAAGCTGGATTTATAAAGACTCCCTGTCATAGCATCAACTAACTTGTAAATTACAACCACAAATATTTAAAAGAGTAAAAAAAAAAGTAAAATTACAACTAGCAAAACCTTTGTTTTGGCAACAAGACGATATATGTCAGGAACATCATTTTTCTTGTGATGCTTAGGAAAGGCCACTTGTGTGACGCCCCCAGAATAGGAATACATCACCCATTCTGAGTTGTCAAATACATGATACAGAAACAACTACAACTTTATTAATACAACATAAAAACTGTGAGTTTAAATACAAATATTGTCATCTAGACAATATCCATACCCAACTAAGTCCTCATTACAATTATTGATACATTATTTTACAAAAATGGTGAGGACTACTAAAACAACTTCTAAAATCATCATTCCATACCCGACTGCGTCTTTCATTACATTCTCGCCTCCTGAGAAGAAAAATGGAACAAAAAGGAAAAGGGTGAGCTCAACTAGCCCAGTAAAGAATATTATGACTAAGATAACATAGAACAAATTATCGTTAGTCTTTAACAGGGAAAAAACTAATAAAATACAATAGACAACAAGTTTCAGATCAATATTTGCAGCGGAAATAATAATTCATAGAAGAGTTACGTAGAGGATGAAATATACTAATATCTATGAATTTAACAGTCCATCATCATTATTTTTATCCCTGTAACATCAATCAATGCACATCTTGAATTATATATTCATCTTTGCACTACAGGCCAAAGATATTCATTAGTTGGTCATGTTCATCTCAACACATGTTCATCTTTGCACTACGGGCCAAAGATATTCATCATAAAATCATTAATCTTTTTACGGCTGTGCCAAAGATATTCAATTATATCATCATTTAGGACTGAGGATGATGAAAAATATTTTAAAGAAGACGAATCCAGTGAAACAAAAGAATAAATATTAAGGATTCGTATTTCAGCTATTTCATGTCCAAAAATACCTCATAAATAATCATAGTAGAGTAAAATTCAAGAATGATCAAACCATGGATACAATCAAAGCTAGTATCCATAATAGATATTTTGGACGAAAAACAAAAATTTAATTTTTCTGTGAATAGTGCCGTATTCGTGAATAGTGTCGTATACATGAATAGTAACCCCGACACAAAAAGTTTCAAATTTGAAAGACCTATAATTAATAAGATCGATCTTCCAATTAGCGTAATACACTTTATATCACAATACTATTACTCAAATAATAAATTAGCTAATATTTAGCCACATAATCAAACATTGAATAATTCTTTAACTCATTAGTAATATTATTATCCATTAATAAATGATAACTATTATCTTAGCTATCACTTAACTATTATCTTAACTCTTGTCTAATATTATCAATCCTTTAATAATATTTTAATCACTTAATAATATTTAATCACTTCTTAACATTATTAATCATTTAATAATATTCAAATTATTTATTAATATTATTAATCACTTAATAATATTTTAATCATCTAATATTATTAATCATTTAATAATATGTTAATCGCTTATAAAGGTCTCACACATTTTAAGATGTAAATATTTTACATCTTGAAGCTTAAATCATTTTTATTCCATTTCAGAATTATCTTTTACATTTACTCGCAAAATTCAGAGTTTAAACAACTAATGCATAGCTTTTATAGTAAAACTCAATTTACTATATTATTTCTTTAATTTAAATAATTTTTATATCAGTTTGTCCGTTCATAAGTCAACACTGATTGTTGCCTCATATATAAATATTTTATCTCACTAGCATATTTGCTTTATTTTTCGTTTTACAATTATTCGCATTTTTGTTTTATATATATATATATATATATATATATATATATATATATTCCGTCACGTAAATCTCAGCTCAAAAACCTCCTTTCGAGCTCCGAAAATCTCAAAATATCATTTTTATGATTAATACAAAATTTTAAAGGGTTCTTGCCCGTTGCACCACAAAATAATTTTATAGGCAACCTTAATTTTTATTTTGCTTAAATATATAAATATATATTTATTACATATTTTTATTGCTTTATTTATGCTTGAAAGGAAATTTCTCGGCATAAAATATCACTTATAATAAAATCTCGCCCCGTAGGACTTAATTAGATTTATTATTTCGCCGGAACGCGATTCGGAACGTCGAACATCAAAGTCGTTTGGCGTTCGCTCAAATTTTAGTTCTGACATGCATATTCGCTCATTTTTAATTCTCAAATCGTAAGTCATATAACAATAAAATTTTGGGCATGTTATAGACCTCATGTCATAGTATTTTAGAAAAATTTCACACTGCGAAAATGGATCATGGAAGCTCATCAAAACAATGCGCGAAAAGGACGTCAAGCGGTGAGGTCTGCAGACCCAGTGGCCTTGACCCTTTCTAAGAAGCGCCGCTTCGCTCTGTCATTCATGCGCATCTTGAGGCAGCCACTTTGCGATTTTCTCACGCATTACTCGTAATTCCGATTAATCTGATTTTTGGATATGTTATACATAGTATACCAAAGTATTTTTAAAAAATATCATCCAGTAATTTCAGACCTTTTAGGCAGCCTCAAACAGGCCCCAAAAATGTCCACTCGCAACAGTTTTCATCTTTTTCCCAGATTTACTCTCTTTCGCTAGAACAGTCATAACTTTTTCGTTTTAAAACATTTTTAGTCGATTCTTGAGCCCACGCGAAGCTAACTTCCGGGACTACAACTTCTCTTCAGATAAAAATTCCAAATTCCAAACCAAACAGAACAGAAATCTGCTCTAAGTGAACAGAATGTTCTGTTTTTAGACTGCACAATCCTCCTTCACAAAAATGGTCATAACTCTTTCGTTTCTCAACATTTTTAAGTGATTCTAGAACCCACGCCTTCGTAACTTCCTCCTCTACAACTTCCCCTACTGATATTTTTCTAGATTCTAAACATATCAGCCCAGAAATTCGTGCAAAGGGACTTAACCGCATATGTTTTCCAATTTTGACTTGGCTACTTTAAAATAGCATAACTCCTTGTTCCGAAGTCGGAATTAGTCCGTTTTGGAGTTTATGGAAAGCTTATTCAATGTACTATAACATACCAAAAGCCCATAATTTTTTAGAATATCTAACTAATCCCAAAATTCCTTTTTTTGGAAGCAGTCCACTAATTTTTCTAAGTTTTAATAACTGTTTTGCTTTTCTTTCTATTGATCAAACTTTTAACACCTAAAATGGTTAGATCTACATATAACACACCATAAAACATGTAGATCTAAAGTTTTTAATTTGAAAAACACAACTTCATCAAACCATAAAAATAAAAGTACATAAAGCTTGAAGTTAAGATTTATACCTAGATTCATGGCTTTCATCCTTCTTTTCCACACTAGATTATGAAGCTAGGAGGCATGGAAATTTTTCTTTCTTCATCCATCATGGAGCTGCCAACATCCCTCTCTCTCTCTCTCACTATTTCTAGTTTTCTCTTGTTAACTCTCATTCTCTCTCTCTTCTTGCTTGAATATCTATCCAAATATTTTCTCTTTCTCTTTCTCTTTCTCTTTCCTATCTTAAAGAATTGTAGAAGATATGCAAGGTGGCAAAATTAAAATTATTTAGCATTCTACCTGGCTCCTCTCTCTTTCTCTATCTCTTGCATATCTTAACTTCCTTGCTTTGCTAAACAAACATTAAATGAGCTAGGGGCTTAGGTTGACACATAAGGGAAGAGTGTAAAATGAAGCTTTGAAAATTTTTACTCCACATGCGTTTTAATCCCTCCTTTACCCGATGCAATCGACCCTTCTATTTGGCCTCTTTTTTTTTATTTCTTTTGTCTCCCATATCTTCACATTCTCTCTCATTAATCTTGCCAAAATCTTGGGAATAAGGTGGCTATATTATTAAGGTGACAAATAGCTTGTAAAAATAAATTACCACATACTATAATACTCCCTCCTTCCATCCGAATCATGCCACATTTTTGGCACCCTTTCTGATTTGTTTCTATTGCTTTATTTACTTACTTACACCAAACATGTACACATCACATATAAAAAATAATTTATAATTTTATATTCTCACATTATAAATTGTTTATATCAATTTATTTACATATAGCAAATATAATTTAACATATTTTCCATATTACGTAAACATACATATATATTCTTCATAATTCATAAAATAATTTATATATTCATATATTATTAGACTAGACATTTAATTTAATGTCTATTAAACCTTTTAATACGGTTTGCTACATTCAATAAGCCTTTTTTCATATGGCTTGTCATATTTATTATTTTGACTTGCCATAATCTTAGGGGGTGTATTCAATTAAGATTTTTAAAGACTTTTTTTAAGTGACAAACTTTTGTAGAATTTGTGGATTTTAATGACTTTTAAAGACTTTAAAGACTTTTTTAAAATAACTTTTATAGACTCCATAAAATAAGTAACAGACTTTTATAAATTTTTTATCATGATTGTGATAGACTTTTGTATACTTCTAATATATAAAATTGAAAGATTATTAGATTTAATATTAAAATTTTGTCACACAGTTAAATTCTTTATTATATTTTTTTAGTGTATATATTATAAATAATAATCCACTACTTATGATAACAACTTTCAGAAAACATATTATACAAAAATTTCAAGTTCTAACAATATTATTTTATCTAAGCATTAGAATACATATATATTATAATATATTTATTGCATGGCTTCTGATCATTCAATTATTGGGTCCATGATTTTGTTTTTTTTTATCTTTCGCAGAAAATGAAATTCACACTCTTGTGTGAGCGTGTGATTCAATACCATATTGATTGCTTTACTACTATATATATATATATATATATATATATATATACACACACACACACATAATCTTCACAATTGATCTGAGAGTTTCATGACTTTATCTCACATTTATTAAACAAATTTCTTTCGTCTTTGTATTGGAAGCTTTCGAACTGTCGCTTTCTCCCTTACCAATTTACTGTGCATTTTCCCTCTTTCTTTGATTACACGTACCGCGAGACAGATTAGGTCTTTAGTTATTTGTTTACTTATTAATATATCTTGTTAATTCTCTTAATTATAATATGATTTAATTTTACCCACATATAAATTAAATCCAAGGCTCAAATTTTACCAAATTAATTTATCCATCACATATTAATAGTTATTAGCCCATATAAAATAAATAACTAGTTTGACCCAATAAAAGACAATGTCCAATTAAATTATTTTAAATATAAATTTAAATGTTATTTATTTATTTTATTTTATCTCTTTATTATTATTTTTTTTAGTATTACACCGCGAATTTGTATTTACACCGCGAATTTCTGGGTTCCCTCTTTACTGCCGATCCGAATTTCTACCTTTGTGTTTAATATTTGAAAGTCTTTAAAAGTCTTTAAAGATGAGGGTCAGACTTTGGATATGGGTTGATAGTTATAATTTTTCTTCTAAAGTCTGTCAAACTCTACCATTCGATATAAATCTAAAAAATCTATGACTTTTTAAATACCAAAATACTTTTATATATGGACTTTGCAATGTCACCTAACTTTTAAAGACATTAAAAAAGTTGTAATTAAATACAACTCTTTAAATGTCTTAATTGAATATAATACAACCAAAATTTTAAAATCTTTAAAAGTCTTTAAAAATCTTAATTGAATACACCGCCCTTAATTTTTTTTTAGGTTTTGAATTTTGTAACCCATATATATTATTACATAATCTCTTTCAAATATTAAACCATATAGATTTTTCTAAGAAATTTTAAATTATTCCTCTTTTCTAAGTCTAGGTTTTAAACTTTAATCTTTAATTTAATTATTCAAGATCTTCTAAATTTTCGGGTTGTCACACACTACGATTTCTCTTAAGCACTGGTAGACTACGATCTTTACTTGCTTGTTTTGTAAACTCTACGCTTCCGAGAGCAGACTACGATTCTTGACTTGGCTCGACAGGCGCTTGGATCAACTCTACGATTCTGAGTGAGGCCCTCCAAAGCAGACTAAAATTCTGTAGCAACATTCTCGATACTCTACGATTCTACATTGGCTTCTACAATCCCTTGGCTGGCTCGACAGACTACGATTCTGTTGATGTCCATCTATTACATCTCAAAATATATCAACCTAACAATTTTGATCTTTTCTTCTATACATTCATTTACAGAATGATAAACATAAATCACAGATCAACCTAACAATTTTGATCTATCACCTAAGTCATTGTATATATATTCTTTGAAGGACTTTACATATAAGCATGTTTATTTACTATCAACATCAAATTTGAATATACAATTCCCAACAAAACTCATTTATATGGTCCAAAACATAATTATTTGCTCACAAGTTTTCAAATGTGCACAATAAAAAGAATAATAAACTATAAATATAATGTGAAGTTCAAAATAACAAACTCAAAAATATTATCTTACATCAAAATAACTCACTAATTATAAAGCTTGTCACGTGGTACTTACTACTTTAGATGAAACCATTTGATATATTATTGTTCCTTATATTGTCACATGTTAGTCTTTTACATGCGTATATACAACATACTTTATCTCTAGTATCTATCTATATACTGAATCTATCCAGTCCTTCTACACTTATTGGAAATTTCGATCGTTTTGGCGACCGGTCCAAAAATTATTATTATTATTATTATTATTGTTATTATTTCTTTGATTCTCAAAAAATATATTGTATTTTTTTCAACTGAAATTTTTACAGAATCCAGTTATTTAGGTGTAATTTAGATATATATAAAAAACAGTGTTGCACTCATTGTACAATATTATTTTTTATATGTATCCAAATTACACCAAAATCACTGAATTTTATAAATATTTCAATTGAAAAAAATATTATACATTTTTTGAGAGTCAAAATAAAGAAAAAATATTTTGGACCGATCGCTAAACCGATCGAAATTCCGGTCCCCCTAGGATAATTGGGATCTATATTATAAAGCTTATGCAAGTCCTGATAATTTTATGTCATGTTTGATATTTTTTTCTTTCGCTTTTATCCCTATAATTTTTAATATATTATCTTTTTAATTTACTTTTTTTCTTTTTATTTTGTCCTTTAAATTTTATGGTATTCTAATTTTAATCGACATAATTTACACACTCAACCCGTGTGTCATAGGTGCTAGTATATATATAGAATTTGACAATAATTGTGGATATGAAAAAATCTACAATTATAAATATGAATATAGACATGTTAGGATTGCTGATCTATCGTGTTAGCATTATTAATTCAAATATGCTATGATATATTCTATATTAATATATTTTGTCCTTTTTTATTTAATTTTTCTATTTTTAATTTAATTCTCTAAATTTTGTAAAATTTTAATTTTATTTTACATAATTTACACATGTAATACGTAACTTGACTATAATTGTTATTACAAAAAGTTACAATTATACATACACACATATTTAAAATTTTATAAATGCTACAAAAGATAGTTTACTGTTAGAACGAATATTCAATTCCCTATATATATATATATATATATATATATATATATATATATATATATATATATATATATATTTTTCAGAATGTTGGGTAACTGCCTAATGTTTCTTATTCATTAAATAAAAAACTCAATGCTGACGGTATCCCATTTCTCAATGGAGATTTAGATGAGAAAATTTACATCGAGCAACCTGAGGCTACGTTGCTAAGGGTCAAGAAGACAGTATGTAAACTCAACAAATGTCTTTATGGTGATCTTAAATAAGCACCTAGACAACAATGGTATAAGAAATTAATTATGCAAGAGATCATGAAAACATTTGGTTTTAAAAGAATTAAAGTAGGAAGTTGTGTTTTCTATTTATGCACTAGTACGTAATTATCAAGTTTTGATTACTCGTGATTATGTTGACGATTTACTTATTTTTGGTTTTAATATTGGTTGTATTAACGAAATAAAATGTTGTTTGACTCAAACTTTTGACATTAATGATTTAGGTTCATGTAGATGTAATTTTAGGTGTTGATATCTTACGTCATGAATTTTAAGGGTAGTTGGGATGATCACCTACTATTAGTAGAGTTTGCGTATAACAATAGTTATCATGCAAGTATAGACATGTCGCCTTATGAAGCTTTGTACGGAAAGAAGTGCATGCAGAACACCATTGTGTTGGGACGAAGTGGGAGAACGCCGAATGTTAGGACCTGAAATGGTATTGCAAACAACGGATGTCATAAAGCTGATACGAATGCGATTGGTAGCAGCTCAAGACAGACAGAAAAAGTATACGGACTCACATCGAGTAAATAGAGAATTTGAAGTAGACTCGTATGAATTTCTAAATATATCTCCCTAGAAAGGAAAGATACGCTTTGAAAAGAAGGGAAAGTTAAGCCAAAAGTTTATAGAACCTTTCGAGGTGTCATTGAAAATGAAAATGAAAATGAATTTATTTATTTTGACACAATCACATTAATCCATAGAAAGGATGCTTAGAAAATTTGATTACTTTGATATATATATTGTAAGCCTAGTAAAACACCTATTGATCCACATTGTTCTTTAAAGGCTAATCAAGGTGATCCTGTTTATCTAGAAAAAGGTTATTGGTAGATTATTGCATGTGATGTTTCCGTACTTGGTAGATTTACTAGTAATCCTGGTCATGAACATTAATGGGATCAGATTAACAGAATTATGAGATATTAATGCTATAGTGATGGTAATTGGGGTTGTAATAGGGTGAATTCAAAATCCACCAGCAGATGGTTGTTTACTGTAGGTGGTGCCATTGTGGCATGGTCAAATGTTGAAACCCGGCCAGTACTATTCACCAAACTAACTATTCCCCTTTACAATGGATGAATTATGCCATCAATTAAAGAACATAAAATTAAATTCTTAACAAAAAAAATAAAAGAAAATATTTGGATTTATTTATTATAACAATATATCGATACACACCAAGGCCAGAGAACCATAAACTTTTGCAACATGGACATGATATTATTCAAGACAAGATACTAAAGGTTGGCCTGGCCTCATAGTACTAATTAACCAACCCTAGCCAGCCAACACTCAATAATTATTTTACATAGATAATAATTAATACACCCAAATACATTAATTAAACATGATATGATAGATAGTAGTCCATTTTGCAACATATATATATGGACATTATTAATTCAATACAATAAAAAGGTTGGCCTTATAGTAGGTAGGTAATTAACCACCAACCCTAGCATGCAAGCATCAAATTGGAGTGTACAAGCTTACCAATGCCGGCAGTGCAGGATTAGCTAGTGGTATGAATTTGAGATTGGAATTCACACAATTTGTTGATGCAGGGCAATCTTGGAACGCTGTTGCGGGTTTGTTTACACATAGTTTAATCTCCAGAAGCACACCTTGTGGGCAAACTAGATCTGGCCTAGCATTCAAGTTTTTTTTAATTGCTGCTATTATATTTCCTCCAAGATAAGTCTTTCCGCCATCCGGTTTAATGCCTACAAATTTTCAATACTGCTCTCAACAAACTCGGATTAATGATTAATCATGCATAAAATCTAAATTTAGTAGTTCCTTTTTTTGTGTGACTAAAATGTGAATATGTCCCCTGAGTTTGTCAAAATGCGTCGTTTGGTCTTCGGTTTATATATTTAGCAAAATGGTCTGCTGTGGTACAAACTCAAACAAACCGGGTCAAATTGAATTAAATTCATCCAAACAAGGCCTTAAACCACTTTTTCAGTAGAATCTTCTTTTGGTTATCTTAGACTAAGACACCACAAGCTCACCCAAAAGATCATAATCGAAAGTACTATTATTAGTAACTTAATTAATTCCTTATATACAGACAAATTTTTCTCATATATTTCGATGTGAGACTGGCCTGGAGTGTTACACAAACCGTGGACAAATGTACCACAAGGACCGTTTTGCTAAATATGCAAAGTTTGAACCACAATTAATATTGACAAACTCAAGAGACAATTAATTTTGCACTTTTTATGTTTGTTACTATTATTTTTTTTCTTCTTTGGTCTTACTCTGCAGGTTAAGCAATCAACCAAATTAAAGACTATTTAATTATACATGATCTATAAGTATATATGTTTACCTTCCTTGTTTAGCGCCCCAAGTACATCAGCATTCTTTCTTAAAGCAATGGCATTTTTAAAATAATTAGTCTGCGTCAAAACCCCTGATTCTGAACACTTTCCATGTTTGTCCCACTGGTATTTCCAAAAGTCTTGATTACTTGGATATTCATGACTGACAGTAGGCCATAAAGCGTTCATATCTTGTAAGTTCCCTACCTGTAAATTCCCAAATTAGAGGAGAGAAAATTAGTTAGTTAGTTTAACATATATTGTATATTGTATATCTAAAAGACAATTAATTAATAGAGCAAGGATTTTTTTTTTTTTTTTTACAAGTACTTAATAAACTGCATAGAGAATTAATTAAGTCGAAATTAAAAAGCAAATGCACATTGAGTACTCACAGATTTAACATCGAATGAACTTCCGTGACAATTTTCCAATAATTCCCCCTTCCAATTATGGGGCCAAAGGCCTTGAATGGTAAATGAGTTGGGGAGAGGGGTTTTACACTTCCCTAGATTGAGCTGACAAAATGCAGCTGGCCATTGAAGGTTAAGGTGAAATCCGGACACTGGTGGTATGAATTTGAGATTGGCATTCTCACAATTTGCTGATGCAGGGCAATCTACGAACTTTGTTGCGAGTTGGTTTACACATAGGTTAATCGCCAGAAACACACGTTGTGGGCAAAATAGTTCTGGCCTAGCTTTCAAGTGTTTTACAATTGCTGCTTTTATAGTTCTTCCAAGATAAGTGTTTCCGTCAGGTTTAATCCCTACAACTTTTCAATAGTACACTCATCAAACTCAGATTAATGATTAATCATGCATAAAATCTAAATTTAGTAGTTCTTTTTATTTGTGTGACTAAAATGTAAAAATGCATAAAATCCTGACTTATATACTACTAATTAAAATTTAATAACCTTTTAAAATTAAAATCATGATCGTCACTTATTATTTTACAATAATTTTATTTTTTGTAGAATTTATTTAGTTCATTAATTATACAATAGAGTATGATTTAAACACTAAATTTATTAGGCTTTTAAGTTTCCACTCAACTTTAAACTCTAATTAAAAATGCATATATAAATATGAAGGATTGATTATAAAAACTAAATATTAAATTTTGAAAATATATAAAAAAATAATATTAAATTAAAAATACAAAAGAATCACATCAGTAATACTCAATATGTGATCTATAGTTATTCGTTTTTAAGAAAATTATATAGTCATTCTATAAATTATAAAGATAATTACAAGAATAAAAATATGTCGTTTGGTCCTCGATTTATATATTTAGCAAATTGGTCTCCTGTTGTACAAACTGAAACAAATCGGGTCAAATATTCGAATTAAATTCATCCAAACAAGGCCTTAAACCACTAGTTCAATAATTTCTTCTTTGGTCACGAGGCTCACTCAAAAGGTCATAACCGAAAGTACTATTGTTAGTAACTTAATTAATTCTTTATATACAGACAAATATTTTTCATATATTTCGATGTGGGACTGGACTCGAGTGTTACACAAACCGTGGAGAAATGTACCACAAGGACCATTTTGCTAAATATGCAAAGTTTGAACCACAATTAATATTGACAAACTCAAGAGGCAATTAATTTTGCACTTTATGTGTTTATTACTATTATTTTTCTTCTTCTTTGGTCTTACTCTGCAGGTTAAGCAATCAACCAAATTAAAGACTATTTAATTAATTATACATGATCTATAAGTATATATGTTTACCTTCTTGGTTTAGCGCCCCAAGTACATCAGCTTTCTTTCTTAAAGCAATGGCATTTTGAAAATAATTAATCTGCGTGAAATCCCTTGATTCTGAACAAACTCCATGTTTGTCCCACTCGTATCTCCAAAAATCATGATTATTTGTAAATTCACGACTGACAGTAGGCCAGAAATCGTTCAAATCTGCTCGTAAGGCACCCTTTATCTGTAAATTCCCAAATTAGAGGAGAGAAAATTAGTTAGTTAGTTTATATATATATATATATATATATATATATATATATTATTTTTTGACTGCATAGAGAATTAATTAATTAAGTCGAAATTAAAAAGCAAATGCACATTGAGTACTCACAGAGTTAGCAGCGAATGGATTTCCCCGACAATTTTCCAATAATTTTCCCGCCCTATTATGGGGCCAAAGGCCATGAATGGTAAATGAGTCGGGGAGAGGGGTACTTTTACACTTCCCTGGGTTTTGCTCGCAAAATGCAGCCGGCCATTGAAGGTTAAGGCGAAATCCGGACACTGCAGGAGCCGGCTTTGCATTCCCACCCCAAGACCAAATGCTCAAACTCAATATAATGATGATACTAATAATATCTATTGCCCTCATTTTATAAGTATATATATAATAATCTCTTCAAATTTTCCGTGATGTCTATACTTCTATGCTTCCCCTTTTATAGTCTCTAGCTCTTAATATATATCTATATAATAAATATATAATAAGACAAAAATATATAAAAAAAAATATGACTTATATATTACTCACTAAAATTTAATTACCTTTCAAAACTAAAATAATTATTCTGTAGTCATTCAATTTTAAAGAAAATTTATAGTTATTCTAATAATAGTGTTAAGTCAATTTAAAATTCAAAAAATATATTTTATAATCATTATATAAAATAAATTAAAAATTAAAAATAATTTTATTTAGAAAATAACCCGTATGAAATACAGGGCACTTGGCTAGTTTTTCATAAAAAAAAAATTAAAAGTGAAAAAAAATATTTTTGTGATAATTTTTAAATTATCAAATTTATTGATTTTCGCACATGAAACATGTGGCTACATATATATTGAAAATATCCTTTGTATGTTCACCTCTCATTCTGGTCCAAATTCTATACGTTGACATCTTATTCTTATCTACACAATTGACACTTGTGAACTCTTAAAGGATTCCCACCCCAAGAGCAAATGCTCAAACTCAATATAATGATGATACTAATAATATCTATTGCCATCATTATATATATATATACATATATATATATATATAGCAAGGATCAAGAGCATTCCCCTTAAATAATATTTCTTTTTAAATAACATTCTTTTATTAAAATTACGTCCTTCTATCCTTCTATCCTTCCCATTTTATAGTCTCTAGCTCTTAGTATCTATATAATAAATATATAATAAGACAAAATATATTTAAAAATCAATAAATTATATATTACTCATTAAAATTTAATTATCTTTTAAAACTAAAATCATTAATTACCTTTTACAATAATCTTATTTTTTTTATAGAATTTATTTTAGTTAATTAATTATACAATAGAGTATGATTTAAACACTACATTTAGACTTTTAGATTTTCACTCAACTTTAAACTCTAATTAAAAATACATATATAAATACAAAGGATTGATTATAAAAACTAAATATAAAATTTTGAAACTACATAAAAACTTAATATTTAATTAAAAAAAAAATCACATTAGTAACACTCGTCACTCAATATGTAATCTGTAGTCATTCAATTTTAAAGAAAATTTATAGTTGTTCTAATAATAATGTTAAGTCAATTTGAAATTCAAAAAATATATTTTATAATTATTATATAAAATAAATTAAAAATAATTTTATTTAGAAAATAACCCGTATGAAATACTGGGCACTTAGCTAGTTTTTCATTAAAAAAAAAAATTAAAAAGTGAAATAAAATATTTTTGTGATATTTTTTAAATTATCAAATTTATTGATTTTCGCACATGAAACATGTGATTACATATATATTGAAATATCCTTTGATTACATATATATTGAAATATCCTAAATATCCTTTGTACGTTGACATCTTATTCTTATCTACACAATTGACTTTTGTGAAATCTAAAGGACTTCACATATAACGCCAATTATATTATCCGTTATGTCTTCGAGGTATAGAATTCATATGAGTTTAATCTATATAATAAATATAGGATCAATTAAATATTTTATTATATTTTTTAAAATAATTATAATAATAGTGTACTCATAAAATATTTATAAAATAATACACTTTTTAATTTAATTAGAAGTAAAAAAATTTTATGGTCTTACAAATTTTAATATTAACTTATTATTCTGTAACAATTTTATTTTTATAAGTCTTTTAATTACTTGCTCATAAAATAAATTTTAACTTAAAAATCATATTTAGAATTTTAGTTTGTGTTTCTACTCAACTTTATTCTCTAAATGACTATATCTTAAAAAAATATTATGAGTACATATAATAATTAATATCAAAATTATATATATATTAGAAATATATTAATGATTACTTTAGTTACCAATTCTATTGCATATAGGAGACTTTTAGTTAATTAATGTAAACGTATATATTAGTTATTAAAATTTTGTTAGCTAGCTTTTAAAAGTAAAATTATTATGACAACTCATTATTCTACAACAATTATATTCATAAATAACTATATATTAAAAATATAAGAAAAATATTGTTATTAAATAATAAATAATATAAAAAAATTGTAATGTATATTACAAAATATATTAATGATTAAAATTTAGTAAACAATTTTATTTTATATAGGAGACTTTAAGTTATTTAATGTGTTAAAAGGAAAAAACAAACCGTAAAAATGAGAAAAAAAATTAATTAACTTTCATTTCCACAGGTTTTTGACATATGACTTTTTAATAATTTAAATTCAGTTTGAAATATTTTTTCAAATTCAAAATTGAGATTTTTATTGAAAATTATGAAATAATAACTCTTACACCAAGTAATATTTTTAAATAGTTTATAATATTATCATTACATTGACAAAAATTTTAAAAATATATGTTAATTTTGAATTCAAAAATATTTTATGATGACTTTAAAAAATCAATAATACTTGTATATTTGATAACAGAGAGAGTATATCAAAACAATCAAAACATTGTCGTTTAAGGTTAATGCACACTGATTAAGAAATGCAATTAATACCTATGAAAAATACTATACTACCCTTATTATAATTATGTGAATCAATTATTACCTTTGTAGATTTCAAAAAGGAGTCTACGTAGATCAAGAAGGAAGGGAAGGAAGTCAGAAGGTTGTTTGCCTTATCAAGAAGAGTTTTTCTTTTTTGAGGAAAAGGAGTAAGAAAGAGAAAGCTTTAAATAAGGGTAAAGTAGAAAAAAAAGAATTAATTTGTATTGATAAACTCAAAACGTTAATTTTTTAGGAACAAAAATTACTCCCTAGAACGTCAATGTTTTAGGAACAGAGAGATTATCTAATATACACGCTCCCCGAATGACATCTAAAAATTGTGTGCCTTAGTAGTTTTTAAATTAGCTCCGGAATTAAACGTAATCAATAACGAGTTCTATACATATATAGTCAGACTGATAATTTCAAAATCTTTTTTCAATATTATCGATATTCTAAACGATACTTTTTCACAGTTCAAAATCATATACTCCCGTTTCACATTTCAAAAATAAATATTTGATCCGAAGTTTGAAATAAAAGAACATAAAATTTTAATTTAAATGTGGAAGCCTTAAATAAAACATTACAAATTTTGAAATTATACATTTAGGCATCCGAGTAATTACTAAGACATAAATTAAAGTAACGATAATTTTAAAATCACTAAATAGTTCGAAAAACCATTTATCTCGATATTACGAAACACGAAATTAAAAACAAACAAATTCTAAATATAAAATTATGACAAATAAAATTATTAGGATGTAATACTATAACTCACTTATATTCTTTACTCAAATCTTATACACATAAATCTTAAGTTTTAAATAAATTCGTAGTTAATTATTATACTTGAAATTATAAAAATTTGTAAGTTTTGGTATTGAAAAATATGTTTTTAAGATTCATGTTGTTAGTAATAGTAGCTAACAACTCTATCATTAAATAAATATTCACGGTATATATATACATAGATGCCATGATATCGGTGTCATGATTGAACTTACTGATTTATATTAATGTTTGCAATACTTAAATCTCTGTATTCTCTGTATGTTTTATTTCTCTCTCTCCCCTCTAATATTTCTTTCTCTTGTTATATAATAATTTAAATACATGAAATTCTTTTACAGAATAGATAATTAAGGAAAAGAGTCATTTTTATAATTAAAAGTTTGTTATAATCTAACTCACTTATCTTAATAGGTTTAAATTATGTACTAATAATCAATAATTAATTTTTCATTATCTAATTGTATATTTAATTTTGTTTTATTATATTATTTTTATTTTTATTTTTACCCGGATATTACATTGTTAACAAAACTTCACCACAAAAACTAACAGGTAACTGAGAATGAATAAGCATGAAACTAATTTTTACCTGTTTTGTTTTCAATCTCTTCTTTGAAAATCTTTAATTTTTCAAAATGTTTCATCTTTTGTTTTTAACAAATAAACTTTGAAAAATCAAAATAAAATAATTTAAATGATCTTTATTATCACATAAATCAGTATGCATAAGTTCTAACAAATATGTATTACTACTAAAAGACTTGGAAAAAATTAAAAAGTGAAAAAATATTTTTGTGATATTTTTAAAATGTCAAATTTATTAATTTTCGCACATGAATCATGTGGTACAATATACTCTCTCTTTTCATTTCAAAAATATACAATTATTATTGAATTTTTGAAGTTTAAATTGAAAAATTCAAACCTAAAACTGAAATAATTTATTAAAAATTACAAAATAATAAATATTCAGCTGTATATATCAAAGCGGACCAAGCCTTTGATTATGACTAAAATGTTTAAATCCCATACCACCAATAATGCATGTTACAGCTAGCAATAATTATCAATTCATATGAATCTGATGATCTAAATTAAAGATTTTCGTTCTCTTGTAAGTGACGTATAATAATAATTAAAAAAAATGAAAAGATTTAAATTTATGAATTGGCCTAATTTTTCAAATTAACTTAAATCACTAAAACATAACTCTTATATTTGAAATAAAAGCAAAATCTTATAGTTTCTGAAAAAGTTATCAATATATATATATATATATATATATATATATATATATATATATATATATATGAGCAATATGATCACTCTCTCTCTCTCTCTCTCTCTCTCTCTCTCTCTCTCTCTCTCTCTATATATATATATATATATATATATCATTGAATAAATCTTAAGGGCGCCTTTTGTGTAAATAAAAGACATTTTGTGTAAATTGGAGTATATTCAATAGTAATTTTGTATATCGTTTTGGCCATTATTCCCTCAATTTTACGGTTTGTTTTTGCTTTTTTTAGGTAAATGAAAATCACAATTTTCATTTCCATAAAGGACAATGTTAATGACACTCTTAGAATTTTCTCCATTTTTTCACAACATTTTCTCTCCTCCTCTTGTTTGCTCCCAGCTCTTTATTTCTTCTCGACCTGACTTGGAAAACCCCATTCAATAGTTATGTGCATCAATGGATGATTTGGACCACCCTTTCAATAAACCCCATTCTAGAAATGTCTTCAATTCATTACTTCTATTCATCCAACTAGAATTGGGTATATCTGTCAAGGGATGATGTCTACTAGAATAAATGGCATAACCATGCCCTTGCGGCCAGTCCCATTTTTCAACACTTACTAATATTCATACATTTTTATTAAATTTCGTTTATAATTCTCCAAAAAAATTTTCCATCGGTTTTCCGAACTAGATACATTATTACATTATTACATTATAATGTAATAAAATAATGTAAACGTTATTTTATTACATTTATTGATGATTTTTCAAAATATACTTATGTTTATTTGTTAAAAACAAAAGACAAGCATTTGAAATTAAAATTATAGATTTATGCAATAATAAAGATCATTTAACTAAAGGGTGGTAAACGTTATTTTATTACATTTATTGATGATTTTTCAAAATATACTTATGTTTATTTGTTAAAAACAAAAGACAAGCATTTGAAATTAAAATTATAGATTTTCAAAAAGCATTCCTCCTATTTAATTAAATTCCCCTTTACAATGGATGAGTTATGCCATCAATTAAAGTACATAAATTTAAATTCTTAACAAAAAAAATAAAAGAACAAATATTTGGATCAAAGTAGTTATTTATTATTATTCCCTCCGTCTCAAATATTTAGTTTTTATGGGTAACCAAATATTCATTAAAAAAAGGTTACCTTGGTATAAAGGTTTGGTTACCATGGTATAAATTTTTGGTTACCTTGGTACGAAGGGTTGATTATCAATATTACATTACACATCACTCTCTTATCTCTCTCTTTTCTATGCAGTGTCCTATTTTTTATTTACCTTCATGAAATTGGTTGCCAAACTTTTAGACCAAGGTAACAAATTCATACTGCATGTGTGAAGGTAGATTTGGTTACCTTGGTATAAAGGTTTGGTTACCTTGATATAAATGTTTGGTTACCTTGGTACGAAAGTTTGGTTATCAATAATATATTTCACATCAGTCTCTTATCTCTCTCTTCCTTATGCAGTGTTCTATTTTTTATTGGTTACCTTGATATAAACGTGGTCATGGTTGTAGTAGAGAAATGAGGTCGGAACAGAGAAGGTACTAGAGGAGGAAGAGAGAGAAAATGATAATGGATGTCCACTGTTGTTACAAAATAGTTGTAGTTTTTGGGTTTTGAAAAATAGTTGTGACTGTTATTATTTTGAATTTGAATTTATTTTTGTTGTTAGATCCCAAATCTTTGAATTTGAATTTGAATTATTAATTATAGCAGTTATTTTTCTTGATTTTAGGTTTTCTTATTAATGTGAATTGTACTATTTTTGTAATATTTACACTCCTTTTGTAATTATTTGGTTGATGCACTATTCTTGTAATTACTTTCTTTTTGTTGTATACTTATGTAAAGAACCCTTAAAAAAAATATATATAAATATAAAGAATTGATTATAAAAACTAAATATTAAATTTGTAAACTATATAAAAATTAATATTAAATTAAAAATACAAAAGAATCACATTAATAACACTCAATATGCGTTCTGTAGTCATCCTTTTTTAAGTCAATTTATTTTCTTTCTAATAATAGTATTAAGTCAATTTGAAATTCTAAAAATATATTTTATAATCACTATATAAAATAAATTAAAAATAATTTAGTTAGAAAATAACCTGTGTGAAACACGGGGCACTTATCTAGTTCTTCATAAAAATTAAAAAGTGAAAAAAAATATTTTTATAATTTCTTTTTAAAATGTCACATTTATTAATTTTCTCACATGATCAAACATGTGGTTACATATATATTGAAAATACCCTTGTATGTCCGTACCGTCGTCATAGCTCATGTTTATTTGTTCCTTATTCGTTGCAGAACCGGAACTATGGCACTAATTTTTTTTTATAATTTTTTGACTCTTGGATGTGAACACTCTTAATGGCTAAGATTAAAGCTGATTTTTTATTTATAACTAAATAAAAATAAAAATAAAACTCGGAGCTTTTTATCTTCATTTTTTTCACGTCTAAAACTTCAATCTGAAGCTGTCAAACTGTCAGATGGAGGAAGCCCAAGATGTATCATATTCTCTCACCTATCTCTAGTATATTACCATAATCTTTATTTTTATTTTTATTTAGTTATAAATTAAAAATCAGATTTAATTTTAGCCATTAAGAGTGTTTAAATTCAAGATGTAAAACCCCAAATTTTATGAATAAAGATTTAATTTTCTCGAAATATTTTTTCCAAAATTATGGTGTGGATTTGATATAATGTTATAGTTGTGGGTAATATTTATAAATTTTACAAAGTATGCAAGTTGTTATATAATATTCGATTGGTCGGGGAATATTCTTTTGTCGGGGAATATCCGTACGACGGTACAATCATCGGTGGACCCCACAACGGAATTATTGTCGGATTGAAAAAACGACAAAAATATTTTTATAAAAATAACGACGGAAGTTTTACCGTTAAAACTATTGAACTAATCGGTAGTAAAGAAACGATGTCTGGCTGTGGTTGCATAGTAGCTGCGGTATTGATTATTGATGCTTACGTGAGAAGTCACTCAGTTTTGTTCAATTATTACTTCAGTAATTATTGCATAGTATCTCACGTTATTTGATTCAATTATTGTCGATATTTTATATATTATTAAATCAATAATTGAGATGACAGAGTTATTAATATTATTATTTGCAATATTAACGATGTCTAGAAGTTCTGTCAAGGAGAGGTTTGGTCACCTAATTGCGCGTGTAAGACCCCAACTTTTTGAATAAAGATGAATTTTCTATAAATGTCATTTTTAAATATTAAGGTATGAATTTGAAATAATATTATAGTTGTGGGTAATATTTATAAATTCTGCAAAGTATGCAAGTTATTATATTATATTCGGTTTAGCGGGGAATATTCGTACAACGGCTCAATCATTGGTGGACCCCATAACAGAATTATTGTCGAATTAAGAAAACGACAAAAATATTTTATTGAAAATAACGGCGGAAGTTTTACCGTTATCTTGTTGAACTACTCGGTAGTAAAAAATACGATGTCTGGCGTGGTTGCATAGTAATACGGTATTGATTATTAATGCTTACGTGAGAAGTCACCGCTTTTGTTCAATTATTGTTATAGTAATTGTTGCATACAAGATCTCACGTTATTTGATTCAATTATTATCGATATTTTATATATTATTAATTCAATAATTGAAATGACAGAGAGTTATTAATATTATAAATTACAATATTAACGATGTCTAGAAGTTACATCGAGGAGAAGTTTGGTCATCTAATTGCGGCTACCAATAGGGAGAAATCCTTATTGGAAGCCCCTCTTTCACAGGAGCGACGGTCGATTAATATTGTGAATTGTAATAAAGATGATAAATGTTGTTAAAATTATTAAGGTGATTTTTTTTATGAAGTCTGCTTATTTTATGGATTCCTATTTACCCATTTTTTAAAATAATCGGTAGAAAATTTTTAAAGGTGGGGTCCACATGTGGGGCCCATATGTGTTGGAAAAATAATTTTGGATATGAAAGAGTATAAGTATGGAAGTATATGTATGTATTGAGTATATGGTGGGAGAAAATGATATGTGAAAGTGATAGGTGTGTGATGTGTGTGTGAGTGGAAAATGGTGGAAAAGTGGTAGTGTGATAGTGATATGTAAGAGTGTAGTGGAAGTGATTATTGGGAGGGTGGGGGATTGATGTTGGATATGGGGGGATAAAAAAATCTAATGCTATATATAATATTGATATATATAATTTGAAAACATGTGTCTATATATATGTATTATAGTTTAATTTTTGTTGAAATCTTATTGGTTAATGGTTTGACTTAATTGTAGTTGATTGAAGAAAATGATTTTGAAAAATTATTACGTTCATGAACAGTGCATTTCCATTCTCCTATAAATAGAAGCTCATTCCTTCATTATTTTTTTACGAATTCACTGAAACTCTAGAGAGAAAGATTATAGAGAAACTATGAAAGTATTCTCGCTACTTCCCTACTCTTATATTGATTTCTTTTATGGTAAAGGGTGTTCTTCTTTTCTTATTCATGAAGAGAAGCTGTTGTTATTCCATTTCTTATTATTACGTTGGAATAACTCGTATATCATGATCTACCCTATACTTAGTGACATTCTTCTATTATTACGTCTTTATTATTACATTTGGAATATCACGTGCGTGTGTTTTTTAGGACACGGTTCCATTATTTATTATTTAGTCTTTATTATTACGCCGGAATATCACATGCGTGTGTTTTACAGGACTGGTTCCATTATTTATTATTAAAGTCTTTATTATTCTCATTGAATATCTTGTCTGCATGTATTTTACAGGACTGGTTTCATTATTTATTATTCGCACTTATTATTCTCATTTGGAACATCACGTCGGTGTGAATTTTCACGACTGGTTCCGTTATTATTATTTACGTTGGAATAACACATACATGTGAAGTACCACATGCATGGTGATTTCTTTTGTTATTCCATTCGTTATTATACTCGGTTGGTTAAAATTTTGACTTATACTCCATGAAATTAGTGGAATATCCTTGATATTTGTGCTTCATCCAAAGTATTTTTATGGAAATATTCTTACGAGCATTCTTGAATTTTACTCTACAAAGCGGTATCATGTTGACAATTTGGATGTTATTAGTTCCTGAATAAATTAATTCGTGAACTTGTTTTATTGAATTCTTATATCATTGTCATCATCCTCATGTTTATATTTTTTTTAAAGTCATCTATGGCCTGTAGAGCATGGATGAACTTGGTATGATTATGACCAGGGATTATTCGGTGTAATCATGACCGTAATGTAACAAGTGATGTGGTAAAAGTCCTCATTGGCCGTAGTGCATTGATGAGCGATTGTTGGCATGATCATGACTATTGATGAATACACAAATATCCTTGGCCAGTAGTGCATGGAATTTGTGGTCGTGAACCTAATGAATATCCTTGGCCAGTAAAGGGGATGATGTGGATTAATTATTAATTTGAGTCTCGTGATAAAAGTGATGAAAAACTTTTAAATCATAAAAGATAGTAGATTTTATTCTCTACTTGACTCTTTTAATGGATTGCTTGATCCGCTGCAGTTAAACTTGATGTCTATTGTATTTTATCAGTTTAATATTGTTGAAGGCTAATGATAATTTATTTTTCATTATCTTAGTCATAATATTTCTTGATGGGCTAGTTGAGCTCACCTTTCTTTTCATTTTCTCTTGAAATGAGAGCGTAAATTGGGACTAGTTGGGGAGCGGAGTGATGGTCCGAGATGGTGTCTTAGTAGTTCTCACTATTCTATAAAATTGTGTGATAATAAATATAACGAGGACTCTATTTGAGAATAGATATTGTCTAGAAGACAATATTTGTATTTAAATTCACAGCATATGTTTTGTCGTATTTTACACGACTGCTGTATTATTAGTTTGTATTTGAATTGTGTACCATGTATTTGGCGACTCAAGATGGGTGATGTATACCTATTTTGGGGCGCGTCACGGTTAGTATCAAAGCTTAGGGATATATGATCCTGGTGAGATGTGAGATAAGAACTAGGAGGGAGAGGCGGAGAATTCCTTCGCTAGTATGACCTACCTAAGTTTATTTGTTATTTAATTGGTTGGTCAGAGTATAGGGATAATATGTGATATGTTAATTAACCCTTGTTTTGTGGCATTATTTGAAAATGGCATCCGAGAATGTTGAGAACATCAATGGAGCCACAGAGACCGTTGAGTCTCCACGGATCAATAATCAAGATAATGTGCATCGGAAGGAGACATTCCTCGTGCAAACAAAAAACAACGACCAAATGATGAGCGATGGAATGTTCAGAGGCTTTATGCAATTCATGCAACATCAAAGAGAGCGGCTCTCATCCAAAATGCAGGTGGAAACTTTGGCAACTCTCGGAATGATCACCATGAAGCGATTTAAGGAACTAGGACCACCGGAGTTCTTTGGAGAGCCAAAACCACTTAAGGAGGAAACGTGGATTAAACAGATCAACATAAGGATTTCACCAAGTATAGGGTATGCCGCCTATACAGGTCATGTATAGGGTATGCCACTTTTATAGGTTATTCCAACAGAATAATAAAGAATAGAATAATAAAAGTTCTCTTCATGAATTAGAAAGAATAATACCCCTTACCTTAGAAGAAACTGGATATTGGAATAGAAAGGAAGCAGACTTCTCTTCTTCTTTCTCTCTATAGATTTTCTCTCTATAGCTTCTCTCTATAATTTCTCTCTATAATAATGGCTCTAAAGCTTTGGTGAATTGGTGAGAAATGAAGAAGAATGAGCTTCTATTTATAGAAAAATATAGTTTCGATAATTGCACGTTTTGGGGCTCGAAATATTACAGTACAATATCTCCAACTTTTCTTTCATTTTTAATTCAGTCATCCAAGTATTATCAAACTTGCACCAACTCCCCTAATAGTAAATCATGTGAACAAATAGTTCTAGACATGTGAAAATACGAATTACAGTATAGTACCTCTATCTATACCTCCATTTTTAACTTAGTCATGCAAGTATTATCAATCTTACACCAACTCCCCTAATAGTAACAAGAATGTGAATCAATAGTATCACATGTGATTAAATAGTTATAATCATGTGAAATAATAGCAATCAATTGCTCATTTATCCGGTTAAATACCTGACTGGTCAATATAATCTCCAGACATCAATTATTATCGAAATAAATGTCAATTTTTACTAATACAAACAATTCCAACATAATGAAACCATTTTTATCAAAAATATAAATTTTGAAATTTTGAAGTTTGAATTTTTCCAAAAAAGTCAACTGTTGACTTTTTGACCAAATAGTGAATTCCAGAAAATTTTGTGTTTATAGTCTATTTTTACTAATTTCATCGTCCCGGACTCAAATATCACACTTGCGTCTCCAAATTCAACTCAGAACAACATTCATCATTAATATTATAACTCACAATATTTATCAACGAAGTCGTTTCCGGGAAGAGGGGTTTTTCAATAAGGATTTCTCCTATGGCGCATGATTAGGTGACCAAACCTCTCCTTGATGAACTTCTAGACATTGTAAATATTGCAATTTAATAATATGAATAACTTTGTCGTCTCAATTATTGATCTAATAATATATCATATTACGCGGATGATCTTTGTGACAATAATCGAATCAATAATATGAGAGATATGATGCGGCGATTCTTGTAGCAATAATTGAGTATAAGCTGAGTGACTTCTTTACGTAAGTATCAATAATCAATACTAGTGTCTTTCTTATACAACCACGCAGCGTATTCATCGTTTCTTTTACTACGGGTAGTTCAACACTATTAACTGGTAAAAACCTCCGCCGTTATTTTTATAAAAACTAATTACGTAGTTTTTCTTACTACGACAATACTTCCGCTATGGGGTCCATCAATGATTATGCCGTAAATACAATTATTCCCAAAAAAAAGAATATTCCGATTAAAGCGAATATTCACGACCAATTGAATATTATATAACAACTTGCGTACTTTGCAAAATTTTTAAATACTACCCACAATTATAACATTATATCAATTTCACATCATAATATTTTAAAAAAAAATTTCGAGAAAATTAAATTTTTATTCATAAAATTTGGGTTCTCACAGTTGAAAAATCCGATTTTGGTGAAAACAGAACACGAAATTCAATTGACCATATCTCCTAGTATATTTCGAATTTTTGAGTGAGGACAAGTTCTAGAGTTAGATCTATGAGTTTTGTAGCATCTCCAAGTGGAATCACTGGAAAATGTGTTGTAGATTTTCGTGTGGACTGATTTTAGCAAAGGAGTGCAAAGCTGGAAATTACCAAAAAGATACTGATCTTATTTTTAAAAGGGCATTTTCGGCCACTTAATTTATGAGAAAAATTCTGGCCTTTTGGGATATGAAAGTATATGGTATAAAGTACTTCCTGTCCAAAAATGAGCTCATTCTGACTTAAAATGAACAAGTTATGACCATTTCAATATTTAGATTTTTCCGACGAAAAACGCTATAACCGGAGTTCTATAACTCCGATGACCATGAAATTTAAACTGAAAATTCACGTTAATATGTGTAAGATTCTACCAAGATTTGGGAATTTTTGGAGTTAACCTTGAGGTAGCTAATTTCTTAAGGAACTAATTAGAAATTGATTTTTGAAAAATAGTAAATAAATTTTAAAATTTTCGAGAAAAATATATGTTCATTATGGGACCATATTCTGCTAAATCCCAGAAAAGAAATATTTTTGGGACTGATTTGATATTTTTCATGAAAATAGTTTAGTTATGAACATATGAGTTAAAAATGTTATGTGAAGTAACAATGTTAGAAAATAGGATTTTATGACTTGAAAATCCTATATAAGGTATATGTAGATGGTTGATAAGGGATTTGATCATTGGTAATGAAATCTTACGAGGATGGCATTTTTGAATGATTAAATGCATTATTTGGCAAAGTGTAAACAATTGAAATAAATTGTTTATAAGTTTAAAAAATGATTAAAATATTGTTATGATATTAACAATATTAGATTATGAATTTATTATGTTATTGATAATGTTTGGATAAATTTAAAGTCTTTAATATTTATCCTTGTTTTCAGTTGATTAATGTTTATATCATTGTCATCATCCTCATGCTTATATGGTGATAAAAGATATCTTTGGCTTACGTACGAAGATAGACTGATGATTATTGAATTGTATATCTTTGGCTTACGTGCAAAGATGGGTTGTTGAATATTGGTTTTATTGTTGTATATCTTTGACTTACTTGCAGAGATGAACTGAGTATGATTATGATCAGGGATTATTCTGTATAGACATGATCATTGATGATTTAATGAATATCCTTAGCCCATAGTGCAGGGATGATTCGATGATGCGGTTCATTTATTTTGATAAAAGTGATGAAAAACTTTTTAAATCATAGAAGATAGTAGATTTTATTCTCTACTTGACTCTTCTAATGGATTGCTTATTCATTATGATTAAACTTGATGTCTATTGTATTTTATCAGTTTAACATTGTTAGAGACTAATGATAATTTATTTTGCATTATCTTAGTCATAATATTTCTTACTGGGCTAGTTGAGCTCACCCTTTCTTTTCTTTTATTCTTCGTGAAATGAGAACATATTTGGCTGGGACGAGTCGGGGAATGGAGTCTTGGGTCAGGATGATAGCATTAGTAGTCCTCACTATGGCATGACATGCAATATATAATTATATTGAGGACCTAAGATGTGTGTGTCATATTTTATACGTCACTTAATAATTGATTTTGGTGAGCAACAATAGGGTGATGAGAACCCGACCCTGAAAGTGTCAAAAGTGCACCGCAGTAAAATGAAGAGAACATAAATATTCTCGTGTTCCTCTATAGACTTGAAATATTTGCTGTTGTACTTTATATGGCATGTATTAATTTGAGTTTGGATACTGTCTATGAGACAATATTGTATTGAAACTCACAGCTTAACTATGGTCGTGTTCTGCACGACAGTTCAACAGTTGTATAAATGAAGTTTATATTTGAATTTTGTACCATGTATTTGGCGACTCAAAATTGGGTGATGCATATCTAATTTTGGGGGCGTCACAGATTAAGCATAAAATATTTATATATACTTTACCCAATAGTATTAGAATAAATTCTTATATAAAATTAATTTAATAAAAAAGATATTATATTTATCGTAATATCTTAAGAAAGAAAAAACTCTTAATTGAATTTATGATAATGTGGTAAGGATCGGATATTATATTATAATATCTTGGGTATGTAAATAATTGTATTTACATAAGAATTGTGTGTAGCATATTTATTTTATAATTATAAAATAAATATGTGATTTAAAGTATGTTATGTTATATTTTATATAATTTATATATCAAAAATTGGTTATGTAAATTATAAGATTCCAATATCGTAAAATAAATTAAGGAAATTTATGTAGTAACTTATTTGATTAAATTAAGTTACTAAGATTGGGTAATTAAATAACTTAACAAAAGCAAGCTAAAGATAAGAGAGGAAGAATTATGCGAGTTACGAAAACCTTAGGGTTGAAAACCTAATATTTAAAACTTAAGAAAATATCTTAAGGAATATGCTAAGGAATAAAGAATATTCCGAGAATATGCTAAGAATATGTCAGGGGGTGATTTGCAAGCTTTTAAAGACGAAGGAAAAACTAGAGAAAACTTAAGTTGGGTGACCAACTTATAAGAAATTGAAACTAACCTTTATATAAACAAAATCAAAATTTACTATGAGACCCCGAATTTTATGAAATAAAAGTATTCAATTTTTCTATTTTGGTAAATGGTTAAATTGATAAAAGGTTAAAGTTAAGGGTGATATGTGAATTTTTTTTAAAGTAAACAAGTTGTCATAAAATACCTGGTCACTATTCACTCTAGTATTATTCACTCGGGTATTTGGAACACTTTTTGTGTCGGAATACTATTCACGAATTACTATTTACCCAAATTACTATTCACTCTAGAATTGTTCACTCGAGTATTTGGGACACTTTTTGTGTCAGAGTTACTATTCACCCAAATTACTATTCACTTAAGAATTGTTCACTCGAGTATTTGGGACACTTTTTGTGTCGAAGTTACTATTCACGGGTTACTATTCACCCAAATTATTATTCACTCTAGTATTGTTCACTCGAGTATTGGGGACTTTTTTTTGTGTTTGAGTACTATTCATGAGTTACTATTCACGAGTTACTATTAGGAGTTACTATTCACGAGTTACAATTCATGAGTTACTATTCACGAGTTCTTATTCACGAGTTCTTATTCATGAGTTACTATTATTCACGAGTTCTTATTCATGAGTTACTATTCATTAGAACAATATATTTATTTTTGGTCCAAATCATTTTGGATACAATATTATTCCATGAAGAGATGTACTAATTTTTTGAATAGTTGGTTGAAATTATATGAGAAAAACTTTTATATAAAGCAGAATACTTTTATAAAGTTATTCGCGTTTTATTAGGCTAATAGTAAAATCTTTTTATATAAAAGCAGAATACTTTTATAAAGTTATTCGTTTTATTAGGCAATAATTAGAATGTATTATATTTTATTTAAAAGATTTTTCTTTAAATCTGTAATCGTCCGATTAAAGTAAATCAATCTAGGCTAGTTCATGGGTTGAGTTTATTATTCATTCCATTCTTCTATAAATGAAGCTCATTCCTTCATTATTTTCTTAACGAATTCAATTGAAACTCTGAGAGATAAACTATAGAGAGATTTTTTTCTATATAATCTTGGCGTAGTTCTTTAGAGTTTAAGAAAGCTTTGGCGTAGTCTTGAGTTTTCTTCGAGTATATCCTCGCCTCTACTAGTCGGAATACTCTTATTTGAAAGGTAAAGGGATATTATTATAGTAAGGGATATTATTTGTTGTACCTGTAAGGGGTGTTATTCTTTTTTATTCATAAAGAGAACTTTTGTTATTCCATTCTTTAATATTCTGTTGGAATAACATGTATACGCGGCATACCCTATACATAACCTGTATACGCGACATACCCTGTACTTGGTGAAATCCTTATGTTATTCCATTCTTATTTATTCTGTTGGAATAACCTGTATACGCGGACTCCCCTATACTTGGTGAAATGCTTATTGTGAAACCCCGAATTTTATGAAATAAAAGTGTTCAATTTTTCTATTTTGGTGAATAGTTAAATTGATAAAAGTTTAAAGTTAAGGGTGATATTTGAAAATTTTTCAAAGTAAGTGATGATGAAGTTTTGTTTTATTAGTATTATTAACGTAATAAAACAGAAACATCTTTTTATATAAAACAAAATACTTTATTAAAGTTATTCTATAAATAGAATATATTATATTTTATTATGCATAGTGTTGCATAGTGTTTTGCATAGTAAAATCTTTTTATATAAACAAAATACTTTTATAAAGTTGTTTGTTTTATTAGGCAATAATTAGAATATATTATATTTTATTTAAAATATTTTGCTTTAAATATGGACCGTCAGATTAAAGTAAATCAATCTGGACCGTTCATAGATTGGTTACTATGCAGTCCATTTTCCTATAAATAGGAAGCTTAGTTAGAATTGAATTCACACCAGAAGTTCAGAGAATTCTCCTTCTATAATCTTGAGCGTATTTCCTTAAGAGTTTTAAGAAACTTTGAGCAAAGAACATAGTATAAGTTTTATTTAAGAAAATCCTCACCCTATTAGTCGGAATATTCTTCTTTTACGGTAAGGGGTGTTATTCTTTTATATTCATGAAGAGAACTTCTGTTATTCCATTCTTTATTATTCTGTTGGAATAACTTTGTATATCTGTGACATACCCTATACATGGTGATCTTCTTTTGTTATTCAATTCTTTATTATTCTGTTGGAATAACCTGTATAAGCGGCATACCCTATACATGGTGATCTTCTTTCGTTATTCAATTCTTTATTATTCTGTTGGAATAACTCAGTATCGTGGCATACCCTATACATGGTGATCTTCTTTTGTTATTCAATTCTTTATTATTACATTGGAATAACTCAGATATACGCTGTGCATACCTATACATAACTTTGTATAAGTGGCATACCCTATACTTGGTGAAGTCTGTTGTTATTCAATTCTTTATTATTACATTGGAATAACTTCAGATGTGCTGTGACATACCCTATACATAACCTGTATAAATGGCATACCCTATACTTGGTGAAGTCTGTTGTTATTCAATTCTTTATTATTCTGTCAGAATATCCTGTCGGTGTGAATTTCACCTGACTTGGTTCCATATTTATTATTCCGCATTTATTATTCTGTTGGGAATAACCTGTCTGTGCGGTCTCTATTGCATGCATGGTAAATTCTTCTGTTATTCCATTCTTTATCATTCTGTTGGAATAACCTGTTTATGTGGATTACCAAATGCATGGTGAATGATCCTTTATATTCATTCCTTATTAAAATGTGGAAATGACCTGTTTACGTGGATTATGATGAAAGTCATAATAAAAGTATAGAAATGATGAAAATCATGGGTATATGAAGTATTAGTAAGTGTTATGATGAGTTATGTTGGTTAGTATATGAAAACATGAAAGTTTCTTAGAAATCACAAAGGGTTGAAAAATTATATTTTGGTAAAAACGTAACATGAAATTCAATTGACCATATCTCCTATTATATTTTGAATTTTTGAGTGTGGTCAAGTTCTAGAGTTAGATCTATGAGTTTTGTAGCATCTCCAAGTGGAATCACCGGAAAAAGTGTTGTAGATTTTCGTGTGTACTGATTTTAGCAAAGCATGAAAAACTGCAAAATATGAAAAAGGCTGCTGCCACGTTTTTGTAAGGGCTGTTTTAACCACTTAATTTATGAGAAAAATTCAGGCCTTTTGGGACATGAAAGTACACGGTATAAATTACCTCCTGTCCAAAAATGAGCTCATTCTGACTTAAAATGAGCAAGTTATGACCATTTAGATATTTAGGTTTTTCTGACAAAAAATGCTATAACCGGAGTTCTATAACTTGATGACCATGAAATTTAAACTTGATGTCTATTATATTTTATCAGTTTAACATTATTGAAGACTAATGATAATTTATTTTGCATTATCTTAGTCATAATATTTCTTACTGGGCTAGTTGAGCTCACCCTTTCTTTCACTGTTCTCTTCAGGAAATGAGAATATAGCTAGGACGAGTCGGGAAACGGAGTGACGGTCCAGATGATAGCATTAGTTGTCCTCACTATCCTGTTAAATAGTGTGACAATAAATGTAATAAGGACTCCATTGGGTATGGATATTGTCTAGATGACAATATTTGTATTAAAACTCACAGCATATATTTTGTCGTATTTTACACGACAGCTGTATAATTATATTTTTATTTGTATTTTGTACCATGTATTTGGCGACTTAAGATGGGTGATGTATACCTAATTTTAGGGGCGTCACAGTTCGTATCAAAGCTTAGGGATATGATCTCTGGCTGAGATGTGAGACAAGAACTAGGAGGGGAGAGACGGGGAATTTCTTCGCTAGTATGACCTACCTAAGCTTATGTGGTATTTAACTGGTCGGTCAGAGTATAGGAATAATATGTGATATGTTAATTAACCCTTGTTTTATGACAGTGTTTGAAAATGGCATCTAAAAATGTTGAGATAAGCAATGGAGCAAAACAATATGATCGTGTCGCAATACGAGGCTAAGTTTGTGGAGTTATCGCGGTTTGCATCCCATTTGGTCGATAATGAGGAGCGAATGACGCGAATGTTTCTAAGAGGTTTGAAACCCTATATATGTCAATCCCTCATTCTCATATTTATATTGTGTTGAAAGTCATCTGTGGCTTACGCGCATAGATGGACTTGGTATGATTATGACCAGGGATTATTCAGTATAATCATGACCGTAATGTTATAAATGATGTGGTAAAAGTCATCTATGGCTTACGTGCATAGATGGACTTGGTATGATTATGACCAGAGATTGTTCGGTATAATCATGACCGTAATTGAAAACACGATTATCTTTGGCACGTAGTGCATGGATAATTCGTTGTCGTGATACTAAAGAATATCCTTGGCCTGTAGTGCAGGGATGATTCGATGATGTGGATTAATTATTGAGCTGAGTCTCAGCAATGAAATATTAATTCATGGATGTGGTAAAAGTCATCTTTGGCCGTAGTGCATTGATGGACTTGGTATGATTATGACCAGGGATTATTCGGTATAATCATGACCGTAATTGAAAACACAAATATCATTGCCAGTAGTGCATGGATAATTCGTGGTCGTGATACTATTAAGCTGAGTCTCAGCTGTAAGACCCCGAATTTTATAAAATAAAATTATTCAATTTTTCTTATAATTATTATTCAGTAAATGTTAAAATTGATAAAAGTTTAAAGTTATGGGTTAAATATGCAAATTTTACAAAACACACAAGTGGCTATAAAATATTCATTGTTGTCGGAGAATATTCGTTTGGTCGTCGAATATTCTTTTTGTCGGGAATATCCGTCTGACGGTAGCGATCATTTGTGGGCCCCATAGCGGAATAAGCGTCGGATGAAGAAAAGCGACAAGTTTGAGTTTTTACCATTAACCTTTGTTGGAATACACGGTGGTTAAAAAATAAAGTAATACTGGCGTTGTTGCACAAGATAGCATTACGGTATTACACAAGATTTTTGAATTATTGATTCTTACGTAGAAAGGCCTTTCAATAATTGTTACAATAATTCTTTGCTCAATATTTTATTTTATTGATTCAATAATTGTTGCGTTGATATTATATATTATTATTGTTTCAATAATTGTCCTTTGACGATATTTTCTATTATCGGATCAATAATTCAAATTATTTGAATAATATTATCGAGATAACATTATTGGCAATGTCTAGAAAGTTACGTCTCTAGGAGAGGTTTGGTCACCTAATCAATTGCCAAGTAAGGAGAAATCCTTATTGGAAAGCCCCCTCTATCTGAGAGAACTACTGTCACATCGATCTTGTGAGTCTGTAATATTATTTGTGAATAATAAATTATTGATTATTATTATAAAGAAAATATTTATTGTGGATATAGATGGAGAAAATTTTAATGTGACAACTATTGAAAATTAATATTTTATCTTTTTCGATAAAATAATTCATTTAAATATATTATTTTAATAATATATTAACGGTAATATTTTTACAATGAATGTGGGATATATGAGTATATGAGGAGGAAGAGTATTTTGTGGCATTAAATATTTAACATATGTTTTGGGTGTCGGTGGACACAATTCTTGATAGAAAATTGATTATAATCGTAAAATCGCTCGTTTGTTGATTTTGGTCAATTTCGCATTTGGAATTTGGAAAAATTTCTTCTCCGCAAAGTTGTAGAGAATGTAATTTCCCATGGAAAATCATGGTTTCAATTTTTACGATAAACGAGCTATTCTCTATGAATTATTGAAGTTTCGGAAAATAAAATAATTTTTATTAAATTATATGGTGGGACCCACTTTGGTTGGTGTAATTAATCATGTGGGCTGCTGGAAATTTTTGTTCCAAGTTGATGTGCTGGTCTTGGGCATGCGTAATTGGTTTTGAAAATAATAATAATAATATATTTTATTAATTTAGTCTCCTTTGGCGTTCTAACATTTTCCTATAAATAGAGGGCTAAGTTAGAATTGAAAATCACACCAGAAACTAAGTTTTCTCTCTTTCTCTCTCTATATTATCAAGTGTATTCTTGTATATCTTGAGTGTTGCTATACGGTGCAAGTTCGATTTGTACGTTATTCCAAATCGAAATCTTGCTTCTTTTGAGGTAAGGGATTTTAAGGGTTGTGATGTTTTTCATGTTTCGTAACTTTTCAGACTTTCAAAAATTCTGGAAAAATTTGAAATGATAATTTGATGAGTTTTGTTGATTGTGTCCAAAAATGGCGATTTTTGGATGTATAGATTAAGAGTTATGAATTTTACGGGAAAAGACTATTTTAAAAGTAACCGCTTATAACTCCTTGTGGTTAACTCCAAAATTGATGAAATTTTTATTGGGAGTACATATATATAACATGGGTATATTCTATAAATTTCAAAATTTTTGGATAAAAGTACAATTTATGATAAATGTTTTAATATTCGGCGGTTTTGGCCATATGAAAAATAGTAAATGAATTTTAAAAATTCTGAGAAAAATATATGTTCAATATGAGACTATATTCTGCTAAATCTCAGAAAAGAAATAATTTTGGAACTGATTTAGTATTTTTCATGGAAATGGACTAGTTATGAGTAAATGAATTAAATATGTCGTGTGAAGTAAGAAAATTGAAAAATAAGATTTTATGGCTTGAGAATCCTATATGAGGTATATGCAGATTTTTGATGAGGGTTTTGGTTATTGGTGATGAAATCTTATGAGTTTGAAATTTTAGGATGATTAAGTACATTATTTAGTAAAGTGTAAACAATTAAAATAAATTGTTTATAAGTTTAAGAAATGTTATTTCAATATCATTATACCAAAATATTGGTATGGATTTTATTGTGAAATTTCTACCTTTTTGAGTCGGGTTTACTATTCATGAGTTACTATTCACGAGTTACTATTCACGAGTTACTATTCACGGATACTATTCACGACAAAATTGGTTTTTTTTTTTCTGACCAAATTATAGTTGAGTTATGAATATTACTCTTGAGATTAAATCTATATGTTGATTATATTATTTTTATTATCATATATAACATTTTTATAACCCTAATGATGATATTAATTTCTCTTTGACTTGAGTGTAAAGATGGGTAGATTATTGGTATGATCATGACTATGAGTTCTCTTTGGCGATGGTGCTGAAAGTTGAATTGTTGGTGGTATGATCGTGACCATTGAATTTATAATTGAATATCTTTAGCTTAAGTGCAAAGGTGAAATGATCAACATGGTTATAATTATTGTTTATATAAATTCGAAATGATTATATATTTCTTTGAGATAATAATATATTTGGCACAGTAGTGCAAATATGAACTATTGATGAATATATTTGGCACCGTAGTGCAAATATGAGGCTGTTGAGGAATATCTTTGGCATGTAGTGCAAAGATGAATTGTTGAAGAATATCTTTGGCCGTTGTGCAAAGATGACATGTTATTGAATATCTTTGGCGATGGTGTGCAAAGGATGAACATGTGTTGAGATGAACATGACCAATTGGTGATACAAATGAATATCTTTGGTAGTAGTGCAAAGATGAAAATTATTAGTATGATTATGAGCAGGAAATGTGATTTGGTATAACCATGATCTTTGATGTTTCGTAAATATAGGTGATGAAAATTATCTTCGTCTCCGGATGAGAAGAGGAATTTAGAACTACAATTATGATTATGAGTTATTCATATGATTGTGGACCGTAATTGTTGATTGATGTTACATGGATAAAACATTGTTGGTGGATTTTTAACATGGAGAAGATAATAGACTTTATAAGTCTATTTGACTCTTCTAATGGATTCGCTTCGTTCACACGCAACTATGGTTGAAATTTTATCATCTACCATATGTTCTAAATCTCGATTTATTATTGATGAAGGCTATTGATAATTTAATTATCTTTAGTCATGATATTCTTTCTTGAGCTAGTTGTGCTTTCACCCTTTTGCTTTAAAATTCCTTTCGTGTAATAAGAGTGTAATTTGAATTGAATGGGGTAACAGGGGAATAGAGCGATAGTTTCTAGTCGTGGAGTTCTCCTAAATAGTATAGACAAGTGTGTTGTATACATCTTTTAGTAGTTATATTTGGTGAATCATATAGGAGAAAGCGACCCAACGTTGGAAGGGTGTTTTTCCACTTTCATACAAGATGTCTAATGACATACAACCTCGTGTCATCATAAGACGGTGGGTTGTGCTCATCCACTTGATGAGTATATTTACTGAAAGCACTACCTATATAATCTTGGTGTTTGTTTGAAGTATAATTCTCAATTAGAGGCAGAGAGATAATGATATGTCAAGAGAAGACTCACCATTGGGAAGAATATGATAGTAATCTTCTCATTTTTCTTTGGGGTATATTAGGTCAACCAAGGATAATTACGTGGCCATATGATATCTATCATAACCTGAAGCATGGCCTCCCATGTAACGGAAGGTTTTCTTGAGCACTTCCCAAAGATTTTAGTTTCTAAAGCAGGTCTTTGACAATACCTTTATGTAAGGTGTCCTTTGAGGTGTTGTCCACGGTTGGGACATGTGTCACATTTGGTATATATTTGTATCCAAACTCACAAAGATATGTGTGGTTGTATTTTACGACAATTGTTGTAATAAAGTTGTAGTTGTATTTTGTACCATGTATTTGGCGACTCGGAATGGTTGGATTGAATGGACCTATTTTGGGGTCGCTACATTTGTATGTCGAGCTTAGGGATATGATCTCTGGCGAAGATGGGAGAATAAAACTAGGAGGAGAGATGAGTAAATCCTTCGCCAGTGTGTCCTACCTAAGCTTATTTGTTGGTCATCATAATATCGGGATATTATGTGATATGTTAATTTGTTCAATTAACCCTTGTTTTGAAGTTGTATTCTAGAATGATATCTCGAAATACGGAGAGATGAGCAATGGAGAAATCATGATGACAGGGAAGATGGAATCAAATGAAAGCAAGGTATTCTCAACTCTTTGCAATCTTAGATACGTAAATTTGGGGACGAAATTTCATAAGGAGGAGATTAGAAGACCCCGAATTTTATGAAATAAAATTATTCAATTTTTCTTATAATTATTATTCAGTAAATGTTAAAATTGATAAAAGTTTAAAGTTATGGGTTAAATATGCAAATTTTAAAAAACACACAAGTGGCTATAAAATATTCATTGTTGTCGGAGAATATTCGTTTGGTCGTGGAATATTCTTTATGTCGGGAATATCCGTACGAAGGCGCAGTCATTTGTGGGCCCCATAACGGAATAACTGTCGGATGAAGAAAAGCGACAAGTTTGAGTTTTACAGATTAACAACTTTGTTGGAATACACGGTGGTTAAAATAAAGTAATACGCGTTGTTGTTGCGATAGCACTTGCAGTATTACAGAGTATTTTGAATTATTGATTCTTACGTGAAGGCACTTTACTCAATAATTGTTACAGTAATTATTATTCAATATTTTATTTTATTGATTCAATAATTCTTTGCGTTGATATTATATATTATTATTGTTTCAATAATTGTCATTTGCCACAATATTTTCTATTATCGGATCAATAATTCAAATTATTTGAATAATATTATCGAGATAACATTATTGGCAATGTCTAGAAAGTTACATCAAGGAGAGGTTTGGTCACCTAATTCTTGGCAGAGTAAGGAGAAATCCTTATTGGAAAGCCCTCTATCCTCGGAGCGGCACCACTGGTACAAGATCTTGTGAGTACGTAATATTATTTGTGAATAATAAATTATTGATTATTATGATAAAGAAAATATTTATTGTGGATATAGATGGAGAAAATTTTTAATGTGACAAATTTATTGAAAATTAATATTTTATCTTTTACGATAAAATAATTTATTTAAATATATTATTTTAATAATATATTAACTGTAATATTTTTACAATGAATGTGGGATATATGAGTATATGAGGAGGAAGAGTATTTTTGTGGCATTAAATATTAAACATATGTTTTGGGTGTCGGTGGACACAATTCTTAATAGAAAATTGATTATGAATCGTAAAATCGCTTTCGTTTGTTGATTTCGGTCAATTTACATTTGGAATTTGGAAAACTTTTCTTACGCAAAGTTGTAGAGAATGGAATTTCCATGGAAAATCGTGAGTTTGAATTTTTCCGATAAACGAGCTATTCTCTACATGAATTATTGAAGTTTTGGAAAATAAAATAATTTTATTAAATTATATGGTGGGACCCACTTTGGTTGGTGTAATTAATCATGTGGCTTTGGGAATTTTGTTCCAAGTTGATGTCTTTGGTCTTGGGCATGCGTAATTGGTTTTGAAAATAATAATAATAATATATTTTATTAATTTAGTCTCGCTTTAGGCGTTCTAACATTTTCCTATAAATAGAGGGCTAAGTTAGAATTGAAAATCACACCAGAAACTAAGTTTTCTCTCTTTCTCTCTCTATATTATCAAGTGTATTCTTGTATCTTGAGTGTTGCTATACGGTGCAAGTTCGTTTCGGCGTTATTCAAATCGTAAATACCGCTTTTCGAGGGTAAGGATTTTAAGGGTTGTGATGTTTTCATGTTTCGTAACTTTTCAGACTTTCAAAAATTCTGGAAAAATTTGAAATGATAATTTGATGAGTTTTGTTGATTGTGTCCAAAATGGCGATTTTGGATGTATAGATTAAGAGTTATGAATTTTACGGGGAAAAGACTATTTTAAAAGTAACCGCTTATAACTCCTTGTGGTTAACTCCAAAATTGATGAAATTTTTATTGGGAGTACATATATATAACATGGGTATATTCTATAAATTTCAAAATTTTTGGATAAAAGTACAATTTATGATAAATGTTTTAATATTAGGCGGTTTTGGCCATATGAAAAATAGTAAATGAATTTTAAAAATTCGAGAAAAATATATGTTCAATATGAGACTATATTCTGCTAAATCTTAAAAGAAATATTTTGGAACTGATTTAGTATTTTTCATGGAAATGGACTAGTTATGAGTAAATGAATTAAATATGTCGTGTGAAGTAAGAAAATTGAAAAATAAGATTTTATGGCTTGAGAATCCTATATGAGGTATATGCAGATTTTTGATGAGGGTTTTGGTTATTGGTGATGAAATCTTATGAGTTTAAAATTTTAGGATGATTAAGTACATTATTTAGTAAAGTGTAAACAATTAAAATAAATTGTTTATAAGTTTAAGAAATGTTATTTCAATATCATTATACCAAAATATTGGTATGGATTTTATTGTGAAATTTCTACCTTTTTGAGTCGGGTTTACTATTTATGAGTTACTATTCACGAGTTACTATTCACGAGTTACTATTCACGGATACTATTCACGACAAAATTGGTTTTTTTTTTCTGACCAAATTATAGTTGAGTTATGAATATTACTCTTGAGATTAAATCTATATGTTGATTATATTATTTTTATTATCATATATAACATTTTTATAACCCTAATGATGATATTAATTTCTCTTTGACTTGAGTGTAAAGATGGGTAGATTATTGGTATGATCATGACTATGAGTTCTCTTTGGCCAAGAAAGTGCAAAGTTGAATTGTTGGATCGTATGATCGTGACCATTGAATTTATAATTGAATATCTTTAGCTTAAGTGCAAAGGTGAAATGATCAACATGGTTATAATTATTGTTTATATAAATTACGAAATGATTATATATTTCTTTGAGATAATAAATATATTTGGCTTCAGAAGTGCAAATATGAACTATTGATGAATATATTTGGCTGTAGTGCAAATATGAGCTGTTGAGGAATATCTTTGGCTGTGGTGCAAAGATGAATTGTTGAAGAATATCTTTGGCCCAGTAGTGCAAAGATGACATGTTATTGAATATCTTTGCCGATGGTGCAAAGATGAACATGTGTTGAGATGAACATGACCAATTTGGTGATCTAAATGAATATCTTTGGTAGTAGTGCAAAGATGAAATTATTAGTATGATTATGAATGTGAAATGTGATTTGGTGTAACCATGATCTTTGATGTTTCGGGTAAATATAGGTGATGAAAATTATCTTAGATCTGGATGAGAAGAGGAATTTAGAACTACAATTATGATTATGAGTTATTCATATGATTGTGGACCAGAATTGTTGATTGATGTTACATGGATAAAACATTGTTGGTGGATTTTTAACATGGAGAAGATAATAGACTTTATAAGTCTATTTGACTCTTCTAATGGATTGCTCGTTCCGCTGCAACTATGGTTGAAATTTTTATCATCTACCATATGTTCTAAATCTCTGATTTATTATTGATGAAGGCTATTGATAATTTAATTATCTTTAGTCATGATATTTTCTTTACTGAGCTAGTTGTGCTCACCCTTTTGCTTTAAAATTCCTTTCAGGTAATAAGAGTGTAGCTGGGTCGAGCGGGGGTAACAGGGGAATAGAACGGTGGTTTCTAGCTGTGGAGTTCTCCCTAAATAGTATAGACAAGTGTGTTGTATACATCTTTTAGTAGTTATATTTGGTGAATCATATAGGAGAAGCGAACCCAACGTTGGAAGGTGTTTTTCCACTTTCATACAAGATGTCTAAATGACATACAACCTCGTGTCATCATAAGATTGGGGTTGTGCTCATCCACTTGATGAGTATATTTGAGCACTACCTATATATAATCTTGGTGTTTGTTTGAAGTATAATTCTCAATTAGAGACAGTAGAGATAATGATATGTGAGAGAAGACTCACCATTGGGAAGAATATGATAGTAATCTTCTCATTTTCTTTGGGGTATATTGGGTCAACGAGGATAATTACGTGGCCATATGATATCTATCATAACCTAGAAGCATGGCCTCCCATGTATGCGAAGGTTTTCTTGAGCACTTCCCAAAGATTTTAGTTTCTAAAAGCAGATCTTTGACTATACCTTTATGTAAGGTGTCCTTTGTGAGGTGTTGTCCACGGTTGGGACATGTGTCACATTTGGTATATATTTGTATCCAAACTCACGATATATGTGTGGTTGTATTTTTTGTAACGACAATTGTTGTAATAAAGTTATAGTTGTATTACGTACCATGTATTTGGCGACTCGAGAATGGGTTGGATTGAATGGACCTATTTTGGGAATTCGTTACATCAAGATTATTGATTTTTACTGATTGTATATCTTTGAGATGTAAATTAAAGATGAACCATTGATTATTGGTTATATAGTTGGCAAGTAGTGCAAAAATGAATTGTTAATAAATATCTTTGGGTACGTATTAGAAAGATGAATTTAATGTTTTCAACGATAAAGGTATTCAAGGTATCCTCACCTCTTCGTCATACCAGGTACGTACGTAAATTTTGAGGGCGGAATTTCATAAGGAGGGGAGATTATGAGACCCCGAATTTTATGAAATAAAAGTGTTTTTTCTATTTTGGTGAATAGTTAAATTGATAAAAGTTTAAAGTTAAGGGTGATATTTAAAAAATTTTCAAAGTAAGTGATGATGAAGTTTTGTTTTATTAGTATTATTAACATAATAAAACAGAAACATCTTTTTATATAAAATAGAATACTTTATTAAAGTTATTCTATAAATAGAATATATTATATTTTATTATGCATAGTGTTGCATAGTGTTTTGCATAGTAAAATCTTTTTATATAAAACAAAATACTTTTATAAAGTTGTTTGTTTTATTAGGCAATAATTAGAATATATTATATTTTATTTAAAAGATTTTGCTTTAAATATGGACCGTCAGATTAAAGTAAATCAATCTGGACCGTTCATGGATTGGTTACTATGCAGTCCATTTTCCTATAAATAGGAAGCTTAGTTAGAATTGAATTCACACCAGAAGTTCAGAGAATTCTCCTTCTATAATCTTGAGCGTATTTCCTTAAGAGTTTTAAGAAACTTTGAGCGAAGAACATAGTATAAGTTTTCTTTAAGAAAATCCTCACCCTATCAGTCGGAATATTCTTCTTTTACGGTAAGGGGTGTTATTCTTTTATATTCATGAAGAGAACTTCTGTTATTCCATTCTTTATTATTCTGTTGGAATAACCTGTATACACGGCATACCCTATACATGGTGATCTTCTTTTGTTATTCAATTCTTTATTATTCTATTGGAATAACCTGTATAAGCGGCATACCCTATACATGGTGATCTTCTTTTGTTATTCAATACTTTATTATTACATTGGAATAACTTTGTATCTGTGGCATACCCTATACATAACCTGTATAAGTGATCTATACTTTTGTTATTGTTATTAATTCTTTATTATTACATTGGAATAACTTTGTATCGTGGCATACCCTATACATAACTTTGTATAAGTGGCATACCCTATACTTGGTAAAGTCTGTTGTTATTCAATTCTTTATTATTCGTCGAATATCACAGCCGATTGTGAATTTCACGACTGGTTCCATATTTATTATTCGCATTTATTATTACATTGGGAATAACATATGTGTATCTTGGTCTCTATCGCATGCATGGTGAATTCTTTTGTTGTTCCATTCTTTATCATTCTGTTGGAATAACCTGTTTATGTGGATTACCAAATACATGGTGAATGATCCTTTATATTCATTCCTTATTGAAATGTGGAAATGATCTATTTACGTGGATTATGATGAAAGTCATAATAAAAGTATAGGACTGATGAAAATCATTGGTATATGAAGTATTAGTAAGTGTTATGATGAGTTATGTTGGTTAGTATGTATGTGAAAACATGAAAGTTTCTTAGAAATCACAAAGGGTTGAAAAATCAGATTTTGGTAAAAACGTAACATGAAATTCAATTGACCATATCTCCTATTATATTTTGAATTTTTGAGTGTGGTCATGTTCTAGAGTTAGATCTATGAGTTTTGTAGCATCTCCAAGTGGAATCCTTTGGAAAAAGTGTTGTAGATTTTTCGTGTGTAGTGATTTTTAGCAAAGCACGAAAAAGCGCAAAATATGAAAAAAATTTGTTGCCACGTTTTTTTGTAAAGGTTTGTTTCAGCCACTTAATTTATGAGAAAAATTCAGGCCTTTTGGGACATGAAAGTACACGGTATAAATTACCTCCTGTCCAAAAATGAGCTCATTTCGACTTAAAATGAGCAAGTTATGACCATTTCAATATTTAAGTTTTTTCGATGAAAAATGCTATAAATAGGAGTTCTATAACTCTCGATGACCATGAAATTTAAAGGAAGCTCACGTTAACATGTGTAAGATTCTGCCAAGATTTGGGAATTTTGGAGTTAATCTTGAGGTAGCTAATTTCTTAAGGAATTAATTAGAAATTGATTTTTGAAAAATAGTAAATGAATTTTAAAAATTCGAGAAAAATATATTTTTAATATGGGACTATATTATGCTTAATCCCAGAAGATAAAATTTTTGGGACTGATTTGGTATTTTTCATGAAAATGGTTTAGTTATGAACATATGAGTTAAATATGTTATGTGAAGTAACAAAATTTGGAAAATAGGATTTTATGGCTTGGAAATCCTATATAATGTATATCTGATTTTTGATGAGGATTTGATCATTGGTGATGAAATCTTATGATTATGGCATTCTTTGAAGGATTAAATGCATTAGTTGGTAAAGTGTAAACAATTGAAATAAATTGTTTATAAGTTTAAGAAGTGATTAAAATATTGTTATGATATTAATAATATTAGATTATGAAATTATTATGTGATTGATAATAATTGGATGAAATTAAAGTCTTTAATATTTATCCCTTGTTTGACTAATGCTTATATCATTGTCATCATCCTCATGCTTATATGGTGATGAAAGTTATCTTTGGCATTACGTGCGAAGATGGACTGTTGTTTATTGAATTATATATCTTTGGCTTACGTGCAAAGATGGATTGTTGATTATTGGTTTATTGTTGTATATCTTTGGCTTATACGCAGAGATGGACTTGATATGATTATGACCGAGGATTATTCGGTATAGTCATGACCATTGATGATTTAATGAATATCCTTGGCCGTAGTGCGAGGATGATTCGATGATGTGGTTTATTTGTTAAGTTGGGTCTTAGCGATAAAAAAGCGATGAAAATATTTTAAACCATATAAGATAGTAGATTTTATTCTCTACTTGACTCTTCTAATGGATTGCTTATTCCGCTGCAGTTAAACTTGATGTTTATTATATTTTATTAGTTTAACATTATTGAAGATTAATGATAATTTAATCTGCATTATCTTAGTCATAATATTTCTTACTGGGCTAGTTGAGCTCACCTTTTCTTTCACTGTTCTCTTCAAGAAATGAGAATATAGCTGGGACGAGTCGGGGAACGGAGTGACGGTCCAGATGATAGCATTAGTAGTCCTCACTATCCTGTTAAATAGTGTGACAATAAATGTAATAAGGACTCCATTGGGTATGGATATTGTCTAGATGACAATATTTGTATTTAGACTCACAGCATATATTTTGTCGTATTTTACACGACAGCTGTATAATTACGTTTTTATTTATATTTTGTACCATGTATTTGGCGACTCAAGATGGGTGATGTATACCTAATTTTGGGGGCATCACAGTTGGTATCAAAGCTTAGGGATATGATCCCTGGCTGAGATGTGAGACAAGAACTAGGAGGGGAGAGCGGGAATTTCTTTGTTAGTATGACCTACCTAAGTTTATTTGGTATTTAATTGGTCGGTCAGAGTATAGGAATAATATGTGATATGTTAATTAACCCTTGTTTTGTGACAGTGTTTGAAAATGGCATCTGAAAATGTTGAGATAAGCAATGGAGCAAAATAATATGACCATATCGCAATCTGAGGCTAAGTTTTTGGAGTTATCTCGGTTTTGCATCCCATTTGGTCGATAATGAGGAGGCGAATGACGCGAATGTTTCTAAGAGGTTTGAAACCCTATATACATCAATACCTCATTCTCATATTTATATTGTGTTGAAAGTCATCTGTGGCTTACGTGCATAGATGGACTTGGTATGATTATGACCAGGGATTGTTCGGTATAATCATGACCGTAGTAATGTTATAAATGATGTGGTAAAAAAGTCATCATGGCTTACGTGCATAGATGGACTTGGTATGATTATGACCGTGGGATTGTTCGATATAATCATGACCGTAATTGAAAACACGATTATCTTTGGCACGTAGTGCATGGATAATTCGTGGTCGTGATACAAAAGAATATCCTTGGCATGTAGTGCAGGGATGATTCGATGATGTGGATTAATTATTGAGCTGAGTCTCAGCAATGAAATATTAATTCATGGATGTGGTAAAAGTTATCTTTGGCCGTAGTGCATTGATGGACTTGGTATGATTATGACCAGGGTTTATTCGGTATAATCATGACCGTAATTGAAAACACGAATATCCTTGGCCAAGTGCATGGATAATTCGTGGTCGTGATACTATTGTCGAGTCTCAAAGCATTATTAATTTTCTGAGTTGTATATCTTTGCTTTGTAGTGGAAAGATGAACTGTTGATTATTAGTTATCTGACGGTTGGCATGTAGTGTAAAAAATAAATTGTTAATAAATATCTTTAGTCAGTATTAGAAAGATGAATTTAATATTTTCAACGATAAAGGTATTCAAGGTATCCTCACCTCTTCGTCATACAGTGCGACGTGACGTAAATTTGAGAGGCAAAATTTCATAAGGAGGGAGATTGTGAGACCCCGAATTTTATGAAATAAAAGTGTTCAATTTTTCTATTTTGGTGAATAGTTAAATTGATAAAAGTTTAAAGTTAAGGTTGATATTTGAAAATTTTTCAAAGTAAGTGATGATGAAGTTTTGTTTTATTAGTATTATTAACGTAATAAAACAGAAACATCTTTTTATATAAAACAGAATACTTTATTAAAGTTATTCTATAAATCGAATATATTATATTTTATTATGCATAGTGTTGCATAGTATTTTGCATAGTAAAATCTTTTTATATAAAACAAAACACTTTTATAAAGTTGTTTGTTTTATTAGGCAATAATTAGAATATATTATATTTTATTTAAAAGATTTTGCTTTAAATATGGACCGTCAGATTAAAATAAATTAATCTGGACCATTCATGGATTGGTTACTATGCAGTCCATTTTCCTATAAATAGAAGCTTAGTTAGAATTGAATTCACACCAGAAGTTCGGAGAATTCTCCTACTATAATCTTGAGCGTATTTCCTTAAGAGTTTTAAGAAACTTTGAAGCGAAGAACATAGTATAAGTTTTATTTAAGAAAAATCTCACCCTATCGTTGGAATATTCTTCTTTTACGGTAGGGGTGTTATTCTTTTATATTCATGAAGAACTTCATTATTCCATTCTTTATTATTACTGTTGAATTACTCGTAAAGTGGCATACCCTATACATACCTATACTATGGCATGGTGATCTTGCTTTTGTTATTCAATTCTTTATTATTCTATTAGAATAACTTTGTATCTGTGGCATACCCTATACATAACCTGCTATAAGTGGTGATCTATACTTGGTGAATCTATTGTTATTCAATTCTTTATTATTACATTGGAATAACTTGTGTATACGTGGCATATCCTATACATATCCCGTATAAGTGGCATACCCTATACTTGGTGAAGTCTGTTGTTATTCAATTCTTTATTATTCGCCGGAATATCCCGCTTGGTGTGAATTTCACGACCTAGTTCCATATTTATTATTCCGCATTTATTATTACATTGGGAATAACATGTGCATGCGGTCTCTATCGCATGCATGGTGAATTCTTTGTTGTTCCATTCTTTATCATTCATTGGAATTTATTATGTGGATTACCAAATACATGGTGAATATCCTTTATATTCATTTCTTATGAAATGTGGAAATTACCTGCATTTACGTGGATTATGATGAATCATAATCCTTTATATTCATTCCTTATATGAATTATGTGAAATGATGATGAGTTTACGTGGATTATGATGAAAGTTTCATAATAAAAGTATAGGGATTTTGGTAAAAACGATGAAAAATTATGGAAATTCCATTATATGAAGTATTTAGTAAGTAAAATTATGATGAGTTATAATCAAATTTCAATCAAGAAATGGGGTATGTGAAAACATGAAAGTTTCTTAGAAATCATATATCTCACAAGGGTTGTAAAAAATCATCATTATTATATTATTTATAATAATAAATGAATTATTTTATCGGAAAAAGATAAAATAAATTTTAACAATTGTCTCATTAAAAATTTTCTCCATTTATCATTGCCAATAATGTTATCTAATAATATTATTAGAGATAATATGAATTATAGCTCAGATAATGGAAAATCTTGTGTAGTGACAATTATTGAAACAACGATAATAATAAATATCAACACGGCAATTATTGAATCAATAAAATAAAATATTGAATAAGTAATTCTATCGTAACAATTATTGAGTAAAGGCTTTTACGTAAGAATCAATAATTGGTGCAATACTGAGTGTCTTCTTGTGTTTTAACCACCGAGTATTTCAACAAAGATAACTTGATACATGACCACGCCGTCATTATAAACAACTTATACTTGTCGTTTTCTTCATCCAATCGTTTTTTCGTTATTGGCCTAATACACAGGTAGTCAATACTGGTCGCATGCGAATATTCCCCGACAGTAAGAATATTCCACGACCAAACGAATATTTTATAACCACTTGCTTATTTAAAATATTTGCGTATTTTACCCATAACTATCCACATTAATCAAATCAGCCTTTACTATTTCAAAATAACAAATAGAGGAATTTAAATTTCATTTATTAATAATTTGGGGTCTTACAATGGTGATCTTCTTTTGTTATTCAATTCTTTATTATTCTGTTGGAATAACCTGTATACGCGGCATACCCTATACATGGTGATCTTCTTTTGTTATTCAATTCTTTATTATTCTGTTGGAATAACCTCTATACGCTGCATACCCTATACATAACCTGTATAAGTGGCATACCCTATACTTGGTGAAGTCTGTTGTTATTCAATTCTTTATTATTACATTGGAATAACTCAGATATCGTGACATATCCTATACATAACTTTGTATAAGTGGCATACCCTATACTTGGTGAAGTCTGTTGTTATTCAATTCTTTATTATTCTCGTGGAATATCTGCGCCGGTGAATTTCACCGACTGGTTCCATATTTATTATTCCGCATTTATTATTCTGTTAAGAATAACATGTCTGTGCGGTCTCTATAGCATGCATGGTGAATTCTTCTGTTATTCCATTCTTTATCATTCTGTTGGAATAACCTGTCTATGTGGATTACCACATGCATGGTGAATGATCCTTTATATTCATTCCTTATTGAATTGTGGAAATGATTTGTTTACGTGGATTATGATGAAAGTCATAATAAAAGTATAGGACTGATGAAAATCATGGGTATATGAAGTATTAGTAAGTGTTATGATGAGTTATGTTGGTTAGTATGTGAAAACATGAAAGTTTCTTAGAAATCACAAAGGGTTGAAAAATCAGATTTTGGTAAAAACGTAACATGAAATTCAATTGACCATATCTCCTATTATATTTTGAATTTTTGAGTGTGGTCATGTTCTAGAATTAGATCTATGAGTTTTGTAGCATCTCCAAGTGGAATCACTGGAAAAAGTGTTGTAGATTTTCGTGTGTACTGATTTTAGCAAAGCACGAAAAACTGTAAAATATGAAAAAGGCTGTTGCCACGTTTTTGTAAAGGCTGTTTCAGCCACTTAATTTATAAGAAAAATTCAGGTCTTTTGGGACATGAAAGTACACGGTATAAATTACCTCCTGTCCAAAAATGAGCTCATTCTGACTTAAAATAAGCAAGTTAAGACCATTTCAATATTTAGGTTTTTCCGACAAAAAATGCTATAACCGGAGTTCTATAACTCCGATGACCATGAAATTTAAATTGGAAGCTCACGTTAACATGTGTAAGATTCTGCCAAGATTTGGGAATTTTTGGAGTTAATCTTGAGGTAGCTAATTTCTTAAGAAATTAATTGGAAATTGATTTTTGAAAAATAGTAAATGAATTTTAAAAATTCCGAGAAAAATATATGTTTAATATGGGACTATATTATGCTTAATCCCAGAAGAGAATAATTTTTGGGACTGATTTGGTATTTTTCATGAAAATAGTTTAGTTATGAACATATGAGTTAAATATGTTATGTGAAGTAACAAAGCTGGAAAATAGGATTTTATGGCTTGGAAATCCTATATAATGTATATGCAGATTTTTGATGAGGGATTTGATCATTGGTGATGAAATCTTATGATCATGACATTCTTTGAAGGATTAAATGCATTAGTTGGTAAAGTGTAAACAATTGAAATAAATTGTTTATAAGTTTAAGAAGTGATTAAAATATTGTTATGATATTAATAATATTAGATTATGAAATTATTATGTGATTAATAATAATTGGATGAAATTAAAGTCTTTAATATTTATCCCTTGTTTGACTAATGCTTATATCATTGTCATCATCCTCATGCTTATATGGTGATGAAAGTTATCTTTGGCTTTACGTGCGAAGATGGACTGTTGTTTATTGAATTATATATCTTTGGCTTACGTGCAAGGATGGATTGTTGATTATTGGTTTATTGTTGTATATCTTTCGCTTATATGCAGAGATGGACTTGATATGATTATGACCAGGGATTATTCGGTATAGTCATGACCATTGATGATTTAATGAATATCCTTGGCCCGTAGTGCAGGGATGATTCGATGATGTGGTTTATTTGTTAAGCTGGGTCTTAGCGATAAAAACTGATGCAAATATTTTAAACCATATAAGATAGTAGATTTTATTCTCTACTTGACTCTTCTAATGGATTGCTTATTCCGCTGCAGTTAAACTTGATGTTTATTATATTTTATTAGTTTAACATTATTGAAGATTAATGATAATTTAATCTGCATTATCTTAGTCATAATATTTCTTACTGGGCTAGTTGAGCTCACCTTTTCTTTCACTGTTCTCTTCAAGAAATGAGAATATAGGCCGGGACGAGTCTTGGGAAGCGGAGTGATTGGTCGAGATGATAAGATTAGTAGTCCTCACTATATCTCGTTAAATAGTGTGACAATAAATGTAATAAGGACTCCATTGGGTATGGATATTGTCTAGATGACAATATTTGTATTTAGACTCACAAGATATATTTTGTAAGTATTTTACGACAATTTGTATAATTACGTTTTATTTATATTTTGTACCATGTATTTGGCGACTCAAGATGGGTGATGTATACCTAATTTTGGGGCATCACGGTTGGTATCAAAGCTTAGGATATGATCCTGGGCCGAGATGTGAGACAAGAACTAGGAGGGGAGGCGGGAATTCTTCGCTAGTATGACCTACCTAAGCTTATGTGGTATTTAACCGGCTCACGAGTATAGGAATAATATGTGATATGTTAATTAACCCTTGTTTTATGACAGTGTTTGAAAATGGCATCTGAAAATATTGAGATAAGCAATGGAGCAAAATAATATGATCGTGTCGCAATACGAGGCTAAGTTTTTGGAGTTATCGCGGTTTGCATCCCATTTGGTCGATAATGAGGAGCGAATGACGCGAATGTTTCTAAGAGGTTTGAAACCCTATATATGTCAATACCTCATTCTCATATTTATATTGTGTTGAAAGTCCTCTGTGGCTTACGTGCATAGATGGACTTGGTATGATTATGACTAGGGATTATTCGGTATAATCATGACCGTAATGTTATAAATGATGTGATAAAAGTCATCTGTGGCTTACGTGCATAGATGGACTTGGTATGATTATGACCAGGGATTGTTCGATATAATCATGACCGTAATTGAAAACACGATTATCTTTGGCACGTAGTGCATGGATAATTCGTGGTCGTGATACAAAAGAATATCCTTGGCATGTAGTGCAGGGATGATTCGATGATGTGGATTAATTATTGAGCTGAGTCTCAGCAATGAAATATTAATTCATGGATGTGGTAAAAGTTATCTTTGGTAGTAGTGCATTGATGGACTTGGTATGATTATGACCACTGTGGTTTATTATTCGGTATAATCATAATCAGTAATTGAAAACACGAATATCCTTGGCGATGGTGCATGGATAATTCGTGGTCGTGGATACTATTGTTGAGTCTCAAAGCATTATTAATTTTCTGAGTTGTATATCTTTGGCACTGTAGTGCAAAGATGAGCTGATGATTATTAGTCGAAAAAATAGGTATACATCACCCATTTTGAGTCATCAATAATATGGTACATTCTGTAAACAACTACAACTTTATTAATACAACATAAAAAACTGAGTTTAAAATAAATACAATATATCATCATCTAGACAATATCAATACCCAAATAAGTCCTCATCACAATTATTGATACATTATTTTTCAAAAATGGTGAGGACTACTAAAACAACTCTCTAGAACCATCATTCCATACCCCGACTGCACTCGCTACATTCTCGCCTCCTGAGAAGAAAAATGGAACAACAAGGAAAAAGGGTGAGCTCAACTAGCCCAGTAAAGAATATTATGACTAAGATAACATAGAACAAATTATCGTTAGTCCTCAACAGGAAAAAATCTGATAGAATATAATAGACAACAAATTTCAGATCAATATTCGCAACGAAAATAATAATTCATAGAAGAGTTACGTAGAGAATGAAATCTACTAGTATCTATGAATTTAAAAGTCCATCATCAATATTTTATCCCCTCAGAACATCAATCAATATACATCTTGAATCAAATATTCATCTTTGCACTACAGCCAAAGATATTCATCACCGGGTCATGTTCACCTCAACACTGTTCATCTTTGCACTACGCCAAAGATATTCATAAGAAAATCAACCATCTTTGCACTACATGTGCCAAAAGATATTCAAGAATATCATCATTTAGACCGAGGATGATGAAAAATATTTTAAAGAAACGAATCCAAATGAAACAAAAGACAAGGATTAAGGATTAAGGATTCGTAATTGGTTTATTCATGTCCAAAAATACCTCAAAAATAATCATAGTGGAGTAAAATTCAAGAATGATCAAAACATGGATACAATCAAAGCTAGTATCCATAATAGATATTTTGGACAAAATAAAAATTTAATTTTTTCCGTGAATAAGGTCGATTCGTGAATAAGTGTCAGATACGTGAATAAGGTCGATACGTGAATAAGAACCCGACACCAAAAAGTTCCAAATTTGATAAAACTTCAGATCAATATTTTCAAGATAATGATATTGAAAGAATAACATCATTACGAAAAAAATAACACATCCTTACCTCAGAAAGACAAGATTTTAATAAAACATCGGATATAGGCTATGACTTGAACTTGTACAGATAAAGCAACACTCAAAGTATTAAAATACTCACAATAATACGCCAATATATCGAGAGAGAAAGAGAGAAAAACTTCAAAGATTTAGTGTAATTTTCAATTCTAACCCAAGACCCTATTTATAGGAAAATGCTTGTAACACCAAAGTAGTAAAATTTAATAAAATAATATATATATATATATACCAAAATTTTACGCACACTTTAGAATCTGAATTCAGCCACCTAACACAACACATGTCTCAAAAAAAAAAAAACGTTTTTAATAAAAAAATATTTAAAACTTCAAAATTAATTATTTTTTGAGCTTCGTAACTTCAATAATTCATAATAAATAGCTCTTTTGTCGTAAAAAATTCAAAATCTCATGAATTTTTATAGGAAATTCAATTCTACAACTTTGCGTAAGAAAGTTTTTCCAAATTCCAAAATGTAAATTGACCAAATCCACAAACAGACGATTTTATAATAGCTATAATCAAATTTCACCAATAAATGGGGTCCACCGACATGTTTAATATGTTTTAAACATTTATTGTAATAAAAAATACTCTTCCTCCTCATATACTCATATATCCCACATTCATTGTAAAATATCACCATTATTATATTATTAAAATATAATAATATATTTAAATGAATTATTTTATCGTAAAAAGATAAAATATTAATTTTTAACAATTGTCACATTAAAAATTTTTCCATCTATATCCACATAAAATCAATATTTTTCTCATCATATAAATTAATAATTAATTATTCACAAATAATATTATGTAATCACAATATCGACAACCGTGCAGCTCCTGTGAGCAGGGGCCTCCAATAAAGATTTCTCCTCATCGGGCGCCGCAATTAAATAACCTCTCCTTAGAGATGTAACTTTCTAGACATCGCCAATAATGTTATCTAATAATATTATTCAGATAATATGAATTATTGTTCGATAATGGAAAATATCGCAGTAATGACAATTATCAAAACAACAAAGAATATAAAATATCAACGCAAAGAATTATTGAATCAATAAAATAAAATATCGAATAAAGAATTATCGTAATAATTATCGAAAAGGCCTTCACGTAAGAATCAATAATTGGTGCAATACCGCGTGCTTATCGTGTTTTAACCACCGAGTATTTTAACAAAGATAATCTGTGAATAACTACTACTGGCCATATTATAAACAACTTATATTTGTCATTTTCTTCATCCAATCATTTTTTTCATTATGGGGGCCCACATAAGGTCATACCGTCGCATTTAATATTCCCGACAAAGAAGAATATTCCATATTCACCAAACTAATATTTTATAACCACTTGCTTATTTGAAATATTTATGATTTTACCCATAACTATCCACATTAATCAAATCAACCCTTACTATTTCAAAATAATAAATAGAGGAATTTAAATTTCATTTATTAATAATTTGGGGTCTTACAACCTCCCTCCTTATGAAATTTCATCCTCTAAATCGACGACGACCGGTGTTTCAAAAAAGGTGAGGGTACCTCGCTTTCATTTCCGCTTCCAACTCCTGTGTCATTTCCTCTATAAGATGGTTTCTCCACAAAACTTTAACTTGTGGTATAACCTTCGTATGTAGGACATGCTCCTTTCTATCCAAGATCTTGACAGTACCTCCTCGACGTTAAGTCTTCTGGCTATCTCGTCTGGTTCTAACTCAATGACGTGGTTCGGTCTTTCACATATTTACGAAGCTACGATATATGAAAAACATTATGAACACGAGACATACTTGAGGTAACGCGAGTCTATATAGCTACATTTCCTACTTGGCCAAGAATCAAATGGACCAATAAATCGTGGATCGAGCTTTCTCTTTTCCCAAATCTTGTAACTCCCTTCCATGGAGCTACACACGCAACAATACGTGATCCCCAATACTAAATTCCACGCCCTTTCGATGAAGATCCAGATAACTCTTTTGTCGATCCTGTGCCGCTTTGTATACGTTGTTAATCATTTGGATCTTTTTCGTAGTTATACGTACTCAACTCGGGTCCCAACAATGTTGCTTCACCCACCTCATCCCAACATATTGGAGAAATACACTTTTCGCCCATACAATGCTTCAATGGAGCCACACCTATACTTTGCTCGATAATCGTTGTTGTAGGAGAATTCCACCAATGGTAAATACTTATCCCAACTCCTTTGAAGTCTAGGACATGTAGTCTTAATAAATCTTCAAGAGTTTGAATAGTCCTCTCGATTGTCCGTCTGCTTTGAGGATGGTATGTCAACTAAATCAGAACTGCATACCCATAGCTTTTTTGCAAGCTAACCCAAAATCTTGAAGTGAATCTTGGGTCACGATCCCAAACTATGGATATCGGCATGCCATGCAACCTCACAATCTCATTCACGTACATACTAGCAAGACGCTCAAGGAATAAGTCTCCCAGACGGCAAGAAATGAGCAGACTTGGTTAATCTATCAACAACAAACCCAAATAGCATTTATGCCTTGAGAAACCGTGGGAAGACCCCAGAATAAAATCCATGGTAATGTGTTCCCACTTCCATTTTGGAATCTCAAGTGGTTGCAATGGACCCTTAGGTACTTGATGCTCCGCCTTTACACGCTGACAAGTTAAACACATCGAGATAAACTTTGCAATCTCTCTCTTCATATTGTTCCACCAAAATGTATGTCAAGATCACGATACATTTTGGTACTTCCGTGATGAATTGCAAATGGTGTATTGTGTGCTCCATCATGATCTTGTACTTCAAATCGTAATCGTTAGAACACAAAGTCCGGAATGGACTCAAGTATTCCTTCTTCATCGATTCTCGCTCGAATAAGACCTTCTTGCACTTTCTTCTTCATCCGCAGATCACCCGGTCTCGTGGATCGAGCAACTTTAACTTTTTCGATTAAAGTTGGTTCTATACGATACTTGACATCATTGCATGGGTCCCTGAGTCTTGAATTCTATCTTCATCTTTTGTAAATCACACAAATGGGCCTTTCAGGTTAACAAAGATCGCATTCGCTCCTCGCTGCCAGATGATCTTCTACTCAACGCGCCACCTACCACGCTCGCTTTTCCAGATGGTATTGAATGGTGTGATCGTAATCTTCAATAGCTCGAGCCCAACGTCGCCGCCGATGTTGAGTTCTTTTTGAGTGAAGAAATATTTGAGGCTTTTTATGGTCCCAATATATCTCCACTTTCTCCCCATATAGATAAGTGCTCCATATCTTTAACAACGAAAACGATCGGGCCGCTAACTCTAGATCATGAGTAGGATAATTCCTCTCATATTCTTTAAGTTGTCGCGAGGCATAGGCTATGACTTTCCCACGCTGCATGAGAACACATCCTAACCCTTGCCTCAAGCATCATCAGAATAACAAATCCATCCGAACCAGATGGTATTGTCAAAACAAAGCCAAATGAGTCTCCTCTTAAGCTCTTGGAAACTCTTCTCGCATTCTTCGCCCATATGAATTTTGTATCCTTCCGAGTCAATCGAAGTTAATCTGAGAGTAGCGATTCGAGAAAAACCTTCCACTAATCTCCGATAATAACCAACTAAGCCCGTAAAGCTACTACGATTTTCACCACCGCCTTCTGCTGTTCTAACTTTGTATTGCTTCAATCTTCGCCGTCAACAGATACTCCATGTTTTGACATGACGCGCCCAAGAAATGCTACTTCCTCAAGCCGTAACTCGCATTTCTTTAACTTGGCATATAACTTGTTTTCACGAAGCCTTCGAGTACCAACTTCAAATGGTGCTCATGATCTTCACGACTTTTGAATATATGAGGATGTCATCAATAAAGACAACAACAAACCGATCCAAATATTCCTTGAATACTTTGGCTCATCATATCCATGAAAGTCGCAGGAGCATTAGTCAATCCAAAAGACATGACTAGAATTCATAATGCCCGCATCGAAGTTCTAAAGCAAATTTTTTGAATATCCTCGCCTAATCTTCACCGATGATATCCGTAACTAAGATCAATTTTTGAAAAGAATTGTGCTCCTCAGAATCGGGTCAAACAAGTCATCAATACGAGGGTAGGATACCTATTCTTGATGGTGACATGGTTCAATTCCCGATAGTCAAATACAAAGTCGATACTCCCCGCTTTTTCTTCTTTACAAATAAAACAGAGCACCCCAAGGAGATGTACTAGATTTAATGAAACCGATGTCCAACAATCCTCGTAGTTGGACCTTTAACTCCTCAAGTTCAATAGAGCCATTCGATATGGGGTTTTAGAAATGGGCTTTGTACCAGTTCAAGATCAATAAAGAATTCAACTTCACGCTCGGGGTAGACCGGAAGTTCTTCAGAAATACATCAGAAAGTCAATAACAACAGAATATTATTTCAAATTTGACGTGTCTTTATTCAAATCCATAACATGGGCTAAGAAAGCTTGACATCCATTTTTCAATAAACTAATAGCTTTTATGATTATTAGATATGATGTTGATTGATTTTAATGGTTTAGTTGCTTGAATTCAACAACAAAGTTGTTTAGGAATATGAAAACTAACAACCTTACGTAAAACAATCAATTTTGGCATGATGAGTAGTTAACCAATCAATCCCTAAAATCACATCAAAAGCAAGTATCTTTAAAGAGATAAGGTCAATGTGTAAGGTGATGGTGCCAACTTGGATCAAACAAGACTTATAAACAGTGGATGTGATGAAAGTTTCTCCTAACTGAGTTTCACAGATAAAGTCAAAGTCTAATTTTTCCTGAGTCAAATTTAAACGCTGAGCACAAGTAGAGAGATAAATGAATGGGTAGCACCCCAGATTCAGTAAAGTATAAACTTCACAAGAATTTATGATTAGCTTACCCGTGATCACCTCGCTTTGGGTTCTCTCGATTTTGACCACCACAACAAATGCTCTTCTTCCAGAACCGCTGACTTTGATTTTCTCGGGACAACCTTTTGAGTCACCGTCCCTCATTAACTAGGTTTCGCCACCGCATAATCTCGAAAGCGATATGTCCTTCCTTTCCACAATTATAAGCATACCTTGAATCTGCTAGGGCAATTTCAATGATATGTCCTCTTTCCCAAGATTTTTAGATATACGACCGGTGGTCGTTTCTCCTCCCTTAGAACCGGGCTTGTCATTGGTGACGACGCTTCACATTGTCATCATTGAATCTCCTCTTTTAAAATCTCCTCCCGACTCGCTTCTTCTATTCTCATGGCTATGATTACCACCAGAGTGGTTACCATTTTTGTCCGCTTTTTTCTTTTCTCCGCCGGGTTATCGTTGTTTTGTTGATCGCTATCTCCCAGATGATCCTCGTCAGGGTCCTCATTGACCGCATCAAGCTATCTCGCCTAATAATTGAGCCCTCGCTTACAACATCCTAATAGAGAGAAAATTTATGAGAAATGAGATATCGACGTACGCCGGGTTTCAAACCTCTAAGAAACATCCGCACATACGCTCCTCATTCTCCACCAAATGAGGTGCAAACTCGATAACTCGCAAACTTGCCTCGCATCGAGACACCGCCATGTTGTTTTGTTCTAGTCTAATGAACTCCACTTCCTTCATATACGATTAACACTTTCGTGAAAGTATTTGTCATTAAATAGTTTTTCAAACGTCTCCCAAGACATGCCGAAATACCGGATGGGTACGCTTCACGACTCCCACCAAGAATCGCCTCATTACGGAACATAAAGGTGGCGAATGGCACCTTCGCTTCCTCCGCATCCCAAGACATCGAATATCTTGGTGATTTGTTTGACCCACGCCTCCGCCTTTAATCGGATCCGCTTTTCCCTGCACTCGTGGTCCCAACTTTCGAATCGCTGGTTGTGACCAAATTGTGTGCGTTACCATTGTTTCTTCCTCAGATTTGAAACAGAATCTCCTTCGTTCGATTTTTGCATGAACCGCAAAAAGCTTCTAAACATCTCATCGCTCATCGTCTCGCTTCTGGTGGTGTTGTTTACAGAGAGAACATTGCCAATTGCTGCACGTTTCTCCTCGTGAGTGAGTAAATGCCTCCACTGGCCTCATTTACTCCATCGTTAACATTCTCGCCACATTCTTAAATATCGCCATAAAACCGTGGTTAATTAAACAGATTAACAAATCACATAATACCCTATATTATTACGACTCAACCAACAAATAAGCTTAGTAGACACACTAAATAAGGATTTACTCGCTCTCCCTCCTAGTTCTATTCCCCGATCTCCGCCAGAGATCATATCCCTAAGCTCGATACTAATCGTGACGCCCCCCAAAATAGGTATACATCACCCATTTTGAGTTGTCAAATACATGGCATGTAAAACAACTACAACTTTATTATTACAACATAAAACTGTGAGTTTAAAATACAAATATTGTCATCTAGACAATATCCATACCCAAATAAGTCCTCATTACAATTATTGATACATTATTTTACAAAAATGGTGAGGACTACTAAAACAACTTCTAGAACCATCATTCCATACCCCGACTGCATTTCGCTACATTCTCGCCTCCCCGAGAAGAAAAATGGAACAACAAGGAAAAAGGTGAGCTCAACTAGCCCAAGAAAGAATATTATGACTAAGATAACATAGAACAAATTATCGTTAGTCCTCAACAGGAAAAAACTGATGTAATATAATAGACAACAAATTTCAGATCAATATTCGCAATGAAAATAATAATTCATGTAAGAGTTACGTAGAGAATGAAATCTACTAGTATCTATGAATTTAAAAGTCCATCATCAATATTTTATCCTCGTAACATCAATCAATATACATCTTGAATCAAATATTCATCTTTGCACAAAGCCAAAGATATTCATCACCGGGTCATGTTCACCTCAACACTGCTCATCTTTGCACTACGCCAAAGATATTCATAAGAAAATCAACCATCTTTGCACTTAAAAGCCAAAGATATTCAAGAACATCATCATTTAGATCGAGGATGATGAAAAATATTTTTAAAAAAAAACGAATCCAATGAAACAAAAGACAAGGATTAAGGATTAAGGATTCGTAATTCGTTTTATTCACGCCCAAAAATACCTCAATAATAATCATAGTGGAGTAAAATTCAAGAATGATCAAAACATGGATACAATCAAAGCTAGTATCCATAATAGATATTTTGGACAAAAACAAAAATTTATTTTTTTCGTGAAAAGGCCGATTCGTGAATAAAGGTCAGATACGTGAATAAAGGTCGATACGTGAATAAGAACCCGACACCAAAAGTTCCAAATTTGATAAAAACTTTCAGATCAATATTTCAAGATAAGATAATGATATTGAAAAAATAACATCATTACGAAAAAAATAACATCCCTTACCTCGTAAAGACAAGATTTCTAATAAACAATCGGATATAAGCTATGACTTGAACTTGCACCAGATAGCAACACTCAAAGTATTAAAATACTCACAATAATACGCCAATATATCGAGAGAGAGAAGAGAGAGAAAACTTCAAGATTCTAAGTGTAATTTTCAATTCTAACCTAAAGACCCTATTTATAGAAAATGCTTAGTAACACCAAAGTAAAAAATTTAATAAAATATATATAATATATAAATTAATTTTATATATACAACTTTCTCTAATTTGAATTCAATTATCATCACACACATGTCCCACATAAACAAAAAAATTTTTTTTAAAAAAAATATTTAAAACTTTCAAAAATTAATTATTTTTGAGCTTCGTAACTTCAATAATTCATAATAAATAGCTCTTTTGTCGTAAAAAATTTGAATCTCATGTACTTTTTATAGGAAATTCAATTTCTACAACTTTTCAGTAAGAAAGTTTTTCCAAATTCAAAACAAAATTGACCAAATCCACAAACGAGACGATTTTATGTGCTATAATCAAATTTCACCAATAAATGGGGTCCATTTACATGTTTAACATGTTTTAAACATTTATTGTAACAAAAATATACTTTCCTCCTCATATACTTATATATCCCACATTCATTGTAAAAAAATATCATCATTATTATATTATTAAAATATAATAATATATTTAAATGAATTATTTTATCGTAAAAGATAAAATATTAATTTTCAACAATTGTCACATTAAAATTTTCTCCATCTATATCCACATAAAATCAATATTTTCCTCATCATATAAATCAATAATTAATTATTCACAAATAATATTATGTAATCACAATATCGACAACCGTGCAGCCTCCTGTGAAGAGAGGGGGCTTCCAATAAAGATTTCTCCTCATCGGGCGCGCAATTAAATAACCTCTCCTTAGATGTAACTTTCTAGACATTGCCAATAATGTTATCTAATAATATTATTCAGATAATATGAATTATTGTTCGATAATGAAAAAATATGTGTAATGACAATTATCAAACAACAGTAATATAAAATATCAACGCAAAGAATTATTGAATCAATAAAATAAAATATTGAACAAGAATTATCGTAATAATTATCGAAGTAAAGCTTCTTCTTCACGTAAGAATCAATAATCGTGTAATACCGTGTATCGTGTGTTTTAACCAACCGAGTATTTTAACAAGATAATCTGTGAATAACTACGCCGCTATTTATAAACAACTTATATTTGTCGCTTTCTTCATCCAATCATTTTTTCTTACCTGGGGTTATGGGCTCACATTTAAATTTCATTTATTAAATTTGGGGTCTTGCATGCATTTAATATTCCCCATTACGTTGGAATAAGAATATTCATACCACCAAACTAATATTTTATAACCACTTGCTTATTTGAAATATTTATGATTTTACCCATAACTATCCACATTAATCAAATCAACCCTTACTATTTCAAAATAATAAATAGAGGAATTTAAATTTTATTTATTAATAATTTGGGGTCTTGCGTGGTGAATGATCCTTTATATTCATTCCTTATTGAATTGTGAAAATGATCTGTTTACGTGGATTATGATGAAAGTCATAATAAAAGTATAGGACTGATGAAAATCATGGGTATATGAAGTATTAGTAAGTGTTATGATGAGTTATGTTGGTTAGTATGTGAAAACATGAAAGTTTCTTAGAAATCACAAAGGGTTGAAAAATCAGATTTTGGTAAAAACGTAACATGAAATTCAATTGACCATATCTCCTATTATATTTTGAATTTTTGAGTGTGGTCAAGTTCTAGAATTAGATTTATGAGTTTTGTAGCATCTCCAAGTGGAATCACTGGAAAAAGTGTTGTAGATTTTCGTGTGTACTGATTTTAGCAAAGCACGAAAAACTGTAAAATATGAAAAAGGCTGTTGCCACGTTTTTGTAAAGGCTGTTTCAGCCACTTAATTTATGAGAAAAATTCAGGTCTTTTGGGACATGAAAGTACACGGTATAAATTACCTCATGTCAAAAAATGAGCTCATTCTGACTTAAAATGAGTAAGTTATGACCATTTCAATATTTAGGTTTTTTCGACAAAAAATGCTATAACCGGAGTTCTATAACTCTGATGACCATGAAATTTAAATTGGAAGCTCACGTTAACATGTGTAAGATTCTGCCAAGATTTGGGAATTTTTGGAGTTAATCTTGAGGTAGCTAATTTCTTAAGGAATTAATTGGAAATTGATTTTTGAAAAATAGTAAATGAATTTTAAAAATTCCGAGAAAAATATATGTTTAATATGGGACTATATTATGCTTAATCCTAGAAGAGAATAATTTTTGGGACTGATTTGGTATTTTTCATGAAAATAGTTTAGTTATGAACATATGAGTTAAATATGTTATGTGAAGTAACAAAGCTGGAAAATAGGATTTTATGGCTTGGAAATCTTATATAATGTATATGCAGATTTTTGATGAGGGATTTGATCATTGGTGATGAAATCTTATGATCATGACATTCTTTGAAGGATTAAATGCATTAGTTGGTAAAGTGTAAACAATTGAAATAAATTGTTTATAAGTTTAAGAAGTGATTAAAATATTGTTATGATATTAATAATATTAGATTATGAAATTATTATGTGATTAATAATAATTGGATGAAATTAAAGTCTTTAATATTTATCCCTTGTTTGACTAATGCTTATATCATTGTCATCATCCTCATGCTTATATGGTGATGAAAGTTATCATTGGCATTACGTGCGAAGATGGACTGTTGTTTATTGAATTATATATCTTTGGCTTACGTGCAAGGATGAATTGTTGATTATTGGTTTTATTGTTATATATCTTTGGCTTAAATGCAGAGATGGACTTGGTATGATTATGACCAGGGATTATTCGGTATAGTCATGACCATTGATGATTTAATGAATATCCTTGGCCCGTAGTGCAGGGATGATTCGATGATGTGGTTTATTTGTAAAGCTGAGTCTTAGCGATAAAAACTGATAAAAATATTTTAAACCATATAAGATAGTAGATTTTATTATCTACATGACTCTTCTAATGGATTGCTTATTCCGCTGCAATTAAACTTGATGTCTATTATATTTTATCAGTTTAACATTATTGAAGACTAATGATAATTTAATCTGCATTATCTTAGTCATAATATTTCTTACTGGGCTAGTTGAGCTCACCCTTTCTTTCTTTATTCTCTTGTGAAATGAGAATATAAGCGGGGACGTAGTCGGGAGCGGAGTGACGATCCGAGATGATAGCATTAGTAGTCATCACTATCCTGTTAAATAGTGTGATAATAAATGTAATAAGGACTCCATTGGGTATGGATATTGTCTAGATGACAATATTTATATTAAAACTCACAGCATATATTTTGTCATATTTTACATGACAGCTGTATAATTACGTTTTTATTTGTATTTTGTACCATGTATTTGGCGACTCAAGATGGGTGATGTATACCTAATTTTGGGGGCGTCACACTTATCTTATTACATTCTTTATTATTCTGTTGGAATATCCTGTCTGTGTGTTTTACACCGGACCTGGTTCCATTTATTATTCTGTTGGAATAACCTGTATACCCGGTGAAGTCTGTTGTTATTTAATTCTTTATTATTTTGTTGGAATAACCTGTATACGCGGATGACCGTATACCTGGTGAAGTCTGTTGTTATTCAATTCTTTATTATTCTCGTCGTAAGAATAACTTTGTATATGCGGATTCGTATACCGTGAAGTCTGTTGTTATTTAATTCTTTATTATTCATTTGGAATATCCATGCAATGCGTTCACGCATGACTGGTTCCATTATTTATTATTCATTTGAATAACACATGTCATGCGGATTACATACGCATGGTGAAATTTTTCTCGTTATTCCATTCTTTATTATTATGTTGGAATAACTTTATACATGCGCAATCTTGCATACATGGTGAAATTCTTTTATTATTCCATTCTTTATTATTATTTGTTGGTTATTGGTTTCTGAGTTGTATGTGTTTGGCCTGTAGTAAAAAGATGATATGTTGTTGGATATCTTTGGCACGTAGTGTAAAAAGAGGATCGTTGTTTGATAGCTTTGACCCGTAGTGCGAAGATGGACAAGTGTATGACATGATCATGACCACTAGTGATCTTAACGAATATCCTTGGCCATAGTGCATGGATAATTCAATGATGTGATTAAGCGTGTTCATGACCATTAGTTAACAGGTTGAATGTCTTTGGCAGTAGTGCAATCGACAGACAATTGATTGGTATGATCATGATCATTGGTTTTATAGTTGAATATCTTTTGCCCGTAGTAAAAAGATAGACAAATGATTAGTATTATCATTGTTATTACATTTGAATATCTTGACCTTTGGGGTAAGGATATTGAGTAAACGTTCTATTAAGCCTTTGTGGCAAGAAGGAACTGTTAATTCACATTATTATAAATATGAATTGTGAATTTAACTAACATCTTTGATGGTTCAGGTGAAGATAAGTGATGAAAGTTCTATTTGTCTTGGGTATAACAAAGAACTGTTGATGAGTATTACATGAATAAAATATCAACGATAGACTTTTAATCTAGAGGAGATAGTAGACATTATGTTCTGCTTGACTCTTCTAATGGATTGCTCGTTCCGCTGCAATTATAGTTGAAAAGTTTTATCATCTACCATATGTTCTAAATCTCTGATTTATTATTGAAGAAAGCTATTGATAATTAAATTATCTTTAGTTATGATATTCTTTACTAGGCTAGTTGTGCTCACCCTTTTGCTTCACAATTCCTTTAAGGTAATAAGAGTGTAGCTGGGTCGAGCAGGGATAACAGGGAAATAGTGTGATGGTCCGAGACTATCGAAGTTTCTCAATACATTATAAAACGGAATGACATGCAACAGATAATTGTATTGAAGACCTAAGATGTGAGTGTCGTATTTTATACGTCACATAATAATTGATTTTGGCGAACAACAATAGGGTGATGAGAACCCGACTTTGAAAGTGTCAAAAGTGCACCTCATTAAAATGAATATGATAGTAATCTTTTCGTTCTTCTTTGGGGTCTTAAAATATTTGCTGTTGTATTTTATATGGCATTGTAACAATTTGAGTTTGGATACTGTCTACGAGACAATATTGTATTAAAACTCATAGTTAATCTGTTGTTAATACGTACACTTACGACAAGGTCACCTTGATTATATAAATGAAGTTTTTATTTGATTTTTATAATGTGATATCTGGCGACTCAGAATGGGTCGTGTGGACCTGTTTTGGGGGCGTCACATTTACCTATATTTATTTTTAGCCAAATTGGCTACGTTTAGAGAGAAAAAAGAAAAAATTGAATATGGAAATTAAGCAAGTAGTGGGGTATACAAAATTTATGGTGTACCTTAAGGGATATTAAAATAATTTATGGAGATAAATTGTTTTAATATAAAGAAATTTTCGTATTTGTTAAATTATCTTATTTATTGGGAAATAAGGTAATATAAATAAAAACAAATATATTAAAATAATTTAATAAAAGTAAATTATTTTAATAAGGTAAAGATTATCACATTAAATAAATTTTTTCCTTTTGTATGGAAATTACAGTGTGATATAGAACATATTTTACGAGTAATGTCTAAAATATATTGTACATATGTAATAAGTATTATGTTATAGGACTATATGTATATACACAGTTGTGTATTACACAATAGGGCTATATGACGAGTTTTTGGGCTATCATGACGGTTCACATCATTATAGCCTGAGAATAGCTATGGCAACGGGTGAAACCGTCGCTGTAGCCCAAAAAATCGTCGCCATAGTCCTACTGTGTAATACACATTTATATACATACATTTTCCCCTATGTTATAATATATAAGTATGTGGACATACTTGGAACCAAGTAAAAGAAACTGTAATTTTTAGGGAAGTGGTTAGCATGAAGTTTATTTTTAAGTAAGTCAATTGACCAATAGAGTGTTGACACGGCTCTATGCGTGTCAGCATTCTATTGGTCAATTGACCAACTTACCCAAAAATGAACTTCATGCTAACCAGATCCAATTTTTAGGTAGCCTGCAAGAAAGATAATAGCATGAGCTGGGGCTGTGAGAAGGAAAAACAAGAACTGACACAAAAAGAAAGTTACATGGCTAAAACCATTCAGTAAACTCTTTATGTAGCGACCAAGTATATATTATGATTTGGGAGCAAGAAAACCTTCGTGGTGATCAAGGCTTGAGATTTATAAAAGAAAAAAAACCAAATTCTTTTGCTCTCTCTTTCTCCTCATCCGTCCAACCCAATTCTCTCCCCTGACTCCCTTACCAATAAAAAAAAGGAAGTGAGAATTGATATGCTTTCTACCGTTCCATTCCATTGCATCTTCTCTCAAAGATTTTGTCAAGCATAAGTTATTCCCTTTTATCTCAAATATTCATTCCTTTCTCTACTAAACTGCCGAACCACATACCCAAAATTTTGGTCCAATTAAATTTATCAAATTTGGGCAAAAAGATAGTGTATAAAATTTAAATTAATAAGAGTTGGCATCAAAAGGCTGGTAGCAAGGGTGTTGTAACAATGAGCTTATGTTAGAAAAGGGTAAAACTAATGATTTGGCCATCGAAGTTGGCACGTTTTACTGAATACTCGATTGAACTTTTAATTTTTCAAATTAACTCACTAAACTAATTTTTATTTTCAAATTGGGTCATTCTATTAAAAAAGTTGGTAGACGTTAATTTTTTGTTTATGTATACTGACGTATAGTGACGTGACGTGACAAAAAAATAAAAAATATTGCTTATGTGGCAAAAAAAATCAAAAACATATTTTAAAAATAAAAAAATTAACATTTTATAGTTTTAAAAATAATAAAAAACATAATAAAATAAAAATAGATTTTTAAAAAAGCAAATTTTGAAATAACAAAAAAAATAACAAAATCTATTTTTTTTAAAATATACTTTTTAAAAAAAACATATTGTTTTTAAAAATAGAAATTTTTAAAAAATCATTTTTTTAGAAACAATTTTTTAAAATATACTTTTTTTAAAAATAGATTTTTTTAAAAAAGCATTTTTTGAAAAAATATACTTTTTAAAAAAAGCAGTTTTTTAAAAAAAGCAGATTTGTTTTAAAATAACAAAAAACATAACAAAATCTGTTTTTTAAAAATTTACTTTTTAAAAAGCGAAATTTTAAAAAAATTAAAAGCATTTTTTTTAAATCATTTTTGAAACAAAATTTTTAAAAAAATACATTTTTTAAAAAAAATGCATTTTTAAAAAATTTCGCTTTTTTTCAAAAAATCTTTTTTAAAAAATCTATTTTTTAAAAAATTCTATTTTATTTTATTATGTTTTGTTATTTTAAAACTTTAAAATGTTAATTTTTTTATTTTAAAATCATTTTTGGTTTTTTGCCACATAAGCAATATTTTTATTTTTTTGCCACGTCGGTATACATAAACAAAAAATTAACGTCTGTTAATTTTTTTTAACGGAATGACCCAATTTGAAAATTAAAATTAGTTCAGTGAGTTAATTTGAAAAATTAAAAGTTCAATCAGTATTCATTAAAACGTGTAACTTAAAATGGCAAATCATTACACTACAAGAAATCAGAGACAAAAAATGACGCTAAAATTTGTCACATAAAATTTATTTTTTCATCACTAAAGCATTTGGTGACGATTGTTAATCGTCACGAGAGACAAATCACTTAGATGAAAGCGTGGTATTAGGTATATTTGACACTATTTGATGTCGTCACTAAATGTTTTAACTTATGGTGACGATCTACATCATTGTCACTATAATTAATTACTTTTAGTAGCGTTAATAAAATCACTATTTGAATGAAACTTCGTCACTCTATATTATGTTTCGTCATCAAAACTAGGTGCATTAAATGACAAAAAATTATTTTTCGTCATTAAATGATATTGTTTTTTTAGTGACGAAAATATGTTACTCTATTTAAATCATCTAATTTTAATGACGACAATATTGTTATATTTATGATTATTCTTTTGTCATGTTATTGTGTTTATCGTCACCAAAAATAAGAAAATAAATGACGACAGAACAATTCGTCACCTAATAATATATTTAACATGACAATTATGTTGTTGTCATTTCATATTTTAAATAATATTACAAAATAATTTATCACCAAAGAGTTATTTTTTGGGACACAATTTTCAATGTCACTAATTGAATACTTATGGTGACGATACATCTCGTCACAAAAAGAGTTACTAATAGTGACAAAATTAGTTGTTGTGACTAAATGAATATATAACAGTGACGATATACACAGGTCAAATAAGCAACATGTCACAACACAGGTCAAATACAACATGTCATATAAATCACAGCCGCATTATAGTAACAGTTGAGTAAAAAGATATGGAATGGTTCTTGTACATCAACAGTTGGTAGGGTTATCACATCCACAATACATCAAAATTTCCAAATCTTTCCAAATTATATTTGAAATCCAAAATATCCTTCACATCCATCTGCTTCCCAACAGTCGGGCATCACCAAATTTTGAGATATCGGGTGAAGCTCGACACGGATGTATGTATGATGCCCAAACTCAACGTGACAAGAAAATGAGGCACATCAGATGATCTCTGTTCTCACTGCAAGCAAACATCAACTGCATATAATTTTAAGAGATTAGCTCAATACAAATCTTGCACACCACTGTACCTAAATAGTGCAAGAACACTTGGCATACCACTGTACCTGAAGGCCTCTAAATAAATCTAAACCTGAAGACAAAAAAGCCACCAAGGAACACTATACTGATATCATGCAGTACTATATGGAAATTTTTCTTCTATTATATTTCTATACCAGTAAGAAGGAAATTTAGAGTATATAAATGATTAAGTAACAATGCTGCAGAAGTGGGAGAATATAAGAACAAAAGAGCATGGAAAAAGGACTATTTTTTAAAGGATAAAATAGTGATATGATTACTAATCCATAGACTATATAGTCCATGGGATTGAAGCATGGAGCTAATAAAGAGTACTGAGTACTGTCATATTCCATTAGGCCCCTAAAACAAAATAAGTCAAGAATATTGATTTTGCTTGTTAATAATGATGTTTATTATCAAACACAATTAAGTATACTATATGTTTAATCCAGCACAACTTGACAAGAATGATAGAAAGGACGGTTACTCATCAACTTGTATGTATATCTATATATACAAGGGATGATCACCGATCATCAAGATCATACTCAAGACAACCTAGAAACAAAAAAGCGCCAAAGAAGACGAACAAAGGCCTATGACAACATCAATGCACATTTAAGAGAACACATTATTTACCCTTTAATTAGTTTTGATGTGGATCTGTCCCCGCCAAGTACTAAAGGCAGTGTACACACATAGGAAAAAACAGTTATATTTTTTGTTCTTAAAGTATGTCTATGTCTATCAAACCTAAAATGGGATTACGATAGTAGTAAATGTTCAAAGACATTATATTAAATCAAATTAGGTTGTTTAACTTTCCTTTATGGCTTTCACTCACTGTAAAATTGACTATTCTAAGAATTGGTTAATGAGTTGAATCATGAAACTAAATCGCTTGACCTTCACAAGTTGGAAGCGACCCTTGCGACTTTTAGTATCTTCTTTGAGTGATTCTTGTCGTATCTTTGGCAATGATTAAAACTGAGTGATGCCCCATGATTTAAGTTCTCTGTATAATTAGATACAATGTGCTCACAATTTGAACATAGAAAGTCATTAATATGTGTTGTTATAAAGTACAAGTTGTCTCATTCTGCTTTTTAGTTGTTTCATGTACAATAATATCGGTAACATTAGGCAGTTAAAAAATATGCCGAATTTGAATTGGTTGCTTCATATTACAATGTGACATCATATTCATCTTGATATGTTTTAAATCGTTCACTACAACAAATTCATTAGCCTTTATCCTAGCCTAGCCTAGCTTGCGGCCAGAATCACTAGTTATTTTTATTCACCGCAAACAACAACTCCAATATCCATAAGAAACCTATTGTGGAATTTGTCTTTGCCTTATCAAAAAATTGGGTCTTAACGGTATAAATTATAAGTACAAAGAATGTGACATCTATATCTTCTCTTTGTTCTTTTTCCTTCTTACCTTTACATATGGGGCAAAGAATAATCAAAACCAGATAATCATCTCCATTCACGAGATAATCATAACCAGATAATCGTGGATCATTCACGTAAAATTGCGAGATATATAACCAAACAAAGATAATGTACATGGTTAGCCAGTTGACTTCTTCTAAATGATTTGCTGCTTGTTATATTAAGCTACTACTGATTTACTCCCTCAGTTTGGAAATAAGAGTCCTATTATTTTCTCGTATATTAATGTTTCTAAAAGACACGCTTAGACATAATTTTTTAGATTTTTTTTCAATAATAAACTTTAAAATTAAGATTTATTACTTCAAAAAATTATTGACAAATAATGAAGAAACTCAATACTCGAAAAAAAAGAAAGTCAATAACAAAAGTAGGACTCTCATTTCCAGACGAATGAAGTACAATATTACAGTAATTAGCTACCTTCAACTTTATTACGACCACATCATCTGACAGCAAGCCAAGGTGTATTTTTTGATCATAAACTATTTAAAAATTATCTCAGTTACTGCTGCTGAACCCATAATTCACAATATTTACTTATCTTGATAATGAAATCGGGACTACACAAAAAGCGTGGTCTAGTTTTTACATTATATATGGCTCTTATTCACTCGAAGATGCTAACATTCATTTCTAGTTCAAGGCAACAACAAATATAGGTGATTAAAAAAAATCATTTAGAAATAAGAAAAGTTGCAATCAAGTTCATTTGGCAAAGTACACTCACCCATACTGAAGTAATTCCAGAAACCTCCTTGAAATGTGTGACAACCTTCCTGGGAAGTATTCAAACAGTTATCAATAAAAAAGAAAGATGCATGTACTGTTAATTCAAAAGAAGATTTCTAAAACGGAGAAGACAATCATGACAGATATGACTAGTTGATCTTCACCTATCCAAATACTTGGTGTTGCATGACTACGCACATAGGTAAAATATATTATTATTTCAACTTCTTTCAGGCTTGGAGTGGTTAGCATTGATAACAATACTATTTTATATCACTAGAGCATATATTAAGAATCCATCCTTGGGGCATGGGATCCCAAGAGGTTAATAGTTTGAAAAAAACAGATATATTACTCCACAAAGACACTTTTACAAACATCTTATGTTCATTCTAAAATAAAAACATATTTCATTAACATAGATAAATGTTTCAAGCCATGTATAGTAACCCACTAAAGCAGTTCGCCCAAATCGCGTTGTAAGCTTAAGCGTATTACCATTAATAAATGGCTGAGATTGGATTTGGACTAAACCCGTCCACTAGACTTACTAGCGGACATGGTAATAATCAATTCTGGACGCTTATGCCCCTATTTTATGCAAATCAGCTGCTAATTAAAATATGGAAATAGTCTGTCCGCTAGTAAGACTAGCGGACGTGTTATTAACAAATATTCAGAAACCTGTTGTCACGTCCAGTACACAAGTACATTAACCCATTTTATGCAAATCAGCTAGTACATATTACGTCCAGTACACAAGTACATATTAACCCATTTTATGCAAATCAGCTAGTACATATTAAACCACCTGTTTACAACTTACACATTAAACCACCTGTATACAACTTGTTTGTCAACGTGTAAACCTGTAACAAATAAAAGAATACCTCCTGCAACATGCAAACAATACAGCAACATAAACCAAACCTCCTATTCCATATCAAAAGCCTGTAAACCAAACCTCCTGCAACATCAAAGAAACATAAATCTCAGGCACAACAATACAGTGTGAAAGCAACATAAATCACAGCCACAACAACACACAGTGTTCACGAACATTGCCTCTTAAATTTTTTGTTTTGTCCTCTGTTTCATTAATGCATCTTTTATTTAAGTTTCCTCTCATGGTCCCTTCCCCAGTTTTCCCCTAATAAAAAAATATGAGATCAAACCCTAGACACATCTAAACATAATAGTTTTCTGTACTGCTATTTTACTTTATTTATGACAGTGGAACCTGGGTGTCAAATAGGCTAACCACCAAGTGAACGCAATACCCCACAAACCATCAAATGTTAATGCAAACTTACTGTACCATTAAACAGAAGAAAAATAAACTTACTGTACCATTAAACAGAAGAAAAATCACTTCTACAAACAAACGAATTGGATTCCTCATTATATATTAAGTCCCGAGCTTCAAAGCTCTTTATTCAATCCCCAATTACTAGTATATAACAGTAAAAACAACAACTAGCCCCCCACTATATATATATCCCAATCAACAGTCCATGTATAGTGCAAAAATAGTTTCTAGAAGCTCCTGAACTCCTATATGCCGAACCAAAAATAGCATCAGAGATTCATAGTAAGAAGCTTCACCAACCCAAAAGGCCCACACTGAGCCCCAAGAGAGAACTTTTGATTGACAGAAAGAGGGAAGAAGTACCTGGAAAAAAGCCGTTGGAGATATAAGAAACTGAAGATTGCTTATATAATCTTGAATCCTTGCTTCCCCAACATCATTTGCTTCCTGCAGTCCAGTTTCACTTACTTTTCTGTGGGGTATCAGGGTACATATCTTACTTCAACTGCACGCAGTCATGCGTATGATCACAGTGAACATGAAGGAACTGTAATCGGTCAGTTTAACGGAGAGTTTTGGGGAATGTTTGCCAGTCCCCGGGTATAATATTTGAATGTTTTCCTGATGAATCTATCTAGATGATGTTTTGGATTTGAATTCTGTTGTTTACAGCAATTCAATCTGCAATAACAGTTTTCTCATTTGTATCAATGTCCAGTTAGTTGGAAATCTTATATCTCTTGCTCTATTGAAAGGCGGGAAGGTATGATTGCGCTAGTGATTCCAATTTGGCTTTTCTGGTCAATTATTTTTTCTTGTTTAAGTATAATGTTTGTAATTACCTCAGATGGGAATAAAACTATTTTCAAATAAATGAAGTGAAAACTAGAGTAAATCAATTTGTCAGCATTCCTCTGATTTGTTATGCACTATTGATACAAAAGGATGGGGACTTGGTTTGAATTTCTAGATTCACCGAATTGAGATTCTCTTTCTGGTTTCTTTTGACGAATCTGTTAAACTGATTAAACAAGGTCAACAGAACGAGCAAAAAAAAATTCTGGAAAACACACACACTATTGACTAATGGGATAGAGACTTGGTTTGAGTTTCTAGATTCATTGAGTTGGAATGAACATTCTGGTATCTTTTGATGAATCTGTTGAACTGGTAAAATAGGTCAACAGAGAATAAGTAAAAAAAAAATTCAGGGAAAAACACACACTATTGACTGATGGGTCAACTAATAACAATCAAGTCAAGAAATAGTCAAACACTTGTGTGCAATTATTAAAAATGAGTATCACATGAATGATATTAATGAAGGAGGTGGCCTCTTATTTGAAGGATTTAATCATTCTGTGAGCAAAAATGGAGAAACTGAATCAATGAATCATCCCAGCAATTTTTCAGTGAAACTTACGGTTAGTTGACGCCAAAATCCAGTATTATTCAATCTATTCCAAATAGGCAAGCCTGAAGAATAGGCAAGCCTGAATTTTGCAGACATTCTTGAAATATGGCAGCATATGTACAAGCAATTCTAGAAATATTTGGGCAGTCCACAGGTTCTTCAACTGCTGTCACACCCTCCCTATAAAAAAACATTTTTCTTGTTAATTAAATAAACACAATGAAAATTTGTAACTCCCTAAAGCTGGATTATATTTAGACTACCTGAAATTCCCTAGCAAAAACCCAACAGTAGGTTTCCCTTGTAGAGAATATCCAACAGAGAATTCACACTTGAACCGGAAAGTTGTACAATAACTTCAAATCTGTTTTAAAATTTCTTGGGTTCTCCTCCTCTATTGAGAATTATAAGAATCAAAAGATATGTATCTCATGACTATGAGTCATGACAGAGCTAAATGTGAACCAAAAAATGCAATTTTTCCCACAAATCTAGGTTTCAAGATTATATAACTTTGAAACTTCCAAGAAAATATAAAATAAAAAATAAAAAAAATACAATCGATCTGTAGACAAAGAATGAATGGCATGTTTAAATTCAGATTTTGGATATTAAACTACAAACTTACCTGCGAATTCTGTTTGGGAGAACACTTTTTAATTAACTTGTTGCTGAATTGCAGATGATTGATTCTAGGGTTCTTCCGGTTCGCCCAATCCGCTAGACATACCAGTTAATTCGAATTTTGGCACTGTATATCTATACCTTTGTTACCTTTTCGATTTGCAGATGATTGATTCTAGGGTTCTTCCTGTTCGCCCACTTCACCCAATTCGCAGAACACGGACAATAACCTTTGTTATCTTTCCCTTCGTAACTTTCCCCCTTTGAGCAACCCGTCCGCTAGTATGTCTAGCGGGTCGTGGGGGAAGAATCTGGCGGGCACAGATGAATTCTCTCTGGGTCTAATTGCTGGTGGTCTTAACGATGGTCTAAGTACTGCTCTTGACGGCGGGCACAGATTAATTCTCTCTGGGTCTAATTGCTGGTGGTCTTAACGATGGTCTAAGTACTGCTCTTGACGGAAATTTGCGGCATTGTTTTATTCTATTGCTACCATTTGTTATTTGAATTTGATAATTTGGGAAAAAGTTTGATACTTTCATTAATTTAAAGTGATTTTATAAGTATTTTAAAACATAAAAATATTTTTTTTTTAAAATAAAACATACATATTATGAATATTATAATATTATTTTTTATTAATATTATATATATTATAAATATTTAGGTAAACAAAAAAAAAAATAAAACATAAAAATATTTTTATTTTAAAAATTTTATAAGTATTTTAAAACATAAAAATATTTTTATTTTAAAATAAAACATACATATTATGAATAATATAATATTAATTTTTGTTAATATTATACATATTATAAATATTTAGGTAAAGAAAAGAAAAAAAAATAAAACATAAAAATATTTTTATTTTTTAAAATTTTATAAGTATTTTAAAATATAAAAGTATTTTTATTTTAAAATAAAACATACATATTATAATATTAATTTTATTAATATTATACATATTATAAATATTTAGGTAAAGAAAAAGAAAGAAAATAAAACATAAAAATATTTTTAAAACCACAGTGGGGTAATTGCATTATTTTTAAAGTGTAGTGGCTCAATAATATTAAGATTTTGGCTGACTGGTTTGTCACGTAGGAAATAACTTGTTTTATTTTTTTTTTCAAAAGTCATGTAGGAAAATTGGCGGAATTTTTTAACATCCGTCCAAGAAATTGGATGGAATGGCTTGATTGTATATTTTTAAAAAGACGTCATCAATTGAATGAATATTTTAAAAAGCGTTAATTTAATTGCTTAAAACACTACAACCACAGTGGGGGGAAAAGTGTTTTTGCCCACCATTGGTGCAACTTAATTGGTCTATGTCGGAACCATTAGCGCGACTTAATCGGTGCAGTTTGGTCGATTTTTGGTGCAATTTCGGAAGCGATTTCGATTCCTTGCCCATCCCTTGTCAAAAAGTATATACGTAAAATAACGAGTTACAAAAAAAATTCATATAAATTATTTTAGAAATTAATTATATTTTTTTTTCAAAATTATAAGTGTGCGAATATGATCATTATAAACTCCATCCAATTAACTACAAACTTTAATTTTTGTAAATTAGAAAATATATCTATATGATGAATATTTTAATTTCAAAAATTATAACTTTAAAAAAATAAAAGCGGGCATTTATTTTGAGGAGATGATTTGAGTAAAACATTTCACTGTATAAAATTGTGTCCAAATAAATAAAAAAATTTAAATGAAAAATGATGCATTTTGGGGGAAAAAAGAGGCATGCTTATTGGGTTTGTCTTAATTTTGGGCAACAATTTACTAGTCGTTGCAAAAAAAATGTATTAAATACACAACGAAAATAAATTGTTGCCAATGAATGTGGCCTATATTAGGCAACGAAATATAGCAACAAAAAAGTTTTCGCGTTTGAGCGATGAGGAGAAATCGATCAGCAAGAAAAAAAATTAAATAAAGTGTGTTTTTTTTCGCCAACGATTTGCAAACTAATTTTTGCAACGACTTATGAATTTTGTTACGAAAAAATGAAAGTCTTTCATAAAGCGCAACGAATGAAAAATTTCGTTGCTAAACATTCATTTTTGGCAATGACTTTATAAGTCGTTGCCCGAAAAATTACTAATCAAAGCTAAGAAGTTGCTTCGTCAAAAATTTAAACCAAATAGTGATTTAGATTATCAAAATTGTACAAGATCATCAACAACAATAGCAATCATTACAACAAAAATGACATAAAATCATTTCAAAATTGTAGGTGTTCAATTAGAACAACTACTAATTATCAATTCAAATAAAAATCTAGAAACATACCTAAAATGTCAAATAATTTCTACCATCAATTTGGGATTATTAAAAATTGATAATGGAGGTTCTTGACTAAATGGAGGCTGCCAATGATGAAAGGAAGACCGGTGACGTCGCTTGGATACAAAATTTTCTTGCCTCCATATAAAAATGTGACGCTACTGCATACTTTGTCACTAAATATAAGAATTTATGACGAACCAGTGTTGTCACTTATCCACTCATCTAATTAGTGACGAACTAGTATCTCGTCATAAAAAATTGGTAATTATGACAATATAAATTGTCATAAATTATTATTTTTTCGTCTTTAAAAAATTTTCCTCCAAAATTTTTCAGAAAATTTTTGCCTCCAAATAAAATTGTGACGATATTATGTACTTTGTCACTAAATATAAGAATTTATGACGAACCATTTTTGTCACTTATCCACTCATCTAATTAGTGACGCACTACTATCTCGTCATATAAAATTGATATTTATGACAATACAATTTGTCATAAATTAATATTTTTTCGTCTTTAAACAATTTCCCTACAAAATTTTTCAGAAAAATTTTTCCTCCAAATAAAATTGTGACGATATTACGTACTTTGTCACTAAATATAAGAATTTATAATTAACGATTTTTGTCACTTATCCACGATCTAATTAGTGATTTAATTATTATTTCGTCATATAAAATTGGTATTTATGACAATACAAATTGTCATAAATTATTATTTTTTCGTCATTAAAAAATTTCCCTCCAAAATTTTGCCTCCAAATAAAATTGTGAAGAATTTGTATTTGGCGTCACTAAATGTTAACATTAGTGACGAAAGTACATTGTCACTAAATTTTATAAATAATTAATGACAAAGTATTATGTTGTCATTGAAAGAAATATTTTGTGACAATAAATATTGTCATCAATTATTACAAAATGTCACTAAAAAGTTTCCCTCCAAAATTTTGGTATGAAATTCTACCTCCAAAATAACTTGTGACGAAATTTTGTTAATCGTCATCGAATGTGTAAATTAGTGACGATATAAATGATTAATAGTAACAAAAGTAAAAGTCATCACAAAAGCAAAAGTTTTAATGACGATTATGAATTTCGTAATTATTAATTAACAAATTGTGACAAAATTTTGTGCGTGGCAAAAATTTTCGTCATAAAATGTGTGATTTCTTGTAGTGTTAGTTTTGCCGTTAAAAACGCAAGCAAAGAAGGTGAGTTCTTATTTTAGTTTTGATATTAACAATTGAAATTTATATGTTTAATTGTGAAAGTAGTTGGTTTAAATAAAGTTAACCATACATCAGTTACAATTAAGGTTACCTGTACTGGTTATGAAGTCTCTAATACAAAGTATATACGAGAACTTTATGGAAATTAAGCAAAGTAAGTTAACATATTTGGGTTAGTATGTAAACTAATTGTTTATGTGAATTTTAATGGTGTAACCAGTTAGTGGTGATCTGAATTAGAGCCAAGGAGTTTAGGTTGGATTGTGAGGAGTAATAAGGTGGAAAAAGAGGTTAGAACACAAACCAAACCTTAAGAAATCTGAGCTTTAAGGGAGCGCACACCACTTGTTTGATATCAAATATCAAAACCAAATATTTGTTAAAAACCAAATATCAAACGAATCCGAGGCTAATGCAATGTATATTCACACTATATAATGATTAAAGAGTTTGGGCAAGATAAATTAGAACGAAAAGCGATTTTAAGCCAAAACAAAAAAAAATATCAAAAGTTAGTGTGTCGGACTACTTTTGGGCTAACTGTTCCGACTAGTTAGACTTGCTGAAAATTTTTAGTTTTCTTGGGTCTTGTATTATGCAATCCCAGCTATCCATAGCCTCTGGAACGGACTAATTCCAACTTCGGAGGAGGGAGTTATGGCATTCCAAAGTGGGTGTGTCGAATCTGTCCAAAATTTGGAAATCAGATTTGAACCTGTCCCTTGCGCTAATTTTTTGGAATTATGGGCGCAGAATTTGGAAAAGGTTATTGAATAGGAGTTATAGACCCAGAAGTTAGCTTCGCGTGGGCTCAACAATCACTTAAAAATGTTTTGAAACGAATTAGTTATGACTGTTTTAGCGCAAGAGGGTAAAGCTGGGAAAAAGTTAAGAACTGTTATGATTGGGCATTTTAAGGGCTTTTGGGTCATTTATAAAACCCAAAATGGGTGGTTTGTATTCTCTTAAAATAGTCTTCTATGGTGTCTATAATATATTAAAATTTGGTAGAAATCGGACTTGTGAGCAAAGAATTAGAAAATGGCAAAAAAGAAATGAAGATAGAGAGTGTCTTTTATAAAGCAAGAAAGAATGAAGAAAAAGGTCGCCACCACGCCGCCTTTTAGAGCTTACTTTTGACTGGCTTAGAATGTCTAAAAGGTATGGATAGTATTTTTTAAAAATAGGTGGACATACCACCTATAACATATCCAAAATTGGTCGGAATCGCACAGACGAAATGGACACTAAAAATACGCGAAGTAGGGTGTCAGAACATGTTCGTTAGCGGCCTAGGCCAAGCCCGCCTGGGCCAAGCCAAGGGCAGCTGGCCCAGTCCGAAACGACGACGCGTTTTTTAAAAAGAAATGCAATATTTGATGTTGTGACATATATTTCAATGTCAAGACGCAGATTTCAAGGTTTTTGATAGTTAAGCGTATCCCGAAGCACCGAGATGGATATGAAATGCAGTCTAGCAACCATATGACGCGTATATTCGTTCAAATTATACTAGAAGCTATGAAAACAATATGTAAACATAGGTTTACATATATACGGATAAATCATCCGTATATTGGGAATACGTGAATAATGTGAAAGAGCTATCCTAAAAGCTATACCTCAGAAATAAATTGTTTTCGAAATGCAAAGCAATAATTGTGCATATGGAGTTAAAAACTCATTATTGGTATATATAAGCTATGTATATACATAAAATATACAAATAACTTATATTTACATACGAGCTAAGCAAGCAAGGCATGAATTTGCATTACGATTAAGGTATATATGCAAAAGCATATATATATTTTACGTATACATTAAAAGTGAAAAGTAGTGTTATATAAACACGTTAAGCATTGAAAGATATTATACATGCAAAATGGAGTCTAAGTTACTCACGAAAGCAAAGTTAAGCTACAAACACACAAAGGAAGTCACGGATGCACTATGTAACTATAAATTTACATATAAATGCATATTAAGCCTATAAATGCAATATAAAAAGTTTATAAACTGTAAATGTAGTGAATTAACATTTTAAAAGTCGTGTTGGAACTTTTTGAGAATGTATGGCTATACTAAGCCAAAACCTAAAATATTCAAGAGGAATATGGAGGTTTCTTGGAAATAAGAATATCAGATATTGATATAGTTTATGTGAATATTTATTAACCATACAGGTTATGGGATATGAATGTGTGACTAATGTATGCATACATGTCAAAATAATTGTGTAGGATTCGTGAAGTGAAATAAACTAAAGTTTGTATCAATGGTCATTGAACGAGGCAAGTTTTTCAGTTCTATTATGTTTGTGGATTAAATGTGATTATGTGGTGAGCTACATACCATGCTTTATGAATTGTTTAAGTCAAAATATGACTAAGTTAATTGGGTTATGGAACTCAATTTATATGTGATATGTGATAGCACATGTTGTATGATGTAACTCGATAAATTAGAAATGTATAATGCATGAATATATGCTTTGTAAGAAATTATTGATGCATGTAGGATATGCATAGTAAAGAATATATGTTTCATGCAGATATGCTTAGTAAAGAAAATATAGTGTATATGGAATTGTGTACTATGTGAAACATGATAGACTGTTAAATTTACTGGGCTGTCCAGCTCAATCTTGCAAACACAAACTTTTTGCAGGTTAATGATGTTAAGTGATATTACTTGCTATGCATATGATGAAGATTGAACGATGTGCAAAATGAATACATTTCCTTGAATTAGAAATGGTATAAATCTATGATTGATAGTTTTGTTAAATGTGATTGGCAGTTATGTATAGTTTGAAATATTGAATGGATAAAGAATATTTATTCTTAAATGAGAATAAATATGATTCTGAAATAAGTGAATCATCGATAGAAAAGATATTAAATATTGAGACTTAAGTTTTTAATACGTTTACATAGATTATACAAATTATATAATAAATATGATTCTAGTATAAAGAAGAATTGTATAGGTTGCGATTCAGGGAATGAATGAAAAGAAAAAAAAATTTATTCCGCATTTTTACCTATTTTAACATTAAATAATGTTTTAAAGCTATAACAAGGTAGTATTAACGCGCAAGATCGGGAAGGAAAATAGTCCCAATTTTGGGGGCGTTACATCGTTAAGCCAAAAGTCAGTCCGGAAATGCTTCACTAAATGTTAATAACTCTTTCATACTAACTTCGATTGAGGCGATTCAAGATTACATAAAGCTAAGGAGTAAACCTACAACTTTCATTCTTTAAGTTTTGAGAGTTGAGGTCGGGATCAAGGCCTAAAATGGGCATATTTAGGACTATTGTGTAATAAGAGGCAAACCGTGGTAGTTTCTTTAGACCATTGTGGTGTCGAGCTATGTTTGACTAGTATTTTTAAGTTCTAAACATTGGACATTGGGAAGAGGAATGTAAACCAAGGAATGGTAGATGTTTTGGACGTGTTAATCATATGCAATAACGTGTTAGTTAAACGTTCGGGTTAAAAAATTCGGGCGTACGACGTACGAACGTCGAAACACCGAGTCGAATGTTAATAAACTTAAATAGTGTTCCGATTCTTATGACACGGACATTATAAAACATGTAATAGAGTTAAGTAAACCATGAACGACGTTTATACATGGTTAATTGGTATGTTTATGTGCACTAAATGTGTAGGACATTTAAAGAGCGATTAACACTAAGGTTATCAAGACCGCTAAGTCAAATATTCTAACTCCATTCAGCTTTTGTTTGAATGTCAGTTCTTGACTATATATTCTTACGAATAATCCTTATGTATGCGTTTCGATTTACACAATATTTATCAATTTTGCAACCTTCACACTTATACAAACTTTTTCTTAATTGTATAAGGGTTCAGCTATGTTATACTGCATAAATTGTTTAATGTTTTGCTATAATGCATAAATTGTTTAACGTTTTGCTATAATGCATAAATTGTTCAAGTTTAAAGTTCGATATTGCATGAACAGTTTGAGATGTACGTCAATGCCATTTGTTCCGGCTAGACATAGATTTAAATATTTTATCGGTTTAAAATTAAATCGTTGAAATATTATTGATGATAGGTAGAGTTGTCCACCCAAATTGTTTTAGGGTTCAGACTTCAATTTGAGACGAATAACCCTAATATTGGGGTATTTTTACTTCAAAAAAATCCCGACAGACCCCTGAGGTGGTCAAACAAACACATATAGTCGTTTAGTTAGAGTGTTGTACAACATAGGGTATACTGGACTAATCACCCAACGTGCCCGTAAGCCAGACTGGTTCATAGTTAAATTATTGTTGAACTCTTAAGAAAACAAAAATGTTCGAGGTCTTTTGACCGCTCAGTTCGCTGTTTCAAAAATGTTAGACAAAAAAGAATTTATTATTTTTTATTCCTAATTATTCGGTATGATTTTACAACTATTATTCAGTTATAGAAATGGTAACATGATTCTTGATTTTGTTGTTTATTCGACTGGTTAAAATTGTTGAGCTTTGTAGCTAATCCTTACTTTAAATTAAATATTTTCAACGAAACTAAAGTAGATTGAAGGGTCCGGTAAGGACAACAGAAAAGGAAAGATATGGACGAGTAGAAGATAGTTATAACTATTTGTAATAATTAGAAGTATTGTAATAATTACTTAATAATTAGAATTAATTGCAAAGAGGTTACTGAAATTGGTTAGCATATCTTGCCTCTTTTAGACCAATAAAGAACATGCGTTCATTTGTTTCGTTTATTTTTGCATGTTCTTTGAAACTGAACTCAGATACTAGTCTGTTGGTGAATAGACTTTCTTTTCTGATCTTATTGGGTGGAGTACCAGGAATTGGTAAAACACAACTAAGGTATGTTATTTTCATTTTATTTTGCTCTTTTAAGTTTTCTTGTAGTAATGATCTACTAATATAATTTACATGATTCAACTTTCAGTTAATGTCTAAATTCCAGTTGATTATGGTGGTCTGGGAGGCAAGGCAATATCTATAAGTAAGTTGCCTTCATGTATTGGTTATTAGTTGTCACTTTCTCTATTATTTGCATCCTTAGTATTTTATGCGTTTGTGATGGTCAAATACAGAAGGCAGTTTCATGGTGGAACGCACTTTGCAAATTGCAGAAGAATGCCTAAAGGACATATCAGAATATATATAATGGATTTCTACCAAAGGACTTTCATGCTAGCAAACTTAAAAAGCAGTCCAAGGATCTTCTTGAAAATATATTCTACATTAGTAATAGAAAAAACTCCTTGTGAACTTTTAAATAAAAGGAAACTCAACATTACTTACTTTAAAGTTTGGGGTTGCATTGCTTACGTCTTAGATGCCACATTAAATAGACCTAATGTTGAATATTGGCTCCTATTTTGGTCTTTGGTCTTTGGTCAATGGTCAATGGTCAATGGTCCTCACTCATTTAATGGGTCAAGGGAACATATCACCATTATCTCATTAATGTTACTCCTTTGTTGAAAATGAGTCCAACTAATTTCCTTTTCTACCCTCAAGTTTTTGGCTATAAAAGGAGGCCAAATGGAAGAGGAAATACACTCCAAAATTGATAGAACATCTCTTAGAGAGTAAAGAGAGCAAAGCTCTAGTTTGAGTGTCAAAGAGAGTTAGAAAGTGAGAAGCTCAGTTAGAGCATTCTGAGAGTGAGGGTGTATAGAGAAATAAACAGTTAGTTTATTTCTCAGTTGAGAGTTTGTAATCTCCATATTATTTTCATAGTGGTTTTCTGAGATCTCTCCCCGTGGTTTTTCCCAGTTGGGTTTCCACGTAAAATTTCTGGTGTTATTATTTTATATCTCATACAGTAGTGTGTTTGTATTTAGTGAATTTGTGTGAGCCTGATTTCTCAGCAATTGGTATCAAAGCTTATGGTTCACACCAACGATCCGTTTAAAGAGAAATTAGGCAGGTCACAAATACAAAGATGGCAAGCACAAGTGCGAGGTATGAAGTTGAGTTATTTGACGGTAAGTCAAATTTCAGTATTTGTCAGTGAACGGCGCCAATTATTGAGAAATCAGGCTCACACAAATACACTAAGATAAATACAAACACACTACTGTATGAGATATAAAATAATAACACAAGAATTTTACGTGGAAACCCAACCGAGAAAAACCACGGAAGAGATCTCGAGAAAATCACTATGGAAAAAATAATATGGAGATTACAACTTCAACCGAGAAATAAACTAACTGCTTATTTTCTACACCCTCACTCTCGTAATCGCTCGACCGAGCTTCTCACGCCTAACTCTCTCTTGCTTTGCTAAGCTTGTTGTTATTTTTGGTGTGTCTTTCTCTTCCATTTGGCCTCCTTTATAGCCAAAACTTGAGGGTAGAAAAGTGAAATGAGTTGGACTCATTTTCAACAAAGGAGTAACATTAATGAGATAATGGTGATATGTTCCTTGACCCATTAAATGAGTGAGGACCATCGACCATCGACCAATGACCATTGATTAAATGATTAAAGACTCAAAGACAAAAATAGAGCCAATATTCAACAATCTCCACCTCGCTCATATTTTCTAAATACAAGTGATCTTCTTTGTGTTCGTGAATGTATCCTCTCCTCGGATACTCCACTCACTTAACTCAAAGATTAGACGAAGTGAATTAAGTCCAAGCAAAGGCTTGAACTTTTCTGTAATCGACTTTGTGAGCATATCTGCGGCATTCTCCTTTGTGTGAACTTGGCGAACTGCAATGTCACCATTGTTCAACCACTCACGAATCTTGTGATACCGAACATCTATATGTTTGGTTCTGGCATGGAACACCTGGTTCTTTGCTAAATGAATAGCACTTTGACTATCACACTAAATCTGGATACTGTCTTGCTTGAAACCTAGTTCTTCAACTAGTCCCTTAAGCCACAAAGCCTCCTTGCTTGTCTCTCACAATGCCATATACTACTCACTCTGTTGTTGATAATGCTACCGTAGATGCGCAACCCCGACCTCCAACATATACATCCTCTCCACAAAGGTGTATACAAACCCATCGTGAGATCTCCTTGCATCTAGGTCTCCAAAGATAATCCGAATCAACGAACCTCAGAAACCTCACTTCTTGCGGTATCACGATCAAACATAAGACCGTAATTGGTTGTACCTGCTAGATAACGGAAAATCCATTTTACAGCATTCCAATGCTCTTTTCCTGGATTTACCATATACCTGCTAACCACACTGACTGCTTGTGAGATATCTGGCCTTGTACATACCATTGCATACATTAGACAACCCACCGCATTTGCATACGGTACTTTGGACATATACTCCACCTCATCCTTTGTTTGTGGGCTCAACTGTGAAGACAACCTGAAATGTGCTGCCAACGGAGTGCTAACTGGTTTAGCATTGTTCATGTTAAACCTCTCCAAAACCTTCTGCACATATCCTTTTTGAGTTAGCCCCAACTTTCCTGCCTGGCAATCCCTGTGAATTTCCATACCTAGGATCTTCTTGGCTGACCCAAGATCCTTCATGTCAAATTCACTGTTCAACAAATTCTTCAGCTAAAGAATATCTGACTTCCTCTTTGCTGCTATCAACATGTCATTGACATATAACGTCAACAATACTAGAGAGCCATCATCAAGGGATCTGAAATACACACATGGATCATACTCCGAACGAGAGTAACAATGAGCCACCATGAAGTTGTCAAACTTCATATACCATTGTCTTGGGGACTGCTTCAAACCATAGAGAGACTTCTTCAAACTGCACACCAAACCCTCTTTCCCTGGTTCAATAAACCCCTCAGGCTGCTTCATGTAGATCTTTTCTTCTAAATCACCATGGAGAAAAGCTGTTTTTACATCAAGTTGTTCTAACTCCATATTATGTGATGCTACAATAGACAAGATCAACCGAATCGACGTGTGTTTCACAACTGGTGAGAAGATCTCATTGTAGTCGATTCCCTCTCTCTGAGAGAATCCATTTGCCACTAATCTGGCCTTGAATCTTTCACCTTCTTTATCAGACTGAGCTTTCTTTTTCCTGAATACCCACTTGCATCCTATAGCCTTCGATCCTTTTGGAAGTTGAACTAACTCCTATGTCTGGTTCTTCTGTAAAGACTCCATCTCTTCTGCCATCGCTATCGCCCATTTATCATTATCATCGGACTAAATAGCATCCTGATAGCTAGTTGGATCTCCACTACCAGTAATCAAGGCAAAGGCAACCATGTCTTCAAACCCATATCTCTGCACTGGTTTACTGACTCGCCTTTCCCGATCTCTATCAAGATTATAGGACCTCTCTTGGAGATCTAAAGGATGATCATCTTCAATCTCTTCAGGAAGCTCCACCTCAACTAGGTGTTTCTTGATCGGGCCCCACACATCCGAATGTACATAATCAAGTACATTCTTACTGGTATGTGCTCCGCCTTTGCGGAGACCCTCCGTTGTTTGCCATACACACAAAACTTGCAAAATTCCAAACTGCACGTTTTGACACCTTTCAGCAACTGCCTTTTGTGAAGTTCTTTCATTCCACCTTCACTCAAATGACCAAGTCGCATGTGCCATAATTCTGTGCTATCACCGTTGAGTTATCTCGCATGTAAATTGTCGCTCCACCAAAGAACTATGTCCCCTATCAACTTGTAGAGGGTGCCCTTCTTTTGGCCCGTCATAATTACCATAGAACCCTTGGTAATTTTCATGACACTATCTCTGACTGAGATACTGCAGCTTATAGAGTCAAGTACTCCAACCAATAACAAGCTCTTCTTCAATTCTGGAATATACCTTACATCACCCAATGTTCTGACAACCCCGTCAAACATTTTAATTTTGATGGTGCATATCCCAGTAACTTTGCAGACTGCATTGTTACCCAATAGAACTGTACCACCATTGCAGGATGAAAAAGTATCAAACCAATTCCTATGAGGGGACATATAAAGAGAACAACCGGAATCCATATACCAATCTGTAAGGTTGCCACTGTCTTTAACATATAAGAGATCACCTTGTGAAGCTTCATTTTCACATCCTACGTAGCGGTTCTCCGTCACGCACACATCTCATTTTCTTTCAAGAACATTAGTGATTTTTCAATCTGCTTTCCTTTCTTCTTATTATCCTTCTTCAACAATGGACATTGATTTTTGTAGTGGCCCTTCTCGTGGCAATGATAACACTTAACCTGAGATTTATCCTTCTTGCCTGTTCTCGCTTGAGACTTTTCTCGTTCCATGCCAGAATACTTTTTTTGATTAGGACCCCTGCTACACCCATCTAAAAAAGCAAGAAGACTGTCTCCTTGATCTCTGGAAGTAGTGCCCCTAAACTTATCCTGGTCCAGAACTGCTGACATCACATCATCAACTGCAAGCTTTTCCTTCCCCACAAGGAGTGTAGTCTGGAGAGTTGAGTATGAATATGGTAGAGAGACAAGAAGCAATAAGGCTTTATCTTCTTCGTCCAACTTCACATCAATACTGGTTAGTTAGGTCACCAATCTATTAAACTCATTAATATGATTGGCCAAATCTGACCCTTCTTCCATCCGAAGCCGGTACAATTCCTTTTTCAAATATAACCGATTTGACAGAGACTTTGACTTGTAAACTTTCTCAAGTTTCTCCCAAAAGTCTTTTGAAGAGGTTTCTGTCAATACCTGATATTTGATCTGTGGCTCCAAATTCAATCTGATTGTTGCCACGACCTTAGCTTCAAGTTCTGTCCATTTTTCTTCCGTCATAGTCGCTGGTTTCTTCCCTTCTAGTGCCTTTGTCAATCCTTGTTGAGCCAATACATCTTTGACTGTATACTGCCAAATACTAAAATTTGACTTACCGTCAAATGGTTCAACTTCATACCTCGCACTTGTGCTTGCCATCTTCGTATTTGTGACCTGCCTAATTTCTCTTTAAACTGATCGTTGGTGTGAACCAAAAGCTTTGATACCAATTGTGACTTCTATCCCTTAACCTGGATAGCACCTCACAATGATACCTATCAACTTGCCACCGTTACTCACGGCGTCCCCTACGGAAAGTCTGGCTTCGGTGCATCCCAAGACTTGGATGTGAGACCCCTGATTTTATGAATAAAGATTTAATTTTCTCAAAATAATTTTTTTATATTATGGTGTGGATTTGATATAATGTTATAGTTGTGGGTAGTAATTATAAATTTTACAAAGTACGCAAGTTGTTATATAATATTCGATTGGTCGGGAAATATTTATTTTAAACAGGAAATATTCGTACGATGGCATAATCATTGGTGGACCCCACAACAGAATTATTGTCGGATTGAGAAAACGACAAAAATATTTTATTAAAATAACGGCAGAAGTTTTACCGTTGATACTGTTGAGCTACTCGGTAGTAAAAGTACAGTAATATGTGTGGTTGCATAGTAGTTGTGAAGCCCCCAAAATAGGTCCACACGACCCATTCTGAGTCGCCAGATATCACATTATAAAAATCAAATACAAACTTCATTTATACAATCGTTGAATCGTCAGATAGAATACGACCATTAGATTAATCGTGAGTTTTAATACAATATTGTCTCGCAGGATGCGAGATCCAAACTCAAATTGTTACAATGCCATATAAAATAAAGTAGCAAATATTTTAAGACCCCAAAGAAGAACGAGAAAATTACTATTTTGTTTATTCTAATGAGGTGCACTTTTGACGCTTTCAAAGTCGGGTTCTCATCACCCTATTGTTGTTCGCCAAAATCAAATATTAAGTGACGTATAAAATACGACACCCACATCTTAGGTCCTCAATACAATTATATATTGTATGTCATGTCATTTTATAATGTATTGAGAAACTTCGACAGTCTCGGACCATCACACTATTTCCCTGTTATCCCCGCTCGACCCAACTACACTCTTATTACCTGAAAGGAATTGTGAAGCAAAAGGGTGAGCACAACTAGCCCAGTAAAGAATATTATAACTAAAGATAATTAAATTATCAATAGCTTTTGTCAATAATAAATCAGAGATTTAGAACATATGGTAGATAATAAAACTTTTCAACCATAGTTACAGCGGAACAAGCAATCCATTAGAAGAGTCAAGTAGAACATAATGTCTACTATCTCCTCTAAATTAAAAGTCCACCAATAATGTTTTATCCCTGTAACATCAATCAACAGTTCCTATTCACAATCATATAAATAACTCATAATCATAATTGTGGTTTCAAATTCCTTTTCTCATCCAGGACGAAGATAATTTACATCACATATCTTTACCTGAAACATCAAAAATCATGGTTATACCAAATCACAATTCCTGCTCATAATCATACTAATAAATTCATCTTTGCACTACGGCCAAAGATATTCAACTGTATAACCAAAAATCAAAAGTTCATCTTTGCACTACAGGCCAAAGATATACAATCATAAAACCAATAATGTCGAGACTCGACTTAATAAGATTACGACCAATGTAATTATCCATGCACTACGGGCCAAGGATATTCGTGTTTTCCATTACTGGCCATGATTATATCGAATAATCCCTGATTATATATAATCATACCAAGTCCATCTATGCACTACGGCTAAAGATGACTTTTACCACATCCATAAATTAATATTTCATCGCTGAGACTCAGCTCAATAATTAATCCACATCATCAAATCATCCCTGCACTACAGGCTAAGGATATTATTTAGTATCACGACCACGAATTATCCATGCACTACGGGCCAAAGATAATCGTGTTTTCATCAACGGTCCTGATCATGCCATAAAACAATTCATCTTTGCACCCTTGGCCGAAGAGAATCCATAGCCATAATCATACCAAAAATTGTCCATCAATGCATTACGGGCCAATGAGGACTTTTTCCACATCATTTGTAACATTACGGTCATGATTATACCGAATAATCCCTGGTCATAATCATACCAAGTCCATCTATGCACTACTGTGCCACGAGATGACTTTCAACATAATATAAACAATTCCAACATAATAACAAAGAATGGAATAATGAAGAAGATCACCATGCATGCGATAGAGATCGCACGCAGACAAAAGTTATTCCCAAATGTAATAATAAATGCGGAATAATAATTAATAGAATCCGGTCCGGCAGTAAAACGCATGCACGGATATTAAACGTAATAATAAATACTGAAATAATAAATATTGGAACTGTGTCGGGTGAAATTACATCGATGGATATTCCGATAGAATAATAAATGCGGAATAATAAAAGAAGATCACCAAGTATTGGGTAAACCGCATATACAGGTCATTCCACCAAGTATAGGGTAAACCGCGCATACAGGTTATTCCAACAGAATAATAAATGCAAGATAATAAAAGAAGATCACCAAGTATTGGGTAAACCGCATATACAGGTCATTCCACCAAGTATAGGGTAAACCACGCATACAGGTTATTCCAACAGAATAATAAATAATGGAATAACAATGGACTTCACCAGGTATACGATAATTCGCGTATACAGGTTATTCCGACAGAATAATAAAAAATGGAATAACAGAAGTTCTCTTCATGAATAAGAAAGAATAACACCCTTTACGGGTACAACAAATAATATCCCTTATCATAATAATATCCCTTTACCTTAAAAAGAAGAGTACTCCGACTGGTAGGGCGAGGATATACTCGAAGAAAACTTGTACTATGTTCTTCGCTCAAAGCTTCTTAAAACTCTTAAAAAAATACGCTCAAGATTATAGAAGGAGAATTCTCTGAACTTCTGGTGTGATTTCAATTCTAACTAAGCTTCCTATTTATAGGAAATGGACTGCATAGTAACCAATCCTATGAACGGTCCAGATTGATTTACTTTAATCGGACGGTCCATATTTAAAGAAAAATCTTTTAAATAAAATATAATATATTCTAATTATTGCCTAATAAAATAAACAACTTTATAAAAGTATTTTGTTTTATATAAAAAGATTTTACTATGCAAAACATTATGCAACATTATGCATAATAAAATATAATATATTCTATTTATAGAATAACTTTAATAAAGTATTCTTTTTATATAAAAGATTTTTACTATGCAAAACACTATGCATAATAGAATATAATATATTCTATTTATGTAATAACTTTATAAAAGTATTCGCATTTTATATAAAAAGATTTTTTATACAAAACACTATGCACAATAGAATATAATATATTCTATTTATAGAATAACTTTATAAAAGTATTACATTTTTATATAAAAAGATTTTACTATGCAAAACACTATGCATAATAGAATATAATATATTCTATTTATAGAATAACTTTATAAAAGTATTACATTTTTATATAAAAAGATTTTACTATGAAAAATACTATGCACAATAGAATATAATATATTCTATTTATAGAATAACTTTATAAAAGTATTACATTTTATATAAAAAGCTTTTCATTATAATTTCAACCAATGATTCAAGAAAAATTAGTACATCTCTTCATGGAATAATATTGTACCCAAAAATGATTTGGACCGAAAAGAAATATATTTTGTTCGGGTGAATAGTACCCCGTGAATAGTAACTCATGAATAGTACTCTGACACAAAAAATGTCCCAAATACTCGAGTGAACAATACTAGAGTGAATAGTAATTTGGGTGAATAGTAACCCGTGAATAGTAACTCGTGAATAGTAATTCGTGAATAGTAACTTGTGAATAGTAACTCCGACACAAAAGTGTCCCAAATACTCGAGTGAACAATACTAGAGTGAATAGTAATTTGGGTAAATAGTAACCCGTGAATAGTAACTTCGACACAAAAAGTGTTCCAAATACCGGAGTGAATAATACTAGAGTGAATAGTAACCAGGTATTTTATGACAACTTGTTTACTTTGAAAAAAAAAATTCACATATCACCATTAACTTTAACCTTTTATCAATTGAACCATTTACCAAAATAAAAAAATTGAATACTTTTATTTCATAAAATTCGGGGTCTCACAGTTGCACACGATATTGATTATTGATGCTTATGTGAGAAGTCACCGATTTGATTCAATTATTGTCGATATTTTATATGATGATGAAGTTTTGTTTTATTATTATTATTAACGTAATAAAATGTAAACATCTTTTTTATATAAAATGTAATACTTTTATAAAGTTATTCGTTTTATTAAAGCTAATAGTAAAATCTTTTATATAAAACAAAATACTTTTATAAAGTTGTTTATTTTATTGACAATAATTAGAATATATTATATTTTATTATGCATAGTGTTGTATAGTATTTTGCATAGTAAATTCTTTTTATAAAGTTTTTTGTTTTATTAGATTATAAATAGAATATATTATATTTTATTTAAAAGATTTTGCTTTAAATATGGACCGTCCGATTAAAGTAAATCAATCACGGACCGATTCATGAGTTAGTTACTATGCAATCCATTTTTATATAAATGAAGCTCATTCCTTCATTATTTTTTTCTTAATTCTTTGAACTCTAGAGAGAAAGTTATAGAGAGAAAAATAAGAGAAGTCTGCTAACTTTCTTTTCCTATATCCAATTTTTTTTACGGTAAGGGATGTTATTTCTTTTGTATTCAAGAAGAGAACTTCTATTATTCCATTTCTTTATTGTTCGTTGGAATAACCTATATACGCCAAGCTACCCTATACTTGGTGACATTCTTCATTATTACATCATTATTATTACATTGGATTATCATACATATGCTTTTACGTAGAACTTTGGTTCCGTCTTTATTATTCATTGGAATATCCAATCATGCTTTTACAGGACTGGTTCGGTTCCTTTATTATTACATTGGAATATCCTCATTCAGGCTTTTACGCCTTTAACGGTTAAAATCTTTATTATTCTGTCTTTATTATTCTCGCTGAATAACTCGCTCATGCGGCAATCTGCGTGCATGGTCATTTCATTGTTATTCCATTCTTTATTATTCTCGTTGGAATATCCCGCTTGTTGCATATTATGCCTGACCTGGTTCCGTTATTATTAGTCTATTGGAATAACCTGTCTATACGAAGTACCGTATGCATGGTGATTTCTTTTGTTATTCCATACTTTATTATACTCAGTTGGTTAAAGTTTTGACTTTTATACTCCATGAAATTAGTGGAATATCCTTGATATTTGCGCTTCATCCAGTATCTTTTCATGAAGATATTCTTCTGAGCATTCTTGAATTTTACTCTACACAGAAGTATCATGTTGACAATTTGGATGTTATTGGTTCCTGGACAAATTAATTCGTGAATTTGTTTTATTGAATTCTTATATCATTGTCATCATCCTCATGTTTATATTATGTTGAAAGTCGTCTGTGGCCTGTAGTGCATAGATGGACTTGGTATGATTATGACCAGGGATTATTCGGTATAATCATGACCGTAATGTTACAAATGATGTGGAAAAAGTCCTCATTGGTCGTAGTGCATTGATGGACAATTTTTGGTATGATTATGGCTATGGATTCTCTTTGGCCAAGGGAGCAAAGATGAATTATTTTATGGCATGATCAGGACCGTTGATGAAAACATGATTATCTTTGGCCCGTAGTGTGCATGGATAATTCGTGGTCGTGATACTAAAGAATATCCTCGGCCGTAGTAGTGCGTGGATGATTTAATGATGTGGATTATTTATTGAAATTTGAGTCTCAATGATAAAAGTGATGAAAAACTTTTTAAATCATAAAAGATAGTATATTGTATTCTCTACTTGACTCTTTTAATGGATTGTTTGTTCCGCTGCAGTTAAACTTGATGTCTATTGTATTGTATCAGTTTAACATTGTTGAAGGCTAATGATAATTTATTCTGCATTATCTTAGTCATAATATTTTTTACTGGGCTAGTTGAGCTCACTCTTTCTTTCACTGTTCTCTTCAGGAAATGAGAACGTAGTTGGGACTAGTCGGGGAACGGAGTGATGGTCCGAGATGGTGTCTTAGTAGTCCTCACTATTCTGTAAAATAGTGTGATAATAAATGTAACGAGGTCTCTATTTGAGAATGGATATTATCTAGAAGGCAATATTTTAAAATCTCAGTTATGTTTTGTCGTATTTTACACGACAGTTGTATAATTAAGTTTTTATTTGTATTTGTACCATGTATTTGGCAACTCAAGATGGGTAATGTATACCTATATTGGGGGCGTCACATTGGAAGTCACCAGATAAAGGCTCGGGGCTCTTTTCTATGGCTTTGATACCAATTGTTGAGAAATCAGGCTCACACAAATACACTAAGATAAATACAAACACACTACTGTATGAGATATAAAATAATAACACAAGAATTTTACGTGGAAACCCAACTGGGAAAAACCACGGGAAGAGATCTCAGAAAATCACTATGAAAATAATATGGAGATTACAAACTCTCAACTGAGAAATAAACTAACTATTTATTTCTCTACACCCTCACTCTCAGAATGCTCTAACTGAGCTTCTCACTCTCTAACTCTCTCTTGCTTTGCTAAGCTTGTTGTTTTTGGTGTGTCTTTCCTCTTCCATTTGGCCTCCTTTTATAGCCAAAACTTGAGGGTAGAAAAGGAAATGAGTTGGACTCATTTTCAACAAAGGAGTAACATTAATGAGATAATGGTGATATGTTCCCTTGACTCATTAAATGAGTGAGGACCATTGACCATTGACCATTGACCAATGACCAAAGACTAAAGACCAAAATAGGAGCCAATATTCAACACAAATTAAGAGTGTATATTTCACATGAATCCCACATTGGATAAATTAAGAGTGTATATGGGTTAATAAGTATGGTAGAGCCTCAACCTAATAGGTTAACCTTTTAGGTAAGGAGGTGGTCCAACATGCTTATTGGGCCCGTCTACACAGGTGTGCGCTGCATGGTGATGAATTGATGTGGGATGGATCATACAATTCCGCTACAAAACGGTATCAAAGCTCATGGTTTGATGGGCCCAAGAAAAACCCCAAGGTGCGAGGGGAGTGCGATGGGAAATTCGCAGGCCTCGTGGGTGGAGTAAATAGAGTTGAATCAGGTAGAGCACGAGATGATTTGAGTCGGGTGGAGCGGGCTTAGGATGGCTCTAGGGAAGTTGCTGAGACACGTTTGCCCTGGGCGTGGTGGAGTAATATTAGAGTCAAGCAAAGCTCTTGAAGGACTCAAAGGTGAAGTATTTGAATCGGGTGGAGCAGGGCTCGGATGGCTCTAGAAAATTACTAAGACACGTTTGGCTCTGGCGTGGTGGAGTAGTATTAGAGTCGAGCAGAGCTCTTGAAAGGATTCAAAGAAGGTGTGCTTAATGGTGAATACTCTAGTATGATACTTGTGATGGGTATTCAAGTGAAAGGTGGAGATTGTTTATATTTCACATGAATCCCACATTGGATAAATTAAGAGTGTATATGGGTTAATAAGTATGGTAGAGTTTTAACCTAATAGGTTAACTTTTTAGGTAAGGAGGTGGTCCAACATGCTTATTGGGCCCGTCTACACAGGTGTGCGCTGCATGGTGATAAATTGATGTGGGATGGATCATATAATTCCGCTACCCCTTAACTTTGGTAATAAAGCATTAATTTAAATCTATATTTTTGGGGTATTCTATATTTCTATGCATATATAGTAAGGCTTCTAGATTTCTTGATTTACATTCGAATAGTGTTATTGAATCTGTGCATGCTATTTATTTATTCCAATGTATGCATGAATTATACTAGACCTAATATTGCATGTGCTGCTTGCATACTTGGTAGATTTACGAGTAATCCTGGTCATGAACATTAATTGGATGAGATTAACAGAGTTATGAGATATTTAAAGTACACTTCGAATTATGGCTAGCATTATAAATGCACAACTTATGTTAATTCTTGAATGCTATAGTGATGGTAATTGGGCTTCTTCTAATAAGGTGAATTCAAAATCCACCAGCAGAATGGTGAAAAAGGGTAAGTTTGGATTACCTACCAACTCATCAAATGTTGAAGTAGTATTCACCAAACTAACTGCAAAAGGATATATATGCATTCCTCCTATTTAATTAAATTCCCCTTTACAATGGATGAATTATGCCATCAATGAAAGTACATAAAATTGAATTCTTAACAAAAAAAAATAAAAGAAAATATTTGGATTTATTTATTATAACAATATATCGATACACACAAAGGCCGGCCAGAGTGCCATAAACTTTTGCAACATGGACATGATATTATTCAAGACAAGATACTAAAGGTTGGCCTGGCCTCATAGTACTAATTAACCAACCCTAGCCAGCACTCATAACTATTTTTACATAGATAATAATTAATACACCCAAATACATTAATTAAACATGATAGAAAATAGTCCATTTTGCAACATATATGGACATTATTCATTATTCAATACAATATAAAGGTTGGCCTTATAGTAGGTTAGCATCAAATTGGAGTGTACAAGCTTACCAATGGTGGGGGTGCAGGATTAGCTGGTATGAAATTGAGATTGGCATTCTCACAATTTACTGATGCAGGGCAATCTACGAACTTTGTTGCGAGTCGGTTTACACATAGATTAATCGCCAGAAACACACGTTGTGGGCAAAATAGTTCTGGCCTAACTTTCAAGTGTTTTTCAATTGCTGCTTTTATAGTTCTTCCAAGATAAGTCTTTCCGCCATCCGGTGTAATCCCTACAAATTTTCAATATTACTCTCATCAAACTCAGATTAATGATTAATCATGCATAAAATCTAAATTTAGTAGTTCTTTTTTTGTGCGACTAAAATGTGAAAATGTTCCTTAAATCCTTATATATTGTAGTTAATAACTTAAATCCTTATATACATATAAATTTTACTCATATATTTCGATGTGGGACCAGAGTGTTACATAAACCGAGGACAAATGTACCACAAGGACCGTTTTGCTAAATATGCAAAGTTTGAACCACAATTAATATTGACAAATTCAAGAGACAATTATTTTTGCACTTTTTGTGTTTATTATTATTATTATTATTATTATTATTGGTCTTACTCAGGTTAATTAAGCAATCAACCAAATTAAAGACTATTTAATTAATTATACATGATCTATAAGTATATATGTTTACCTTCCTGGTTTAGCGCCCCAAGTACATCAGCTTTCTTTCTTAAAGCAATGACATTTTTAAAATAATCAGTCAGCGTGAAATCCCTTGATTCTGAACACTTTCCATGTTTGTCCCACTCGTATCTCCAAAAATCTTGATTATTTGTAAATTCACGACTGACAGTAGGCTATAATTCGTTCAAATCTGTTCGTAAGGCATCCTTTATCTGTAAATTCCCAAATTAGAGGAGAGAAAACTAGCTAATTCGTTCAAATCTTTTCACTCTTTAATTTTTTATGAAGAACTACTAGCTTAGTGCCCCGTACTTCACACGGGTTATTTTCTAAATAAAATTATTTTTAATTTATTTTATATAGTGATTATAAAATATATATTTTTGAATTCTAAATTGACTTAATACTATTATTAGAATGACTATAAATTTTTTTAAAAACGAATGACTACAGATCTCATATACTAAAGTGATTCTTTTGTATTTTTAATTTAATATTAAGTTTTTTATATAATTTCAAAATTTAATATTTAATTTTTATAATCAATCCTTATAAACTTTTAGATAACAGGAAACTCAACATTCATTAAAGAGACCTACATGTGGTAATAAAGTATTTAAATCTATATCTTTGGGGTATTCTATATTTCTATGCATAGTAAGGCTTCTAGATTTCTTGATTTATAATTAATAATGAAATTTAATTTTCCTCTAATTATTATTTTGAAATAGTAAGGGTTGATTTGATTAATGTGGATAGTTATGGGTAAAATACACAAATATTTCAAAATAAGCAAGTGGTTATAAAATATTCATTATTGTGGGGAATATTCGTTTGGTCGTGGAATATTAAATCTTTGTCGGGGAATATTAAATGCGACAGTATGACCGTATGTGGAGCCCCCATGTGAAGCGATTGGAGGAAGAAAGCGACAAGAATAAGTTGTTTAAAAATAGCGGCGTAGTTATTCACAGATTATCTTGTTAAAATACTAAATTGGTTTAAAACACGATAGCTTTGCGGTATTGCACCAATTATTGATTCTTACGTGAAGGCCTTTACTCGATAATTATTACGATAATTCTTTATTCGATTATTTTATTTTATTGATTCAATAATTCTTTGTGTTGATATTTTATATTCTTTGTTGTTTGATAATTGTCCTTCTACGGTATTTTTCATTATCGAAGCAATAATTCATATTATCTGAATAATATTATTGGATAACATTATTGGCAATGTCTAGAAAGTTACATCTAAGGAGAGGTTTGGTCACTAATTGCTTGGCGTGGTAAGGAGAAATTCTTATTGGAAAGCCCCCTCTTTCACAGGAGGCTGCTTTGGTTGTCGATATTGTGATTACGTAATATTATTTGTGAATAATTAATTATTGATTTATATGATGAGGAAAATATTGATTTTATGTGGATATAGATGGAGAAATTTTTTAATGTGACAATTGTTGAAAATTAAAATTTTATCTTTTTACGATAAAATAATTCATTTAAATATATTATTATATTTTTAATAATATAATAATGGTGATATTTTACAATGAATGTGTGATATATGAGTATCTGAGGAGAAAAGTATTTTTGTTGCAATAAATGTTTAAAACATGTTAAACATGTCGGTGGACCCCATTTCTTGTTGAAATTTGATTATAGCTTGTAAAATCGCTTGGTTTATGGATTTGGTCAATTTACATTTGGAATTTGGAAAAACTTTCTTACGCAAAGTTGTAGAGAATTGAATTTCCTATAAAAACTTCGATGAGATTGAATTTTACGACAAAAGGGCTATTTATTGTGAATTATTGAAGTTAGAAGCTAAGAAATAATTGATTTTTGGAAGTTTAAATTATTTTAAATTAGAAAAACGTTTTTTTTTGTTGTTAGTCTTGTGTAGTAAATTTGGTTGGTGGGTGATGTTGGGCAAATTAAGTGTGCGTTGGAAAAATATATATATATATATATATATTATTAATTTATTAATTTTTCTACTTTGGTGTTACAAGCATTTTTCTATAAATAGGGTCTTGGGTTAGAATTGAAAATCACACGAAGCTGAAGTTTTCTCTCTCTATATTATCGAGCGTATTCTTGTGAGTATTTTGAGTATACTTTGAGTATTGCTTTATCGGTTGCAAGTTCAAGTCATGCTTTATATCAGGTGTTTTTTAGAAATCTTGTCTTTCGAGGTAAGGGGATATTTTTTTCGTAATGATATTATTTCTTCAATATCATTATCTTTGAAATATTGATCTGAAGTTTTTATCAAATTTGGAACTTTTGGTGTAGATTCTTATTCACGTATCTGGCCTTTATTCACGTATCTCGACCTTTATTCACGAATCGACCATTATTCATGAAAATGAAAATTTTCCTTTTAAGTCTAAAATATCTATTGTGGATACTAGCTTTGATTGTATCCATGTTTTGATCATTCTTGAATTTTACACCACTATGATTATTTTTGAGGTATTTTTGGACATGGAAAAAAAAAAAGAATCTTAATCCTTAATCCTTAATCCTTGTCATTTTGTTTCCTTTGGATTCGTTTCTTTAAAAATATTTTTCATCATCCTCGGTCTTAAATGATGATATTATTGAATATCTTTGGCTTGTAGTGCAAAGATGAATGATTTCGATGAATATCTTTGGCGTAGTGCAAAGATGAGCAGTGTTTAGATGAACATGACCAGGTGATGAATATCTTTGGCTGTAGTGCAAAGATGAATATTTGATTTCAGATATATATTGATTGATGTTACGGGGATAAAAGATGAGCGATGAACTTTTAAATTCATACATAGAAGATAGTAGTTTGCATTCTCTCTTAACTCTTACAATGAATTATTATTTTCATTGCGAATATTGATTTAAAACTTGTTGTCTATTGTATTCTATTAGATTTTTTTCCTGTTGAAGACTAACGATAATTTGTTGTATATTATCTTAGTCGTAATATTCTTTCTTGGGCTAGTTGAGCTCACCCTTTTCCTTTTTGTTCCATTTTTTCTTCTCGGGGAGGCGAGAATGTAGCGAGTGCGAGTCGGGGTATGGAATGATGGTTATAGAGAGAGTTGTTTAGTAGTCCTCACCATTTTTGTAAAATAATGTATCGATAAATGTGATGAGGATTTATTTGGGTATAGATATTATGCAGAAGATAATATTTGTATTCAAACTCACAGTTTTCTTATTGTAATAATAAAGTTGTAGTTGTTTACATACCATGTATTGACAACTCGGAATGGGTGATGTATACCTATTTTGGGGCGTCGCGGTTGGTATCGAGCTTAGGGATATGATCTCTGGCGGAGATCGGGGAATAGAACTAGGAGGGAGGCGAGTAAATCCTTATTTAGTGTGTCTACTAAGCTTATTTGTTAGTTGGTCGATATATAGGGATATTATGTGATATATTGATTTCCTTAATTAACCCTTGTTTTATGGCGGTATTTGAGAATGTCATTGAGAATATTATGATGAGTAAATGAGGCCAGTGGAGCGCTTTGTCTTTACTCTGACGAGGAAAGCGTCTGACAGTGGCAATGTTCCTCTGTGAACAACACCTTTGGCGAGATGATGAGCGAGGGGATGTTTAGAAGCTTTTTGCGGTTCATGCAAAAATCGAAGACGAGGAGACTTCGTGTTCAAAATCTGAGGAGAAATGATAGCAATTCACGGGTTGTCACGCCAAGCAGTTCGAAAAGTTGGGACCACGAATTTAAGGAAAGCGGATCCGATCATGGCGGAAGCATGGGTCAAACAAATTACCAAGATATTCGATGTCTTGGGATGCGGCGGAGAAGCAGAAGGTTCCATTCGCCACCTTTATGTTAAAGTGGCGAAGAGGCGATTCTTGGTGGGAATGCGTGAAGCGTACCCATCCGGCGCTTTTTCGGCATGTCTTGGGAGGCGTTTGAAACTATTTAATGACAAATACTTTCACGAAAGTGTTCGTCATATGAAGGAAGTGGAGTTCATGATTAGAGCAAAACAACATGGCGGTGTCTCGATGCGAGGCAAAGTTTGCGAGTTATCGAGGTTTGCACCTCATTTGGTGGAGAATGAGAGAGCGTATGGCGGATGATTTCTTAGAGGTTTGAAACGGCGTCGTCGATATCTCATTTCTCATAAATTTTCTCTCTATTCGGATGTTGTAAGCAGGGCTCAATTATTAGGCGAGATACTTGAAATACGGTCATTGAGGGACCTGACGAGGATCATCTAGGAGATGGCGGTCAACAAAACAACGATAACCGGCGGAGAAAGAAAAAAGCGGACAAAAATGGTAACCACTCTGGTGGTAATCATAGCCGTGAGAATAGAAAAAGCGAATCGGGAGAGAGATTTTAAAAGAGATTTAACAACGACAATGTGAAAATGGCGGCACCGGTGACAAGCTGGTTTCAAGGGAGGAGCGACCACCGGTCGTATCTTCTACAAATCACGGAAAAGAGGACATATCGGTCAAGCGCCCTGCACGATTCAAGGTATGCTATAATTGTGGAAAGGAAGGACATATCGCTCGGGATTATGCGATAGCGAAACCTAGTTCGGTGAGGGGACGGTGACTCAAAAGATTGTCCCGAGAAAAGTCAAAAGTCAGCGGTTCTGGAAGGCGTTTGTTGTGGTGGTCAAAATCGAGGAACCCAAGCGAGGTGATGACGGGTAAGCTAATCATAAATTCTTGTGAAGTTTATACTTTACTGAATCTCGGTCTTTACCCATTCATTTATCTCTCTCTACTTGTGCTCAGCGTTTAAATTTGACTCGGAAAAATTAGACTTTGACTATCTGTGGAAACTCAGTTAGGAGGAACTTTCATCACATCCTTTGTTTATAAATCTTGTTTGATTCAAGTTGGCACCATCACCTTACATTGACCTTATCTCTTTAAAGATACTTGCTTTTGATGTGATTTTAGGGATTGATTGGTTAAGCTACTCATCGTACCAAAATTGATTGTTTTTCGTAAGGTTGTTAGTTTTCATATTCTAACTTGACTTTGTTGTTGAATTCAAACAACTAAACCATTAAAATCAATCAACATCATATCTAATCATAAAGCTATTATTCGTTTATTGAAAAGCGGATGTCAAGCTTTCTTAGCCCATGTTATGGATTTGAATAAAGACCGTCAAATTTGAATAATATTCTGTTGTTATTGACTTTCTGGCGTATTTCTGAAGAACTTCCGGTCTACCCCGAGCGTGAAGTTGAATTCTTTATTGACCTTGAACACGGTACAAAGCCCATTTCTAAAACCCCATATCGAATGGCTCTATTGAACTTGGGAGTTAAAGGTCCAACTACGAGGAGTTGTTGGACATCGGTTTCATTAAATCTAGTACATCTCCTTGGGGTGCTCTGTTTTATTTGTAAAGAAAGAAAAGCGGGAGTATGCGACTTTTTGTATTGACTATCGGGAATTGAACCATGTCACTTTATCAAGAATAGGTATCCTCTACCTCGTATTGATGACTTGTTTGACCGATTGCAAGAGAGCACTGATTCTTTTCAAAAATCGATCTTAGATTACGGATATCATCAATTTGAAGATTAGGCGAGGATATTCAAAAGGCGCCTTTAGAACTCGATGCGGGCATTATGAATTCTAGTCATGTCTTTTGGATTGACTAATGCTCCTGCTGACTTTCATGGATATGATGAGCAAGTATTGAGGAATATTTGGATCGGTTTGTTGTTGTCTTTATTGATGACATCCTCATATATTCCAAAAGTCGTGAAGATCATGAGCACCATTTTGAAATTTGGTACTCAAAGGCCCGTGAAAACAAGTTATATGCCAAGTTAAAGAAATGCGAGTTACGGCTTGAGGAAGTAGCATTTCTTGGGCGCGTGGTGTCAAAACATGGAGTATCTGTTGACGGCGAAGATTGAAGCAATACAAAGTTAGAACAGCAGAAGGCGGTGGTGAAATACGTAGCTTTACAGGCTTATTTGGTTATTATCGGAGATTCGTGGAAGGGTTTTCTCGAATCGCTACTCAGATTAACTTTCAGTTGACTCGGAAGGATACAAAATTCGTTTGGGGCGAGGAATGCGAGAAGAGTTTCAAGAGCTTAGAGGAGACTTATTTTCGGCTTTTTGTCTTAACAATACCATCTGGTTCGGATGGATTTGTTATCTCTGATGATGCTTGAGGGCAAAGGGTTAGGATGTGTTCTCATGCAGCGTGGGAAAGTCATAGCCTATGCCTCGCGACAACAAAAGAATATGAGAGGAATTATCCTACTCATGATCTAGAGTTAGCGGTGATCGTTTCAGCGCTAAAGATCTGGAGGCCTTATCTATATGGGAGAAAGTGGAGATATATTAGGACCATAAAAAGCCTCAAATATTTCTTCACTCAAAAAAGAACTCAACATCTGGCGGTGACGTTGGCTCGAGCTATTGAAAGATTACGACCACCTTTATTGATACCATCACGGAAAAGCGAGCGTGGTGGTGGCGCATTGAGTAGAAGATCATCTGCGAGGAGCGAGTGCGATGTTGTTAACACAAAGGCCCATTTTGTGTGATTTACAAAAGATGAGAATAGAATTCAAGACTCAGGGGACTCATGCGATGATGTCGAGTTTACGTATAGAACCGACTTTAATTGAGAAAGTTAAAGTTGCTCGAGCCAGCCAGGCCGGAGGTGATGATTATGAAGAAGAAAGTACAAGAAGGTCTTTATTAGGAGGCGAGAATCGATGATGAAGGAATACTTGAGTCCACTCGGACTTTGTGTTCTAACGACTACGAATTGAAGTACAAGATCATGATGGAGGCACTGATACACCATTTGCAATCCATCTGGAAGTACCAAAATGTATCGTGATCTTGACATACATTTTGGTGGAACAATATGAAGAGAGATTGCAAAGTTTATCTCGATGTGTTTAACTTGTCAGCGTGTAAAGGCGGAGCATCTAGTACCTAAGGGTCGTTGCAACCACTTGAGATTCGAAATGGAAGTGGGAACACATTACCATGGATTTCGTTCTGGGTCTTCCTACGGTTTCTCAAGGCATCAATCTTATTTGGGTTATTGTTGATAGATTAACCAAGTCGCTCATTTCTTGCCGTCACGGAGACTTATTCCCTTGAGCGTCTTGCTCAAATATGCGTAAATGAGATTGTGAGATTGCATGGCATGCCGGTATCCATAGTTTGGATCGTGACCCAAGATTCACTTCAAGATTTTGGGTTAGCTTGCAAAAAGCTATGAGTGCGGAGTTCGATTCGATTCGGCATACCATCCTCAAGCAGACGGACAATCGAGAGAGGACTATTCAAACTCTTGAAGATTTATTAAGACTACTGTGTCCTAGATTTCAAGAGGCGGTTGGGATAAGTATTTACCATTGGTGGAATTCTCCTACAACAACGAGTTATCGAGCAAGTATAGGTGTGGCTCCATTTGAAGCATTATATGGGCCGAAAGTGTAGCTCTCGATATGTTGGGGGATGAGGTGGGTGAAGCAACATTGTTGGGACGAGAGTTAATGCGTATGACTACTGAAAAGATCAAATGATTGACAGCGTATACAAAGCGGCACAAGATCGACAAAAGAGTTATGCGGATCTTCATCGAAAGGGCGTGGAATTTAGTATAGGGGATCATGTATTGTTGCGAGTTGCTCCATGGAAGGGAGTTACAAGATTTGGGAAGAGAGAAAGCTCGATCCACGATTTATTGGTCCATTTCAAATTCTTGTAGAGAGTAGGAAATGTAGCTTTATAGACTCGCGTTACCTCAAAGTATGTCTCGTGTTCATAATGTTTTTCATATATCATAGCCGTAAATATGTGAAAGACCGAACCACGTTATAGAGTTAGAGCCAGGACGAGATAGTAGAAGACTTAGCGTATGAAGAGGTACTGTCAAGATCTTGGATAGGAAGGAGCATGTCCTACGCTGAAAGGTCATACCACAAGTTAAAGTTTTGTGGAGGAATCATCTTTATTGAGGAAATGACACAGGAGTTGGAAGCGGAAATGAAAGCGAGGTATCCTCATCTTTTGAAAAACACACCAGAATCGTCGTCGATTCGAGGACGAAATTTCATAAGGAGGGGAGGTTGTAAGACCCCAAATAATTAATAAATGAAATTTAATTTCCTCTAATTATTATTTTGAAATAGTAAGGGTTGATTTGATTAATGTGGATAGTTATGGATAAAATACACAAATATTTCAAAATAAGCAAGTGGTTATAAAATATTCATTATTGTCGGGGAATATTCGTTTGGTCGTGGAATATTAAATCTTTGTCGGGGAATATTAAATGCGACAGTAGCTTGACCATATGTGTGGGCCATATATGTGAAAGCGATTGGAGGAAGAAAGCGACAAAATAAGTTGTTTAAAAATAGCAGGCGTAGTTATTACAGATTAATCTTTGTTAAAATACTAAATTGGTTAAAACACGGTAGCTTTGCGGTATTGCACGATTATTGATTCTTACGTGAAGGCCTTTACTCGATAATTATTACGATAATTCTTATTCGAGTATTTTATTTTATTGATTCAATAATTCTTTGTGTTGATATTTTATATTCTTTTGTTGTTTTGATAATTGTCCTTACTACGGTATTTTTCATTATCGAAGCAATAATTCATATTATCTGAATAATATTATTGGATAACATTATTGGCGATGTCTAGAAAGTTACATCTAAGGAGAGGTTTGGTCACTAATTGCTTGCGCGCCCGATAAGGAGAAATTCTTATTGGAAAGCCCCTGCTTTTACAGGAAGCTGCACGGTTGTCGATATTGTGATTACGTAATATTATTTGTGAATAATTAATTATTGATTTATATGATGAGGAAAATATTGATTTTATGTGGATATAGATGGAGAAAATTTTTTAATGTGACAATTGTTGAAAATTAAAATTTTATCTTTTTACGATAAAATAATTCATTTAAATATATTATTATATTTTTAATAATATAATAATGGTGATATTTTACAATGAATGTGTGATATATGAGTATCTGAGGAGAAAGAGTATTTTGTTGCAATAAATGTTTAAAACATGTTAAACATGTCGGTGGACCCCATTTCTTGGTTGAAATTTGATTATAGCTTTATAAAATCGTCCGTTTATGGATTTGGTCAATTTTTGTTTGGAATTTGGAAAAACTTTCTTACGCAAAGTTGTAGAGAATTGAATTTCCTATAAAAACTCTTGTGAGATTGAATTTTTACGACAAAAGGGCTATTTATTGTGAATTATTGAAGTTAGAAGCTCGAAATAATTGATTTTGGAAGTTTAAATTATTTTAAATTAGAAAAACGTTTTTTTTTTGTTGTTAGTCTTGTGTAGTGTAAATTTGGTGGTGGTGATGTTGGGCAAATTAAAGTGTGCGTTGGAAAAATATATATATATATATATATATATTATTATTTATTAAATTTTTTACTTTGGTGTTCTAAGCATTTTTCTATAAATAGGGTCTTAGGTTAGAATTGAAAATCACACGAAATTGAAGTTTTCTCTCTCTATATTATCGGCGTATTCTTGTGAGTATTTTGAGTATACTTTGAGTATTCTTTATCGGATTGCAAGTTCAAGTCATAGCTTTATATCAGGTGTTTTGATTTAAATCTTGTCTTTCGAGGTAAGGGATATTATTTTTTTTTCGTAATGATATTATTTCTTCAATATCATTATCTTTGAAATATTGATCTGAAGTTTTTTATCAAATTTGGAACTTTTGGTGTCGAGATTCTTATTCACGTATCGACCTTTATTCACGTATCGACTTTATTCACGAATCGGCATTATTCATGAAAAATAAAAATTTTCCTTTTAAGTCTAAAATATCTATTGTGGATACTAGCTTTGATTGTATCCATGTTTTGATCATTCTTGAATTTTACACCACTATGATTATTTTTGAGGTATTTTTGGACATGGATAAAAACAAAGTACGAATCCTTAATCCTTAATCCTTGTCATTTTGTTTCCTTTGGATTCGTTTCTTTAAAAATATTTTTCATCATCCTCGGTCTTAAATGATGATATTATTGAATATCTTTGCTTTGTGTAGTGCAAAGATGAATGATTTTGATGAATATCTTTGGCCGTAGTGCAAAGATGAGCAGTGTTTAGATGAACATGACCAGTGATGAATATCTTTGGCTGTAGTGCAAAGATGAATATTTGATTTCGGATATATATTGATTGATGTTCTGAGGATAAAAGATAGGCGATGAACTTTTAAATTCATACATAGAAGATAGTAGTTTGCATTCTCTCTTAACTCTTCTAATGAATTATTATTTCATTGCGAATATTGATTTAAAACTTGTTGTCTATTGTATTACTATTAGATTTTTTCCTGTTGAAGACTAACGATAATTTGTTGTATATTATCTTAGTCATAATATTCTTTCTTGGGCTAGTTGAGCTCACCCTTTTCCTTTTTGTTCCATTTTTTTTCTTCTCGGGAGGCGAGAATGTAGCGAAATGCAGTGGGGTATGGAATGATGGTTATAGAGAGAGTTGTTTAGTAGTCCTCACCATTTTTGTAAAATAATGTATCAATAAATGTGATGAGGATTTATTTGGGTATAGATATTATCTAGAAGATAATATTTGTATTCAAACTCACATTTTTTCTTATTGTAATAATAAAGTTGTAGTTGTTTACGTACCATGTATTGACATTTCGGAATGGGTGATGTATACCTATTTTGGAAATTTAGTATTTAGTGCATAATTATAATTACTTACTAGTGCATAAATAGAAAACACAAATACGTACTAGTGCATAATTAATGTTTTTGATTCATTAAATAAAAAAACTCAATGTTGATGGTTCCGTTGATAGTTACAAGGCCAAGCTAGTAGCCAAAAGCTATAGTCAATTAGAATCATGTTTGTTATTGTTAACGCCTAAGTTTTTAAAACACGTCCAATCACAGAATCACGCGCGCTAGAATCAGACGATAGAATGATCACATAGAAGCTTGACGACTTGTGCCGCCGGGGGATAGCTCCGGTGTGAGAATAAGTACAGGTCGTACAAGGTTTAACAATGGAGGCTAAGTGTTTAGTGCTCAAAAGTAGATATTACCTCATAATCGTAACATAGGCCTTGTATTTATAGTACTCACCACCTCAGAATCCTTCTCCCAGTCGGATTGGGACTCCTAGTATATGGTAGTTACCATAACTTGGGTCCAACATAATCTCCTTAAAAAAGGTGCAAGTAGAATTCGATCCTACCACTACCTTTGGAGTTACCTTATTCAAATATAAGTAGGAACCCAGACTCTGCACGCAAGAGAGCCCACTGTGCAAGCCCAAACGATCCCATAACCAGGTTTGGGCTTCGGCCCAAAGGACTCGAAGGCCCGACCCCGAACGTCACAAGACAGGGCTCGGCTCCGGCCCAAGAGGACTCAGATGCCGACTCGAACACCTCCAACTTCTCCATGGGCTTCGGCCCACCGGTCTCTCAAAGCCCTTCTAATGTTAAGCCTTCGGCCCAGATGAGGGTCGGTAAAACGCTCCCAAACATTGCCCCCCAGTCTCTGATTATAATATATTTATAATTAGAGACTTGAAAGGTCAGGTCTTCGAAAGGTCACGACAGTTAATGATGACCTGTTCTAGATATTTGAAACGTTTCACGCCTTTTCACGCCTGGACCCACCTTAAGCATTTAATAGCGAGTCCTTGGATATGGCGTGTGAGTATACCTATAAGAACCCCATCCATTAACCACGTATTTTTCGACCTTTTTGCAATTCAAATCCTCTGTCTAATTTTTCGGCGAGTGCGATTTTCGGCGAGCTCATTTCTTCCCCAATCTTTACCATTTTCCTCTACTATGTTAGCGTTTAAGTGTTATTTCTTGTTTGCTTCTTCGAAATTTCCCATTTGCATCACATACATTCCTATTTCATATCAAAATGGCTGATTCCAATACTCTTCCGGCCACTGAGCCTACCACCGCCATCGTTACCACCAGCGACCTTCTAGAGATCGAATTACCGGTGGCTCCAACCGACACGACCCCCCGACACTTACACCGTAGATCTTTGAGGATAGGGTTCAAACACTACCACTCTTCTGAGGAGTTTTCTCACCTACACACTCCTTCTACCATCACTTCCTCCCAGATCTCTGATATCCGAACCTTCTTCAAAATACCAAAAGAATACAAGCTCAGGATCCCTCGGCCCAATGAGAAGATGTTTTGGAGGCCCGAGGGTGAATGGGTGGCCGTCCCCTGTACGTTCTGAAGTACGGGGTTCGATTTCCCCTCCATGAATTCATTTCTTCCTTCTTGGGCTTCGTGTGGGTCGGGTTCACACAGCTGGTGCCGAACTCGTACATCCACCTAGTCTCCTTCATAGCCATCTGCCAGGAGATGGGAATCACTCCTGGGCTCGATCTGTTCTTCGCCCTATTTACCGTCAGCGGGTCGAAAGAGCCCGACATTCGGCAATTAAAAAAATGCCCCAATCGCTCTGTCCCGATCAAGACCCCTTCAAGCAACAAAGGTTGGCACGAACAATGGTTTTTTGCCAAAAGGACCGACCTTCAGCTCCTGCCCGATTGGGCCCATCCAGCCGACCCGACGGCCAAAATCTCGAAGTTTCCGAAGGATCGGGCCGACGCCTTCAAGGCATTCTACAAGAAATGGAGCATGACCCAATGGAGTTTGGGGCTTCTGATCAACGAAGACTGGCTGTACAAACACGACTGTAAGTATCTATCCTCTTCACTTCCCCTCTTCTTGTTTCTGATATTTCATGTTTTGACTCTTTCGTGTTGCTGTACAGTGACCATCTTCAAACCTGAAGGGTTCGATGACGCCCTCGCCCCTCTTCCGATTTCTCTGGGTCAATCCCCGGATCGACGATACTCCTAAGGAGGATACGATCCCGATCACTGAGCTGTCACTAGGATCCACTTCGGGGCCCGAGCCCCCAGTCAAGAGAGTGGCTTTAAAGATGAGTCGGGCGGAAAAGGCAGCTCAATTCAAAAAAACCAAAAAGCCTTTTTCTAAGCCGGCCATCTCCACCCCTCTCCCGAAACCAACCCCACCACCGCCCCCTCCTCAGACCGAGGTGGTCGAGAATTCGGAGGACACTGAAGAGGTACCTCTCGAACCCCGACTCAAAAGGCCTCATCTGACGGAGGGTTCAGAACAGCAACCGGAAGGCCGAAAGGAAAAACAGGTTGTGGTAGCCGATCAGGTCCCTGCCTTCACTCCTTCTCTCAGGCCGAGCTCTTCCCAGGGATCTCCGACCACTTGTTGGCCTAAGACCCCTTCAGAAGTGTTTCCCTTCGCCCTCTTCGATCACTTCAAACTTCCTGGTGACGACGAGCGGTTCAAAGGATACTCTTCTGATCAGTTCCTGGTGGCCTATGTCTGAGCCCAGACCCAAGTAAGTCCAAGTGTCCATTCATTTGTTGCTACTGACTTTGACTATTACTTTAAATGCTGATGTATATGTTGGCGGCAGGCTAATGCTATTCTTGCTCGGGCCATTCCTCCTCTTGCCCGAAGCATTAAGACGGAGGTTCAGCTGAAGACGGATGTGATGTTGCTCGAAGCTGAGGTCCGAGGCTTGACCTCGGATTTGAAGACAGAGAAGGATCTCCATGCGGAGACCCGAACTCAAGCGATTCAGGTTAGACGGGAATCTAACGCGCTAAAAGAACAACACTCCCTCATCCAACAGGAGTTCGTCAGCCTCGAGGGTCATGCCAAGAGGCTTCTAGAGGAAAAAGAACGGTTGACTGGGGAAGTCAAGGATCGAGAGAGAGCCTACGATGCAATCACTGAGAAGTTTTCAGAGATGCACGAAAAGCTGATGCACGTGATCCGAGATAATAATTCACTATCGGCTGAGGTGAAAATCCTTAAAGAGAAGCTCTCCGATGCCAAACAGCAAGCTATCATTGAGTATGAAGAATCCGATGTCTTGAACGATAAAGTCATCGCCCAATTTGGTGAAGGGTACGAGGCTTATCGTGAAAAGGCTAAGGCCAAACTGATAGCTGCTGGGCTCGATGCCTCCCTGCTCGACTCTTCTGATGATGAATCCGAAGCTGAGGATGACCCTCCTGCCGAATAGACGTTTTAGGACTTGTGAATTTTTGTAAATTTTTATTTGTACTTTGCCCGAATCGTAAGCGATCAGGTTTGTAAATTTTTTTTTTATAATTGTGAATGAGATAGACTCTTTGCCCATAAACTTTTCTTGTCAGTTTTACTCATTACTAATCTCGATCGGTTATGTCTACCCAAACCTTTTGATCGGATTGTACTTAGAGTTTATCTGAACTTGAATGGTCTACCGTTTTCACGACCAGTCATATCCGGGACTTATCTCGATCGGGGGTGTCTTTCCGAACCCCTTGATTGGATAGTGCCCGAAACCTGTCTACTTTTAAAATTTACTGAACTCTCGGTCAGTTATGCTCGGGACTTTTCTCGACCAGAGACGTCTTTCCGACTCTTCTGATGGAATAGTCTCCGAAGCTTTACCCGTACGAGTATTAAGAGATACATGAATATAGATGAAGTCACACATGTAAAGAAAATCTTCATATATTTCATTTGAACTGAGGCGGTTACATGGATAAAAGTAAGAATGACATAACTATTACTGGTAAAATTTTCTAAGTCTTCCAGCATGCCATGTATTCTTTACCTTCGAACCATCCATTGCTCGAAGCCAGTATGTTCCTGGCTTCGGCACCTCCACCACTTCATAAGGTCCCTCCCAGTTAAACATTAGTTTGCCAGTGTTCTGGGGGGTTGATGCCTCCGACTCCCAGAGGACCAGATCTCCTACTGCAAACCTCCTCGTCTTCACTTTCTGATTGTAGTGTCGAAGTCATTTCATTGGCGATAGATCGCTTGACCTCATCACAATTTGAATCACGAACTTCATCTAGCAGATCCAAATTTGTTTTCAAGCCTTCATCATTGTACAGCTCTTTGTATTGGCTGACTCGAAGAGTGGGGGATCCGATCTCAACAGGAATGAGTGCATCAGTCCCGTATGCCAGTCTGAATGGAGAGTCCACAGTTATAGTTCTTGGAGTAGTCCGATACACCCACAAAACCGATAGCAGCTCTTCGGGCCACCGACCCTTTAATTCGTCCAGTCTCCGCTTTATCCCATTGAGCAAGGTTCGATTAGTCACTTCTACTTGACCATTTGATTGCGGGTGAGCCACCGAGGTCTTACGATGTTGAATCCCTAACTCTTTCAGAAACCCTTTGAATTTTGACCCTACGAACTGTCTGCCATTGTCTGAGACCACAGCCATCGGGATACTGAACCGATAGACTAGCCCTTCTTTAAAAAACATCAAACACTCTTGCTCGGTGATCTTTTGCAGTGGCTTGGCTTCGACCCACTTTGTCATATAATCGATAGCCACGATCACAAAGCTAACTTGTCCCTTAGCTTTTGGTAGGGGACCCAGGATGTCGAATCCCCATACAGCAAAGGGAATCGGGGATAAGACCGAATAAAGTTCCTCAGGGGGTTGATGCGGAATGTTGCTGTTCAGCTGGCACTTCGGACACCTCTTGACGAATTCTTTGGCCTCCGTGTAGATGGTCAGCCAGTAATACCCCTGCCTCAAAATCTTATGTGCCAGTGACTTCGCCCCCATGTGATCCTCACAGATCCCTTCATGTACCTCCCAAAGTGTAGTCGGCCTCTGACGGTGTTAAGCATTTGAGCAGTGGAGAGCAGAAGGCTCTTCGGTATAGGTCTCCATTAATGAGGACGAAGTTCGAGCTTCAATGTTTGACTTGTCTGGCCAGGATTCGGTCTGAAGGTAGGACCCTGTCTGCCAGATAGGTGATGTATGGTGTGAGCCAGTAGTCGAGTCGGTCCAATGCTAATACATCTATCTTCGGAACACTGGGCTTTTCTAGGACTTCCAAGTATACTGATCCGTTGAAGGAACTCTCTTCGGTAGTCGCTAATCTCGCCAGGGCATCTACTATTGTATTGTCTGACCAAACCACCCCCTGGCAACTGTGTGATGTGAAGTACGCGAGTTTATCCTTTACCTCGGCCAGATACCTTTACATTTTTGCCCCCCGAGCTTCATACTCACCCGACAACTGCTTGACCACCAGTTGCGAATCACTGTAAATGATCAACATCTGTACTTCTAAGCTCCGAGCCAACCGTATCCCTGCTAAGATGGCCTCATATTCTGCTTCGTTGTTCGTGGCCTTAAACCCAAATCGGATGGCCTGCTGTACCTTGAACCCCTCGGGACTTGTCAGAATGACTCCTGCTCCACTGACGTCCGAAGTTGCTGATCCATCTACGTATAAGGTTCATGAGGTCTGGCCTTGTTGGGCCTCGGCCACTATGCTTACGTCTAGTTCTATAAAGGAACATTCTACCACGAAATCTGCCAGAGCCTGCCCTTTGATTGTCGTTCGGGGATGATATTCAATTGCAAATTGTGTCAACTCCATCGCCCATGTGGCCAGCCGACCTGATACCTCAGGCTTGTGTAAAATCTTCTTTAAAGGCTGATCCGTGTATACCACTATTAATCGACCCTGGAAATAGTGCCTGAGCTTCCTGCTAGCAATTATTAATGCATAGGCAAATTTTTCAAGGTTCGGGTATCTCGTCTCTGCATATCGAAGAACATGGCTGACATAGTACACTGGGAACTGCTTTCCTCCTTTATCCCTTACCAGAGCCGCCCCTATTGCCATTGGGCTCGCAGCCAAATATAAATATAAAGGTTTCGAAGGGATCGGTTTCACCAGCAGCGGCGCTGAGCCCAGATACTGTTTGATCCCTTGGAACGCATCTTCACACTCTGAAGTCCATTGGAAGCTCTTATCATTTTTTGGACCCTTGAGTGTGTCAAAAAAGGGGAGACATCTTTCAGCTGACCTTGACACGAATATCCGAAGGGCAGCTATTTGGCCCGTCAACCTCTGTACGTCTTTGTATGTCTTCGGAGACTTCATGTCTAAGATCGCCGCAATTTTCTCTGGATTAGCTTCGATTCCCCTTTTGCTGACCAAATATCCCAGAAATTTTCCTGAACTCAAACCGAAGGTGCATTTAGTCGGGTTCAGCCTCAGTTTGTGCCTCCTCACCGTTTCGAAGCAGTCCTCTAAGTCCTCCAGATGATCCCGGACTGACATGCTCTTTACGATCATGTCGTCCACATACACTTCATACTCCGACCTAGCTGCTTCCTGAATACGAAGTTCATCACCCGTTGGTAAATTGCCCCTGCGTTCAGCAATCCGAACGTCATCTTTCGATACGCATATATAGCCCGATGAGTGATGAATCTTGTCTTCGGGATATCTTCCTTGTGCATCGAGATTTGGTGATATCCCGAGAAAGCATCCATGAAACTTAACATTCCATACCCCGAAGTGGCATCAATTAGCTGGTCTATGTTGGGTAGGGGATAGAAATCTTTAGGACATGCCTTGTTCAGGTCCATGTAGTCGATGTATAGCCTCCACTTCCCATTTTGCTTCTGAACCAATACCACATTCACCAGCCATTCGGGATAGTCGATTTTAAAGATGAACCCTGCCTCCAGCAGTTTAGCAATTTCCTCATCTATGATCTTTTGCCTTTCCGGGGCGAAGATCCTTCTTTTCTGTATCACTGGCTTCTTCTTCGGGTCTGTATGTAGCCTATGTAATTCTATTGATTCGCTTACTCCAGGCATGTCGCTAGGTTCCCACGCGAAGATATCGGCATACACCCGAAGTAATTCCACCAGACCCGTTCGCAGCGGTTCGGTTAATCCTGCCCCGATCTTAATTAGTTTTTCTGTGTTCCCCAGTATCAACTCGACATCTTCGGTCTCTTCTGCAGGCAGTGCCATCCGCTCTGTACTTCCCTTCGTGAACAGCTCTATCTCGATGGTCATTGTCTGTTTCTGCTTACTAATCCCGACCCCTGAAGAAATTAAGGAATTCCGGTAACACCTTCGGGCGATGTCAAGATCTCCTTTTACCTCCCCTATCCCGTTCGGTGTCGGAAACTTGATTTTGAAGTGGGGTATAGACGTCACTGCCTGCAGTGCTGCTAATGTAGGCCTTCCCAAGATGGCATTGTAAGCCGAATCCACTTGTACAACAAAATTTTTTACCATAATTTACATTTCTTTGAGGGCCATGTACTTAGAACTTTGATTGGTAGCTCTATCGTACATGACACATGAACCGGGTCACCACTGAAACCGTATAACGGGCCCTCTCCTCCCAACTGCATCTTCTTTCCTCCCAGATCCATCCTCTGGTATGCATGTGTATAGAGTATGTCGACCGAGGACCCGTTGTCGATCATCATCCTTCTCATATCCATAGGTCCGACCTGTGCTGTAATTACCAATGCCCCGTCATGGGGTTCAATATGGTCGGTAGGGTAGTCTTCATCTGAGAAGGAGATGGACACCCCTGCATATGCCCTATCCTTTCGGGGCGACGTACCAGTTACTGTTAATACGGCCTTGAGGTGCCCACTCCTCTTCTTACCGGTTACACACCCTACCGACCCGCCCGATATCACATCGATAACTCCTCGGGCCTGTGGGTGTGGTTGCGGCTGTGCTTCCCGTGTCGGCTCCCTGTTTTCCTCTCGTGGGGCTTCTAAACCTTCTCGACCGACCACATACTGTACCAATTGGCCGTTCTGAACATTCTTTTCTATCAAATCTTTCAAGTTGTTGCAATCCTCCGTTATGTGCCCCCGAGACTGATGATACGCACAGAATTTGTTTCTACCCTCTTTACAGGCTTCGGGATTGTTTGGCATGGTTCGAAGAAGGGCTTGTTCCGTATCTCTTCCAGTATTTTAGCCCGATCTATGTTGAGGGTGGTGTACACTTTGTTGACACTTTTGTTTGGGAAGGGTGGCCTTCCACTGCCCGACCCTCCCCCATTGTAATTTTTCTTACTATAGTCGTCCGACCTCCCCTGATTGTCCGACTTCTGATAGCTCTGTTTATCCCAATCCCGGGACTTCTCATAGGATTGAGAGTGTGGTTTGAAGTTCCCCATCGCTTCCTCTATCGCTATATGACCCTCTTCTTGGTGGAAGGCTTCTGTTAGGTCAGCCGGAGGGTTAATCACCAAATCCTTTACTAATTTCTTCGATTTCCCGAGGTCCAGACCAGTAGTGAAAAATCCTAAGGCTTGTGGAGAATTCAACTCTGCTACTGATCCCACAGCCTCTCTAAACCTCTTGACATACTGCCCAAGACTTTCATCCGATTTATGTCTGACCTGCATTAGTGAAGCGGTGATCTTTCCTCGTCTCTTGTTACTCCCGAACCGAGCATTAAATTTTTCCCGAAGATTACTCCATGAGTGAATCGATCCCATCACCAGGGTTCCCATCAATTCTCGGGCGCTTTTTTTCAACGTTGTTGCGAACATATGACACTTGGCGGCATCTGAATGCCCGTAGTATGTCATCAGCCTATTATATCCGTCTGAGTGGTCATATGGATCCCCCAGCCCGTCGTAGGTCTCCATCGGGGGCATCTTCTTCTTGGGATCGGCTGTCTCGTTATTGATTTCTGACGAGAATGGTGATCCTAAACAAGCTGAAAGCGTAACCGCCGAAGCCTTTGCCAACAACAACTTTTCCAAATCGGCCACCCTTCGAGCGAGGGGGTCGGTCTCCTCCTTACGAGGGGACGATTTATGTCCGTCCTTCCCGTATTCGGGGGACGCGTCCCGCCTCCTCAGTCCCGATCTGCCTGGACGTTCTGCTGAAAGGCTCCTCCTTCTGCTTCGACCGTCCCTCGAATGACTTCGATGCCTACTCCTTCTCCTATCTGTTTCTCCCCGTCGAGGTGACCAGGAGCGGTTTTGAGGCCTGCGTCTCCGTGAGGATGCCTCCTATTCTCCAGTCATATTAGCCATCTGCAGTTCGAGCTCCTCTTGCTGAAGACGCAGAGCCATCATGGAGTCTTTGTTCTGCTGCATCTTCTTCTACAGGATGAACTCACGCTGATCTCGACTGCCCTCACCACGACTCTTTCCATACAGCTCCAGGGCCCGTGAGTGATTCTCGTCTGCCCAACTGGCCTGGTTGGGTGTATGATGGCTGTCATGGAAGAGTCTTTTCCGAAGGGAACTAGCCGGCTCCGCCTGATCTCCCTGGATCCTGGAACCCAGTTTGTCCTTCACAGACCCCCTCACCTGAGTGGTCTGGTGCGTCTTTGCCTTCTCGTGGTTAGAAACTGCATACTCCACACTCGCCATGGTTTCTCACCGAAAAAGGTTGGTTGTGATTGTTTAAGCACTAAAGCCCTCCTTCTAGCGCCAATGTTAACGCCAAGTTTCGTCGGCGCGTCCAATCACAGAATCCACGCGTTAGAACCTGCACAGTAACAGATCACACAAAAGCTTGACGACTTGTGCCGCCGGGGGATAGCTCCGGTGTGAGAATGAGTACAGGCTGTTACAAGGTGTAACAATGGAGGCTAACTGTTTAGTGCTCAAAAGTAGGTATTACCTCATAATCGTAACCTAGGCCTTGTATTTATAGTACTCACCACCTCAGAATGCTTCTCCCAGTCGGATTGGGACTCCTAGTATATGGTAGTTACCATAACTTGGGTCCAACACAATCTCCTTAAAAGGTGCAAGTAGAATCCGATCCTACCACTACCTTTGGAGTTACCTTATTCAAATATGAGTAGGAACCCGGACTGCACGCACTTGAGAAGAGCCCAATCAGGCAAAACCCAAACAATCCCATAATCAGTGCAGGCAGGCTTTTCCCAATGGACTCGAAGGCCCGACCCCGAACGTCACAAGACAGGGCTCGGCTCTGGCCCAAGAGGACTCAGATGCCAACCCGAACACCTCCAACTTCTCCATGGGCTTCGGCCCATCGGTCTCTCAAAGCCCTTCTGAAGTGAAGCCTTCAGCCCAAATGAGGGTCGGTAAAACGCTCCCGAACATTGCCCCCCAGTCTCTGATTATAATATATTTATAATTAGAAACTAGAAAGGTTAGGACTTTGAAAGGTCAAGACAGTTAATGATGACCTGTTCTAGATATTTGAAACGTTTCACGCCTTTTCACGCCTGGACCCACCTTAAGCATTTAATAGCCGTCCTTGGATAGCGTGTGAGTATACCTATAAGAACCCCCATCCATCAACCACTGTACTTTTTCCAGCCTTTTGCAATTCAAATCCTCTGTCTAATTTTTCGGAGAGTGCGATTTTCGGCGAACTCATTTCTTCCCCAATCTTCACCATTTTCCTCTACTCTGTTAGCGTTTAAGTGTTATTTCTTGTTTGCTTCTTCGAAATTTCCCATTTGCATCACATACATTCCTATTTCATATCCAAATGGCTGATTCCAATACTCTTCCGGCCACTGAGCCTACCACCGCCATCGTTACCACCGACGACCTTCTAGAGATCGAATTACCGCTGGCTCCAACCGACACCACCCCCTCGACCCTGCCTACACCCGTAGATGCTGAGGCTAGGGTTCGAAACGCCTACCACTCTTCTGAGGAGTTTTCTCACCTACACACTCCTTCTACCATCACCTCCTCCCAGATCTCTGACATCCGAACCCTCTTCAAAATACCAAACGAATACAAGCTCAGGATCCCTCGGCCCGATGAGAAGATGTTCTGGAGGCCCGAGGGTGAATGGGTGGCCGTCCCCCTGTACGTTCTGTAAAGCGTGCAACGTTTCAAATATATAGAACAGATCATCATTAACTGTCGTGACCTTTCGAAGTCCTGACCTTTCAAGTCTCTAATTATAAATATATTATAATCGTAGACCGGGGGCAATGTTCGGAGCGTTTCTGAAGCCCTCATCTCGGGTAGAAGGCTTAACATCAGAAGGGCTTTGAGAGACCGGTGGGCCGAAGCCCATGGAGAAGTTGGAGGTGTTCGGGTCGGCATCTGAGTCCTCTTGGGCCGGAGCCGAGCCCTGTCTTGTGACGTTTGAGGTCGGGCCTTTGAGTCATTTAGGCCGAAGCCCAGACCTGGTTATGGGATCGTTTGGGCTTGCATAGTGGGCTCTCCTGCATGTAGAGTCCGGGTTCCTACTCATATTTGAATAAGGTAACTCCAAAGGTAGTGGTAGGATCGGATTCTACTTGCACCTTTTAAGGAGATTGTGTTGGACTCAAGTTAGGGTAACTACCATATACTAAGAGTCCCAATCCGACTGGGAGAAGGATTCTGAGGTGGTGAGTACTATAAATACAAGGCCTAGATTACGATTATGAAGTAATACCTACTTTTGAGCACTAAACACTTAGCCTCCATTGTTAAACCTTGTAACGGCCTGTACTCATTCTCACACCGGAGCTATCCCCCGGCGGCACAAGTCGTCAAGTTTCTGTGTGATCTCATCTTCATGCGTGCTTAAAGACGTGGATTCTGTGATTGGGACGCTACTTTGTTGGCGAAACTTTACGTTAATGTACTATGATTTCAATTTACAAACTTGAGGTACATCAAATGAAGATTTAGATGATAAAATTTACATCGAGCAACCTGGAGGCTACGTTGCTAAGGGTCAAGAAGACAAAATACGTAAACTCAACAAATCTCTTTACGGTGATCTTAAACAAGCACCTAGCTAGACGACAATGATTACTCTTTATGCACTAGTACGTAATTATGCACTAGTACGTATTTGTGTTTTCTATTTATGCACTAGTACGTAATTATCAATTTTTGATTACTCTTTATGTTGACGATTTACTTATTTTTGGTTTTAATATTGGTTGTATTAACTAAATAAAATGTTATTTGACTCAAACTTTTGACATTAATATTCATTTAGGTTCACGTAGATGTAATTTTAGGTGTCATTAATGTCATTGAAAAAGAAAATGAATATGAATTTATTTATTTTGATACAATCACATTAATCCATAGAAAGGATGCTTAGAAAATTTGATTACTTTGATATATATATTGTAAGCTTAGTAAAAGACCTATTGATCCACATTGTTCTTTAAAGGCTACTCAAGGTGATCCTGTTTATCAAGAAAAAGGTTGTTGGTAGATTATTGCATGCATGTGCTATAGTGATCCTGGTCATGAACATTAATGGGATGAGGTTAACAGAATTATGAGATATTAATGCTATAGTGATGGTAATTGGGGTTGTAATAGGGTGAATTCAAAATCCACCAGCAGATGGTTGATTACTGTCATAGGTTGTGCCATTGTGGCATGTTCAAATATTGAAACCCGGCCAGTACTATTCACCAAACTAACTGCAAAAGGATATATATGCATTCCTCCTATTTAATTAAATTCCCCTTTAATGGATGAATTAGGCCATCAATTAAAGTACATAAAACTAAATTCTTAACAAAAATAAAATAAAATAAAATAGTTGGATTTATTTATTATAACAATATATCCATACACCAAGGCCGGCCAGAGAGCCATAAACTTTTGCAACATGGACACGATATTATTCAAGACAAGATACAAAAGATTGACCTGGCCTCATAGTACTAATTAACCAACCCTAGCCAGCCAACACTCCATAACTATTTTACATAGATAATAATTAATACACCCAAATACATTAATTAAACAAGATATGATAGATAGTAGTCCATTTTGCAACATATATGGACATTATTCAATACAATAAAAAGGTTGGCCTTATAGTAGGTAGGTAATTAACCACCAACCCTAGCATGCCAGCATCAAATTGGAGTGTACAAGCTTACCAATGCCGGCGGTGCAGGATTAGCTACTGGTATGAATTTGAGATTGGCAAACTCACAATTTGCTGGTGCAAGGCAATCTAAGAACTGTGTTGCGGGATTGTTTACACATAGATTAATCGATTAATCGCCAGAAGCACACCTTGTGAGCAAACTAGATATGGCCTAACATTCAAGTTTTTTTTAATTGCTGCTATTATAGTTCTTCCAGGATAAGTCTTTCCGTCATCCGGTTTAATATCTGCAAATTTTCAATACTACTCTCATCAAACTCAGATTAATGATTAATCATGCATAAAATCTAAAGTTAGTAGTTCCTTTTTTTGTGTGACTAAAATGTGAATATGTCCCCTAAGTTTGTCAAAATGTGTCGTTTAGTCTTCGGTTTATATATTTAGCAAAATGGTCTGCTGTGGTACAAACTCAAATAAACCGGGTTAAATTGAATTAAATTCATCCAAACAAGGCCTTAAATCACTTTTTCAGTAGAATCTTCTTTTGGTTATCTTAGACTGAGACACCACAAGTTCACCCAAAAGATAATAACCGAAAGTACTATTGTTAGTAACTTAATTAATTCCTTATATACAGATAAATTTTTTTCATATATTTCGATGTGGGACTGGCCTGAAGTGTTACACAAACCGTGGACAAATGTACCACAAGAACTGTTTTACTAAATATGCAAAGTTTGAACCACAATTAATATTGACAAACTCAAGAGGAAATTAATTTTGCACTTTATGTGTTTATTACTATTAGTTTTATGGAGTACTATTTTTTTTTTCTTCTTTGGTCTTACTCTGCAGGCAGGGCCGACCCTGAGTTTTTAAGGGCTTAAAGCGGCAATAAAAAAGATGGGCCTTTTGTGAATTGTTATTAAGATAGATATAAAAAAAGCTAAGAACTTTTCCTGGACAAAAATGCATCAATACGAAAGAATACCAAATATAATAACCGACTATTTCAATATTTTCAAAGCATCATTTAAATATCACATTATCACTAAGTCAAAAAAGTAATCATTTGGGCCTATTTCATTGTGTAAATTTTTTGTGGGTTTTTAAATTTAAATTGACGTGAACTGGACTCTTTTTGTTTGGGTATATATATACATAATACAAATACCTTTTGGGGGCCTAAAAATTTGTCAATTTTAGTAGGCCTAAAATCCGAGCACCTTGGGCTTTAGCCCAGGGCCGGTGCTGTCTGCAGGTTAAGCAATCAACCAAATTAAAGACTATTTAATTATACATCTATAAGTATATATGTTTACCTTCCTTACTTAGCGCCCCAAGTACATCAGCTTTTTTTTTTAATTTAATGGCATTTTGAAAATAAACAGTCTGCGTGAAATCCACTGATTCTGAACAAACTCCATGTTTCTCTCATTGGTATTTCCAAAAAGCTTGATTACTTGCAAAATCACGATTGATAGTAGGCCAATATTTGTTCATTTCTTGTAAGTTCCCTACCTGTAAATTCCCAAATTAGAGGAGAGAAAAGTAGTTAGTTAGTTAGTTTAACATATATTGTATATTGTATATCTAAAAAGACAATTAATTAATAGAGCAAGGATTTTTATTTTTCTTTTTATTGACAAGTACTTAATAAACTGCATAGAGAATTAATTAAGTCGAAATTAAAAAGCAAATGCACATTTTGAGTACTCACAGAGTTAGCATCGAATGGATTTCCCCCACAAAAAGTAATTGGGTTCCCTGCCTTATTATAGGGCCAAAGGCCATGAATGGTAAATGAGTCGGGGAGAGGGGTTTTACACTTCCCTGGGTTGAGCTGGCAAAATGCAGCCGGCCATTCAAGTCTAAGGCGAAATCCAGTATATCGATGAGGCTCCTGAGCATTCCCACCCCAAGACCAAATGCTCAAACTCAATATAATGATGATACTAATAATATCTATTGCCCTCATTTTTATATATATATATATATATATATAATAATCTCTTCAAATTTTCCGTGATCTCTATACCTCTATGCTTACCCTTTTATAGTCTAACTCTTAATATATATCTATATAATAAATATATAATAGGACAAGATATATATATATATATATATTTTAATAATTGTCTGCAAATCACAAAAAGCACGGACGTAACAAAAAATTAGATTAAAATTCAAAAAATACTATATTACCTAAAGATTTTTTACAACCTAAAATAACATACAGATATAACAATTATCATAATTCACCAAACCTCCACAATAATTAATTTTTCTTTAAAAATAGATATCAAAAAAAATCTAAACCTGTTTAAAAAACTTAAAAATCATTTGTAAGACCCCAACTTATTATAAATAAAATTGAATTTTCCTTTATTCATTATTCTAAATTAATAAAGGTTAATGTGATATAATTCTTTGGTTATGGGTGAAATGTGCAAAGTTTTTACAAAATAAAGCAAGTGGTTATAAAATATTCATTATTGTCGGAGAATATTCGTTTGGTCGTGGAATATATTTTTTTGTCCGGGGAATCTCGTCGTATTTGGCCTTGATCATTAGTGGGCCCCATAACGGAAAAGCGGTGGGATGAAAGAAAGCGACAAAGATTGAGTTTTATAAATAACTACGTAAATTGTTCTGAATTAACCTTTGTTGGGTTACTGGTGGTTAAAATCTGATAATATGCGTGTGGTCACAAAGAAGACACTACCAGTATTGCACAGTATTGTTGAATTATTGATCCTTACGTAAGAAGGCACTACTCAATAATTGTTACAGTAGTTACTGTTCAATATTATATTGATTCAATAATTGCTGCGTTGATATTTTGTATCGCTGTTGTTTCAATAATTGTCATTACACAGTATTTTCCATTATCAAATCAATAATTCATATTATTTGAATAATATTATCAGATAACATTATTGGCAATGTCTAGAAAGTTACATACAAGGAGAGGTTTGGTCACCTAATGCGCGCCGAAGAAGGAGAAATCCTTATTGGAAAGCCTCTTCCAGGAACTACACGGTTGTCGATCTTTGTGATTCTGTAATATTATTTTTAAAATAATTAATTATTGATTATTATGATAAAGAAAATATTTATTTTATGTGGATATAGATGGAGAAAATTTTAATGTGACAATTGTTGAAGATTAATATTTTATCTTTTTACGATAAAATAATTCATTTAAATATATTATTTTAATAATATATTACTTGGTGATATTTTATAATGAATGTGGGATATATGAGTATATGAGGAGGTAGAGTATTTTGTGGCATTAAATGTTTAACACATGTTTTGTGTGTCGGTGGACACAATTCTTGAATAGAAAATTTATTATAGTATAAAAAATCGCCTGCTTATGGATTTTGGTCAATTTCATTTGGAATTTGGAAAACTTTCTTCGCAAAGTTGTAGAGAATGGAATTTCCCATGGAGATTCATGAGTTTTGAATTTTTCTCGATATTTAGAGATAGCCCCCACGTCGGATGGTTGAAAAAGTGGTTATTCTTCTTAAGTATATAACTCGTTTTAGCTCTACGGACAAAAGATGGGAACCAGTGGAGTCGGACCAAAAAGAATTAGTTCTTTGATCCATTTGGTGTCCGAAATCCTCATCGATGAGATATAAAGAGAACTTCTCACTAAAATAGAAGCGAAATCGAATAATAAAAATACATATATATTACATATTAAGTTAAACTAAGCATTTCCTCATTTTATATGTATTTTTATTTTTAACTGGAATTTTTATATGTATTTTTATTTTTAACACGGAATTAAGTAATCTTTACGCAATCTTGGCATAAAGTGACTAAAATATATGAATTACCCGTATCAATCGTTACATCGATTCTGATTCTTCATTAGAGCCAAAACGCGAAATACCTAAAAAGAACCAAAAAGATTTGTGCCAAAATAACGGATGCCAAGAAGAACAAAAGGCCTTGGACACGTAATGGATCTTGAAGTACTATTTCAAGATCTCACGACCAAATCCCGCCCACATTAGGATTACTCGTCAATGGTTGATCAAATTTGATAGATTCGCATACGAAACAAGAAGTTTCGCCCCGACTCCATAGCATTACACAAAGAGTAACCGATCTATGAATATCATCCTAATTCAGGTCTTGTTCCGCACTTAAATGGATAACTCAAACCCTTACCTTGACCAGTTTGTAGTGGAAAACCTCGATGACATAATCGTTTATAGAGCTATTTTCTACGAATTGTTGAAGTTTCGGAAAATAAAATGATTTTTATTAAATTTATGGGGGGACCCACTTTTTGGTTGGTGGATACAACATGTGGGCTGCTGATTTTTGGGGTGGCTGGTCTTTGTTGGCAACTTAGGTTGCGTAGGAAGAAAATAATAATATTATTATTTTATTTATTTAGTCTCCTTTGGCGTTCTAACATTTTCCTATAAATAGAGGGCTAAGTTAGAATTGAAAATCACACCAGAAACTAAGTTTTCTTTTTTTCTCTCTCTATATTGTCGAACGTATTCTTGTGAGTATACTTTGAGTGTTCTTTTATCGGTGCGGGGTTTCATCAAGACTATACCTGAGAAATTCAAATGAAAGACGGTTATTTTGAGGTAAGGGTATTATTTTCTTCTTAAATGATATTTTTCTTCAATATCATTATGTCAAGTATTGGTGAACTTTTTATCAAATTTAGAACTTGTTGTGTGGGGTTACTATTCACGATATACGACCTTTATTCACGAATATGGCACTATTCATAGAAAAATAAAATTTTTCTTTTGTCCAAAATATCTATTCGGATACTAGCTTTGATTGTATCCATGTTTTGATCATTCTTGAATTTACACCAATATGATTATTTTCAAGTATTTTTGGACATGGGTAAAACAAAGTACGAATCCTTAATCCTTAATCCTTGTCATTTTGTTTCCTTTGGATTCGTTTCTTTAAAATGTTTTCATCATCCTCGATCCTAAATGGTGATATAAATGAATATCTTTGGCTTCAGTAGTAAAAGATGAACGATTAAGCGATGAATATCTTTGGCTCGTAGTGCAAAGATGAGCAGTGTTGAGATGAACATGACCAATTTGGTGATACAAATGAATATCTTTGGCTTTTGTAGTACAAAGATGATTAAAGATGTATATTGATTGTTATTACGAGGATAAACTATTGATGATGGACTTTTAAACCTTAGAAGACGGTAGAATTCTTTTCTACGTGACTCTTCTAATGGATTCTTTATTTTAGTTGCATTTGTTGATCTAAAACTTGTTATTCTGTTGTATTCTATTAGATTTTTCCTGTTGAAGACTAACGATAATTTGTTGTATATTATCTTAGTCATAATATTCTTCTTGGGCTAGTTGAGCTCACCCTTTTCCTTTTTGTTCCATTTTTCTTCTCGGGAGGTGAGAACATAGCGAGGATCGAGTCGGGGTATGGAGTGATGGTTCTAGGAAGATGTTTTATTTGTCCTCACTATTTCGTAAAATAGTGTATGAATAATTAATGAGGACTTATTTGGGTGTGTATATTGTCTAGAAGATAATATTTGTATTCAAACTCACGGTTGTATTGTCGTATTCTACACATACATCTGTATTGTCAAAGTTGTAATTTGCTTTCTATACCATGTATTTTGGCGACTCGAGAATGGGTGTTGTATACCTATTTTGGGGGCGCCACAGTTGGTATCGAGCTTAGAGATATGATCTCCGGCGAGAGATCGGGGAATAGAACTAGGAGGGAGAGACGCAGTAAATCCTTCGCTAGTGTGTCCTACCTAAGCTTATTTGTTGGTCGGTGTAATATAGGATATTATGTGATATGTTAATTTGTTTAATTAACCCTTGTTTTATGGCGTATTTAAGAATGGCTACCTTTGAGCGTTAACAATGGAGTTTATGAGACCGTGGAGACGCCGCAGTCTCACCAACGAGGAGAACGCGTAACAGTGGTGGCAATGTTCCTCCGTGAACAACGCCACTTGAGAAAATGATGAAGCGACGGGATGTTTAGAAGCTTTTTGCAGTTCATGAAAAATCAGACGAGGAGACTCGTGTACAAAATACGGGAGGAAATGATAGTAACGTGCGGTTTGTCACGGCCAAACAATTCAAAGAGTTGGGACCACCAGATTTCCATGGAAAGCCGGATCCGATCAAGGCAGAAACGTGGGTCAAGCAAATTACCAAGATATTCGATGTCTTGGGGTGCACGGAGGAACAGAAGGTTCCATTCGCCACCTTTATGTTTCGTGGTGAAGCAGATTACTGGTGGGAATCTGTGAAGCGTACCCAACCAGATGCACTTAACATGTCTTGGGAAAGATTTCAGAAACTGTTCAATGACAAGTACTTTCCAGAAAGTATTCGTCATATGAAGGAGGTAGAGTTTATTAGACTCGAACAGAACAACATGACGGTGTCTCAAATGACGAGGCAAGGTTCGAGAATTATCGAGTTTGCACCTCATTTGGTGGAGAATGAGGAACGAATGGCGTATGTTTCTGAGAGGTCTAAAACCAGAGATTCGTCAATACCTTATCTCTCATAAATTTTCTCTGTATTCAGATGTTGTCAACAGGGCTCAGTTATTAGAGCGAGATAGTGAGTATACTCAACCGAGGGACCACAATCAGGGTAGTCATCGAGCGATGATAAACGGTGAGGAGAAAAAAGAATACGGACAAAGCGGTAACCACTCGGTGGTAATCGTGGACATGATAATAGGAGAGGTGACTCAAGTGGAAATTTCAGAAAAAGAAGATTCAACAATGACGGAAAGATATCAACGGCAGCACCAGCACCAACAACAAATGCTAGGGGAGGAGAACGACCGCCAGTTAGATGTTACAAATGCGGGAAGGAGGGACATATCATTAAACCGTCCACAACAATCCAAGGTATGTTACAACTTGTGGAAAGGAAGGCCACATCGCTCGAGATTGTACTATCGCGAAACCAAGTTCAAAGCTAGAGGAGTGGTGATTCAAGGGTCATCCGGATAAGTCAAAAATCGGTTCTGGAAGAAGCGTTTGTCGTGATTGGACAAAGCGTGAGGAACCCAAACGAGGTGATCACGGGTAAGCTAATCTTGAATTCTTGCGAAGTTTATACCTTACTAGATACCGGTTCTACCCATTCTTTTATCTCTCCTGCTTGTGCTCAACGTTTAAACTTGACTCCGGAGAAATTAGATTTTGATTTATCTGTTGAAACTCCTTTGGGTGAAACCTTTGTTACATCTACAGTTTATAAATCTTGCATGATCCAAGTTGGCACTATCACATTACCTGTTGATCTTATCTCTTTAAAGATACTTGCTTTTGATGTGATTTTAGGAATTGATTGGTTAACCACTCATCATGCCAAAATTGATTGTTTTCGTAAGGTTGTTAGTTTTCATATTCTAACCAACTTTGTCATACTTAATTCAAACCACTAAACCACTAAAATCGATCATTGTCATATCAAGTCACAAAGCTATTCGTTTATTGAAAAGCGGATGTCAAGCTTTCTTAGCCCATGTTATGGATTTGAATAAAGACAAGTCGATTTGAATAATATTTCTATGATTAGAGAATTCCACGATGTATTTCTGAAGAGCTTCACAGTCTACCCCGAGCGTGATGTTGAATTCTTTATTGACCTTGAAGCGCATACAAAGCCCATTTCTAAAACCCCATATCGAATGGCTCTATTGAACTTCAGGAGTTAAAGTCCAACTACAGGAGTTATTAGACATCGGTTTCATTCGTCCCAAGACGTCTCCTTGGGGTGCTCCTGTTTTATTCGTAAAGAAGAAAGACGGGAGTATGCGACTTTGTATTGACTATCGAGAATTGAACCATGTCACCATCAAGAATAGGTATCCGCTACCTCGCATTGATGACCTATTCGACCAGTTACAAGGAGCGCAATTCTTTTCAAAGATCAATCTTCGTTCTGGATATCATCAGCTGAAGATTAAAACTGAGGATATTCCAAAGACGGCATTCAGGACTCGATACGGGCATTATGAATTCTTGGTCATGTCTTTTGGATTGACTAATGCTCCTGCTGCTTTCATGGATATGATGAACCGTGTATTTAAGGAATATTTGGATCAGTTCGTTGTTGTCTTTATTGATGACATCCTCATCTATTCCAAAAGCCGTGAAGATCATGAGCACCATTTGAAATTTGGTACTACAAAGACTTCATGAACACAAGCTTTATGCCAAGTCAAGAAATGCGAGTTCGCTCGAGAAGTAGCATTCCTTGGGCGCGTGGTGTCAAAACAAGGAGTATCTGTTGACCGGCCAAGATTGAAGCAATACAAAGTTGGGAGCAACAAAAGTCGGTGACCAAAAAGTACGTGACTTTTACGGGCTTAAATTTGGTTATTATCAGAGATTTGTGGAAGGATTTTCTCGAATCGCTACTCCTTTAACTCAGCTGACTCGGAAGGATGCAAAATTCTTATGGAGCGAGGAATGCGAGAAGAGCTTCCAAGAGCTCAAGAGGAGACTCATTTCGGCACCTGTTCTGACAATACCATCTGGTTCAGATGGATTTGTTATCTACAGCGATGCTTCTGGCAAGGGGTTAGGATGTGTTCTCATGCAACATGGGAAAGTCATAGCCTATGCCTCACGACAACTCAAAGAATATGAGAGGATTATCCTACTCATGATCCGGAGTTAGCGGCGATCGTGTGTTGCGTTGAAGATATGGAGACACTACTTATGCGGGGAGAAAGTAGAGATTTATACGGATCATAAAAGCCTCAAATATTTCTTCACCCAAAAAGAACTCAACATGCGGCAAGAACGACGTTGGTCGAGCTCATTAAAGATTACGATCACACTATTCAATATCATCCTGGAAAAGCGAACGTAGTAGCTGACGCATTAAGTAGAAGATCATATGCAAGTACGAGTGCGATATTGTCAACACAAAGGCCCATTTTGTATGACTTGCAAAGGATGGAGGTAGAATTAAAGACTCCAAGGACCCACATAATGATGGCGAATATACAAGTAAAACCGACTTTAATCGATAAAGTTAAAATTTGCTCAAGCTACGGACACAGGACCAATGTCGCGTATGAAGAAGAAAGTGCAAGAAGGAGCTATTAGGAAGCAAGAATTGATGAGGAAGGAATACTTGAGTCAATTCTAGACTTTGCGTTCCTAACGATTCGACTGAAGCATAAAATCATGATGGAGGCACACAACACCCCGTTTGTAATCCATCTCAGGAGTACCAAAATGTATCATGATATTCGACATACATTTTGGTGGAACAATATGAAAGAGAGAGATTGGAGTTTATCTCAAGATGTTTAACTTTGTCTAACGTAAAGCGGAGCATCAAGTGCCAAAAGGTCCATTGCAACCACTTGAGATTAGGAATGGAAATGGGAACACATTACTATGGATTTTGTTCTGTGTCTTCCCAAAGTTTCTCAAGGCGTAGATGCAATTTGGGTTATTATTGATAGATTAACCAAGTCCGCCCATTTCTTACCGATCGCTTGAGACTTATCCTTGAACGTCTTGCTTGTATATGACGTGAATGAGATTAGACGATTGCATGGCATGCCAATATCCATAGTTTCGGATCGTGACCGAGATTCACTTCAAGATTTTGGGTTAGCTTGCGAAAGCTATGGGCACAGATTCTGATTGATTCAAAGATACCATCCTCAAACGGACGGACAATCAGAGAGGACTATTTAAACCCTTGAAGATCTATTAAGACTCTGTGTCCTAGATTTCAAAGGAAGTTGGGATAAGTACCTACCACTGGTGGAATTCTCCTACAACAACAGTTATCAAGCAAGTATAGGCATGGCTCCATTTGAGGCGTTGTATGGACGAAAAATGTCGTTCTCTAGTATGCTGGGACGAGGTGGGAGAAACAACATTGTTGGGACCAGAATTAGTACGCATGACTACAGAAAAGATCCAAATGATTCGACAACGTATTCAAACTTCACAAGATCGACAAAAGAGTTATGCTGATCTTCATAGAAAGGACGTGGAGTTTAATATTGGAGATCATGTATTGTTACGTATTGCTCCATGGAAAGGAGTTACAAGATTTGGGAAAAGAGGAAAGCTCAATCCAAGGTTTGTTGGTCCATTTGATTTCGGCCAGAATAGGAAACGTAGCCTATAGACTCGCGTTACCTCCAAGTATGTCTCGTGTTCACAATGTATTCCACATATCTATGCTTCGTAAATATGTGAAAGACCCGAACCACATTATTGCGTTAGAACCAGACGAGATAGCTGAAGATTTAACATACCAGGAGATACCTGTTGACATTTTGGATAGGAAAGAGCATGTCTTACGCACGAAGGTTATACTGTGGCGACCCCAAATCCGGATACTTGAAACCCGAACTCGGTTCTCCACGATACCATTTCTTTAAGCTGAATAATACTAAATAATAATACATTCGAACTTAATTTACATACATCAAAGTTTACTTTCCCAGGTACGTGACCTTCAAAATACATTCCTTACAATACCTGACAATAGATTCCATTGTCTTACTAACTATAACCATTAACTCATACTAATTCTCATTGAGCGACTTTTCTTTTCCCTTGTTTCGTGCACTCGAGCCTTCGGTCGATCGACGAATCGAAAACATTTAGTTTAAGCAAGGATGAGCATTTGAGTGCCCAGCAAGTAATAGCAATTATATATATAAGCTGAAAGAATATAAGTATTCTCTTTCCATAACACTTCTACAACGAATCGAAAGTTGTGAAGTAATCTGTACTGATAAAAGATTCACATAACAACTCTCTTCCAAATTATTTAAATTTGGCTCTGGCTCTACCCATGAATAGGGTTTAAGAAACATACTATGAACATTATTTTTTCATTTTCAAAAGGTTTAGCAGAAATCCATCCCATAACCGCTCTAGCTACTAGCACGGAGGGTGATCAGCCCCGTTGTACCCTGTATTGATCAATACTACATAACTTGAACGAAATTCATCGCTCACCCTTTGTCCGCCGAAGCGCATAAAAATTTTCCCATTATCGGGATGTTCATACATGCCTGGTTCCAAACCCGAAGGTTTTTAATCTTGCTCAACAATAATATGTAATTCAACATATATGTATCACGGGTAATTGAAAAAGTGTATCAACATGTGAATAAATGCTATGATTATCCAAGTGGGAACACTTGTATAACCATTTAGAAATCAATGAACAAAATATATATCCGAGCAATAACATGTTGATAATCAAAGCGTATATAATAATGCAGACAGAATAGAATAATTCGAAACTTACTCATGTCCATTGCATAAAGAAAATGCAAAGGTAGGATACTTACCGATTCAAACGATTACAAATCTCAACTTAGGTTTTATCTCTTTATCACAACCTATCAATAATCGGATCATTCGTTCGATTAGAACAATATATCATAACACATAATCTTTATACATTACAATTCAAGACATAGTCTAATCACGTCATCACATAATCGCGGTGATCATACTTTTAGTTCATATTCTATACTTGAAATATTTTTATACATTTTCAAATATCTCATCCATGCTCTTACAAAGTAGCCTTTTCTTGCTATTATAGAATTACGATTGTTTTGTCGACGTCATCAACGACTTTTTATCGGGTAAATCTTGAGTCTAAGACTCTTATCATATACCTCAACATCTGTAAATATCAAATATTTTATTTTTAATCATTTTCGAAATTTTCAGAAATTGAAAAATTTAAAATAATTCAAATCTGTAACTAAAGGGCTTATAGTGATATAACTGTTACTATGGGTGCTCTTCATCAAATCTGGACTTCATAATCGGTTCTCAAATTAAATTTAGTTTGGTAAAATTTATAACTTTCGAAAACATCTAATCATAATTAAATGACTTAAACATTAAACAATTCCATTATCATTAATAATTAATTTATATTAAATTATTAATGAAACCATTGCCAAAATATAAAAGTTATTTATAATAACTCAAACTATTTTTAAAACATTTATATTACCCTTAAATGATTTTTAAAACAATTAAAATTATTTTTAAATAATCACCATTAATATATAAATATTAATGTACTATTCATCCAAATATTAAAAGTCATTAATTATAACTTAAAAATATTTTAAATCCTTAATATCCTCTTTAAATGATTTTTAAATAAATAAAACCATTTTAAACTATTTATTTAATAATAATTATTAAATAAACTAAATATCACTAATATTATCTTAATATCATTAATATTAAATTATTAATGAAATTATCCTTTAAATATTAAAAGTTATATTTTATAACTTAAAATATTTTTAAATACTTTAATTTCATTTAAAATAATTTTTATAATATTAAAATCATTTTTAAACTAAATTATTTAATATAATCATTAAATAACTTTAATATCATTAATATTAATTAATTAATGAAATACATCACAAAATATTAAAAGTCATGGAAAATAACTCAAAATATTTTCTTATACCATAAAATAATTTTTCATGATTTTTCATGAATTAAAACTATTTTTAAATTATTTATTTAATATTATAATTAAATAAATAAATACCTTTATATTTCAAAAATATTAAATATTTATGAAATATACTCAAAATAATTAAAACTATTTTAGGACTTTAAAATAATTTTTCATAATTTATTTGGTATTTTAATAATTAAAAACTAATTTTTCTAATTTTTAAATTAATTTTAGGAAAATCAGAAATTAAAATAATTAAAGCTGTAAGCTAAAGGCCCCTATATATTGTGAGAAGTGTCGTATATAGGTGTTCTTGAGCCTACCGAGATCTTCATAGGCGTAAGGCAAGGTAGCTACTTTGGTTGTGAATAACTCTCTTATCTTAACGAATTTGGACAATCTATAAATTGAGTCTTGTAGAGGAAATACAAGACTACAAGATCCAACAATCATAACCTCTAAAACAACATCGAGATGGGATAAATCAGCCATTAAAGTAGCTACCAAAGTCGTTCTTCACGAAGAAAGCAGATCGAGAAGTGCCTACTTTGGACCTCTATAACTTGATGATCGTGTAACTTTTATGTGATCTATCAATTCCGATTAGTGTAGACAACATGTAGGACTACAACTCTAACACTTAACATAATCATAACAACAAGAAATCAAGCATCTAAAGTATGGTCAAACCTTGTCGGAAAAATTAACACTTAGAAAATTAAGGGCATTTTAATTTTTTTACAGTCAATCCAGTCAACCCACTTTGACCTTAAATAACTCTTAATCCAAGTAATATATATGGACTGATTATTTTTGGAGGTTAAATACCACATAACAAGCTACACATATCAACCTTTATAACACAAAACTCATTAAAGATAACAAGAGATATAAGGCGACATTTGCCAAAAAAATATTTACGGACACTTAGAATATTTTACGGGTTTGAAAAAGCAATGGTCAATCTTAAATCAACCCACTTTGACCGCTTATAAATCCCGATCTACAATAGATATAGACCTGATTCCTTTTGTAGTTTAAAGAACACATAACAAGATACACCTAACAACTTTTAAACAACAAAAAAAGTAAATAATCACAGAGATATAAGTCTTGACATTTGCCCAAAAATCACAGAATTCGGTTTTTCCAACTTGCTCAAATCTTCAAATTCGTGCACTTTGATGTTATGGGTTCATGATTTTACAACCCAAAACATTAATAGACTCCCTATTACACTACTTTAAACAATCAATTGCATCAATTAACATCGAATCGAAGGATTTCAAAATTAGGGAATTTCATACCTTTTTAACCTTGAATTTTTGATTTTTTGGCTTTGATGCTTACGATTTGTTGTTTGTGATAATTTGGGCTTTGATTAGAAGCTTATGGAAAAGATAATTTCGTTGGTAAGAGGTTGGGAGAGTATAGGATGAGACTTTGGAAAATTTTAGTGTGCATTTTGCATTAACTCTCTTTGATCTCTATTTATAGGCCAATTCTAATGCTTTGGATGCTCAACTTGGTTGTATAATTGAGGTGTAATGGTATAGTAGCATGAGGGAATTCTAGAAGGTGGTGGTTGGCTAGCTTTTGCAAAGATTCTAGCAACAATGCTACTAATAATACACTAAAATGGACAAAAAGGGTATTTTGGTAATTTCGCATAAAATTTCAAGGGCATTTTTGTACATGGCAATTAAATGTAGTATTTAATCACTAGATGGTAATTCTTATCATTTACCAATTACTTTCTATCCTTTGGTAAATTAAAACATTTATACAATAACATCGTAATTAAACCCAATAATTTTAAATTAGGGTTTTCTATAGAAAATTAGGATTTTCTAATTAGGGTTTCTTAACGTCATCAATTAGGGTTTCTAATTGACCATTAGGGTTCTCTAATTATCTGTGTATGTTCTAACACAGTCATTACGATCTCTAACTTCAACCGATTAGGGTTGTAATAATTAGGGTTTGTCTAATTATCGACATACAATGATAATTAGGGTTTTCTTCTAATTACTGAGCATCTTATACGGTAACCTTCATATATACACGATACCACTACTCGGTCATCTCTAAATGGCGAGTTTAATAATTAGGGTTTCACAATAGGGGTAATATCTTTATGACCTAATATTTATCGTTCTTTCGATATTATCTGTCATTGACATATACGAGTACATAATTATTGTACTGTAAAAATCATTATAACAATAATATAATATTATTATTCTCATCTCTTGATCACAATCCCAATTCAGGGTTTGGATCTCATATCTGACTTCTCTTTCGCATATCAAGTTAAAATACTTGATTTAAATATTCTGAACAATTCATATAATAAAATATATATTATATAAATTCTAATTATCACTTCATATATTATTTTCAATCATGTTATCATGGAAAATAATTAATAAAAACATTTCTGCTTACAGAAATGTTTTACCATAAAATATAATTTGTAGTAATTAATAATTCCAAAATTATTTCTAATTTTTCAAGTAATAAATATATTCGCATTTATCGTTCACATTACTAGACACTTATTCTCGTCATTAAATAAAAAAAATTTATACGCAAATTTCTTATTTATTTTATATAGAAAATCTCGGGTTATTACATATACCACAAGTTAAGGTTTTGTGGAGAAACCATGCAATTGAGGAAATGACATGGGAGTTGGAATCGGAGATGAAAGCGAGGTACCCTCACCTTTTCGATACACCAGGTACGTCCGTTAATTTCGAGGACGAAATTTCATAAGGAGGGGAGGTTGTAAGACCCCAACTTATTATAAATAAAATTGAATTTTCCTTTATTAATTATTCTAAATTAATAAAGGTTAATTTGATATAATTCTTTGGTTATGGGTGAAATGTGCAAAGTTTACAAAATAAGCAAGTGGTTATAAAATATTTATTATTGTCGGAGAATATTCGTTTGGTCGTGGAATATTCTTTTTTTGTCGGGAATCTCCAAATGCACGGTAGCGATCATTAGTGGGCCCCATAACGGAAAGCGGTGGGATGAAAAGAAAGCGACAAAGATTGAGTTTTATAAATAGCAGGCGTAAATTATTCTCAATTAATAATTGTTGGGTTTACGGTGGTTAAAAAATCTGATAATATGCGTGGTTGCACAAGTAAGCGGTATTACCTGACGCATATTGTTGAATTATTGATCCTTACGAAGAAGGCACTACTCAATAATTATTACGATGAATTCTTGTCAATATTATATTGATTCAATAATTCTTTGCGTTGATATTTTGTATCGATGTTGTTTCAATAATTGTCATTACACGTTATTTTCCATTATCAAATCAATAATTCATATTATTTGAATAATATTATCGAGATAACATTATTGGCAATGTCTAGAAAGTTCGTCTAAGGAGAGGTTTGGTCACCTAATTACGCTACCAAGTAAGGAGAAATCCTTATGGAAAGCCCTTCTTTTCACAGGAGCGGCACGGTTACAAGATCTTTGTGATTACTGTAATATTATTTTTAAAATAATTAATTATTGATTATTATGATAAAGAAAATATTTATTTTATGTGGATATAGATGGAGAAAATTTTTTAATGTGACAATTGTTGAAGATTAATATTTTATCTTTTACGATAAAATAATTCATTTAAATATATTATTTTAATAATATATTAGCGGTGATATTTTTATAATGAATGTGGGATATATGAGTATATGAGGAGGTAGAGTATTTTGTGGCATTAAATGTTTAACACATGTTTTGTGTGTGGTGGACACAATTCTTATTAGAAAATTTATTATGTATAAAATCGCCTGTTTATGGATTTTTGGTCAATTTCATTTGGAATTTGGAAAAACTTTCTTTCGCAAAGTTGTAGAGAATGGAATTTCCCATGGAGATTCATGAGTTTTGAATTTTTCGATATTTAGAGATAGCCCCCCCGTCCGGATGGTTGAAAAAAAGTGGTTATCACACTTCTAGTAGTATAACTCTTTCGTTTTAGCTCCTGGACAAAAGATGGGAACCGGAGTCGGACCAAAAAGAATTAGTTCTTTGATCCATTTGGTGTCCAGAAATCCCTCATTGATAGATATAAAGAGAACTTCTCACTAAAATAGAACGAAATCGAATAATAAAAATACATATATATTACATATTAAGTTAAACTAAGCATTTCCTCATTTTATATGTATTTTTATTTTTTAACTCGAATTTTTATATGTATTTTATTTTTTAAACGGAATTAAGTAATCTTTACGCAATCTTGGCATAAAGTGACTAAAATATATGAATTACCGTATCAATCGTTACATCGATTTACAATTCTTCATTAGAGCCAAACGCGAAATACCTAAAAAGAACCAAAAAGATTTGTGCCAAAATAACAGATGCCAAGAAGAACAAAAGGCCTTGGACACGTAATGGATCTTGAAGTACTATTTACGCATCTCCACGACCAAATCCGCCCACATTAGGATTACTCGTCAATGGTTGATCAAATTTGATAGATTCGCTTACGAAACAAGAAGTTACGTACGACTCCATAGCGTACACAAAAGAGTAACCGATCTATGAATATCATCCTAATTGGTCTTGTTCGCACTTAAATGGATAACTCAAACCCTTACCTTGACCAGGTTTGTAGTGGAAAACCTCGATGACATAATCGTTTATAGAGCTATTTTCTCACTTAATTGTTGAAGTTTTGGAAAATAAAATGATTTTATTAAATTTATGGGGGACCCACTTTTTGGTTGGTGGATACAACATGAAATTCTTTGATTTTTGGGGTGGTTGGTCTTTGTTGGCAACTTAGGTTGCGTAGGAAGAAAATAATAATATTATTATTTTATTTATTTAGTCTCCTTCAGGCTCTAACATTTTCCTATAAATAGAGGGCTAAGTTAGAATTGAAAATCACACGAAACTAAGTTTTCTTTTTTTTCTCTCTATATTGTCGAGCGTATTCTTGTGAGTATACTTTGAGTGTTGCTATCTGGTGCGGGTTTACATCGACTATTATACAGAAATTCGATCGGAAATACGGTTATTTTGAGGTAAAGGGTATTATTTTCTTCTTAAATGATATTTTTCTTCAATATCATTATCCAAAGTATTGGTGAACTTTTTATCAAATTTAGAACTTGTTGTGTGGGAGTTCTTATTCACGATATACGACCTTTATTCACGAATATGGCTTTATTCATAGAAAAATAAAAATTTTTTCTTTTGTCCAAAATATCTATTCGGATACTAGCTTTGATTGTATCCATGTTTTGATCATTCTTGAATTTACACCAATATGATTATTTTCAAGTATTTTTGGACATGGGTAAAACAAAGTACGAATCCTTAATCCTTAATCCTTGTCATTTTGTTTCTTTGGATTCGTTTCTTTAAAAATGTTTTTCATCATCCTCACCCTAAATGGTGATATAAATGAATATCTTTGGCTGTAGTGCAAAGATGAACGATTAATCGATGAATATCTTTGGCACGTAGTGCAAAGATGAGCAGTGTTGAGATGAACATGACCAATTGGTGATACAAATGAATATCTTTGGCATGTAGTACAAAGATGATTAAAGATGTATATTGATTGTTATTACAGGGATAAACTATTGATGATGGACTTTTAAACCTTAGAAGGCGGTAGAATTCTTTCTACGTGACTCTTCTAATGGATTCTTTATTTCATTGCATTTGTTGATCTAAAACTTGTTATCTGTTGTATTACTATTAGATTTTTCCTGTTGAAGACTAACGATAATTTGTTGTATATTATCTTAGTCATAATATTCTTTCTTGGGCTAGTTGAGCTCACCCTTTTCCTTTTGTTCCATTTTTCTTCTCGGGAGGTGAGAACATAGCGAGGATCGAGTCGGGGTATGGGTGATGGTTCTAGGAAGATGTTTTAGGCATCCTCACTATTTACGTAAAATAGTGTATGAATAATTAATGAGGACTTATTTGGGTGTGTATATTGTCTAGAAGATAATATTTGTATTCAAACTCACAGTTGTATTGTCGTATTCTACACGACATCTGTATTGTCAAAGTTGTAATTTGCTTTCTATACCATGTATTTTGGCTACTCAGAATGGGTGTTGTATACCTATTTTGGGGGCGTCACATCATCAATAACAATTTTCATAATTCATCACACCACTATAATAACAAATATTATTATTATTATTATTATTATTATTATTATTATTATTATTATTATTATTATTTGTTTGTGTGTAAAGAAGAGAGGAGAGAGAAAGATTTTGTGTGTGAACATGAGAGAGAGTAGGGTGTAGGAGTGAATTTGATTTGGGCGGGAAGAAAGAATTAGATTAAGTTAAAAGAATTAAGTTAGAATGAATCAGAACCGTCCTTGTGCGTTATCAAATAAAAAATTCAAAATGAGTTCTGTTTTATTATATATATATATAGTACATATAATAATTAATATACCTTGAAATCTTAAACATAAAACATGTTGTTACAATAGGGACTGTAGGAGATAAGATGTGAACGTATAGAATTTGGACCAGATTGAGAGGTGAACATACAAAGCATATTTTCAATATATACTTAACTACATGCTTCACGTGCGAAAATCAATAAATTTGACATTTTAAAAAATATCACAAAAATATTATTTTCACTTTTTAATTTCTTATGAAGAACTAGCTTAGTGCCCCGTACTTCACACGGGTTATTTTCTAAATAATTTTTTAAATTTTTAATTTATTTTATATAATAATTATAAAATATATATATATTTTGAATTTTAAATTGACTTAATTAATACTATTTATTAGAACGACTATAATTTTTTTTTATAAACGAATGACTACAAACCAAGTGTTACTAAAGTGATTCTTTTATATTTTTAATTTAATATTAAGTTTTTTATATAATTTCAAAATTTAATATTTAATTTTTATAATCAATCCTTATAAACTTTTCTTATAAATGAATGGCTACAACAAATCGCATATAGACTGTTACTAAAGTCATTCTTTTGTATTTTTAATTTTTTTATATAATTTCAAAATTTAATATTTAATTTTTATAATCAATCCTTTTAAATAACAGGAAACTCAACATTCATTAAAGAGACCTACATGTGGTAATAAAGCATTTAAATCTATATTTTTGGGGTATTCTATGAATAGTAAGGCTTGTAGATTTCTTGATTTACATTAAAATAGTGTTATTGAATATGTGCATGATATTTATTTTGAACATTTGATAATTAGAGATGCTGATAAATTCGAGTCGGCTAGAAAAGGATGCTATTTATCATCTAATGTTTCTGATTCATTATATAATGGTGTGACTGAAACTGTTTCTTCCGAGAATAATTAATTTCGAACATGAGCATGTTGAATTGAGGAGGAGCAAGCCACGTAGGATTGAAAAGGATTCAGTGTAAGACCCCGATTTTTATAAAAAAAAAATTTAATTTAATTTATGATTATTATTTTAAAATTATAAAATATTAAATTAATAAATGATTAAATTAACAATTAAACGAATAAATGAATTAATTAATAAATGAATTAATTTATCCTTAGCGATGAAAATATTCAGTATTTTACTCTTCTCATTCCCACTCATACTCCCTCCCGTAGCCCAAGTTCAGAAAAAAAAAAAAAAAAGAAAGAAAAAAGAGAAAATAAAAAAGAAGAAAATAAAAAATAAGAAAAGTAAATTCCTTAATTTTTATAAATTTTTGATTCCATATATGGATTTTATGTACAAAGATTATGTATATGCTCGTTGGGATGATCTAAACTTTTATAAACAAGAATGAAACAAAAAAAATCAAGAAATTAAAGAGATTAAGTTTCGCCGAAAAATTTAGATCTAACATTAATCGGTGGTTTGTTTTCAAATCTAAGACCATGGTTGGACTCCTAAAATATAGTAGATCTGATCTGGGCAGAAAATATAAGAAAAACTCGTCGAAAAAGTTTTGAATCGCCGGAGAAGATGGCCGAAAAGTCGTTGCCAACGAATTTTCCGGCAGAGCCCATTTCGGTCATTTTTCGTACAGAATTTGAAAAAACTTTCTTCTATAAATTTGTAGAGAATTAAATTTCACATGGAAAGGATATAAGATATGTAATTTTCTAATAAAAGAGCTAATTATTATGAATTATTGAAGATTTTGAATATTAAAAATTATAATTAAATTATTAGAAAAATTATTTGGGCTAAAATATTTTTACAGAAATCTTATAATACCAGTTTAGAATTTCTTTAAATTTTTGATGAATTATTGACAAGCGAAGTAATTATTATATTTTTAAACTATTTATAGTTAGTTTAAAAATAGAGGAAATTCATAGAAAATTCTATGAATAATGAAAATTTATTAAACTTGGTGAAAAATTCTATAATATTATTTTATAATTTACGGACAGTTTTGAAAAATTATTGAATAATGAAATATTTATTGTATTTTAAGCTATTTATAGTTAGTTTAAAAATAGAAGAAATTCATAGAAAATTCTATGAATGGTGGAAAATTATGAAATTTGCTGAAAAAATATTATAATAATATAAGATTTATATTGATGATGTTTTAAAGATATAAAGGTATGTAGAGCTAGTATTTATATTTTGAAGCTATTAAATAATAGTTTTATAAATAGAAATAATTATAAAAAATTATCGGATAATTTGAAAAATGTGACGACCCCAAAATTAGGTATACATCACCCATCTTTGAGTTGCCAAATACATGGTACAAAATACAAATACAACTGCCATGTAAAATACGACAAAACATAAACTTATAGTTTAAATAAGAATACTGCCTTCTAGACAATATCCATTCTCAATGGAGTCCTTATAGACAGTATACAAACTCAAATTCAGTCCTCGTTACATTTATTGTCACACTATTTAACAGAATAGTGAGGACTACTAATCTTATCATCCGGACCATCACTCCTTTCCCAGACTAAAGTCTAGTATATTCTCGTTTTCAAGAGAACAATGAAAGAAATGGTGAGCTCAACTAGCCCAGTAAGAAATATTATGACTAAAATAATACAGAATAAATTATCATTAGTCTTCAATAATGTTAACCTGATAAAATATAATAGACATCAAGTTTAACTGCAGCGGAACAAGCAATCCATTAGAAAAATCAAGTAGAGAATAAAATCTACTATCTTATATGGTTTAAAATGTTTTCATCAGTTTTTATCGTTAAGACTCAGCTTAATAAATAAACCACATCATCGAATCATCCTTGCACTACGGACCAAGGATATTCATGAAATCATCAACGGTCATGACTATACCGAATAATCCTTGATCATAATCATACCAAGTCCATCTCTGCACGTAAGCCAAAGATATACAACAATAAAATCAATAAACAACAGTCCATCTTCACACGTAAGCCAAAGATAACTTTCATCACCATATAAGCATGAGATGATGACGATGATATAACATTAATCAAACTAAAACAAGGATAAATATTAAAGACTTTAATTTTATCCAATTATTATCCATCACTTAAATATCTCATAATCTAATATTATTAATATTAGAACAATATTTTAATCACCTCTTAAACTTATAAGCAATTTATTTCAATTGTTTACACTTTACCAAATAATGCATTTTGTCAGGAATAAACATGTGAATGATATTCCTATTTACATATGATTTGATTATGATATATGAATGAATATGCAAGAATGCTTGCATTAAGAAAAGCTGTAAAGTCCTTGATAGATAATAGAAATATATGTACAAGGACTTAGAACAAATTGATCAAATGTGTTAGGTTGATCCTACATAAGCAAAACAGCTTTGTAAAGTCCTTAAAAAGAAATGATGTACAAGGACTATAAATATAGAAAGATCAAGCATGTTAGGTTGATCTTATGATGTAATAGATAGGCTTTTACGATCGTCCAGCATCGCACTGTAAATCGTGAATGCGGGAGAGTCGAGGAAAACTCGAGAGAGCTCATCAGCGTAATTGTAGTCTGCAAGATAGTAGATCTCGAGGAGTTCGTAGACTTCGGAGAGCGAGGAAGGATCGTAGTGTGTGAGGAAAACTTCCTCGTGGTCGTAGTCTGCGAGGAAGTTATGTTCGTAATCGTGAGAGACACTACGCTTCTGAGTAAGTAGAGCATCTGTCGAAGCTAAGTCAAGAATCGTAGACTACACTCAGAGTCGTAGAGTCTATTGATCATATCAGAGGCAGAGATCGTAGTCGAGTAAGATCAGATGAAGACAACAAGCACAATGAGAGAAATCGTAGAGTGTCAAGATCTGATCTCGGAGTCGTAGTGTCTGCACAGCCGAAGCTGAATCATAGAATGTAGAATTGAGACTTCAACAGATGTGCTCACAATGCCAAGGTAGAATCATAGAGAAAATACGATTCTCAACGAATGAGCACTCCCAGAATATCCAAAAGAATGAAGCCTCTGGTTGGTAATGAAAAGATACATCTCAAATGAAGGAAGCCAGAGAGCACTCAACGAATAACATGCAAGCTAACAGAAGACCTAAGCGCCAACCCAATCAGCGTCAAGATTGAGTTATAAAACCATTTGAAATAAAGTCTTCCACAAAGATGATCATAAGAAGACTTCAGTAGCTGACTAAGGAAAGTCAGCATATGCAGTACCTGTCAAATAGAAAGATGACAACGATCTTGGAAGCTACCAAGATCGTAGTCTTTGCTAAACAAAGAAGGAACTGATGGAGTACACACTGAGATACTGGTCAGTCTGAATAACAAGGCTAAAGTGATTAAGCATTGGGTCAGTCCATTGATAATAAGTGAAAGGGAGATCACAAGGAGAAAGCGAGCAAGACACGCCACAAATCTGAAGTGTCTTGTTATTAAGAAGGAGCCATAGCGAAGAGTCAAGCCATCAGTATCTAAGAATAGTCAAAGCAAACAGAAGAGATGAAGCACTGCACAAGAGAAGGAAGAAGTGTTCCATTGAAGATCGAATGAACACTTTTCAAGATCGTAGTGTTGATTCTACAAGTCAAGAAGCAACAATCAAACACTACGATAGAGTCCATAAAGTTATGCATTAGAATCGTAGAGTTCGAATAGCTGAAGACTGAAGCATTGGCAACGGTTCAATCTGAAGTATACTATTCGAACAAGAGCTTATTGAGAGCATCGATGCAAGGACAACCTCTGATCGAGAAATCAGAAGGGTGAAGTAAAGTTATTGACCTGCCCAAGACATGAAAGTGACATATCGATGGGGGGTAAACGAAAGAGAGCTGCATTAATCGAAAGTCGAGGAAAAAGGTATCATGTCACATCTGCAGTCTGCACCAAATAACTCGAGATCTACGAAGCAATTTGAATAGCTTTCAACGGCTACTTTCCAACGGGAAGATTGGGAAGCAGTATAAATCAACAGAGCTTCCAAGATCAAGCAAGCTGATGATAATAAAGTTGTAGAATCGTTGAGTTGGTGAATTCTATAGTTGACTCTACGAGTTCCACCAAAGATCAACAGAACAAGTCTTAGTGACAGTAAGACTACCAAGGTGGAAGTGAAGCAGCTTTGAAGAAGAGCTCAAACAGATCAAAGCTTCACTCAACAAAGATGAGAATGCTACTGAAGATGGCAGCCAAATTAAGAGCCGAGAAGGCCAAGAAGATAGCATTCAAGAAAGTGGCTGAGTACAAAGAAGATCAGGAGAGCCACTCCACGAATCACCATGAACCCAAAGCTGAAACTGAACAAGTGCAGAACCATGTCTGCAAAGTATTCAAGAAGGGTTCAGGGATTGCTAAGTGCAAGTCGAAGACTACTAAAAGCACAGAGACTTAGCAAATCCAGATGGTGATGGTGCATAGCTGACATCAGATAAAGATAAGCTGAATAGAGTAAAGATCAGCTGCACCAAAGAAGATGTGGTCCAGAACTAAAGCAGAGTGCAAAGAGGACCACACCAAGCTGCTAAGTACAAAAGATGTTCAGAGCCTAATGACATCTTAGCAGCTCAGCACCAACAACAACTACAACAACAAGAAGCCAGGGCCTGAGGGGTCCTTGTCCGAAGGGACTAAATGAAGTTCCAAGCCTCCTGGGCTTGAAGAGTTCTTAGGGAACTAGAGAAGTTCCAAGGCTACTGGCCTTGAAGAGTACTTAGTGAACTGAAGTCCCAAGGCTGCTGGCCTTGAAGGAATCTTAGTGATTCAGGGTGCTGTCCTTCCTTAGTGGAAATCATGCTAGTTGAAAGCAGAAGAGTGGATTAGGAGCTTGAGTCTCTGAACCACTTAAAACCCCTTGTGTCTTTTACTTTATGTCATTTACTTTATGTACAATAATAGCTATAACTGCTATGTATGTTTTAACTGCTTACTATTGAACTAACTCTACGAACAATGTTTGTATGACCATGATTATATCAATGAAGGGGATCTTTTACTTATTCCGCTGCGCTTGAAAAGATTCTTATGTTTGTCATATGCTAAATTATTAGCAACACAAAATAAATCAGAAAAGTATTTTGGAATCAAGAAGGATCTATTCAACCCCCCCTTCTAGATCTATTATTCCTATTGGGAACTAACACATTTAATCATTCAAAGAATGTCATACTCATAAGATTTCATTGCCAATGATCAAATCTCTTATTAAAAATATACATATACCTTATATAGGATTTCCAAGCCACAAAATCCTATTTTCCAACTTTGTTACTTCACATAACACAATTAACTCATATGTTCGTAACTAAACTATTTTCATAAAAAATACCAAATCAGTTCCAAAAATATTTCTTTTCTGGGATTTAGCAGGATATAGTCCCATATTGAACATATGTTTTTCTCAGAATTTTTAAAATTCATTTACTATTTTTCAAAAATCAATTTCTAATTAATTCTTTAAGAAATTCGCTACCTCAAGTTTAACTCCAAAAATTCCCAAATCTTGGCAGGATCTTACACATGTTAATGGGAGCTTTCAATTTAAATTTCATGGTCATCGGAGTTGTAGAACTCCGGTTATAGCATTTTTCGTCGAAAAAATCTAAATATTGAAATGGTCATAACTTGCTCATTTTAAGTCGGAATGAGCTCATTTTTGGACAGGAGGTTCTTCATACCATATACTTTCGTGTCCCAAAAGGCCTTAATATTTCTCACAAAATAAGTGGCCGAAACAGCCCCTTCAAATTTTGGACAGCAACTTTTTGGCAATTTTCAGCTTTTACATCCTTTACTAAAATCAGTCCACACAAAAATCTACAACATCTTTTCTAGTATTCCACTTGGATAAGTTAGGTAACTCATAGATCTAACTCTAGGACTTGACCACACTCAAAAATTCAAAATATAATAGGAGATATGGTCAATTGAATTTCATGTTACGTTTTTACCAAAATCTGATTTTTCAACCCTTTGTGATTTCTAAGAAACTTTCATGTTTTCACATAATAACTAACATAACTCATCATAACACTTACTAATACTTCATATACCCATGATTTTTATCAATCCAATGCTTTTATTATGACTCTCATCATAATCAAGCGTAAATGAGATATTTTTCACGATTTAATAAGGAATGAATACAAAGGATCATTCACCATGCATGTGGCAATCCACATAGACAGGTTATTTCAACAGAATAGTAAAGAATGGAATAACAAAAGGATTCACCATGCATGCGATAGAGACCGCACAAATAGGTTATTCCCAACAGAATAATAAATAACGGAACCAGGTCTAATGAAATTCACTGGCATGCAAAGATATTCCAACGAATAATAAATGCGAATAATAAGTAATGAAACAGTCGGTGAAATTCATACCAATGAGGATATTCCACGCAGAATATTAAATGCCAAATAATAAGTAATGGAACCCGTCCCACAGATATAGCACAGATGAGGATATTAAAGCGAATAATAAAAGGCGAAATAATAAATAACGGAACCAGTCCCAACAGATATAGCCTGAACGAGGATATTAAACGAGAATAATAAAGACGGAATATAAAATGATTTCACCAAGTATAAGGTATACCACGTATACAGGTTATTCCAACAGAATAATAAAGAATGGAATAGTAGAAGTTCTCTTCATAAATATGAAAGAAATAATACCCCTTACGGGTACAACAAATAATATCCCTTACCGTAAAAGAAAATGGATATAAGAGTAGGGAAGTAGCAGAATACTTTTCTTCTTCTATAGATTTTCTCTCTATAGCTTCTCTCTATAATTTCTCTCTATAATAATGGCTCTAAAGCTTTAGTGAATTGGTGAGAAATGAAGAAAGAATGAGCTTCTATTTATAGGAATACATAGTTTCAATAATTGCACGTTTTGGGGCTCGGAAAATTACAGTACAATACCTCCAACTTTTCTTTCATTTTTAATTCAGTCATCCAAGTATTATCAAACTTGCACCAACTCCCCTAATAGTAAATCATGTTATTTAATAGTAAATCATCTTAACAAATAGTTCTAGACATGTGAAAATACGAATTACAGTATAGTACCTCCATCTATACCTCCATTTTTAACTTAGTCATGCAAGTATTATCAATCTTGCACCAACTCCCCTAATAGTAAATGAATGTGACTCAATAGTACACACATGTGAATAAATAGTTATATAAACATGTGAATTAGTATCAACTAATTGCTCATTTATCCGATAACTTACCCGATTTATCAATATAACCCCTAGACATCAATTATCATCGGAATAGATATCGATTTTTACTAACACAAATTATTCCAACACAATGAAACTATTTTTATCAAAAATATAAATTTTGAAATTTCAAAGTTTGACTTTTTTCCGAAAAAGTCAACTGTTGACTTTTTGACCAAATAGTAAAAATCAGAAAATTTTGTTTTTATAGTCTATTTTTATTAATTTCATTGTTCCGGACTCAAATATCACATCCGCGTCTCTAAATTCAACTCCGAGCACAACTTCAATTTAAATAACATTCATCATTAATATCATAACTCACAATATTTAACAACCAGGTCGTTACCAGGAAAGAGGGGGCTTTCCGATAAGGATTTCTCCCTATTGGCGCGCAATTAGGTGACCAAACCTCTCATTGGCAGAACTTCTAGACATTATAAATATTGTAATTTAATAATATTAATAACTTTATCGTTTAATAAAATATCATATAATGCAGATGATACTGTGATAATAATCGAATCAATAATATGAGAGATATGATCAAAGAATTACTAGAGCAATAATTGAGTATAAGCGGTGACTTTCACGTAAAGCATCAATAACCAATACGTGTGCCACTTTATGCAACCACACATATTATTGTATTACTTTTACTACTGAGAGTAGTTCAACAGTATTAACGGTAAAACTTCTGCCATTATTTTCAATAAAATACTTTTATCGTTTTCTCAATCCGACAATAATTCCGTTGTGGGGGTCCACCAATGATTATGCCGTCGTACGAATATTCTCTGACAAAAAGAATATTCCCCGACCAAATGAATATTTTATAACAACTTGCATACTTTACAGAATTTATAAATACTACCCACAACTATAACATTATCTCAAATCCACACCAAATTTGAAAAAAATATTTTGAGAAATATTGCAATATTTACAATGTCTAGAAGTTCTGCCAAGGAGAGGTTTGGTCACCTAATTGCGCGCCAATAGGGAGAAATCCTTATTGGAAAGCCCCCTCTTTCCTGAGAACGACCTGGTTGTTAAATTTTGTGAGTTATGATATTAATGATGAATGTTATTGAAATTGAAGTTGTGTTCGGAGTTGAATTTGGAGACGCGGACGTGATATTTGAGTCCGGAACGATGAAATTAGTAAAAATAGACTAAAACACAAAATTTTCTGATTTTTACTATTTGGTCAAAAAGTCATTAGTTGACTTTTTTGGGAAAAGTCAAACTTCGAAATTTCAAAATTTATATTTTTAATAAAAATAGTTTCATTGTGTTGGAATTATTTGTGTTAGTAAAAATCGACTTTTATTTCGATAAAAATTGATGTCTGGAGGTTATATTGACCAATCGAGTATTTAACCAGATAAATGAGAAATTGATTGCTATTATGTCACATGATTATAACAATTTATTCACATGTGTGTACTATTGAGTCACATTCATGTACTATTAAGGTAGTTGGTGCAAGATTGATAATACTTGCATGTGTGACGCCCCCAAAATTAGGTATACATCACCCATCTTGAGTCGCCAAATAAATGGTACAAAATTCAAATACAACTTAATAATACAACAGTCGTGTAAAATACTACAAAACATATGTTGTGAGTTTGAATATAAATATTGTCATCTAGACAATATCCATTCTCAATTGAGTCCTCATAGACAGTATACAAACTCAAATTCAGTACTCATTACATTTATTATCACACTATTTAACAGAATAGTGAGGACTACTAATGTTACTATCTGGACCGTCACTCCATTCCCCGACTAGTCCCGGCTACGTTCTCGTTTTCTGAAGAGAACAGTGAAAGAAAGGGTGAGCTCAACTAGCCCAGTAAGAAATATTATGACTAAGATAATGCAGAATAAATTATCATTAGCCTTCAACAATGTTAAACTGATAATATACAATAGGCATCAAGTTTAACTGCAGCGGAACATGCAATCCATTAAAAGAGTCAAGTAGAGAAATAAAGTCTACTATCTTTTATGATTTAAAAGTATTTTAATCAACTTTTATCGCTGAGACTCAGCTAAATAAATAAACCACATCTTCTAATCATCCCCGTACTACGAGCCAAGGATATAAATTAAATCATCAACGGTCATGGCTATATCGAATAATTCCTGGTCATAATTATACCAAAAACTGTCCATCAATGCATTACAGGCCACTGAGGACTTTTACCACATTATTTATAACATCACAGGTCATGATTATACCGAATGATCCCTGGTCATAATCATACTAAGTCCATCTATGCACGTAAGCCAAAGATGACTTTCAAAAAATATAAACATGAGGATGATGACAATGTTATAAGAATTCAATAAAACAAGTTCAAGAATTAATTTATCCAGGAACTAATAATGTCCAAATTATCAACATGATACTTCTTTGTAAAGTAAAATTCAAGAATGCTCAGAAGAATATTTTCATGAAAAGATACTAGATGAAGCGCAAATATCAAGGATATTCCACTAATTTCATGGAGTATAAAAGTCAAAACTCTAACCAACTGAGTATAATAAAGAATATATGAAACTGCAAATGGATTTTTACCGCCATGCATTAAATCACGATATCTGAGATCATTTCCACAATTTAATAAGGAATGAATACAAAGGATCATTCACCATGTATATGATAGAGACCGCATGCAACGGAGTTATTCCCAAATGAATAATAAATACGGAATAATAAATGATGGAACCAGTCCCACGTAAATGCATGCCTGAGACAGGATATTAGACAAAATCGTAAATACGGAATAATAAATGATGGAATCGAATCAGTGAATTGAAATTCACCGAAGCTGGATATTAAATGAGAATAGTAAATGGAATAATAAAAGAAGATCACCAAGTTTTGGGTAAACCGCATATACAAGTCATTCCACCAAGTATATAGGTAATGGCATGACACAAAGTTATTCCAAGAATAATAAAGAATTGAATAACAAAAGAAGATCACCATGTATAGGGTATGTCTGGCGTATACTGAGTTATTCCAATGAATAATAAAGAATGAAATAATGTAAGTTTCTTTCATGAATAAGAAAGAATAACACCCCTTATCGTAAAAAAGAAGAATATTCCGATTGATAGGGTTAGGATTTTCTTAAAGAAAACTTATACTATGTTCTTCGCTCAAAGTTTCTTAAAACTCTTAAGGAAATACGCTCAAGATTATAGAAGGAGAATTCTCTGAACTTCTGGTGTGATTTCAATTCTAACTAAGCTTCCTATTTATAGGAAAATGGACTGCATAGTAACTATTCCATGAGCGGTCAGATTGATTTATTTATGCAAATACTATGCATAATAAAATATAATATATTATATTTATAGAATAACTTTAATAAAGTATTACATTTTATATAAAAGATTTTACTATACAAAACACTATACACAATAGAATATAATATATTTTATTTATATTTTATTTATAGAATAACTTTAATAAAGTATTATGTTTTATATAATACTAATAAAACAAAATAACTTTAATAAAGTATCATGTTTTCATAAATAATACATTTTCACATTAATTAATAAAACAAAACTTCATCATCATTATAATAATCACATTAAATAATAATTGAGATAAATAACGTGAGATATTACAATCGACTCTTGAAGCAATAATTGAACAAAACTAAGTGACTTATCACATAAACATCAATAATCAATACTGGTAGCGCTACTCTTATGCGACCACACGTATTCTTTGTACTTTTACTACCAGGTAGTTCAACAGTTTTAACAATAAAACCTCCGTCGTTATTTTCATAAAATATTTTGTTCGGGTGAATAGTATCCCGTGAATAGTAACTCCTGAATAGTAACTCATGAATAGTACTCTGACACAAAAAGTGTCCCAAATACCCGAGTGAATAATACTAGAGTGAATAGTAACCGGGTATTTATGACAACTTGTCTACTTAAAAAAATTCACATATCACCCTTAACTTTAACCTTTTATCAATTTAACCATTCACTAAAATAGAAAAATTGATACTTTTATTTCATAAAATTCGGGGTTTCACAATCTCCCCTCCTTATGAAATTTCACCCTCGAAATTTACGTACGTAGCTGATATTCGAAGAGATGAGAATACCTTGGATACCTTTATCGTCGAAAACATTAAATTCATCTTTGCAATACGGCCAAGAATATACAACTGTAAAACAAATAATGCTGAGACTCAGCTTGATAGTATCGCGACCACGAATTATCCATGCACTACGGGCCAATGATATTCGTGTTTTCAATTACGGTCATGATTATACCGAATAATCCCTGGTCATAATCATACCAAGTCTATCTATGCACTATGGCCAAAGATGACTTTAATTTACCACATCATTTATAACATTACGGTCATGATTATACCGAATAACACCTGGTCATAATCATACCAAGTCCATCTATGCACTAAAGGCAAAAGATGACTTTAATTTACCACATCATTTATAACATTACGGTCATGATTATACCGAATAACACCTGGTCATAATCATACCAAGTCCATCTATGCACTACAGGCAAAAGATGACTTTAATTTACCACATCATATATAACATTACGGTCATGATTATACCGACTAACACCTGGTCATAATCATACCAAGTCCATCTATGCACTATAGGCAAAAGATGACTTTAATTTACCACATCATTTATAACATTACGGTCATGATTATACCGAATAACACCTGGTCATAATCATACCAAGTCCATCTATGCACTACAGGCCACAGATGAATTTCAAAAAAATATAAACATGAGAATGAGGTATTGACGTATATAGGGTTCAAACCTCTTAGAAACATTCGCGTCATTCGCTCCTCATTGTCCACCAAATGGGATGCAAACCAAGATAACTCCGCAAACTTAGCCTCGTATTGCGACACGATCATATTGTTTTGCTCCATTACTTATCTCAACATTTTCAGATGCCATTTTCAAACACTGTCACAAAACAAGGGTTAATTAACATATCACATATTATTACTATACTTTGACCGACCAATTAAATACGAAATAACTTAGGTAGGTCATACTAGCGAAGGAATTCCCCGTCTCTCCCCTCCTAGTTCTTCTCTCACATCTTAGCCAGGGATCATATCCCTAAGCTTTGATACCAACTGTGACGCCCCCAAAATTAGGTATTCATCACCCATCTTGAGTCGCCAAATACATGGTACAAAATACAAATACAAATTTAACTATACAGCAATCGTGTAAAATACGACAAAACATAAATTGAGAGTTTAAACAAGAATACTGCATTCTAGACAATATCCATTCTTAATGGAGTCCTCATAGACAGTACTCAAACTCAAATTCAGTCCTCGTTACATTTATTGTCACATTATTTAACAGAATAGTGAGGACTACTAATGCTATCTTCTAGACCGTCACTCCTCTCCCCGACTCGTCCCAGCTATATTCTCATTTCCTGTAGAAAACAGTGAAAGAAAGGGTGAGCTTAACTAGCCCAGTAAGAAATATTATGACTAAGATAATGCATAATAAATTATCAATAGTCTTCAACAATGTTAAACTGATAAAATACAATAGACATCAAGTTTAACTGCAGCGGAATAAACAATCCATTAAAAGAGTCAAGTAAAGAAATAAAGTCTACAATCTTTTATGATTTAAAAGTGTTTTCATCAACTTTTATCGCTGAGACTCAGCTAAATAAATAAATCACATCTTCGAATCATCCCTGTACTACGAGCCAAGGATATTCATTAAATCATCAACGGTCATGACTATACCGAATAATCTCTGGTCATAATCATACCAAAAACTGTCCATCAATGCATTACAGGCCACTGAGGACTTTTACCAAATTATTTATAACATCACAGTTCATGATTATACCGAATGATCCCTGGTCATAATCATACTAAGTCCATCTATGCACGTAAGCCAAAGATGACTTTCAAAAAATATAAACATGAGGATGATGACAATGTTATAAGAATTCAATAAAACAAGTTCAAGAATTAATTTATCCAGGAACTAATAATGTCCAAATTGTCAACATGATATTTCTTTGTAAAGTAAAATTCAAGAATGCTCAGAAGAATATTTTCATGAAAAGATACTAGATGAAGCGCAAATATCAAGGATATTCCACTAATTTCATGGAGTATAGAAGTCAAAACTCTAACCAACTGAGTATAATAAAGAATATATGAAACTGCAAATGGATTTTCACCGCCATGCAGTAATCCACATATACAGATTATTTTCACAATTTAATAAGGAATGAATACAAATGATCATTCACCATGCATGCGATAGAGACCGCACAGACAGGTTATTCCCAACAGAATAATAACTACGGAATAAAAAATGATGGAACCAGGTCCGGCGTAAAATGCACAGACATGATATTCTGACAAAATTGTAAATACGGAATAATAAATGATGGAACCGAAGGTCGTGAAATCACATTAACAGATATTATTATGAGTAATAGTAAATGCGGAATAATAAAAGAAGATCACCAAGTATTGGGTAAACCGCATATACAGGTCATTCCACCAAGTATAGGGTAAATCGCGCATACATGTTATTCCAACAGAATAATAAAGAATTGAATAACAAAAGAAGATCACAATGTATAGGGTATGCCGCGTATATAGGTTATTCCAACAAAATAATAAAGAATGAAATAACAGAAGTTCTCTTCATGAATAAGAAAGAATAACACCCGTTACCGTAAAAGAATAATATTCCGATTGATAGGGTTAGGATTTTCTTAAAGAAAACTTATACTATGTTCTTCGCTTAAAGTTTCTTAAAACTCTTAAGGAAATACGCTCAAGATTATAGAAGGAGAATTCTCTGAACTTCTTGTGTGATTTCAATTCTAACTAAGCTTCCTATTTATAGAAAAATGGACTGTATAGTAACCGATCTATGAACGGTCCAGATTGATTTACTTTAATCGGACGGTCCATATTTAAAGCAAAATCTTTTAAATAAAATATAATATATTCTATTTTATAAAAAAGATTTTTACTATCTATAAACACTATGCAGCATTATACAAATACTATGCATAATAAAATATAATATATTCTATTTATAGAATAACTTTAATAAAGTATTCTGTTTTATATAAAAAGATTTTACTATGCAAAATACTATGCACAATAGAATATAATATATTCTATTTATAGAATAACTTTAATAAATTATTCTGTTTTATATAAAAAGATGTTTCTGTTTTATTACGTTAATAATACTAATAAAACAAAACTTCATCATCATTATAATAACTCACATTATTAATCGACAATAATTGAATCAAATAACGTGAGATACTATGCAGCAACTACTGAAGCAATAATTGAACAAAATTAAGTAACTTATCACATAAACATCAATAATCAATACCGTGTGCTACTATGCAATCACACGTATTACTGTACTTTCATATTCATAAAGAGAACTTCTGCTATTCCATTCTTTATTATTCTGTTGGAATAACCTGTATACGCGGTATACCCTATACTTGGTGAAATCCTTTTATATTCCGCCTTTATTATTCTGTCGGAATATCCTGTCCGTGATATACGCCAGACCTGGTTCCATTATTTATTATTCCGTCTTTATTATTCTGTCGAAATATCCTGTCTGTGCTATACGCCGGACCAGGTTCCATTACTTATTATTCCGCATTTAATATTCTGTTGGAATATCCCGTCGGTGTGAATTTAACCTGACCTGGTTCCATTACTTATTATTTTGCATTTATTATTCTGTTGGAATATCCTCAGTGTGAATTTCACCAGACCTGGTTCCGTTATTTATTATTCTGTTGGGAATAACCTATTTTTGCGGTCTCTATCGCATGCATGGTGAATCCTTCTGTTATTCCATTATTTATTATTCTGTTGGAATAATCTGTCTATGTGGATTGCCACATGCATGGTGAATGATCATTTGTATTCATTCCTTATTAAATCGTGAAAAATATCTATTTACGTTGATTATGATGAGAGTCATAATAAAAGCATTGGATTGATGAAAATCATGGGTATATGAAGTATTAGTAAGTGTTATGATGAGTTATGTTGGTTATTATGTGAAAACATGAAAGTTTCTTAAAAATCACAAAGGGTTGAAAAATTAGATTTTGGTAAAAACGTAACATGAAATTCAATTGACCATATCGCCTATTATATTTTGAATTTTTGAGTTTGGTCAAGTCCTAGAGTTAGATCTATGAGTTACCTAACTTATCCAAGTAGAATCACTTGAAAAGATGTTGTAGATTTTTGTGTGGACTGATTTTAGTAAAGGATGTAAAAGCTGGAAATTGCCAAAAAGTTGCTGTCCAAAATTTGAAGGGGCTGTTTCGGCCACTTAATTTGTGAGAAAAATTCAGGCCTTTTGGGACATGAAATTATATGGTATGAAGAACCTCCGGTCCAAAAATGAGCTCATTCCGACTTAAAATGAGCAAGTTATGACCATTTCAATATTTAGGTTTTCCGATTAAAAACGCTATAACCGGAGTTCTTATGTTGGGTTTGAACAATTGGAAATTGTAATTCAAAGAAACCCCAAAAAGCAGGATCCATGCGAAAATCAATTAATTAGGAGGATAGAAATTTTTCTGGATTTGATTTGCTAGAAGCCGATCCCAATCGAATCTCAGCCTTATAATTCAAGTGAATTGCGTCTCTACGGTATCCACACAAACGCTATGCACGAATCGTCCTACGATCTGCAGAAGAAGGAAGTGTGGTACTAGCCACCAAGGATGGATTTCTGATTTTTCTCTCTAGTCTCTCTCTAAAGAGTTGCTAGGGTTTGGATTGTGAAAATGAGTTATATCCAAAGTGGAGGCTACATATCATATATATAGCGAATTAAAAACCACTATTCAAAACCCTAATTTGTAAAATCGAATTTATATATATATATATATATATATATATATATATATATATATATATATCTTAATTAAGTCTTACTTAATTAATATACCTATATATATAAATTATCCTATTAATTTAAATTAAGTAATTTAAATACTATCAATCACATTGATATATTTAAATCCTTTAAATTAATTCCCTTTTAATAACGTTACATGTGTGTGACCACTATAGGTTATTATTACGTTGGCAATAATTTTAAAATCATATTATAAAATTATAAGCAATGAAATGACATCTAGTAATGCATCACTTTGCTACCCAAGTAATAATAAGATCGATGATTCGATCTGACCTTTTCGTGACCAATGTTTGATGTAATCTAATCCTTTTAACCTTAATATCAAGATTAAACTCGAGTCATGGAATCATCATACTCTTCATAATTTAATCGAGTTTTCTTGATCAATGAGTAGACTATATGAAACAAATCACTATTTGAGCATGGCCATGCATTTCATAGTCCTACTCGATCGAGAGGCCTATGGATATCATCACTAATATATAGGAAGGTTAAATTCCATCTAGATCACTCATATTCCTCACACGATTCATGATGTACCCAATAATCACCTTTATAGTCCACCTTGTTAAAGGTGACATTTGATGATATCAAAGTACATAAATTCCGTGTAGTAATATAGTGATTTGAGGTTGGAGGACCATTACATCATTGTCACTATGAGAATTGCCAATGACATTTTACAAAATATTCCACATAGAATTCTCATGGTGGAGTGCATCCGATTACATCGTTCTCTAACATGTACTTATGCATTGACTTAATATCTCATATATTTATGACCATTGAGATTTGGCCATCGATCGATCCATCATACTAGTCTCGATGCATTATTGTTGTCCCATCAACAATGATACTCGATTAGGGACATTTAAAAACGAGTGATACTAATAGTAATTATATAATCTCATGTTCAAGTCACATACTTGCAACTATATAATTTATATCACTATTCTAAGGATTTTTTATTATGTTGTCATTTATATAGCGCGATAAATAAAATCATAATAAAAGCATTCATTTATCTTGATCAAATGTAATATCAAAGCGTTAAGCAATTATATCAAATAATTGGCCTCAGGGCATAATCTCTAATGATCTCCCACTTGCACTAGAGAGCCAATCACTCATGTATCTAATACCCATGCAACTAGTGTGGCCGTCGTGGGTAGCTTACTGCTGCGACAAAGCCTTGGTTAGTGGATCTGCTGACATTATCATCTGTTGGTACTCTTTACATATGTACATCTCCTCTATCAATGATTTCACGGATGAGATAGATGCGCGCCTAAGTATATGCTTGGATCGTTGGTGAGATACGGGTTCCTTAGCTTTGTCTGATGGCTCCATTGTTATCACAGTATAACTTATTTGGATCAACAATAGTTGGAACAACACCTAGTTCGATGATGAACTTTTTAATCCATCTGACCTCCTTGGCGCCTTTAGAAGCGACAATATACTCGACCTCTGTTGTAGAGATAAAACTCTTGTCTCTGCTTAGAACTTTTCATTAACAACGCCACCATTAAGGCAAAATACAAAACCTGACTGAGATTTATAATCATCATTATCAGTCTGGAAACTAGCATCTGTGTAACCCTTTATTGCTAGTTCGTCTTCACCTCCATATACCGAGAATGAATCCTTAGTCCTTTTAAGGTGCTTGAGGATATTCTTATTTCTTAACATCGATGACCTTCACTGGATTCGGTGGTATCTGCTTTCGTCATGCTCAAAGCATCTGAGACATCGAGACAGTACATATCATTGCATACATGATAGATCCAATTGTCGAAGCATAAGGGATCTTTCTCATCACTCCTCATCATCTTGTGATTGAGGACATTGAATATAGAAATCTTTACACCATGAGTCATGGGTAAGTGCCCTCTTTTTGCCTCTTGCATCTTTGAGCAGTTTGACACTTTATCAATATATGTACTCGACTTAGGGCGATCATTTTTCTCGATCTATCTCGATAGATCTTGATACCTAAAATGTAAATTTGCATTGCCTAAATCTTTCATGGAGAAACATTTTCTAACCATGTTTTTTCTGACTTGTAATGAAGGAATGTCATTCCCGATAATTAATATGTCGTCGACATATAATATTAGGAATCTGATGTGACTTCCACTAACCTTTTATATATACTGAGGTTCATCTTCATTTTAATGAAACCAAACTTTTGATTGCTTCATCAAATCGAAGATTCCAACTCAGAGAGGCTTGCTTGATCCATAAATGGATCGTTGCGACTTACATACCTTTTCAACATCCTTTGGAATGACAAAACCCTCGGGTTGTGTCATGTACACATCCTCGAGGAGATTTCAGATTAAGGAAGCGGTTTTGACATCCATCGCGATTTCGTAATCATAAAAAGGCTGCGATAGCAAGTAAGATCACGATGGATTTAACCATTGCCCTTTGGGAGAAGGTTTCATCATAGTCGACACCTTGAATTTGTTTGAAACCTTTTGCTACCGATCGACCTTTATAGGTTTGTACATTACCATCCATGTCGGTTTTCTTCTTGAAAACCCATTTGCACCGATTGGTTTTACCCTTGGTGGATCAACCAAAGTCCATACTTGGTTAGTATACATGGATTCCATTTCGGATCTCATAGCTTCAAGCCATCTCTCGAGAATCTGGTCCATTCATAGCTTCTTTGGTAGGAAGCGGGCTCATCACGATCTATGAGCATCACGCCGCCATTTTGAGTCTGAGATATCCATAATATCTCTCGGGGCTCATGGCGTGTCCTACGAGATCTCACAATTTCTTGTGTAATTTGAGCGGAGTTCTCTTTCCACAACATCTTGTGGTTCTGCTCATGTTCAACTTCGAGTTCAATGATATTTGATTGTTCTTGAATTTCTTTAAGTTCTCTTTCCTCCCACTATTTCCTTTAGAGACAAATTCTCTTTCTAGAAAAATACCGATTCGAGCAACAAACACTTTGTTCTCGGAAGGTTTGTAGAAATAATACCCTTTTGTTTCCTTTGGGTATCCCACAAAACTACATTTGTCGATTTGGGTCCGAGCTTGTCGAATTTGGGACGTTTTACAAATGCCTCATGACCCCAAATCTTCATGAGCGACATCTTAGGGCGTTTCCCGGTCCACATCTCATATGGTGTCTTGAACCATTTTTAGGAACACGGTTTAGTGTGAATCAATTTATCTCTAGGGCATGACCCCGAAGCTTATTGGAAGATCTGCATGACTCATCATTGATCGTACCATGTCAACAAGGTTCGATTCCTCTCTCAGACACACCATTCCATTGTGGTGTTCGGTGGAGTAATTTGTGATATAATACCACACTCCTTTAGAAGGTCATCAAAGTCTTGGCTTAAGTATTCACCTCCTCGATCGGATCGAAGAGCTTTTATGCTTTTGCCAAATTGGTTTTGAACTTCATTTTGAATTCCTTAAACTTTTCAAAGGATTCGGATTTGTGTCTCATAAGATATACATATCCATATCTCTTTGAAGTCGTCGATAAATGTAATGAAGTAATAAAACCCACCTCTTCTTTACTTGAACTCATGGGTCCACATACATCACTATGTATAAGTCCCGATATATCGCTAGCAGATTCACTTTGTGTCGATGAAAGGAGCTTTAGTCATCTTGCCTAATAAACAAGATTCGCATTTTTCATATGATTCAAAATCAAATGAATCCAAAAATCCATCTTTATGGAGTTTTGATATCGTTTCTCATTTATATATTGAAACGACAATGCCGGAGAGATATGTCGGATTTAAATCATTTGATTTAAATCGTTTTGTATTATGTTATAGATAGGCATTTCCAAATCAAGAATATAAAAAATAGTTAAACAATTATGCTGACACCATAGCGAGATATCATTTAAGTAAAATGAACAACGATTGTTCTTAATTACAAATGAAAAACCTTTCTTGTCAAACAAGAAAGCGAAATAATGTTTTTGCTTATAGCGGGCACAAAATAACAATCCTCTAATTCTAATACTAGCCCGGTGGGCAAAGATAAATGATAAGTTCTACGGCCGGTCTGACGTGACTTTTGCTCCATTCCCAACACGTAGGTCGACCTCGCGCTTTTCCCAAAGTCCTACTTCTTTGAAGTTCACGCACATTTACACATATGTGAGAACCACATCCGATATCAATACCCATGATGTAGAAGTAGGCGGGTTAATTTCTATAACATATATACGGTTCGGAAGTCACACTTCCTTTAGATTTCTTCACTTCTTCCGGATAAGCATAACAATTCCTTTTCCGGTGTCGGGTTTTCCCGAAGTGACAATCACCTTCTTTAGCCACCCCACCTTTAGGCTTTAAAAGCTGTTTGGTTACAGGATTAGGTTTAGCGCTTGATTTAGATCTATCTTCTTCTTGGCCTTCAATTTCCCTTAGCATTACCCTTTTGTACCCATCATTATGGTAGCGGGTCTTTGCCTTTCTCATGTTGTTCTCGGTGAGTTCTTAACATACTGCTCAACAACTTTCGATGAGGGGTTTCTCAATTTCGTTCATTAGATAATTCATAACAAATTGAGAGTAGGCTTTATTTAATGATTGTAAAACTAGATCGGTTTGGAAGCCTGCGGTGATTGGAAAACTGACCTATCAAGGTACTCAATATACCCAATCATTTTTAGCACATGTGGACCAAGTGGGTCACGTTCACCCATCTTTGCGGTGATCTGATGCTTTGCTTGTATCATACCTTTCTTGTCGAGCATGCCCTTGAAACAATTTCTTGAGATGCTCGATCATCTCATAAGCATCCATCAACTCGTATTTTGCTTACGAAGCTCGGGGTCATAGTTCTTTAACATGAGACAACTTCATGTCGAGCATCATCTTGATGCTTCTTGTAAGCATTATGCTTTCTGCGTGTAGTGCGATGGCAATTTGGAGCTTGAGGAATCGGCCCATCGAGGACATATAGCTTACGCTCTTGTTTGAGGACAATCCTCAAATTCTGTGCCGATCTAGGAAATTAATCCCACTCGACTTGTCCTTACCGAGGGTGATCGCGATGAAAGACTACTTGTATTGTTGATGTTTGCCATTTGATATCTACAATTTATAAGTGCCGAATGATAAGTCGATTTGCGAGTTGATATTATGTAATTTGATAATAGTATATTCAAAATATACTCCCACCTTTATTTTATTCAAATTAATAGCCCTCACCATTAACTTTCGAAAATCATTTTTCTATTAAATCTTTCTAGTGAGCGAGATCCATATTTCATTATGACTTAAGTTAGCTTTGGCTAATCTCTTAAAACACAATTATTTAGGTGAACAAGCGTTTTTGTCAATTATATCATATATAACTCTTGGATAGTTTGGTAAACAACATTTGTTTCTAGTCCATCTAATGGTACCCACCAAACTCTATGCCTCTAAGTCCTCGATCTATTGAGATAACTTAGTTAAGTCGGGCCTGATGATTTTAACGGTTTGGATATCACAATTATCTATCGCATCTTACCAAGATAAATAGGGAATTTTCTGCTTTGGCAAACCTACATCTATTGATCAAAGTCTTGATGAGTGTTTTTTCATTGGAAGGCATCGATTTAGACTTAATAATTTAATGAGGATTTTATTAATTAATTGAGATCTCACCAATTTTAATCTCATTAAACATGCACATTATTTATCACATCATATCACATATAAGCATAAATAAAGTGCAAAATTAAATATCATCATGATTATGGCCCAATCCTTTGTCGATCTTTTCAAGCTAATGAAAGATTGAAGGTCAATCTAAGGTGGTAAAAGACTTTAAAATAAAAGCGCTTCCTCAAGCGTGTGCCTCCTCTCCATCAACATCTTTTCATCGTGTTCTCCATCTTGACATCTTCGCCGATTCTGATTATTACATGACATAAAGAAACCTCGAGTTACATTCGAGGGATTTAGATGAGAAGAGAATATTACATTAGAGTTTATAGAAAGGCACGACATCTGGTAGTATTTTAAAACCAAAAACCACTAACCTATGGGTGAAAAGGCCATAGCAAGTGCACCATGCATATCCTGATAAGCACATAACAATTTATATATAATTAAAGAAAACTATATATAACATGTAGGGGATGTGGCGCCCCCAAATCCGAGTTCTACAACCTCGATTGAGGTCTTTCACGATCGAGGAAAAATCAATTTTCAAACTTTTCTTATGAGATTACGGACATTGAAAAATTTAAAATAAATCAAAACCATATATCGTTATTATTGGGGACACGACCATAAATGCGAACCACGACCATCGTCGCTTCTGACGGGGGGTCGAGAAATCTCCCCACGGTGGCGGGGGTCCATTGGGGAAGCGTATAGCGCCTTCGATTTTTGACGAACTGATGATGTATTGCGAATTTTTTCATATATTTTAATCCACAAAGCCGTCGTAATAACAATATACTCGGTACATATCATATATGTCATTGATGAATCATATTTTAGATGCAAAAGCGAATATCATAAAATCAATTTTAGATCGGTAAAATCAAATCGGAAAAATTTCGGATCGATAAAATCGGATCATCATATATATCATATATATCGATTCAATTTCGGATCGGTAAAATCGGATCGAAAAAGTTTGGATCGGTAAAATCGGATCATAATATATCATATATATCGATTCAATTTCGGATCGGTAAAATCGGATCGAAAAGTTTTAGATCGGTAAAATCGGATCATCATATATCATATATATCGATTCCAATTTCGGATCGGTAAAATCGGATCGGAAAATTTTAGATCGGAAAACAACATATATCAAATATATCTATTCGATAAAACACTTAATACGAATCAATCGTTTTGCAAGTAGCTTTGATACCCTTTGTTGGGTTTGGCACGAGAAAAGCGCGGCGGAAATTGAACAATTCAAAGTAATTTCCGAAACCCCAAAGCAGGATCCATGCGAAAATCAATTAATTAGGAGGATAGAAATTTTACCGATTTGATTTGCTAGAACCGATCGATTGAATCTCAGCGCAATTCAATTGAATTTGCGTCTCTACGGTATCCACACAAGCTGCATGCATGCGAATCGTCCTACGATCTGCGGAAGAAGGAAGTGTGGTACTAGCCACCGAGGATGGATTTCGATTTTTCTCTCTAGTCTCTCTCTAAAGAGTGGCTAGGGTTTGGATTGTGAAAGTGAGTTATATCCAAAGTGGAGGCTACATATCATATATATAACGAATTAAAACCACTATTCAAAACCCTAATTTGTAATTTATATATATATATATATAAAATATATATATATATATATATATATATATATATATATATATATATATATCTTAATTAAGTCTTACTTAATTAATATAATATACCTATATATATAAATTATCCTATTAATTTAAATTAAGTAATTTAAATACTATCAATCACATTGATATATTTAAATCCTTTAAATTAATTCCCTTTTAATAACGTTACATGTGTGTGACCACTATAGGTTATTATTACGTTGGCAATAATTTTAAAATCATATTATAAAATTATAAGCGGTGAAAGCGACATCTAGTAATGCATCACTTTGCTACCCAGTAATAATAAGATCGATGATTCGATCTGACCTTTTCGTGACCGATGTTTCAATGTAATCTAATCCTTTTAACCTTAATATCAAGATTAAACTCGAGTCATGGAATCATCATACTCTTCATAATTTAATCGAGTTTTCTTGATCAATGAGTAGACTATATGAAAAAAATCACTATTTGAGCATGGCCGTGCATTTCATAGTCTACTCAATCGAGAGGCCTATGGATATATCATCACTAATATATAGGAAGGTTAAATTCCATCTAGATCACTCATATTCCTCACACGATTCATGATGTACCCAATAATCACCTTTATAGTCCACCTGTTAAAGGTGACATTTGATGATATCAAAGTACATAAATTCCGTGTAGTAATATAGTGATTTGAGGTTGGAGGACCATTACATCATTGTCATTTATGAGAATTGCCAATGACATTTTACAAAATATTCCACATAGAATTCTCATGGTGGTGGGTACATCCGATTACATCGTTCTCTAACATGTACCTATGCATTGACTTAATATCTCATATATTTATGACCATTGAGATTTGGCCATCGATTCGATCCACATACTAGTCTCGATGCATTATTGTTGTCCCATCAACAATGATACTCATTTAGGGACATTTAAGAATAGTGATACTAATAGTAATTATATAATCTCATGTTTGAGTCACATACTTGCAACTATATAATTTGTATCTATTCTAAGGATTTTATTATGGATTTTTATTATGTTGCATTCATTTTTATATCAAAAGCGATAAATAAAATCATAATAAGGGCATAAAGCATTCATTGGTTTTTTATTTGTATACCTTTGGATCAGAATGTAATATCAAAGCGTTGATGATTTCATGAATAATTATATCAAATAATTGGCCTCAGATGAAAACATTTTAATCTAAATGATAATATGCGTTATTCTACAAAGAGTACACTCAGATTGCACAATAATTCATATTATTGATTCTTACATAAGAAGTCACTCAGTATTTCATTCAATAATTGTCACAGTAGTTATTGCACAGTAACTCATATTATTGGATATGATATAATTAGACCAATTGACAGTATTATGAGTCTATGTTAATAATTATGAATAATTGTTCAAATATTAAAAAATGTGTTGATTAAAGACAAGTATGATATGCAGATGTTTGGGTTAAATGTTTTTTTGGTCACTGTACTATAGGTCGACTTATAAATGGGTCACTGAATTTTTTTTTCTTACAGTCAACTTACTGAACTTTAGTTTACTTACAAAACGTAACAAAAACTGTTAAGTCTATTGACTTTAGACGGAAATTGACACATGATGCTGAGTTGTAAAAAAAATCTAATGTGACATAATCACTTCCCTCCATCTTTTTCTCTCTCTTGTTTACACACAAAAACAATGGAACATAGAGAATAAGACAGAACACCAAATTCAATCCAACTCTGCCATGGCGATCGAACCAACTAGCTCCAAATCTCTGCCATACTCGGCCCCGATAACATCCACTTCGAAACCTTAATATCTCACCTCATGTCCACGCTAACTAAACAAGCGATCAAGTCGAAATCCTCTTCAATTTCTGCAAACAAACCTAACCCGATTCACTTTCTTTCATGCTTTCTCAATCTCTCTCATATTCCCCTAATCTCGAATCCCGCGCCATGTCCACCATCCTCCTCCGCAAACTCCTCACCGAGAATTATAAGGATGATTCATTTCTCTATAATTTTCTCTCTCCTTCTACTCAATTTACCCTCAAATCATCTCTCTTTACCCTGACCAACGAAATCACCAAATCCATCACCAAGAAGCTCTGTGACACCGTTTCTAAACTCGTTGTTATTTTACCGGACAATAATTGGCCAAAATTGTTGCCTTTTATTTTCCAATGTGTTAATTCTGATAATTCCAATCTTTGTCAAATTGGGTTTTTGATTTTTGCTCAATTGGCTCAGTAATAGTAATAATAATAATAATAATAATAATAATAATAATAATAATAATAATAATAATAATAATAATAATAATAATAATAATAATAATAATAATAATATTTTCTCTTTTTTAATTTTTAAAGACAATTTTCTTTAATAATAATAATATTTTCTCTTTTTCTTTATTTTTTAAAGACAATTTTTCTTTATTAATAATAATAATACGTAATAGTAATAGTAGTAGTAGTAGTAGTAGTAATAATAATATTTTCTCTTTTTCTTCATTTTTTTAAAGACAATTTTTCTTTATTAATAATAGTAGTAGTAGTAGTAGTAGTAGTAGTAGTAGTAGTAATATTTTTTCTTTTTCTTTATTTTTTAACGACAATTTTCTTTATTAATAATAATAGTAGTAGTAGTAGTAGTAGTAGTAGTAGTAGTATTTTCTCTTTTCTTTATTTTTAAAGACAATTTTCTTTATTAATAATAATAATAATATTATTATTATTATTTTTCACTTTTCTTTATTTTTTAAAGACAATTTTTCTTTATTAATAATAATAGTAATAGTAGTAGTAGTAGTAGTAGTAGTAGTAGTAGTAGTAGTAGTATTTTCTCTTTTCTTTATTTTTTTAAAGACAATTTTTCTTTATTAATCATAATAATAATATTATTATTATTATTTTTCACTTTTTCTTTATTTTTTTAAAGACAATTTTTCTTTATTAATAATAATAGTAATAGTAGTAGTAGTAGTAGTAGTAGTAGTAGTAGTAGTATTTTTCTCTTTTTCTTTATTTTTTTAAAGACGATTTTTTTTATTAATTGTAGTGGTAGTTCATTTTTCCCCCTAAATTTCATGTTTTATTTTAATTTTTATACTACCACATTTTCCCCCCTAAATTTCATGTCTTATTTTAATTTTTATGCTACCAACTCTTATATTTCTTTCATTTACATTTAAGAATTGACACATCAAAAACTTGCGCCATGTCACCATTGCCACGTCATTACGCTGTTAGTCAATTAACGGTCAAGACAATTTTTGTAACGTTTTGTAAGTAAACTAAAGTTCAGTGAGTTAACTATAAGAACAAAAAATTCAGTAACCTATTTATAAGTCGACTTATAGTACAGTAATCAAAAAAACATTTAACTCGTATATTAAAAAAGGGTACCAATTTTCCCCCCAAAATTGAAACTGGCAAGATCGGTTTCAAAATTCAGGTCTTATGGATCAATTTTCAAACGGATTTGGGACGGATAGATTTCGTATCTAAGACTTATAGTTTTCGTATCTAATTATTTGAGACGGCAATTTTCGTATCTATTTTTAGACGGATTTTGAGATGGACAGAATTAGTGACGTAGCCTTCTGACACGAATTTTGAGACAAACTAAATCCGTCTCGAAATTAATTTTGAAACGAATTCTGCTGTATTTGAGACGAATTGTTCCATCTCAAATGCCCAAATTTTTTTGCAGTGAATTTTCATCATTTGATGAATATGTGGAACTTTCATTTTTCTTAAACTTTTAACGGTGAAAATATTTTTTAAGATTCTAACTTTTTCTAAGATTGCCCTTAATATATCATCAACTACCTATTAATATATTTTAATCACTACTAACAAAATTATTAAGATCAAATAATTGGTGTAGTGGATGAAATTAGAGAAAATGTATAATGGAGGAGAGTCAAATCCAAGATTATTGGATAATTTTTTCAATACTAAACTTTAAAGACTATAAAATTTAACATTAGAAAAAAATTGTTGATAAATATAATGTCCAATTTAAACATGTCTGATACAATATTTATATTTAAAAATAGTCTAAAAAAATTACAACTATTATTTTCATAACACAAACTTGTTTCTGTACCCCTAGTTTATTGTGTAGTTCAAGGCTCATGCGGTATAAGATACTCTTTTCTTTCCATAAAAAAAGAATAAGTTTATTTATAAAAATTCTTTTTGATAAACTTAAGTTTTATTTTTTATAATAAAAATAATATACATGTCGACAAATATTTTACAAAATTAGATTGCGATCAACGTGGAAGTTTATGCAATAAGATAGAATGAATAAAAATAAAACCCTTCTCAATTCCTACCTATCTCATTATGTAAAAAATATCGCAATCATCATTCAATTGAAAACTTTCTCAATTTATAGTAACTCTTTTTATAATCTTATTTTTATGCGACCACTATACTTAACTAACAATTTATTTGTTTTAGTGGTAAACATGAAACCGAAATACATTACTAATATTCACAAATTTTGTAAATCAAACTAGGGGTGTAAACGGATATATACAGATTCGGATACAATAGTATCCGTATCCGTTTATTTGCAGATACTTTTAAATCGAATACGGATATTATCCATTTTTTTCCGAATACAAATAATATCCTCTTTTTTCCGAATACGGATGCGGACGAATACGAATTTTCCGGTTACCATTTACAGCCTATAACTAGAATAAAAAAATAATGAATATATATATATATATATATATATATATATATATATATATATCTGTGTGTGTGTGTGTTGTAAGACCCCAACTTATTATGAATAAAATTGAATTTTCTCTATTTATTATCTTGAATTAATAAGGTATTAATTTGATATAATACTTTGGTTATGGGTGAAATGTGCAAATTTTGCAAAATAAGCAAGTGGTTATAAAATATTCATTTATGTCAGGGAATATTCGTTTGGTCGTGGAATATTCATATGACGACGCAGCCATTTGTGGGATCCATAACGGAAAACGGTTAGATGATGGAAAACGACAAAATATGAGTTGTATGAATAACGACGTAATTATTACTGATTAACTTTGTTGGGTTACTCCGGTGGTTTAACATCTGATGTATTACCGGTATTGCAAGATTGTTAAATTATTGATTCGTACGTAAGAAGACACTACTCAATAATTGTTACAGTAGTTACTGTTTAATATTTTATTTTATTGATTCAATAATTGCTGCATTGATAGTTTATATTATTATTGTTTCAATAATTGTCACTGCACAGTATTTTCCATTATCAGATCAATAATTCATATTATTTGAATAATATTATGAGATAAACATTATTGGCAATGTCTAGAAAGTTCTATCAAGGAGAGGTTTGGTCACCTAATTGTGCGCCAGTAAGGAGAAATCCTTATTGGAAAGCCTCCTCTTTCCTGGGAACGACCTGATTGTCATAATTGTGATTCTGTAATATTATTTATGAATAATTAATTATTGATTTATATGATAAAGAAATATTTATTTGATGTGGATATAAAATATAGATTTATTTATGTGGTTATTAATGAATGAATTAATACGGAGGTATTTTATCAGTATTTTGTTGGAATGGAGGTATTAAAAATCATCCGTTTGTGGATTTCGGATATTTTCTGTTGGGAATTTGGAAAAACTTTCTTCTGCAAAGTTGTAGAGAATTCGATTTCAGGCAGAATGGACATAAAATTTGTATTTTTCTGATAAACGGGCTATTTTCTATGAATTGTTGAAGTTTTGAAAAATAAAATGATTTTTATTAAAATTATGGGTGGGACCCACTCTTGTTTAAAACATGTGGGCTGCTTCTTTTTCTTCCAAGTTGGCTGCCTAATTGATCAACAGAGGTGGCGTAGGAAGATTTGAAAATGAAAAATAATATTTTATTATTTTAGTCTCCTTTGGCGTTCTAGCATTTTCCTATAAATAGACGTTTAGGTTAGAATTGAAAATTACATCAGAAACAAGTTTTCTTTCTCTCTAGATTATCGAGCGTATTCTTGTGAGTATTTTGATACTTTGAGTGTTGCTATACGGTGCAAGTTTCTGTCAGCACTATACCCGAAATTTAGTCAGAAGTACGGTTATTTTGAGGTAAGGGATATTATTTTCTTTTCAAATGATATTAATTTCTTCAATATCATTATACCGAAATATTGGTGAACTTTTTAATCAAATTTAAAACTTTTTGTGTCGGGGTTACTATTCACGTACACGGCACTATTCACGTACACGGCACTATTCACGAATACGACACTATTCACCCAAAAAAATAAAAATTTTCCTTTTTGTCCAAAATGTCTATTTTGACTATTATCTTTGATTGTATCCATGTTTTGATCGTTATTTTTGAATTCTGCTTCAAAATCGGTTATTATGAAGTATTATTGATCTTGGATAAACTGTTATACGAATCCCTAATATTTGTCCTTCTATCCTCAGTCCTTAATGATGATATTATTGAATATTTTTGGCCTATAGTGCAAAGATGAATGATTAACTGATGAATATCTTTGGCCTGTAGTGCAAAAATGAACAAGTGTTGAGATGAACATGACCAACTGGTGATACAAATGAATATCTTTGGCCTGTAGTGCAAAGATGATTAAAGATGTATATTGATTGTTGTTACAGGGATAAAATATTGATGATGGACTTTTAAATCTTAGAAGATAGTAGAATTCATTCTCTACGTGACTCTTCTAATGGATTATTGTTTTCGCTGCATTTGTTGATCTAAAACTTGTTGTCTATTATATTTTATCAAATTTTTTCCTGTTGAAGACTAACGATAATTTGTTGTATATTATCTTAGTCATAATATTCTTTACTGGGCTAGTTGAGCTCACCCTTTTTCTTTTTTGTTCCATTTTTCTTCTCAGGAGGTGAGAACATAGCAGGATCGAGTCGGGGTATGGAGTGATGGTTCTAGGAAGATTTTTTAGCTGTCCTCACTATTTCTATAAAATAGTGTATGAATAATTATAATGAGGACTTATTTGGGTGTGAATATTGTCTTGAAGGGAATATTTGTATTTAAACTCACAGTATATGTAGTCGTATTTTACACGACATTTGTATTATTAAAGTTGTAGTTTGCTTTCTATACCATGTATTTTGGCGACTCAGAATGGGTGTTGTATACCTATTTTGAAAGTGTACACACACAATAACACATATATATGTATATATTAAATTATTAACAACTTATATAAGTAAATTATTAATTAATAATTTACATTAATTAATAACTTAATTAATGTAAATATTAAGTGTGTGTGTGTGTATATATATATATAAGTTATTCGGATACGAATTTTTGATATCGGATTTGGATATCCGTATATCACGGATATATTTACTTTGACGGATGTTAATCGAATATTGAATACGCTTTATATCAAAGTATTCGTATCCGTTTATTTACGGATACCTTTAAACCGAATACGGATATATCTATTTTTTTCCGAATGCGAATAATATCCGCTTTTTTTTCGAATACGGATGCAGACGAATACGAATTTTTCGGTTACCATTTACAGCCCTAAATCAAACAGTTTAATGGAATAAAGAGAATAAAAGAGAAGCAATTCTTTTTTTTACCCTTTTTGTACTCATATTGACATAAAAGCAAACCTAATACATATAGAGAAAAATGAAAAAGTGAAGAAACAAAATTTAATACTACCTCCGTCCCACAATAAGTGCTTTTTTTGGCTAAATATTTTTTTTCCAAAATAAGTGATGTGTTAGAACTCCAATACAATTTTTACAATATTTTTCCATATATGCCCTTATGCAATCAATGGTATTTATTGCATTTTGCAATCACTACAATTAAATGATACGCATTAACTCTTCAACTTCGAAGAAAATATATTAAGGATATTTTTGGCATTTTGACTTGTGTATTGGTATGTGTGATTTAAGCTAAAAAAACACTTATTATGGAACGAAGGTAGTAACTTACAAAAGTGATCTCACTCTCATCTATTATCTATTATCTATACTAAATTACAGTACATGACACAATATTTTGACATTTGTCCTTCTATAATTTAAACACATGTCCACTCTATTTAGTGCTTCATATTGCCCTTGACAAAAATACCATTAACAAAAAAATCCCCCTAAAATAATAATTCAGATTCTAAAAAACCTAAATAATGAATTCATATTTCATCTACAATAACTCTCTACACTTTCTCTCTCCTCAAGCCGACCACTGATCCACCATTTATATACCTTCTGCTCTCAGATCTGTTGCATTTTGTTTTTCTGAATTTTCGGTAGCTGGTCTTTTTGAAGCCTAACGATTTGTTGAATGCGGTTGTAAAGAGATTGATTTTACTGCCCTTTCTCTCCTACTCTGTCTCTTGTCGAAGATTTGTTATCCCAATTGTGTCAATAATTCTAGTCTCGGATAGCAATTTATTGAAAAATGTTTGTTTCAAGTATCGAAAAGGTCGCCTGCGAGGGAGCTTCTTAAAGATCCATTTCTTCAACTTAAAGAACCCATTCACAATCAATTACTGCTACCTAGCCAACTCCCCAAATCATTAAGTTCGCTGAGTTGTGGGCCTCTTTCCATGGATATAGATTCTGAGTATAACCAATTTGTATGTACAGAATCCAGTTGCGGAACTCCAAACTCTCCAGTTCTGGAATTTCAGAGGATGCATCAGAATAATGAATTTAGGTTGAAAGGGAAGAAAATTCCTGACAATTCTATAGCATTGAAATAAATGGGGTTTGATGATAACTTTGAGTCTTTGATGAGATTGCTTCAATTTGGTTATTGAGATTCAATATTTAAACTCCATTTTATGGATGTTTAAAGATAGAAAAGAGAGAGAACTGAGATTATAGAAATTCTGCAATTGGGTTTATGAGATAGTAGTAGGAAGGCAATTATTGCCTATACATATTTATGTTCTATTTGCAGTAATAGAAAAAACATATAATTTATACATGAAGTTACAAATATGGGTTTAACCTGGAATTTGTTCGTGGTCATAACTGATAATATGCATACATTATTACTCTCCTATATTGGTTATTAGAATAGATTATTTTATTTTAATAATTGCATGATGATATGTTTTAATTTTTGTAATACTTCTTAGTAAATTGTCAGTACTTACCAAACTGTTGGCTTGGTCCTGCAGGCTGTGAAGATTGGAGACACTATTTTTGTAGGTCACTACCTGTTCACAGGAAGTGAAACTACTTCTGTCTGGAGAGTAAGAGGTAAGAGGCGACTAAACTATGTTGACATAATTTTTTTTTTCATGTGTATTCAAATATTGGATTTTCATCGTTGAGTTGATTAAGTAAAAAGTATTTTGAACTTTGTTTCCAAATTACAAAGTTTAGTGTAAAATTTATTTAACTAGAGAAGTCTAAATTTTCTTGAAACAGGCAGTAGGCAAGAGTTATTTCATGAGTTACGCATGACCAGGATTTTATTAAATTGGATTGAGCAGGTTGAAAGTGTGAAAGATAATGATGTGGTTTGCAAAATAAAGGATTCTGCAACATTGGCCGGGTCATTGTTCACTCTGCATGTTTGTCAAGTTCATATTGAATTGCCTACCCTCTCTGATAAATATAAGGAGGTTAGTGTTGCTTTCGTCCATTATCTGCTGATCATTTTTTTTTGGCTCCTTGAACGCATTCTTAGCCTTTCATGTTTTGTTTGTTTCATGCATAAAAAAATCATATATGATAAAAAAGTAGAAAGAAAATTACACCTTCATGAGAAGTAGCGGTGGAAGTAGTTGATGTAGGGAATGATAGGAGTCATGCTAAGGGACATTTAGAATGCTAGAGTGGGTCGATTGCGGGGAGGAGCTCGGCCCATATAGGACTAGCTCTCCACCCCCCAACATAGTTAGCCATTGCAAAACATCTTTTTATATATTAACTATTCATTTATTTTTTAATTTGTTTGATCATATATGGTTGGGGCTGTTGTTGTTGTGTTGTGTTTGGGGACCATGAAGGGTCCGGAAGTCATAAGGTTGGGATATATAAAGGAGAACTTGTGTTTTGTATGTATAAATAAAACCATGTAGTGTGTTTATATGGATTGCACTTACAGTATTTGATATAATGCTTGAGAGAAAAAAATTTGGTGCTATATGTTATGTTAACTATGTAGTCAAACCAAACTTGGGGCCACAATTACCTTTCCAGAAAAAAAAACTGCAAGCTGAGGTTAATACATAATAAAAATGTAAAAGGATATATCTTTTGCTATTATATTTGAATGTTAATATTAGTAAAATTTCGTATATGATTAGATTTTATTGGTAGAAAAAATATGACTGTACTATGACACTATCAATGTCAAAAACCTTATGAAAATAGGAGTTGATTATGGTAAAGAAGATAATTGTGGTAGTAGGAATTAGAGTTGTAATATATGTTGATCGATTGGACTTCAGTGACCATCACTTACTTCGAATTGAGGTATATATTATACTCTATTGGCTTGAACTTGGTACAAATTCACATATCCAGTTCTAGGTAGGATATGAGAATGCTTTTTTCTGAGTAATACATTATATGATTATATCTCTTACGAGCAAAAAAAAAATGAACTTTATAAAATATTTTGCATTTACATTCTTCTGGATTCTTTGTAGCTAAATTTTTATTGCAAATGATACTTGATTATGGAACAACATTTTAGATCAAGCGGATGGAGAAGAATATTGTTGCTTTTCCTTTTTTATCCCTTTCATCTCCAACCCTGGTGGTTTTTGTCTTTTTACTGTCAATAAATCTAGGATATTGAGAAGATCAGAATGAGACTCCAAAAACTTCAACTCAAGTTTGCTTCCAAGCCAATTGGTTTTGAATATGAACTGAAAAGGTCAGTTGATTTTGAATATGTAATGAAAATATGTATCAAGAAATTTTGTTTGCCATTTGGTTCATACTAATATAGGGTATTTAGCTATTTCCCTTTGTAAATGAGATAATTTGATGCACAATTTATTCTTGGTGTGCGTCAAGCGTCAATGAATTGAACAATATGTGAAGTTTTCTGTAGTAAATTATTTATTTCAGGTAAATAAGTTTTACAATATTCAAATATATTACTCCATTACCTTCTTTTTGTTTTTCTTTGCCTTCTAATTTATGTTCCAGGACTATGACCGGGATCCAGAATTTTAAAGACATTTGGATCCTTTTGAGGTTATTGTATTCTGTTCTAATAAGCTGTATATCCTACCTCATAATGGATGTTCAGATTGGACCTTTAAGAAATCTATGAAGCAGCTCTTGGAAGGATTTTATTTAGCTAGATCATGATTTGTCTTCAAGTGAAAAAAGAGACTTTAATTGCTTTCTGTATTTTGGTAAAGTCTCATTTCGAAAACAATTCAATCTCCAAAGACATAATTATGCTGTTAAGTTGTTGATGATCAGTTTGGGGACATTTTGTTTTGATTATACTCCCTCTATTTTCTAAATTGTATTTGACTATTGAATTTTTTTTGAAGCATATTTAGATTGTTTTTGATACATATGAAAAGTTAACTTGTATTTTCTAGAGATCTTTTTTTAATACTTCCTCCTTTTCACAAAAAGTATATCATACATCAACCTTTTGTTTTTGTTTAACAGAAAAAGTCCACTTATTAGTAATAGTAGTATAAAAAATTATAAAATTATTATTATTATTATTATTATTATTATTATTTTGTTTTTTGTATTTGTTTAACATGGGATTACTATGAAAAATTATAATTTTCCTTGGCTTTTCTTTTTTATCTTTTTCTTAGTTTTAAAAACTCACAAACAGGGTGCAAGTGTCACTGATGGAGCGTGATTAGCTTGCATATTCAAAGGCCAGAAAGTGGAGATGCTGCGAAAATAAATTTCATTTACCTCCTCTATTTGTCCTCCGTCCTCGAGTATCTCGCTGTTGTGGTATTAACTTTTGATATCTTTCTTTTGTATTTTTGTTGCTTTATTTTTATAGATTAATTTGGTATATTATTTAGGAATTGGGGGAAAATAGTTTTTATGCTTCTTAATGATCGGTTCTGAAATTTTTGATTTTATTGGTTTTAGTTGAAGTTAATTTGAATAGTAGAGTTTGTGAAATATGATTTGATTATCTTAAAATTATTTTTTTGTTTTCTAATCGTAACTTTGAGCTGTCAATGATAAATGTTGCGAGCCCTTGGTTGTTGTACTTGCAGTAGTTGTTTTTTTGGGTGTGCATCTTATTTTCATATACATTGTTGAAGAATTGTCGAAGGAATCCATCCATTGATGTCACTCCACCTGTTGAATTTCAAAATGACATTTAGAAATGTTTGTCCTCTACTTCCTTCTTTGTGACCTCATCACTTAAATTTTTAATTTTTTTTGGTTCTTCTTTTATCTAATTGGTGTGCTCTGTGATTTGGAATCCTCACATTCTCAAATGTCTCACATGTGTTATTGGGTATACAGTTTGGGAAGTAGTTTTAATATATGACAATGTAAACGATCATGGATTAAGTATTTCTACTGAATGTTCTTATTAAGTAGCATAGGTTATGTTAATATTTGGACATTTGTTGCTAAAAGTAGTAACTACATTGTCACCTAATATGTTGTGTTATGCTTTGTTCATGTTAGGAGCAAGCTTATTGTTATTTGCAAGTTTCTGTGCAGCTAACCAAGGAAAGGAAACCACTAGAAAGTTCATTTCACATGCTTACATTAGGCCAACTATTAGGTAGTTAGTTTTTTGACATTTTGAATAGTTATGAGCTTAATGTTTACTGCATTATTTACAAGGGAATGGTTAGAGGTAGATATTTTCAAGCTATTGTGTCATGTACTGCGTTTCATACACACATTACTCAAAATTATCTCACAATGTGGCACTGCTAATTTGAACACTGACTTTATTTTCAGGCCATTGCAATTGAAGGTTGTTTCTTGAATGAAGGTTCTAAGCTTGTAGTTTGCCCAGATATTTTGCTATATGCTTGGGCTGAATAGTTTGAGCATTGGCTTTCTAATTGAATTTTTAAGAGATTTTTTAAACCTTGTACCCTTTTATTCTCTTTTTGTTATGGATTGTAAAAAGTTAAGTTGAGGTAACCCTTTCTTTACAGTAAATAAATTACAAATGTAATAAAGGACGGGAAAAATAAATCAGTTGGCTACACTTTGGTTAAGAAAAACTGAAAAAAAAAATAGAAAAAGGGAAGAGTAGAAAAAATGATTTGTCCACAAGTTGAGGTCACTTACTTTGCCACTAGCCTAAAAACAATAGTCACATACTTATAGTGTAATGCACAGACCGATAAACTCTCACCACTACCCCTACAATGTATATTTATTTGTTTTTCTGTGTAAAATTTGATCATCGCACAACAATTTACTCTTTTTAGTATATTTTACTTTATTAATTGTACGTATACATTTATTATTAAAAATTAAATAATCTCGTCGCAACGCGCGGGTTTGTATCTAGTGAATATCTAAATCTATTGTAGTCATTAAGATATTGAAATTGGCAAGATCGGTTTCAAAATTCAGCTCATATGGATCAATTTTGAGACGAATTTGAGACGGATATTTTCCGTATCTAAGACAGATAGTTTCCGTATCTAATTATTTGGGATGGACAGTTTCCGTATCTATTTTTTTAGACGGATTTTGAGACGGGCAGAATTAGAGACACGACCTACTGACACAGATTTTGAGACAGACAAATTTTGATACGGATTCTGCTATATTTGAGACGGAGTTTTCTGTCTCAAATACCCAGATTTTTTGTTGTGAATTTTCACCATTTGATGAATAATTGGATTTTTCATTTTTCTTAAACTTATAACGGTGAAAATAATTTTTATGATTCTAACTTTTGGTAAGATTGCTCTTAATATATCATCAAGTACCTATTAATATATTTTAATCACTACTAACAAAATTATTAAGAGTAAATAATTGGTGTAGTGGATGAAATTGGAAGAACTGTGTAACGGAGGAGAGTCAATTAATCCAAGATTATTGTATAATTTTTTCAATACTAAACTTTAAAGACTATAAAATTTAACATTAGAAAAAAAACATGTTGATAAATATATTGTCCAATCTAAACATGTCTCATACAATACTAATATTTAAAAATAGTCTAGAAAAAATTACAGCTATTATTTTCATAACACAAACTTGCTTTTGTACCCCTAGTTTATTGTGTAGTTTTAGGCTCATAATGTCTATAAGATGCTCTTTCCCTTCCATAAAAAACACAAGTTTATTTACAAAAAAATAATAATAATAATTGTTAAACAAAAGAGTTATTTTTTATAAGGAAAATAATATACATGTCGACAAATATTTGATAAATTTGGATTGCGACCAACGTAGAAGTGTATGCAATAAGATAAAATAAATTAAAATGAAACATTTTTCAATTCCTACCTATCTCGTTATGCAAAAAATATCGCAATCATCATTTGATTGAAAACTTTCGCAATATATAGTAGAACTTATTTTTTTTATAATTTTATTTTTATACGACCACTATACTTGACTAACAATTTATTTGTTTTAGTGGTAAACATGAAACCGAAATACATTACTAATATTCACAAATTTTGTAAATCAAACAGTTTTATGGAACAAGAGAATAAATGAGAATCAATTCTTTTTTTACCCTTTTTGTACTCATGCTGACATAAAAGCAAACCTAATACATAGAGAAAAATGGAAAAGTGAAGAAACAAAATTTATTAACTTACAAAAATGATCTCACTCTTATGAATAACTAAATCTGTTGTAGTCGTTAAGAAATTGAAACTGGCAAACTAGGTTATAAAATTCAGCTCCTATATATCAATTTTGAGACGGATTTGAGACGGATAGTTTCCGTATCTAATTATTTGTCATGGATTTTGAGATGGACAGTTTCCGTATCTATTTTTTTGGACGGATTTTGAGACGGACAGAGACGCGACCTACTGGCACTGATTTTAACATTAGAAAAAAAAGTTATTGATAAATAATATAATGTCCAATCTAAACATGTCTGATACAATATTAATATTTAAAAATAGTCTAGAAAAAATTACAAATATTATTTTCATAGCACAAAATTGTTTTTGTACCCCTAGTTTATTGTGTAGTTCAAGGCTCATGCTGTGTATAAGATGCTCTTTCCCTTCCATAAAAAAGACAAATTATTTACAAAAAATAAAAAAAAATTGTTAAACAAAAGAGTTTTATTTTTTATAAGGAAAATAATATACACGTCGACAAATATTTGACAAAATTGAATTGCGACCAACGTGAAAGTGTATGCGATAAGATAGAATAAATTAAAATGAAACATTTCTCAATTCCTACCTATCTCATTCTGCAAAAAAATATCTCAATCATCATTCGATCGAATACTTTTGCAATGTATAGAAGGACTCTTTTTATAATTTTATTTTTATGCGACCACTATACTTAACTAACAATTAATTTGTTTAAGTGGTAAACATGAAATCGAAATACATTACTAATATTCACAAATTTTGTAAATCAAACAATTTTATGGAACAAAGAGAATAAAAGAGAAGCAATTCTTTTTTTTACCCTTTTTTGTACTCATTCAGACATAAAAGCAAACCTAATACATATATAGAGAAAAATGGGAAAGTGAAGAAGCAAAATTTAATAACTTACAAAAAAAAATTGTTACTTCCGAGGGAAACCAAGTAAATTAAAATTATAACATAAGTTATGTAAAACTACAATTTTTAATGTAAATTAAGTAGAATTACAAATAACTACAAGCGGTTAGTACGTACACCATTGGTATAGAGAGGATCATCTGGCAGAGGTCGACACAACTACCCTGGTGTCTAAAAATTATTGTCATCTCATGCTCATCATCGCTCGACATTACCACCTTGTTGATACAATAAAAAAATATAACTATTAGTAGACATGAGAATTAAAAAACAGCTAGATGATAATTAAGTAACATTATACAACTTAAAAAGAATAAAATACCTAAGGAAGAGCGAGTCTCAGTTTAGGTCTGAGTCAATAGCGACCCAAAAGTCTTTGTCACGAGGGTAGCCACCATTCGTAGGACTTCGTCGTGTATCGCGACGAAGGACTCCGAAAGGATACATGCATGTATTATTAGTGGTCACCCCTGTTGCAATGTCCTGAGCAAACAAATATAGATTAGCATGGGTAGACAATACATGATCTCGAAATATTGAATTAGTAGCACATCTGATCAAATGGTCTAAGTACATGTGATCTCCTACCCTAACATTGGCTAGAACTTGCGAAAATAGAAATAACTTTAGAAAAAATACAAACATATATAAATCACAAAATAACGAAAAACATAAAAGAATGAATATATACCTACATGTAATGTATACGCTGGTATCTCAGGTTGACCCAACACTCGATACCTGTTAGTAGTACTGTTGGGTGATCTTGATACTCGATCCAAAGAGTCATCTCTTCATCCTGAAATAACCTAATCTCGTACTGTGAGATGATGTAATGTAACGACATAGGATCTCCTATAGCAGTTCGTAACACAGCTATACGTTGGTCCTGGAGCTTCTAAAATCGATCATGTAAATTATTATTTACATGTAAGTTATTTAAAAAAATTAATTAACTATTTAATATTTAAAAGTACTTTTCAAAATAGTGATTATATACCCACATAGCTAATGTTGCGAGAGTAATTGTAGATGGTGTACCGCCTTCTTCGTATGCGCTCTAGCCCAAAACTCGAGAAGGATAGGATGTCGGTCCAACTCCTTCCGCATAGCCTAAAAAATACATTTGTATATCATTTAATTTATATTATAATTAAATAGACAATTTAATTCGTCCTTCTCTTTTTTTGGTTTGACCTTTTATTTTTCTTATATTAAGTCAACTTTTATTATTCATATGTTAATTTCACTTTCCGACATTCATTCAACTATAATTTTACAAGGAAACAATATCATCTTACCTAATATTAGTTTGTTAACATTATTAATATATATAAATATATGCATATATAATAATTTTTTAACTAAGATTCATTACTAATTAGATTTATAGTTTGAGGAGGAAATAGTTTTCTCATAAAGACCATCTTATCTAACATGAATTTTTACTATTTACATCAAAATATAAATATAATTACATATTCCAGTTTATCTTACTTAATATTAAATTACTAATATTATTAAAATAAAAGTATAAATATAATAACATATTATAAAATAAATTTATGTACACAAAACTAGTACATAAATTTATGTACACAAAACTAGTCCCCATGAGCTTTGGGGGTTGGGGGTTGGGGGTTGGGGGTTGGGGGGAGATGCTCTGTCCCCAATTTTTATGTTCCCTTGTGTCCTTCCATTTAAATTTTGACACCTTGTCACTTACTTAACACTAATTAATTCTAAAATTAAATAAAAGGATATGTGTCAAAATTTAAGTGAGAGAACACAAGGGGGACAGGAAATTTGGGGACATCATATCTCTGACGCCCCCAAAATAGGTATACATCACCCATTTCGAGTCGTCAAAATACATGGTACAGAAACACTACAACTTTATTAATACAACATATAAACTGTGAGTTTAAATACAGATATTGTCATCTAGACAATATCCATACCCAACTAAGTCCTCATTACAATTATTGGTACATTATTTTCCAAAAATGGTGAGGACTACTAAAACAACTTCTAGAACCATCATTCCACACCCGAGGCTCGTACTTACTCATTACATTCTCGCCTCCCGAGAAGAAAAATGGAACAACATGAAAAGGGTGAGCTCAACTAGCCCAAAGAAGAATATTATGACTAAGATAATATAGAACAAATTATCGTTAGTCTTCAACGAGGAAAAATCGATAGAATATAATGCATAACAAGTTTGAGATCAATATTCGCAATGAAATAATAATTCATAGAAGAGTTACGTGAGAGAATGAAATCTACTATAATCTATGAATTTAAATACCATCATCAATATTTTATCCCTGTAACATCAATCAATATTCATCTTGAATCGAGATATTCATCTTGCACTACTGTGCCAAAGATATTCATCGATCGATCATGTTCATCTCAACACATGTACATCTTTGCACTACGGGCCAAAGATATTCAAAATAAAATCAACCATCTTCGCTACTGAGTGCCAAAGATATTCAGAATAACACCATCATTTAGGATGAGAATGATGAAAAATATTTTAAAAGAAAGCGAATCAAAGTGAAACAAAAGAATAAATATCAAGGATTCAGTATTAAACTATTTCATGTCAAAAATACCTCATAAATAATCATAGTGAAATAAAATTCAAGAATGATCAAAACATGGATACAATCAAAGCTAGTATCCATAATAGATATTTTGGACGAAAAGAAAAATTTTTATTTTTCGATGAATAGTGTCGTATTCGTGAATAGTGCCGTATACGTGAATAGTAACCCCGACACAAAAAGTTCCAAATTTGATTAAAAGTTCAAACCAATATTTCGACATAATGATATTAGAAGAAATAATACCATTTTAAAAAATAATATCCCTTACCTCGTAATTAAGACAGTACTTCTAGTTGAAACACCAGATATAGGCTATGACTTGAACTTGCACCGTATAGCAACACTCAAAGTATCAAAATACTCACAATAATACGCTCAATATATCGAGAGAGAAAGAGAAAAGATTTTAGTTTCTGGTGTGATTTTCAATTCTAACCAAAGCACCTTATTTATAGGAAAATGCTTAGTACACCAAAGCAGAAAATTTATTAAAATAATTTTATTTAATAAATATTCAAGCCCACCACCAAAGAATCGGATTTCAGCTCATTCATAACACATGTGAGCCCACTCAATTGCACAAAAACGTTTTTCTTAAAAAAAAATATTTTAAACTCCAAAAATCAATTATTCCAGAACTTCAGAACTTCAATAATTCATAATAAATTGCCCTTTTGTCAGAAAAATTTGAACCACATGTCTTTTTCATAGAAAATTTCATTCTCTACAACTTTGCAGAAGAAAGTTTTTCCAAATTTCAAACAGAAATTGACCAAAATTCATAAACGGACGATTTTACAGACTATAATCAAATTTCGGTCAATAATTGGGGTCCACCGACACACAAAACATGTGTTAATCATTTAATGCCACAAAAATACTCTTCCTCCTCATATACTCATATATCCCACATTCATTGTAAAAATATCACCGCTAATATATTATTAAAATAATATATTTAAATGAATTATTTTATCAAAAAAAGATAAAATATTAATTTTCAACAATTGTCACTTCAAAAATTTTCCCCATCTATATCCACATAAAATCAATTTTTTCCTCATCATATAAATCAATAATTAATTATTCACAAATAATATTACGTAATCACAATATCGACAACCAGCAGTTCTTGGAAAGAGGGGCTTTCCAATAAGGATCTCTCTCACTCTTGGCGTAATTAGATGACCAAACCTCTCCTTAGATGTAATTTTCTAGACATTGCCAATAATGTTATCTAATAATATTATTAGGATAATATAAATTATTGCTTCATTAATGGAAAATATCGTATAGTGACAACTATTGAAACAACAAGTAATATAAAATATCAACGCAAACAATTATTAAATCAATAAAATAAAATATCGAATAAGTAATTATCTTGTAACAATTATTGAGTAACGCCTTCCTTCGTAAGAATCAATAATTGGTGCAATACCGTGTCTTCTTGTGTTTTTAACCATCGGTATTCCAACAAGATTACTTGATAATAACTACTGCAGATTATTAATAAACAACTTATATTTGTCATTTTCCTTCATCCAATCGTTTTTTAGTTATGGGGCCCCACAAAAGGGTTGCTGGCGTCGCATACGAATATTCTCTGACAGTAAGAATATTCCACGACCAAACAAATATTCTCCGATAAAAATAAATATTTTATAACCACTTGCTTATTTGAAATATTTGCGCATTTTACCCATAACTTACCACATTAATCAAATCAACCCTTACTATTCCAAAATAATAAATAGAGGAAATTTCAATTTCATTAATAATAAGTTGGGGTCTTACAACCTCCCCTCCTTATGAAATTTCGTTGACGTACGTACCTGGTGTTTCAAAAAGGTGAGGATACCTCGCTTTCTTTTTCGTTTCCAACTCCCAGGTCACTTCGTGCGTAGGACATGCTCCTTCCTATCCAAGATCTTGACAGGTACCTCTTCATACGTTAAGTCTTCGGCTATCTCATCCGGTTCTAACTCAATAACGTGGTTTGGGTCTTTCACATATTTAGAAGCCACAGATATGTGAAACACATTATGAACACGAGACATACTTGGAGGTAACGCGAGTCTATAGGCTACATTTCCTACTCGGTCAAGAATCTGAAATGGACCAATAAATCGTGGATTGAGCTTTCCTCTCTTCCCGAATCTTGTAACTCCCTTCCATGGAGCAACACGCAACAATACATGATCACCAATACTAAACTCCATGTCCTTCCGATGGAGATCCGCATAACTCTTTTGTCGATCTTGTGCCATTTGTATACGTTGTCGAATTATTTGGATCTTTTCCGTAGTCATACGTACCAACTCGGGTCCCAACAATGTTGCTTCACCCACCTCGTCCCAACATACTGGAGAGCGACACTTTTGTCCATACAATGCTTCAAATGGGGCCACACCAATGCTTCTCTGATAACTGTTGTTGTAGGAGAATTCCACCAAAGGTAAATACTTATCCCAACTCCCTTTGAAGTCTAGGACACAGAGTCTTAATAGATCTTCAAGAGTTTGAATAGTCCTCTCTGATTGTCCGTCTGGTTTGAGGATGGTATGCCGCCCGAATCGTAAATCCGTGCCCATAGCTTTTTGCAAGCTAACCCAAAATCTTGAAGTGAATCTTGGGTCACGATCCGAAACTATGGATACTGGCATGCCATGCAATCTCACAATCTCATTCACGTATATACTATCAAGACGTTTAAGGGAATAAGTCTCCCGTATCGGCAAGAAATGAGCAGATTTGGTTAATCTATCAACAATGACCCAAATAGCATCGATGCCTTAAGAAACCGTGGGAAGACCCGTAACGAAATCCATGGTAATGTGTTCCTGTTAGAGTTTATGCCCTAGAGGCCAATTATTTGATATAATTGCTTAACGTTTTGATATTATATTTGATTGAATAAATGAATAATTTTATTATGGTTTTATTTACTGCGTTATATAAATGTTAACATAATAAAAAAATCCTTAGAATAGTGATACAAATTATATAGTTTCAAGTATGTGACTTGAACATGAGATTATATAATTATAATTAGTATCATTATTCTTAAATGTCCCTAGTTGAGTATCATTATTGATGGGACAACAATGATGCATTGAGACTAGTATGTGGATTGACTGATGACCAAATCTCATTAGTCATAAATATATGAGATATTAAGTCAATGCATAGGTACATGTTAGAGAACGATGTACTGGACGGACCCACCATGAGAATTCTATATGGAGCATTATGCGAAGTGTCATTAGCAATTCTCATAGTGACAATGATGTAATGGTCCTCCGACCTGAAATCACTATATTACTACACGGGAATTTATGTACTTTGATATCATCAAATGTCACCTTTAATAAGGTGGACTATAAAGGTGATTATTGGGTACATCATGAATCGTGTGAGGAATATGAGTGATCTAGATGGAATTTAACCATCCTATATATTAGGATTGATATCCTTAGGCCTCTTGATTGAGTAGGACTATGAAATGCATGGCCATGCTCAAATAGTGATTTGTTTCATATAGTCTACTCATTGATCAAGAAAACTCAGATTAAATTATGAAGAGTATGACACATTCCATGACTCAAGTTTAATCTAGGATATTAAGGTTAAAAGGATTAAATTACATTGAAACATTGGTCACTAAAAGGTTGCATCGAATCATCGGTCTTATTATTACTTGGGTAGCAGTGATGCATTACTAGATGCTGCTCACTGTTTATAATTTAATAATATGATTTTAAAATTATTGCCAACGTAATAATAACCTATAGGGTCACACACATAGAACGTTATTAAAAGGGAATTAATTTAAATTATAAGGATTTAAATATATATCAATATGATTGATAGTATTTAAATCACGAATTTAAATTAAAAAGAATGATTTGTATATGTATATATATATTAATTAAGTAAGACTTAATTAAGATATAATATATATATATATATATATATATATATTCGGATTTTATTTTAATTAGATTAGGGTTTTGATTAATTCTGATTTATTGCTATATATATGATATATCAGCCTCTTTGGAAAGTTAATCAAAACGCTAACCCTAGCCGCTCTTGGAGAGAGACTAGAGAAAAAGTTTCGAAAATCCATTCCTTTTGGTGGCTAGTACCGCGTTTCCTTTGCCTGCAGATCGTAGGACGATTCGTGCGGAGCGTTCGTGTGGATACCGTAGAGACGCAGTCCATTCGAATTGCGTTGGAGATTCGAGCGCATCAATTTCATATTCTCATTTTTCATATTCGGTATAATCTCTAAACAACTGAGTTAATTATTTTTCGCATGGATCCTGTTTTTGGGTTTCTAAAATTTCTTTGAATTTTATATTTTCGCTGCGTTTTTGTGCTGAAATCCCTACACCCACTTCCATTTCGGAATCTCAAGTGGTTTCAATGGACCCTTAGGTACTTGATGCTCGGCCTTTACACGTTGACAAGTTAAACACGTCGAGATAAACTTTGAAATCTCTCTCTTCATATTGTTCCACCAAAATGTATGTCGAAGATCACGATACATTTTGGTACTTCCACGATGGATTGCAAACGGTGTATTATGTGCCTCCGTCATAATCTTGTACTTCAAATCAGAGTCATTAGGAACACAAAGTCTGGAGTGGACTCAAAGTATTCCTTCTTCATCAATTCTCGCTTCCAGAATAGCACCTTCTTGTACTTTCTTCTTCATACGCATCACTTCAAGATTCGGTGGCTTGAAGCAACTTTAACTTTTTCTATTAAAGTTGGCTCTATGCATATACTTGACATCATCGCACTCGTTCTCAGATATGATCTTCTACAACGCGTACCACTACCACGTTCGCTTTTCCAGGATGGTATTGAATAGTGTGGTCATAATCTTTTAACAGCTCGAGCCAACGTCGTTATCGCATGTTGAGTTCCTTTTGGGTGAAGAAATATTTGAGACTTTTATGGTCTGAATATATCTCCACTTTCTCTCCATATAGATAGTGCCTCCAAATCTTTAACGCGAAAACGACTGCTGCCAACTCTAAATCATGAGTAGGATAATTCCTCTCATATTCTTTAAGTTGTCGCGAGGCATAGGCTATGACTTTCCCACGTTGCATGAGAGCACATCCTAACCCTTTTCCTGAAGCATCGTTGTAGATAACAAATCCATCCGAACCAGATGGTATTGTCAGAACAGGTGTCGAAATGAGTCTCCTCTTAAGCTCTTGGAAACTCTTCTCGCATTCATCGCTCCATACGAATTTTGTATCCTTTCGAGTCAGCTGAGTTAACGGGGTAGCAATTCGAGAAAACCCTTCCACGAATCTCCGATAATAACCAGCTAGGCCTAGAAAGCTACATATTTCAATTACTGACTTAGGTTGCTCTCAACTGTGACTCATATCCCAATCTTGGATAGCACGTCACAATAGCACCTATCAGTTTACTACCGTACGAATATAGCGTCACCTACGGAGAGTCTGGCTTTGGTGCATTCCACAAAGGAAATTACCCGTTAAAGACTCGGTTACCAACTTCTATACTTGGGTTTTTAACTCCTGAAGTTCAATAGGAGCCATTCGATATGAGATTTTAGAAATGGGTTTTGTATCGGGTTCAAAGTCGATACAAAATTCAATATCACACTCTGGGAGTAGGCTAGGAAATTCTTCAGGAAATTTATTAACAAAAGAAATATCATTCAAATCTGACATATTTTTGTTCAAGTCCATGACATGGCTAAGAAAGCTTGACATTCATTTTTCAATAAACAAATGGCTTTATGGCTTGATATGAAAGTGTTTGACTTCAAATGGTTTGGTTTCTTGAATTCGAATAACAGGTTGCTTAGGAATATGAAAACTAACAACCTTATGAAAGCAATCAATTTTGGCATGATGAGTAGTTAACCAATCAATCCCTAAAATCACATCAAAAGAAAATATCTTTAAAGAGATAAGGTCAACAGGTAGGTGATGGTGCCAACTTAGATCAAACAAGATTTCTAAACAATGGATGTAACAAAAGTTTCTCCTAACGGAGTCTCCACAGATAGGTCAAAGTCTAATTTCTTCGTAGTCAAGTTTAAACGTTGAGCGCAAGCAAGAGAGATAAAAGAATGGATAGAACCGGTATCAAGTAAGGTATAAACTTTGCAAGAATTTTTAACTAACCCATGTTAACTTCGTTCGGGTTCCTCGCATTTTGACCAGTCACGGCAAACGCTCTTCCAGGAACCGTTGACTTTAACTGTTCTGGGACAGACTTTTGAGTCACCATCCCCGCTAAACTTGGTTTTGCTACCGTACAATCACGAGCGATATGTCCTTCCTTTCCACAATTATAACATACCTTGAACTGTTGTGGACAGTTTGGACTGATATGTCCCTCTTTTCCGCATGTATAACATACGACCGGTGGTCGATCTCCTCCTTTAGAACCAGTTGCTGCTGGCGCTGACGTCTTCACATGGTCATTGTTGAATCTCCTCTTCTTGAAATATCCTCCCGACTCGCTTCTTCTATTCTCATGGCCGTGATTACCACCAGAGTGGTTACCATTTTTGTCCGTCTTCTTCTTTTTCCTCTGGTTATCGTTGTTACTGGCCGATCGCTATTATCTTGCAGATGATCCTCGGTTATGGTCCCTCGGTTGAACGTTTTCGTTATCTCGCTTCTAACAATTGAGCCCTGTTGACAACATCTGAATAGAGATAAAATTTATGAGAAATGAGATATTGACGTATGTCGGTTTCAAACCTCTCAGAAACATCCGCGTCATACGTTCCTCATTCTCCACTAAATGAGGTGCAAACCTGGACAACTCTGCAAACTTTGCCTCATACTGAGACACCGTCATGTTATTCTGTTCTAGTCTAATAAACTTGTCATTGAACAGTTTCTGAAATGTTTCCCAAGACATGCTAAGTGCAGCTGGATGGGTACGCTTCACAGATTCCCACCAAGAATCATTTCATTACTGGAACATAAAAGTAGCGAATGGAACCTTCGTTCCTCCGTGCATCCCAAGACATCGAATATCTTGGTAATTTGTTTGACCCACGTCTCGCCTTTAATCGGATCTCGCTTTCCAAAAATTACGGTGGTCCCAACTCTTTGAATCGCTTGGCGCCGTGACAAATCGTGCGTTTATTTCATTTCCACCTGTATTTTAAACACGAGTCTCTCTCGTCTGATTTTGCATGAACTGCAAAAAGCTTCTAAACATCCCGTCGTTCATCATCTGCTTAGTGGCGTTGTTCATAGGAGGAACATTGTCAGCCTATTGCACGTTCTCCTCATTGGTGGGTAAAGGTGTCTCCACGGTCTCAATTGCTCCACTGTTAACATTCTTAGTCGACATTCTCAAATACTGCCATAAAATAATGGTTAATTACGGAAATCAACATATCACATAATATCCCTATATACTGACCAACCAACAAATAAACTTAGGTAGGACACACTAGCGAAGGATTTACTTGTCTCTCCCCTCCTAGTTCTATTCCCCGATCTCCGCCAGAGATCATATCCCTAAACTCTGATACCAACTGTGACGCCCCCAAAATAGGTATACATCACCCATTCTGAGTCGTCAAAATACATGGTACAGAAACACTACAACTTTATTAATACAACATATAAACTATAAGTTTAAATACAGATATTGTCATCTAGACAATATCCATACCCAACTAAGTCCTCATTACAATTATTGGTACATTATTTTCCAAAAATGGTGAGGACTATTAAAACAACTTCTAGAACCATCATTCCACACCCCGACTCGTACTCGCTACATTCTCGCCTCCACGAGAAGAAAAATGGAACAACAAGGAAAAGGGTGAGCTCAACTAGCCCAAGAAGAATATTATGACTAAGATAATATAGAACAAATTATCGTTAGTCTTCAACGAGGAAAAATCGATAGAATATAATAGACAACAAGTTTCAGATCAATATTCTAGCATTGAAATAATAATTCATAGAAGAGTTACGTAGAGAATGAAATCTACTATAATCTATGAATTTCACGATTCCATCATCAATATTTTATCCTGTAACATCAATCAATATTCATCTTGAATCGAGATATTCATCTTTTGACTCTGAGCCAAAGATATTCATCATTCGGTCATGTTCATCTCAACACCTGTACATCTTTGCACTACGGGCCAAAGATATTCAAAATAAAATCAACCATCTTCGCACTACAGGCCAAAGATATTCAGTAACACCATCATTTAGGACAGAGAATGATGAAAAATATTTTAAAAGAAACGAATCCAGTGAAACAAAAGAATAAATATCAAGGATTCGTATTTCAGCTATTTCATGTCCAAAAATACCTCATAAATAATCATAGTGAAATAAAATTCAAGAATGATCAAAACATGGATACAATCAAAGCTAGTATCCATAATAGATATTTTGGACGAAAAGAAAAATTTTTATTTTTTGATGAATAGTGTCGTATTCGTGAATAGTGCCGTATACGTGAATAGTAACCCCGACACAAAAAGTTCTAAATTTGATTAAAAGTTCAAACCAATATTTCGAGATAATGATATTAGAAGAAATAATACCATTTTAAAAAAATAATATCCCTTACCTCGTAAAGACAGTACTTCTAGTTGAAACACCAGATATAGGCTATGGCTTGAACTTGCACCGTATAGCAACACTCAAAGTATCAAAATACTCACAAGAATACGCTCAATATATCGAGAGAGAAAGAGAGAAAAGATTTTAGTTTCTGGTCTGATTTTCAAATCTAACTTAAGCATCCTATTTATAGGAAAATGCTTAGTACACCAAAGCAGAAAATTTATTAAAATAATTTTATTTAATAAATATTCAAGCCTACCACCAAAGAATCTGATTTCAGCTCATTCATAACACATGTGAGCCCACTCAATTGCACAAAAACGTTTTTCTTAAAAAAATATTTTAAACTCCAAAAATCAATTATTCCAGAACTTCGGAACTTCAATAATTCACAATAAATTGCCCTTTTGTCAGAAAAATTTGAACCACAAGTTCTTTTCATAGGAAATTTCATTCTCTACAACTTTTCAAAAGAAAGTTTTTCCAAATTTCAAACAGAAATTGACCGAAATCCATAAACGGACGATTTTACAAACTATAATCAAATTTCGGTCAATAATTGGGGTCCACCAACACACAAAACATGTGTTAATCATTTAATGCCACAAAAATACTCTTTCTCCTCATATACTCATATATCCCACATTCATTGTAAAAATATCACCGTTAATATATTATTAAAATAATATATTTAAATGAATTATTTTATCAGAAAAAGATAAAATATTAATTTTCAACAATTGTCATTTCAAAAATTTTCTCCATCTATATCCACATAAAATCAATATTTTCCTCATCATATAAATCAATAATTAATTATTCACAAATAATATTACAGAATCACAATATCGACAACCGTGGTTCAGGAAAGAGGGCTTTCAATAAGGATCTCTCCTAACTGGCCACAAGCAATTAGATGACCAAACCTCTCCTTAGATGTAACTTTCTAGACATTGCCAATAATGTTATCTAATAATATTATTCAGATAATATGAATTATTGCTCGATAATGGAAAATCTTCAGATAGTGACAACTATTGAAACAACAGTAATATAAAATATCAACACAGTAATTATTGAATCAATAAAATAAAATACTGAACAGTAATTACTGTAACAATTATTGAGTAACGCCTTCCTTCATAAGAATCAATAATTGGTGCAATATCGTGTGCTACTATGTTTTAACCACCGGGTATTCCAACAGTATTAACGGTAAGAACTACGTCGTTATTAATAAACAACTTATATTTGTCGTTTTCCTTCATCCAATCATTTTTCGTTATGGGCCTACATATAATTCGCTGCGTGGTCGCATTTAATATTCTCCGACAAGAAGAATATTCCACGACCAAACAAATATTCTCCGATAAAAATGAATATTTTATAACCACTTGCTTATTTAAAATATTTGCGCATTTTACCCATAACTTACCACATTAATCAAATCAACCCTTACTATTCCAAAATAATAAATAGAGGAAATTTCAATTTCATTAATAATAAGTTAGGGTCTTACTGTAATTGCTGCATCATATCTCTCATATTATTGATTCAATTATTGTCACAGTATCATCTGCATAAAATATTATTTTGTTAAATCAATAATTGAGACGACAAAGTTATTCATATTATTAAATTTCAATATTTACAATGTCTAGAAGTTCTGTCAAGGAGAGGTTTGGTCATCTAATTGCCCGCTAATAGAGAGAAATCCTTATTGGAAAGCTCCCTCTTTCCTGGGAATGACCTGGTTGATAAATATTGTGAGTTATAATATTAATGATGAATGTATTTAAAAATTGAAGTTATGTTCGGAGTTGAATTTGGTGACGTGGACGTGATATTTGAGTCTGGAACGATGAAATTAGTAAAAATAGACTATAAACACAAAAAATTTCGGTTTTTACTATTTGGTCAAAAAGTCAACAGTTGACTTTTTCGGGAAAAGTCAAACTTCAAAATTTCAAAATTTATATTTTTGATAAAAATAGTTTCATTGTGTTGTAATTATTTGTGTTAGTGAAAATCAACATTTATTTCGATAATAATTGATGTCCGGAGGTTATATTGAATTAATCCAGTATTTAACTTAGGATAAATGAGCAATTGCTTGCTATTATTTCACATGATTATAACTATTTGTTCACATGTGTATACTATTGTTTCACATTCTTGTTACTATTAGGGGAGTTGGTGTAAGATTGATAATACTTGCATGACTAAGTTAAAAATGGAGGTATAGATGGAGAGTACTTATCTTTGTAATTCAAATTTTCACATGTCAGAACTATTGAGTCACATAATTTACTATTGAATCACATTATTTACTATTAAGGGAGGTGGTGCAAGTTTGATAATACTTGAGGACTAAATTAAAAGGAAGAAAAAGAGGAAGGTATTATAATTGTAATATTTCGAGCCCCAAAACGTGCAATTATCGAAACTATATTTTCCTATAATATAAGCTCATTCTTCCTTCATTTCTCACCAATTCACTAAAGCTTTAGAGCCATTATTATAGAGAGAAATTATAGAGAGAAAGAAGAAGAAAGTCCGCTACCTCACTAATCCAAATTATCCAGCTTTCTTCCGAGTAAGGGGTATTATTTCTTTTTTGTATTCATGAAGAGAACTTCATTATTCAATTCTTTATTATTACATTGGAATAACTTGTATACTGTGAGCTACCCTATACTTGGTGAAATTCTTACGTTATTCCATTCTTTATTATTCGTTGGAATATCACATTCGTGTGTTATATCTTGACACTGGTTCCATCTTTATTTATTATTGGAATATATCGTATGCGTGCGTTTTATGCTTTGGGACTGGTTTCGTCTTTATTATTCATTGGAATATCCTTGCTTGCACGTATTACGCTCGATTCGGTTCCGTTATTTATTATTACATTGGAATAACTCGTCCATGCCAAGCAATCTGCATGCATGGTGATTTCTTTTGTTATTCTATTCTTTATTATACTAGGTTGGTTAAAGTTTTGACTATATTAAGTCATGAAATATCATTTTATTTGGTATTTCACATTTAATTACTATTCACAAAGTTCTTATTCATCCCGTTACTATTCACTCTAGTATTATTCACTCGGGTATTTGGGGCACTTTACATGCCGGAATACTATTCACGAGTTACTATTCACGGGTTACTATTCACCGAAATTACTATTCACCCGAATATTATTCACTCGGGTATTTGGAGTACTTTTCATGTCGGGGTACTATTCACGAGGTACTATTCCTAAAGTACTATTCACGGGGTACTATTCACGATAAAAAATTGATTATTTTCTGTCCAATTTATTTTTGGTGCATGAATATTATTCTTGAATTTTACTCTACAAAGAAGTATCATGTTGACAATTTGGACGTTATTAATTCCTGGATAATTTAATTCGTGAACTTGTTTTATTGAATTCTTATATCATTGTCATCATCCTCATGTTTATATTATGTTAAAAGTCATCTCGCTTCTGTAGTGCATAGATGGACTTGGTATGATTATGACCGAGGATTATTCTTGTTGTAATCATGACCGTAATGTTACAAATGATGTGGTAAAAGTCCTCATTGGCCCGTAGTGCATTGATGGGACGAGTTGTTGGCATGATCATGACCATTGATGAATACACGAATGTCCTTGGCCCATAGTGCATGGATAATTTGTGGTCGTGATACTAAAGAATATCCTTGGCCAGTAAAGTGGGGGGTTATTCGATGATGTGGATTATTTATTAAAGTGAGTCCCAACGATAAAAGTGATGAAAACTTTTTAAATCATAAAAGATAGTAGATTTTATTCTCTACTGACTCTTTTAATGGATTATTTGTTCTCACTGCAGATTAAACTTGATGTTTATTGTATTTTATCGGTTTAACATTGTTGAAGACTAATGATAATTTATTATGCATTATCTTAGTCATAATATTTCTTCTTTGGGCTAGTTGAGCTCATCCTTTCCTTCACCGCTATTCTCTTGAAATGAGAATATAATTGGAGACGAGTCTGGGAAGCGGAGTGACGATCCAGATGATAGCATTAGTAGTCCTCACTATTCTCATTAAATAAAGTGTGACAATAAATGTAACGAGGACCTGAATTTGAGTTTGTATAATTGCCTATGAGGACTCCATTGAGAGTGGATATTGTCTAGAAGATAATATTCTTGTTTAAACTCTCAGTTTATGTTTTGTCGTATTTTACACGACAGTTGTATATTTAAGTTTGTATTTGAATTTTTGTACCATGTATTTGGCGACTCAAGATGGGTGATGTATACCTGTTTTGGGGGCGTCACAAATTAAGTTGTATTTGTATTTCGTACCATGTATTTGGCGACTCAAGATAGGTGATGTATACCTATTTTGGGGGCGTCATAGTTGGTATCAAAGCTTAGGGATATAATCCATGGCTGAGATGTGACACAAGAACTAGGAGGGGAGAGACGGGGAATTCCTTCGCTATTATGACCTACCTAAGTTTATTTGGTATTTAATTGATCGGTCAGAGTATAGGGATAATATGTGATATGTCAATTAACTCTTGTTTTGTTACAGTGTTTGAAAATGGCATCTAAAAATGTTGAGATAAGCAATAGAGCAAAATAATATGACCGTATCGCAGTACGAGGCTAAGTTTACGGAGTTATCCCGATTTGCATCCCATTTGGTCGATAATGAGGAGCGAATGACGCGAATATTTTTAAGAGGTTTGAAACCCGATATACGTCAATATCTCATTTCTCATAAACTTTGTTTATATTCAGATGTTGTGAATAGGGCTCAGTTATTGGAGCACAATAATGAGTTAGCACAACCAAAGGGTAACGACCAACAACACGATAATAATCATACCGGTGGCAACGGCCATCGGAACAATAGTAACCATCGTGGGGGAAATTATCATGCCAAGAATGGTAACCACTTCGGTGGTAATCATGGCCAAGATAATAGAAGTGGAGATTTCAAGAAAAGAAGGTTCAACAATGACGTGAAGACGTCGGTACCAGCACTTGTTTCAAAGGAAGAAGAACGACCACCGGTCGTATGTTTCAAATGCAGACATGAGGGACACATCCGTCCAAACTGTACACAGCAACCCAAAGCGTGTTTTAATTGCGGAAGAGAAGGTCACCTAGCTCGATTTTGTCGTATAGTAAAGTCAAGTCCAATTTGGGATAGTGATGCCAAAGGATGTCCTAGACAAGCCAAAGCCCAGAGTTTAAGAAGAACGCGTTTTTTTTTTGTAACGAGGAACCTGAATAAAATTATCACGGGTATGTTAGTCATAAACTCTTGTGAAGTCTATACTGTGTTAGATACCGGTTCTACTCACTCTTTTATTTCACCTAGTTGTGTTCAATGTTTGAAGTTAACTCCGGAGAATTTAGACTTTGATATATCTGTTTAAACTCAGTTGGGAGAAACCTTCGTTACCTCCACTATTTATAAATCTTGTTCAAATCAACACTTTCACGTTACCTGTCGATCGTATCTCTTTGAAAATACTTGCCTTCGATGTGATTTTAGGAATCGATTAGTTAACTACTCATCATGATTTTTGTAAGGTTGTTAGCTTTCATACTCCTAACCAACCTGTTATGCAAATTCAAAGTAACCAAACCACTAAAGTCAATCATTGTTATATCAAGCCATAAGTAAAGAGCCCCGATCCTTTCATTGTTGACTTCCTTGTGTGGAATGCACCGAAGCCCCGGACTTTAGATGGCGACATCGTGAATGAAGATGGCAAGTTGATAGGTATCAATGTGACGTATTATCCAAGTCTTGGATGAGGATCACAGTTTTGAATGATATTTCTATCGTTAATAAATTTCCTGACGTATTCCTGAAGACTTCTTAGCCTACCCCTAGAGCGTGAAATTGAATTTTGTATTAACCTCAGTACAAAACCCACGTGTATAATGCGCCAAAGATGTTGACTCGAGCTGTTGAAGATTACAATTGTACCATTCAATACCATCGTGGGAAAACGAACGTGATAGCTAATGTGTTGAGTAGAAGATCGTATGCATTTACGAATGCGAATATACGAACCCACGTGAAGATAACGAATATACGAGTAGAATCGACTTTAATCGATAAAGTTAAAGTCGCTCAAGCTACACACCCGGACCTGATGAATGTGAAGAATTAAGAAGGTTTAAGAGGGCGTTATTCTAGAAGCAAGAATCAACGAAGAGAGTAAATCTCAACCCTCGATTTAATTGGCCCATTTGAAATCCTCGATCGAGTAGGAACTGTGGCTTGTAGACTCGTTTTACCGCCATGTATGTCGCGTGTTCATAACATTTTTAACGTATCGATGTTACGTAAATATGTGGACGACCCGAACCACATTATTAATTTAGAACCGGATGAGATAGCGGATGATTTAACGTATGAGGAGATACGTGTTAAAATCTTGGATAAGAAGGATTATATTCGACACTCAAAGGTTATACCTCAAGAGTTAGAATCTGAAATGAAGTCAAGGTACCCTCACCTCTTCAGCATACCAGGTACGTACGTAAATTTCGAGGGAGGAGAGATTGTGAGAACCCAGATTTTATGAATAAATATTTAATTTTCTCGAAATAATTTTTTTGAATATTATGGTGTGGATTGATATAATATTATAGTTGTGGGTAGTATTTATAAATTTTGCAAAGTACACAAGTTGTTATATAATATTCGATTGGTCTGGGAATATTCGTTTTAACAGGAATATTAAATGCAACCAAGACAATCATTGGTGGACCCATTAACGGAATTATTGTCGGATTGAAAAAACGACAAAAAATATTTTATGAAAATAACGGCGAAAGTTTTACCGTTAATCTTTTGCTGATCTACCTTAGTAGTAAAAGTACAAAGAATATGCGTGGTTAGCATAAGAGTAGTACACACAGTATTGATTATTGATGCTTATGTGATAAGTCACTCGGTTTTGTTTTATTAGTGTTATTAATGTAATAAAAATGGAAAAACTTTTTATATAAAAATGTAATACTTTTATAAAGTTATTCTATAAATAGAATATATTATATTCTATTATGCATAGTGTTTTGCATAGTAAAATCTTTTTATATAAAATGTAATACTTTTATAAAGTTATTCTATAAATAGAATATATTATATTTTATTATGCATAGTGTTGCATAAGGTATCGTGATATAGTATTTTGCATAGTAAAATCTTTTTATATAAAAATGAATACTTTTTAAAAGTTATTCATTTTATTAGATTATAAATAGAATATATTATATTTTATTTAAAAATTTTGCTTAAAATATGGATCCGTCGATTAAAAGTAAATCAATCGAACAGTTTCATGAATTAGTTACTATGTGATCCATTCTTCTATAAATAGAAGCTCATTCCTTCATTATTTCTTACTTAATACTTTGAAACTCTAGAGAGAAATTATAGAGAAAGAAGAAAAGTATTCGCTACTTCACTACTCCTACATCCAAAGATACTTTTCTTCTTAAGGTAAGGGATATTATTTGTTAAACTCGTAGTGGGTATTATTTCTTTCTTATTCATGAAGAAAATTTACATTATTCCATTTTTATTATTATGTTGGAATAACCTATTTAAGTAATCGCATACATGGTGAAATTCTTACATTATTCCATTATTTATTATTCATTGGAATAACTCAGATCACGCTGCTACCCTATACTTGGTGAAATTCTTACATTATTCTATTCTTTATTATTCTCGTTGGAATATCCTCGCATGCATGCGCTTTACGCTGTGGGACTCGGTTAAAATCTTTATTATTCATTGGAACATTACGCTCGGTCATGAATTTTGTCTCGACTGGTTCCGTTATTTATTATTCGTTGGAATAACTCGTCATGCGCGATGAACCGCGCGTGCATGGTGATTTTCTGTTGTTATTCCATTCTTTATTATTCATTTGAATATCCTCGCCGGTCTTAATTTACTTTGACACAGTTCCGTTATTTATTATTACATTGGAATAACATATACATGCAAGATCGCACGCGCATGGTGATTTCTTTGTTATTCCATTCTTTATTATACTCAGTTGGTTAAAGTTTTGACTTCTATACTCCACGAAATTAGTGGAATATCCTTGATATTTGCGCTTCATCGAGTATCTTTTCATGAAAATATTCTTCTGAGTATTCTTGAATTTTACTCTACAAAGAAGTATCATGTTGACAATTTGGATGTTATATTAGTTCCTGAATAAATTAATTCTTGAACTTGTTTTATTAAATTCTTATATCATTGTCATCATCCTCATGTTTATATTTTTTTGAAAGTCATAACTATTTTACATAGATAATAATTAATACACTCAAATACATTAATTAAACAAGATATGATAGATAGTAGTCCATTTTGCAACATATATGGACATTATTCAATACAATAAAAAGGTTGGCCTTATAGTAGGTAGGTAATTAACCACCAACCCTAGCATGCAAGCATCAAATTGGAGTGTACAAGCTTACCAATGTCGGCGGTGCAGGATTAGCTACTGGTATGAATTTGAGTTTATTGGCATTGTCACAATTTACTGATGGAGGAGCAGGAGCAGGAGCAGCAGCAGGAGCAAGAGTAGGGCAGTCTACGAACTTTGTTCGGTCTTGATTTACACATAGATTAAGCTCCGTAAGCACTATTTTGACAACGCTATATGTTGTCCGTCGCTAAAAGTATAGACGACGGTTGTATAATAAAACCAAATCATGAGTCCGTCGCTAAAGGGAGTGAACACGGGTGAGTAAGATATATATATACGGTCCGGATCAAGTGCATACCCCTTATCTTACTCACCCGTGCTCACCCCCCTTTAGCGACGGACTCGGCGATTTGGTCATACAACCGTCGTCTATACTTTTAGCGACGCTATATGTTGTCCGTCGTTAAAAAAGTATATATATATATATATATATATATATATATATATATATATATATATATATATATATATATATATTGTAAGCCTAGTAAAACACCTATTGATCCACATTGTTCTTTAAAGCCTAATCAAGGTGATCCTGTTTATCAAGAAAAAAGTTATTGGTAGATTTTGCATGTGAAGTTTCCGTACTTGGTAGATTTACTAGTAATCCTGGTCATGAACATTAATGGGATGAATTATGCCATTCCTCCTAACTGCAAAAGGATATATATGCATTCCTCCTATTTAATTAAATTCCCCTTTACAATGGATGAATTATGCCATCATCAATTAAAGTACATAAAATTAAATTCTTAACAAAAAAAATAAAAGAAAATATTTGGATTTATTTATTATAACAATATATCGATACACACCAAGGCCGGCCAGAGAGCCATAAACTTTTGCAACATGGACATGATACAAGATATTAGAGTTTGGCCTGGCCTCATAGTATTGACCAACCCTAACCAGCCAGAACTCATAACTATTTTACATGGATAATAATTAATACATCCAAATACATTAATTAAACATGATATGATAGATAGTAGTCCATTTTGCAACATATATATATGGACATTATTCAATACAATACAATAAAAAGGTTGGCCTTAGTTATAGTAGGTAGGTAATTAACCACCAACCCTAGCATGCAAGCATCAAATTGGAGTGTACAAGCTTACCGATGCCGGCGGTGCATGTTTAGCTAGTGGTATGAATTTGAGTTTCTTGGCATTGTCACAATTTACTGATGGAGGATCAAGAGCAGGAGTAGGAGTAGGGCAGTCTACGAAATTTGTTCGGTCTTGATTAACACATAGATTAAGCTCCGTAAGCACTATTTCGTTGTCTTTATTTTGGCAAACTAGTTCTGGCTTACCTTTCAAGTTTTCTTTAATTGCTGCTATTATTTTTTCTCCACGATAATTCTTTACGCCATCCGGTTTAATACCTGCAAATTTTCAATACTACTCTCATCAAACTCAAATTAATGATTAATCATGCATAAAATCCTGACTTATATACTACTAATTAAAATTTAATTACCTTTTAAAATTAAAATCATGATTGTCACTTATTATTTTACAATAATTTTATTTTTTGTGGAATTTATTTAGTTCATTAATTATACAATAGAGTATGATTTAAACACTAAATTTATTAGGCTTTTAAGTTTTCACTCAACTTTAAACTCTAATTAAAAATGCATATATAAATCTGAAGGATTGATTATAAAAATTAAATATTAAAATTTGAAAATATATAAAAAAAATTTAATATTAAATTAAAAATACAAAAGAATCACATCATTAATACTCAATAATATGCGATCTATAGTTATTCATTTTTACGAAAAATATATAGTCATTTTATAAATTATAAAGATAATTACAAGAATAAAAATATGTCGTTTGGTCCTCGGTTTATATATTTAGCAAAATGGTCTCCTGTGGTACAAACTTAAACAAATCGGGTCAAATCGAATTAAATTCAACCAAACAAAGCCTTAAACCACTGGTTCAATAGTGTCTTCTTTGGTTCTTTTAATCTACCAGGCTCACTCAAAAAGTCATAACCGAAAGTATGATTGTTAGTAACTTAATTAATTCCTTATATATGGACAAATATTTCTCATATGTTTCGATGTGGGACTGGACTCGAGTGTTACACAAACCGTGGACAAATGTACCACAAGGACCGTTTTGCTAAATATGCAAAGTCAGAACCACGATTAATATTGACAAACTCAAGAGACAATTAATTTTGCACTTTTTGTGTTTGTTACTATTGTTGTTTTTTCTTCTTTGGTCTTACTCTGCAAATCAACCAAATTAAAGACTATTTAATTATACATGATCTATAAGTATATATGTTTACCTTTCTTGTTTAGCGCCCGAAGTACATCACCTTTCTTTCTTAAAGCAATGGCATTTGTAAAATATTTATTCTGCGTGAAATCCACTTTTTCTGAACACTTTCCATGTTCGTCCCACTGGTTTTTCCATAAATCTTGATTACTTGTAAATTCACCATTGAAAGTAGGCCATAAAGCGTCCATATCTGCTAGTAAGGCACCCTTTATCTGTAAATTCCCAAATTAGAGGAGAGAAAATTAGTTAGTTAGTTTAACATATATATTGTCTAAAAGACAATTAATTAATAGAGCAGGGTTTTTTATTTTTTTTGACAAGTACTTACTCCATAAACTGCATAGAGAATTAATTAAGTCGAAATTAAAAAGCAAATGCACATTGAGTACTCACAGAGTTAGGATCGAATGAACTTCCCTCACATTTTTTCAATAATCTCCCCGCCCTATTATGGGGCCAAAGGCCATGAATGGTAAATGACTCGGGGAGAGGGGTTTTACACTTCCCTGGGTTGAGCTCGCAAAATGCAGCCGGCCATTGAAGGTTAAGACGAAATCCGGCCACTAAAGGTATGAATTTGAGATATTCATTCTCACAATTTGCTGATGCAGGGCAATCTACGAACTTTGTTGCGAGTTGGTTTACACATAGATTAATCGCCAGAAACACTTTACTTGGGCAAAATAGTTCTGGCAAAGCTCCCAACTGCTTTTTAATTTTTGCTTTTATATCTGTTCCAGCACGAGGCTTTCCGTCTTCCGGTTCAAATATCCCTACAAATTTGCAATACTACTCTCATCAAACTCAGATTAATGATTAATCATGCATAACATCTAAATTTAGTGTAGTAGTTCCTTTATTTTGAGACTAAAATATAAAAATGCATAAAATCCTGACTTATATACTACTAATTAAAATTTAATTACTTTTTAAAATTAAAACCATGATCGTCACTTATTATTTTACAATAATTTTATTTTTTGTGGAAGTTATTTAGTTCATTAATTATACAATAGAGTATGATTTAAACACTAAATTTATTAGACTTTTAAGTTTCCACTCAACTTTAAACTCTAATTAAAAATGCATATATAAATATGAAGGATTGATTATAAAAACTAAATATTAAATTTTGAAAATATATAAAAAATTAATATTAAATTAAAAATACAAAAGAATCACATCAGTAATACTCAATAATATGTGATCTATAGTTATTCGTTTTTTAAGAAAAATATATAGTCATTTTATAAATTATAAAGATAATTACAAGAATAAAAATATGTCTTTTGGTCCTTCGGTTTATATATTTAGCAAAATGGTCTCCTGTGGTACAAACTGAAACAAATCGGGTCAAATCGAATTAAATTCAACTAAACAAAGCCTTAAACCACTAATTCAATAGTTTCTTCTTTGATTCTTTTAGTCCACCACAAGCCTCACTCAAAACATCATAATCGAAAGTACGATTGTTAGTAACTTAATTAATTCCTTATATATAGACAAATATTTTACATATGTTTCGATGTGGGACTGGACTCGAGTGTTACACAAACGGTGGACAAATGCACCACAAGGACCGTTTTGCTAAATATGCAAAGTTAGAACCACAATTAATATTGACAAACTCAAGAGACAATTAATTTTGCACTTTTTGTGTTTGTTACTATTATTGTTTTTTCTTCTTTGGTCTTACTCTGCTGGTTAAGCAATCAACTAAATTAAAGACTATTTAATTATACATGATCTATAAGTATATATGTTTACCTTCCTTGTTTAGCGCCCCAAGCACATCAGCTTTCTTTCTTAAAGCAATGGCATTTTGAAAATAAACAGTCTGCGTGAATTCGCGTGATTCTGAACACCTTCCATGTTTGTCCCACTCGTATTTCCAAAATTCTTTATTATTTGCATGACTGACAGTAGGCCAGAATTCGTTCAAATCTGCTAGTAAGGCACCCTTTATCTGTAAATTACCAAATTAGAGGAGAGAAAACTAGCTAGTTAGTTTCACATATATATATATATATATATATATATATATATATATAGACTGCATAGAGAATTAATTAAGTCGAAATTAAAAAGCAAATACACATTTTGAGTACTCACAGAGTTAGCATCGAATGGACTTCCCCGACAATTTTCCAATGGTTTCCCCGCCCTATTATAGGGCCAAAGGCCATGAATGGTAAATGAGTCGGGGAGAGGGGTACTTTTACACTTCCCTGGGTTGAGCTCGCAAAATGCAGTCGACCATTGAAGGTTAAGGCGAAATTCGGACACTGCAGGAGCCGGAATCTGAGCATTCCCACCCCAAGAGCAAATGCTCAAACTCAATATAATGATGATACTAATAATATCTATTGCCCTCATTTTATATATATATAATCTCTTCAAATTTTCCGTGATCTCTATACTTCTATGCTTCCCCTTTTATAGTCTCTAGCTCTTAATATATATCTATATAATAAGACAATAATATATATATATATATATATATATATATATATATATATATATATATATATATATATATATTATGAGTACATATAATAATTAATATACCTTGAAATCTTAAACATGAAACATGTTACAATAGGGACTGTAGGAGAAGATGTGAACGTATAGAATTTGGACCAGATTGAGAGGTGAACATACAAAGCATATTTTCAATATATATGTAAGCACGTGCTTCTCGTGCGAAAATCAATAAATTTGACATTTTAAAAAATATCACAAAAATATTATTTTCACTTTTTAATTTTTTTATGAAGAACTAGCTTAGTGCCCAGTACTTCACACGGGTTATTTTCTAAATAAAATTATTTTAAATTTTTAATTTTTAATTTATTTTATATAGTAATTATAAAATATTATATTTTGAATTTCAAATTGACTTAATTAATACTACCTCCGTCCCATAATAAGTGCTTTTTTAGGCTAAATATTTTTTCTCAAAATAAGTGATGTGTTAGAACTCCAATACAATTTTTATAATATTTTTTCATATATGCCCTTATGCAATCAATGGTATTTATTGCATCTTGCAATCACTACAATTAAATGATACTCATAAACTCTTCAACTTCAAAGAAAATATATTAAGGATATTTTTGTCATTTTGACTTGTGTATTGGTATATATGATTTAAGCTAAAAAAACACTTATTATGGGACAGATGTAGTACTATTATTAGAACAACTATAAATTTTTCTTATAAACGAATGACTACAACAAATCGCATATTGACTGTTACTAAAGTGATTCTTTTGTATTTTTAATTTAATATTAATTTTTTATATAATTTCAAAATTTAATATTTAATTTTTATAATCAATCTTTATAAATAACAGGAAACTCAACATTCATTAAAGAGACCTACATGTGGTAATAAAGCATTTAAATCTATATTTTTGGGGTATTCTATGAATAGTAAGGCTTCTAGATTTCTTGATTTACATTAAAATAGTGTTATTGAATATGTGCATGATATTTATTTTGAACATTTGATAATTAGAGATGCTGATAAATTCCAGTCGGCTAGAAAAGGATGCTATTTATCATCTAATGTTTCTGATTCATTATATAATGGTGTGACTGAAACTGTTTCTTCGGAGAATAATTAATTTCGAACATGAGCATGTTGAATTAAGGAGGAGCAAGCCACGTAGGATTAAAAAGGATTTAGTGTAAGACTCCGATTTTTATGGAAAATAAAAATTAATTTAATTTATGATTATTATTTTAAAATTATAAAATATTAAATTAATAAATGATCAAATTAGCAATTAAACGAATAAATGAACTAATAAAAGAGGGGAATTAAATCTTCTAGCAGGGAAGGAGGCGGCTAGTATTTGATTAGTGAGTGAAAAATGCTGAAAATTATTTCTCTAATACTCCAAACATTTTCCCAATTTTTCTTCACCTACCTTCATTTTTATTGGTCACTTTTATTTGGGTGGAGCAATGATGTGCAATGATGTTGGCTCATTAATGTAGCCTTAGCAATGAAAAAGTTCAGTATTTTACTCTTCTCATTCCCTCATACTCCCTCCAGTAGCCCAAGTTCAGAAAAAGAAAAAAAAGAAAGAAGAAAGAAGAAAGAAGAAAGAAGAAAGAAGAAAGAAAAAAGAAAAAATAAGAAAGAAGAAAATGAAAAATAAAAAAGGTAAATTCCTTAATCTTTGTAAATTTTTGATTCCATATATGAATTTTATGTACAAAAATTATGTATATGCTCATTGGGATGATCTAAATTTTTATAAACAAGAATCAAACAAAAGAAATCAAGAAATTAAAGAGATTAAGTTTCGCCAGAATTTTGTCGAAAAACTTAGATCTAACATTAATTAGTGGTTTGTTTTCAAATCTAAGACTATGGTTGGACTCCTAAAATATAGTAGATCTGATCTGGGCAGAAAATTTAAGAAAAACTCGTCGAAAAAATTTTGAATCGCCGGAGAAGATGACCGGAAAGTCGTCGCCAACGAATTTTCCGTCAGAGCCCATTTCAGTCATTTTCCGTTCGGAATTTGAAAAATCTTTCTTCTACAAAGTTGTAGAGAATTAAATTTCACATGGAAAGGACATAAGATCTATAATTTTCTAATAAAAGAGCTAATTATTATGAATTATTGAAGATTTTGAATATTAGAAATTATAATTAAATTATCAGAAAAATAATTTGGGCTAAAATATTTTTACAGAAATCTTATAATATCAGTTTAGAATTTCTTTAAATTTTGATGAATTATTGACAAGCATAAGTAATTATTATATTTTTAAATTATTTATAGTTAGTTTAAAAATAGAGAAAATTCATAGAAAATTCTATGAATAATGAAAATTATTAAACTTGGTGAAAATCCTATAATAATAGTTTATAATTTCTGGAAAGTTTTGAAAAATTATTGAATAAACAGAAATATTTATTGTATTTTTAAGCTATTTATAGTTAGTTTAAAAATAGAGGAAAATCATAGAAAATTCTATGAATGGTGAAAAATTATGAAATTTCTTGAAAAAAATATTATAATAATATAAGATTTATATTGATGATGTTTTAAAGATATAAATGTATGTGGAGCTAGTATTTATATTTTGAAGCTATTAAATGATTGTTTTATAAATAGAAATAATTATAGAAAATTGTCGGATAATTTAAAAAATGTGAAAATTATATAAGTGAACAGTCTGTCAGGAAATATTCATTTTTTTGGGTAATATTCCTTTTGTTGAGGGAATATTAAATGCAGCGAGTCTTAAAATAACCAAACATTGGTGGGTCTTTATAATGTAATAACCGCTCGGATAGAAAAGCGATGTAAATAACCTTTTAAAAATCACAAAAAATTTTACCATTAACTGTTGAAATATCCGGTGATAAAAGTATAGTAATATGCGTTATTCTACAGTAGTACACGATATTGCACAGTAATTCATATTATTAATTCTTACGTAAGAAGTCACTCAGTATTTCATTCAATAATTGTCACAGTAGTTATGTGACGCCCCCAAAATAGGTATACATCACCCATCTTGAGTCGCCAAATACATGGTACAAAATTCAAATACAAACTAATAATACAGCAGTCGTGTAAAATACGACAAAACATATGCTGTGAGTTTAAATACAAATATTGTCTTCTAGACAATATTCATTCTCAAATAGAATCCTCGTTATATTTATTATCACACTATTTTACAGAATAGTGAGGACTACTAAGACACCACTCGGACCATCACTCCGTTCCCCGATTAGTCCCAAATTTACGTTCTCATTTCCTCAAGAAACGGTGAAAGAAAGGGTGAGCTCAACTAGCCTAGCAAGAAATATTATGACTAAGATAATGCAAAATAAATTATCATTAGCCTCCAACAATGTTAAACCGATAAAATACAATAGACGTCAAGTTTAAGCTGCAATGATCAAGCAATCCATTAAAAGAGTCAAGAGAGAATAGAATCTACTATCTTTTATGATTTAAAAGTTTTTCATCACTTTTATCGCTGAGACTCAGCTTAATAAATAATCCACATCATCCCTGCACTACGGCCAAAGATATTCATTGGGATCACTGTGAGACCCCAGATTTTATGAATAAATATTTAATTATCTCAAAATATTTTTTTTAAATTTGAGATAATGTTATAGTTGTGGGTAATATTTACAAATTTTGCAAAGTATGCAAGTTGTCATATTATATTCGATTGGTCGGGAAATATTCTTTTTGTCAGAAAATATCCGTACAACGGTACAATCATTGGTGGACCCCACTACTGAATTATTGTCGGATTGAGAAAATGACAAAAATATTTTATTGAAAATAACTTCCGTTAATACTGTTGAACTACTCGATTGTAAAAGTACAGTAATACACGTGGTTGCATAGTAGCACACGGTATTGATTATTGATGTTTATGTGAGAAGTCACTCAATTTTGTTCAATTATTCCTACAATAGTTGCTGCATAGTATCTCACATTATTTGATTCAATTATTGTTGATTTATAAGTTTTGTTTTATTAGTATTATTAACGTAATAAAAGCGAAACATCTTTTATATAAAATGTAATACTTTATTAAAGTTATTCTATAAATAGAATATATTATATTCTATTATGCATAGTAAAATCTTTTTATATAAAGCGTAAAACTTTATTAAAGTTATTCTATAAATAGAATATATTATATTTTATTATGCATAGTGTTTACATAGTACTGCATAGTGTTTGCAGATAATAAAATCTTTTATATAAAATAGAATATATTATATTTTATTTAAAAGATTTTGCTTTAAATATGGACCGTCAGATTAAAGTAAATCAATCTGGACCGTTCATGGATTAGTTACTATGCATTCCATTTTCCTATAAATAGGAAGCTTAGTTAGAATTGAAATCACACCGAAGTTCGAGAGAATTCTCCTTCTATAATCTTGAGCGTATTTCCTTAAGAGTTTTAAGAAACTTTGAGCGAAGAACATAGTATAAGTTTTCTTTAAGAAAATCCTCACCCTATCAGTCGGAATATTCTTCTTTTACGGTAAGGAATATTATTATTTTATATTCAAGAAGAGAACATTTGTTATTCCATTTCTTTATTATTCTGTTAGAATAACCTGTATACGCGGAATACCCTATACTTGGTGACATTCTTCTATTATTCTGTCTTTATTATTCCGTTGGAACATCCTCATACGTACTTTTACGTGGGACTGGTTCCGCCTTCTTTATTATTACATCTTTATTATTACGTTGGAATATCTTGTATCGTGCTTTACGTGGGACTGGTTAAAATCTTTATTATTACGTTGGAATATCATGTTATAGGCTTACTTTCTTGGGACTGGTTAAAATCTTTTTTTATTCTGTCTTTATTATTATGTTAGAATATCATGTTCATGCTTTTACGCCTTAATTGGGTTGGTTAAAATCTTTATTATTCTATCTTTATTATTACATTGGAATAATGCATACATGCAAAGTACCGCATGCATGGTGATTTCTGTTGTTATTCCATTCTTTATTATTCTGTTGGAATATCCTATCGGTGCATATTATGCTTGACCTGGTTCCGTTATTATTATTTTGTTGGAATAACCTGTTTATGCGAAGTACCGCATGCATGGTGATTTCTTTTGTTATTCCATACGTTATTATACTCAGTTGGTTAAAGTTTTAACTTTTATACTCCATGAAATTAGTAGAATATCCTTGATATTTGTGCTTCATCCAGTATCTTTTCATGAAATTATTCTTCTGAGCATTCTTGAATTTTACTCTACACAGAAGTATTATGTTGACAATTTGGACTTATTGGTTCCTGGACAAATTAATTCATGAATTTGTTTTATTGAATTCTTATATCATTGTCATCATCCTCATGTTTATATTATGTTGAAAGTCATCTGTGGCTTGTAGTGCATAGATGGACTTGGTATGATTATGACTGAGGATTATTCGGTATAATCATGAATAGTAATATTACAAATGATATGGAAAAAGTCCTCATTGTCCGTAGTGTATTGATGGACAATTTTGGTATGATTATGGCTATGGATTCGCTTGGCCGAGGAGCAAAGATGAATTATTTTATGGCATGATCAGGACCGTTGATGAAAACACGATTTTCTTTGGCTCGTAGTGCATGGATAATTCGTGGTCGTGATACTAAAGTATATCCTTGGCCTATAGTGCAGGGATGATTTAATGATGTGGATTATTTACTGAGCTGAGTCTCAGCGATAAAAGTGAAGAAAAAAACTTTTTAAATCATAAAAGATAGTAAATTTTATTCTCTACTTGACTCTTTTAATGGATTGCTTGTTCCGCTGCAGTTAAACTTGATATCTATTGTATATTATCAGTTTAACATTGTTGAAGACTATTGATAATTTATTCTGCATTATCTTAGTCATAATATTTCTTCTTTGGGCTAGTTGAGCTCACCCTTTCTTTCACCGTATTCTTCAGGAAATGAGATCAGATTTGAAGCAATTCTGGGAATGGAGTGATGGTCGGGATGATAGTATTAGCTAGTAGTCCTCACTATTCTGTTAAATAGTGTGACAATAAATATAATGAGGACTTATTCTGAGAGTGGATATTGTATAGAAGACAATATTTGTATTTAAACTCACAGCATATGTTTTGTTATATTTTACACGACTGCTGTATTATTAGTTTGTATTTGAATTCTGTACCATATATTTGGCGACTCAAGATGGGTGATGTATACCTATTTTGGGGACGTCATAGTCACGACCACAAATTCCATACACTACGGGCCAAGGATATTTGTGTATTCATCAATGGTCAAGATCATGCCAACAACTGTCCATCAATGCACTACAGGCCAATGAGGACTTTTATCACATCATTTGTAACATTACGGTCATGATTACACCAATCTCGGTCATAATCATACCAAGTCCATCCATCTTTCTACAGCCACGATGATGACTTTCAAAAAATATAAACATGAGGATGATGACAATGATATAAGAATTCAATAAAACAAGTTCAAGAATTAAGTTATTCAAGAACTAATAACGCCCAAATTGTCAACATGATACTTCTTTGTAAAGTAAAATTCAAGAATGCTCGTAAAATATTTCCATGAAAATATCTTTGGATGAAGCGCTTAAATATCAAGGATATTCCACTAATTTCATGGAGTATAGAAGTCAAAATTTTAACCAACCGAGAATAATAAGGAATGGAATAATAATGAAATCACCACGCATGCAGATTGTGATAGACAAAGTTATTCCAACGTAATAATAATAGCGAACCAGTCGGTGTAAAACACACGCATGAGGATATTCCAAAGAATAATAAAAAGATGAATAATAAAGACGGAACCAGTCCGGTGTAAACAAATGCATGTGATATTCCAATGTAATAATAAATGCGAATAATAAATATGGAACCGTGTCAAGTGAAATTACAGCGGCAGGATATTAAACGTAATAATAAAGAACGGAATAACAAAAGAATTTCACCAAGTATGCGGATTGCGCGATAAAACAAAGTTATTCCACATAATAATAAAGAATGGAATAATGTAAAGAAGATCACCAAGTATTGGGTAAACCGCATGACATGGTCATTCCACCAAGTATAGGTAAATCATGTAGCATACAAAAGTTATTCCAACAGAATAATAAAGAATGGAATAACATAATGATTTCACCAAGTATAGGGTATGCCGCGTATACAGGTTATGTATAGGGTATGCCACTTTTACAGGTTATTCTAGCAGAATAATAAGAAATGGAATAACAGAAGTTCTCTTCATGAATACAAAATAATAATATCCCTTTCCATAAAATAATACTTGATATAAGAGTAGTGAAGTAGCAGAAAACTTTTCTTCTATCTCTCTATAGTCTCTCTCTATAGTTTCTCTCTCTAGAGTTCAGTGAATTCGTAAGAAAATAATGAAGGAATAAGCTTCTATTTATAGAAAAATGGAATGCATAGTAACTAACTCATGAACGGTCCAGATTGATTTACTTTAATCTGACGGTCCATATTTAAAGCAAAATCTTTTAAATAAAATATAATATATTCTATTTATATAAAAAGATTTTTACTATGCAAACACTATGCAGGCACTATGCAAACACTATGCATAATAAAATATAATATATTCTATTTATAGAATAACTTTAATAAAGTATTATGTTTTATATAAAAAGATTTTACTATTCAAAACACTATGCAACACTATGCATAATAAAATATAATCTAATCTAATTATTATCTAATAAAACGAATAACTTTATAAAAGTATTCTGTTTTATATAAAAAGATGTTTCTGTTTTATTACGTTAATAATACTAATAAAACAAAACTGAGTGACTTATCACATAAACATCAATAATCAATACCATGTGCTACTATGCAACCACACGTATTACTGTACTTTTACTACCGAGTAGTTCAACAGTATCTACGGTAAAACTTTCGCCGTTATTTTCAATAAAATATTTTTGTCGTTTTCTCAATCCGATAATAATTCTGTTGTGGGGTCCACCAATGATTACGCCATTGTACGAATATTCCCTGATAAAACGAATATTCCCCGACCAATCGAATATAATATGACAACTTGCATACTTTGCAAAATTTATAAAAACTACCCACAACTATAACATTATATCATAATATTCAAAAATGATAATTATAGAAAATTCATCTTTATTCAAAAAGTTGGGGTCTTACAACCTCCCCTTCTTAAGAAATTTCGCCCTCGAAAGTAGGGTACGTACCTGGTATATCGAAGAGGTAAGGATACCTTGACTTCATTTCAGATTCTAACTCTCATGTCATTACCTCAACATCGTGGTTTCTCCACAAAACTTTGACTTGAGGTATAACCTTGGAGCGTAGAATATGTTCCTTCTTATCCAAGATTTGAACAGGAACCTCTTCATACGTTAAATCTTCCGCTATTTCGTCTGGTTCTAACTCAATAATGTGGTTCGGGTCTTCCACATATTTACGTAACATGGATATGTGAAAAATGTTATGAACACGAGACATACTTGGCGGTAAAGCGAGCCTATAGGCTACAGTCCCTACTCGATCGAGGATTAAAAATGGGCCAATGAATCGAGGATTGAGCTTTTCTCTCTTTCTAAACCTCGTAACTCCTTTCTATGGAGCAACATGTAATAACACATGATATCCAATATCGAATTCCACGTCCTTTCGATGAAGATCAAGATAACTCTTTTGTTCGGTCTTGTGAGGTTTTTTTATACGCTGCTCGTCGTTTGAATCTTTTTCCGTAGTCATACGCATTTCAACTCCGGTCCCAACAACGTTGCTTCACCCACCTCATCCCAAAGATACCGAGAAGCGACACTTTCTTCCATACAACGCCTCGAATGGAGCCATGCCAATGCTTTATTGATAATCGTTGTTGAATGAAAACTCCACCAACCAGAAAAACTTGTCCCAACTTCCCTTGAAATCAAGGACACAAAGTCTTAATAAATCTTCAAGAGTTTGAATAGTCCCTCTCGATTATCCGTCCGTCGTCGAGGATGATATCTTTGAACTTAATCGTAAACTGCGTGCCCATAGCTTTTTGCAAACTAACCCAAAATCGTGAAGTGAATCTTGGGTCACAATCAGAAACTATGGATACTGGCATACCATACAATCTTACAATCTCGTTTATGTACATACGAGCAAGACGTTCAAGTGTATAAGTTTCTCGTATTGGTAAGAAATGAGCAGACTTGGTCAATCTATCAACAATGACCCAAATTGCATCAAGGCCTTGAGAAACCTTGGGAAGACCGAAGAATTGAAATCCATGGTAATGTGCTCCCACTTCCATTCTGGAATTTCAAGTGGTTGCAATGGACCTTTTGGTACTTGATGCTCCGCCTTGACTCGTTGACAAGTTAGACACCTTGAGATAAAAAGCGTTATCTCTCTATTCATATGGCTCCACCAAAATGTATGACGAAGATCATGATACATTTTGGTATTCTCAGGATGGATTGCAAATGGTGTGTTGTGCGCCTCCATAATGATTTTATACTTTAACTCAGGATCGTTAGGAACACAAAGTCTGGAGTTGACTCGAAGTATTCCTTCATCATCGATTCTTGCTTTTGGCATAGCACCTTCTTACACTTTCTTCCTCATACGCATCAGCTCCAGGTCTGTAGTTTGAGCAGCTTTAACTTTATCAATTAAAGTCGGTTCTACTCGTATATTTGCCATCATCACGTGGGTCCCTGGAGTCTTTATCTCTATCTCCATCCTTTGCAAGTCATACAAAATGGGCCTTTGCGTTGACAATATCGCTTTTCGCATTCGCATATGATCTTCTACTCAACGCGCCAACTACCACGTTCGCTTTTCCGGGATGGTATTGGATGGTATGATCATAATCTTTCAACAGATTCAAGCCAACGTCGTTGTCGCATGTTGAGTTCCTTTTGAGTGAAGAAATATTTGAGGCTTTTATGATCCGTAAAGATTTCTACTTTCTCCCCATACAAGTAATGCCTCCAAATCTTTAGTGCGAAGACAACAGCTGCCAACTCTAGATCATGAGTAGGATAATTCCTGTGACGCCCCCAAAATAGGTATACGTCACCCATCTTGAGTCGCCAAATATATGGTACAAAATTCAAATACAAACTAATAATACAGCAGTCGTGTAAAATACGACAAAACATATGTTGTGAGTTTAAATACAAATATTGTCTTCTAGACAATATCCACTCTCAATGGAGTCTTCATTACATTTATTATCACATTATTTTACAGAATAGTGAGGACTACTAAGACACCATCTCGGACCATCTCTCCGTTCCCCGACTAATCCCAGCTACGTTCTCATTTCCTAAAGAGAACAGTGAAAGAAAGGGTGAGCTCAACTAGCCCAGCAAGAAATATTATGACTAAGATAATGCAAAATAAATTATCATTAGCCTCCAACAATGTTAAACTGATAAAATACAATAGACATCAAGCTTAACTGCAGCGGAACAAGCAATCCATTAAAAGAGTCAAGTAGAGAATAAAATCTACTATCTTTTATGATTTAAAAGGTTTTTCATCACTTTTATCACGAGACTCATTTCAATAAATAATCCACATCATTAAATCATCCCCCACACTCTGTGCCAAGGATATTCTTTAATATCACGACCACGAATTATCCATGCACTACGGACCAAAGATAATCGTGTTTTCATTAACGGTCCTGATCATGCCATAAAATAATTCATCTTTGCTCCCTTGGCTGAAGAGAATCCATAGCCATAATCATACCAAAAATTGTCCATCAATGCACTACGGGCCAATGAGGACTTTTTTCTAACATCATTTGTAACATTATGGTCATGATTATACCAAACAATCCTTGGTCATAATCATACCAAGTCCATCTATGCACTACAGGCCACAGATGACTTTCAACAAAATATAAACATGAGAATGATGACAATGATATAAGAATTCAATAAAACAAGTTCAAGAATTAAATTATTCAGGAACTAATAATGTTCAAATTGTCAACATGATACTACTTTGTAGAGTAAAATTCAAGGATGCTCAGAAGAATATTTCCATGAAAATATACTGGATGAAGCGCAAATATCAAGGATATTCTACTAATTTCATGGAGTATAGAAGTCAAAACTTTAACCAACTAAGTATAATAAAGAATGGAATAACAAAAGAAATCACCATGCATGCGGATTAGATGACAAAGTTATTCCACAGTATAATAATAACGGAACCAAGTCGTGAAATTCACACAAGATGAGGATATTCCAATAGAATAATAAAGAATGGAATAACAATGTAAATCACCATGCATGCGGTATCAGATATAGACAAAAGTTATTCCAATGTAATAATAAAGACGAGAATAATAAAGGCGGAACCAGTCCTGTAAAACACACGCACGTGATATTCCAAATGTAATAATAAAGACAAAATAATAAAGCGGAACCAGGTCAGATGTAAAACACATGTATGAGGATATTCCAACGTAATAATAAAGGCGGAACTAGGTCCGGTGTAAAACACACGCATGTGATATTCCAATGTAGAATAATAAAAGCGGAACCAGTCCTATATAAAAACACATGCATGTGATGTTCCAATGTAATAATAAAAAGATGAATAATAGAAGAATGTCACCAAGTATAAGGTAGCTCGCAGATACAAAAGTTATTCCAATGTAATAATAAGAAAAGGAATAATGTAAGTTCTCTTCATGAATAAGAAAGAATAATATCCCTTACCGTAAAGAATAATATTCCGACCGATAGGGTGAGGATTTTCTTAAAGAAAACTTATACTATGTTCTTCGCTTTCAAAGTTTCTTAAAACTCTTTAGGAAATACGCCAAGATTATAGAATGAGAATTCTACGAACTTCGGTGTAATTTCAATTCTAACTAAGCTTCCTATTTATAGGAAAATGGATCTGCGATAAGAATTAACTCATGAACTATCCAGATTGATTTACTTTTAATCTGACGGTCCATAATAAAAGCAAAATCTTTTAAATAAAATATAATATAATCTATTTTATATAAAAGATTTTTACTATGCAAACACTATGCGTGCACTATGCAAACACTATGCATAATAAAATATAATATATTTTATTTATAGAATAACTTTAATAAAGTTTTTACATTTTATATAAAAGATGTTTCTATTTTATTACGTTAATAATACTAATAAAACAAAACTTATAAATCAACAATAATTGAATCAAATAATGTGAGATACTACGCAAGAACTATTGTAGCAATAATTGAACAAACCGGGTGACTTCTCACATAAACATCAATAATCAATACCAGTGCTACTATGCAACTAATGCCAGACATCGTATTTCTTACTACTAAAGGTAGTTCAACAAGATAACGGTAAAACTTCCGTCGTTATTTTTAATAAAATATTTTTGTCGTTTTCTCAATCCGACAATAATTCAGTTGTGGGGTCCACCAATGATTGTACCGTCGTACGAATATTTCCTACCAAAAAGAATATTTCCCAACCAATCGAATATAATATGACAACTTGCATACTTTGCAAAATTTATAAATACTACCCACAACTATAATATTATCTCAAATTCACCCCATAATATAAAAAAAATATTTCGAGAAATTTAAATCTTTATTCATAAAATCTGGGATTTTACAATTCCTCTCATATTCTTTGAGTTGTCGTGAGGCATAGGCTATGACTTTCCCATGTTGCATGAGAACACATCCTAACCCTTTGCCCGAAGCATCACTATAGATGACAAATCCTCCGAGCGAGATGGTATTGTCGTAACAGTCTTTGAAATGAGTATTCTCTCGAGTTCTTGAAAACTCTTCTCACATTCTCACTCCAATCGAATTTTGTATCTTTCCAGTCACCGAGTTAATGGAGTAGTGATTCGAGAAAACCTTCACTGAATCTCCGATAATAACCACCAGTTCGAGAAAGCTACGATTTGATCACTAATTTAGGTTGTTCCCGACTTTGAATGGCTTCAATCTTTGTCGGGTCAACAGATATTCCATGACTTGATACCACGCGTGCCCAAGGAATGCTAATTCCTCGCCGTAACTCGCGATTTCTTCAACTTGGCATAAAGCTTATATTCACGAAGCTTTGAAGTATTAGCCTCAAGTGTTGCTCATGATCATCACGGCTTTTTGAATAAATAAGGATGTCATCAATAAAGACGACCACAAAGTGATCCAAATATTCCTTGAATACTTTGTTCATCATATCCATGAAGACAAAGAGAGCATTAGTCAATCCAAAAGATATGACTAGAATTCATAATGCCCGTATCAAGTTCTGAAAGCCGTCTTTGGAATGTCATCGGTTCTAATCCTCAATTGGTGATATCCAGAACGAAGATCAATTTTTGAAAAGAATTTGGCGCCTTGCAACTGGTCAAACAGGTCATCAATACGTGGCAATGGGTACTTATTTTTTATGGTGACATGATTTAACTCCCGATAATCAATACAAAGTCGCATACTCCCATCTTTCTTCTTCACGAATAGAACAGGAGCATCCCAAGGAGAAGTACTAGGACGAATAAAGCCAATATCTAACAATTCCTGCAGTTAGGTCTTTAACTCCTGAAGTTTAATAGGAGTCATTCGATATGGGGCTTTGGAAAAGGATTTTGTACCGGGTTCAAGGTCGATACAAAATTCAATTTCACGTTCTAGGGGTAGGCCAGGAAGTTCTTCAGAGAATACGTCAGGAAATTCAATAACAATAGAAATATCATTCAAAACTGACGTATTTTTGTTTAGATCCGTGACATGAGCTAAGAAAGCTTGACATCCGTTTTTCAATAAACGAATAGCTTTATGGCTTTGACAACAAATGATTAATTTTAATGGTTTGGTTGCTTGAATTCGCATAATAGGTTGATTAGGAATATAAAAACTAACAACCTTACGAAAATAATCAATTTTTGCATGATGAGTAGTTAACCAATCAATCCCTAGAATTACGTTAAATGAAAGTATTTTCAATGAAATAAGATCGACAGGTAATGTGAAGGTACCAATTTGAACCAAACAAGACTTATAAACAGTGAATTTAATGAAGGTTTCTCCCAACGGAGTTTCAACAGATAAGTCAAAGTCCAATTTTCCCGGAGTCAAATTTAAATGTTGAGCGCAAGTAGGAGAAATAAAGGAATGGGTAGAACCGGTATCAAATAAGGTATATACTTCGCTAGAGTTTATGATAAGCTTACCCGTGATGACCTCATTCGGGTTCCTTTTTTTCAGGGGAGGTCACGACAAACGCTCTCCTCAGACCATCTGGCTTTGACTTTTCTGGGGCATCCTTTGGTGCCTCCATCCTAGCTGAACTTGTCTTCGGTGAACGACAAAATCGGGCTAGGTGACCTTCTCTTACACAATTATAACATGCTTTGGACGGCATTGTGCAGTTTGGACTGATGTGTCCCTCCCCTCCGCATTTGAAGCATATGATAGGTGGTCGTTCTCCTTCCTTAACAACAGGTGCAGGTGCTGACGTCTTTCCATCATTGTTGAATCTCCTCTTCTTAAAATGTCCATTCTTATTGCTTTGACCATGATTACCACCGAAGTGGTTACCATTTCTGGCATATTGATTCCCTCCACGCTTATTGTCACCGCTTTGATGACTATTATCACTGGTATTATCATTTTGCCTGTTGTTCTCTTTTGGTTGGGTTGACTCATTATCGTGCTCCAATAACTGAGCCCTATTAACAACATCTAAATACAAACACGGTTTAAAAAGATAAGATATTGACGTATCTCGGGTTTCAAACCTCTTAGAAACATTCGCGTCATTCACTCTTCATTATCAACCAAATGGGACGCAAACCGGGACAACTCAGCAAACTTGGCTTCGTACTGCGACACGGTCATATTCTTTTGTTCCAGTTTAATGAACTCTACCTCTTTCATGTGACAAATACTTTGGGAAAGTACTTGTCTTTGAAGCGATTCTTGAACTTCTCCCAAGACATCTTCGGTGCGGCAGGTTGAGTACGCTTACTGATTCCCACCAAGAATCTGCCTGCGCCTTGCAACACGAAGGTGGCAAAGGAACCTTTACTCCTCGAGTATCCCAAGACATCAAATATCTTGTTGATCGCTTTATCCACGCCTCTCGCCTTAAGTGGTTTTGGCTCTCCAAAAACTACGGTGGTCCCAGCTCTCTTGAACTATTTAGCGGTGACCATCCGAGAGTTGCCAGTGTTTTCACTTGCATTTTGGACAGGAGCTGCTCTCGCCTAATGTTGCATGAATTGCATAAAGCCTTGAAACATTCCATCGTTCATCATTTGGTCAGTGTTATTGTTTACATGAGGATTGTCGCCTTCCGGATGCACATTATCCTCGATTATTGATCCGTGGAGACCGAACGGCCTCTCGTGCTCCATTGATGTTCTCAACATTCTCGAGATGCCATTTCAAATACTGCCACAAAACAAGGATTAATTAACATATCACATATAATCCCTATACTCTGACCAACCAATTAAATATCAAATAAACATAGGTAGGTCATACTAGCGAAGGAATTCCCCGTCTCTCCCCTCCTAGTTCTTGTCTCACATCTCAACGGGGATCATATCCTAAGCTTTGATACTAATTGTGGACGCCCCAAAATAGGTATACATCACCTATTCTGAGTCGCCAAATACATGGTACAGAATACAAATACAATCTTAAATATACAACTAGAGAGCTGTGAGTTTTAATACAAACATTGTCTTCTGGACAATATCCACTCTCAGAATAAGTCCTCATTACATTTATTAACACATTATTTAACAGAATAGTGAGGACTACTAATACTATCATCTGGACCATCACTCCGTTCCCCGACTAGTCCCGACTACGTTCTCATTTCCTGAAGAGAATAGTGAAAGAAAGGGTGAGCTCAATTAGCCCAGTAAGAAATATTATGACTAAGATAATGCAGAATAAATTATCATTAGTCTTCAACAATGTTAAACTGATAAAATACAATAGAAATCAAGTTTAACTGCAGCGGAACAAGCAATCCATTAAAAGGGTCAAGTAGAGAATAAAATCTACTATCTTTTATGATTTAAAAGGTTTTTCATCAACTTTATCGTTGGGACTCAGCTTAATAAATAAACCACATCATCTCTGCACTACGGCCAAGGATATTCATTAGTATCACAACCACAAATTATCCATGCACTACGGGCAAAGGATATTCGTGTATTCATCAATGGTCATGATCATATCAACAACTGTCCATCAATGCACTATGGGCCAATAAGGACTTTTACCACATCTTTTGTAACATTACGGTCATGATTATACCGAATAATCTCTGGTCATAATCATACCAAGTCCATCTATGCACTACAGGCCACAAATGACTTTCAACATAATATAAACATAAGGACGATGACAATGATATAAGAATTCAATAAAACAAGTTCAAGAATTAATTTATCCAGGAACTAATAACGTCCAAATTGTCAACATGATACTTCTTTGTAGAATAAAATTCAAAGAATCTCCAGAAGAATATTTTCATGAAAAGATATTGGATGAAGCGCAAATATCAAGGATATTCCACTAATTTCATGGAGTATAAGTCAAAACTTTAACCAACCGAGTATAATAAAGAATGGAATAACAAAAGAAATCACCGGGCATGCGATAGACCGCATGCATAAAGTTATTCCAATGTAATAATAAATAAATGAGAACTGTGTCAAAGCGTAATACGCGACCGATGTGATATTCCAACGGAATAGTAAAGAATGGAATAACAATGTAAATCACCATGCATGCGGTATCAGCATGATATGTGTTATTCCAACGTCAAATAATAAATAATGAGAACCCAGTCGTGCCAAAAACGCACGCATGTGATATATTCAAAGAATAATAAAGAGCGGAACCAGTCCGGTAAAACGCATGCATGTGATATTCCAATGTAATAATAAAGAATGGAATAATAACAAAATTTCACCATGTATGCGGTACTTCATCATGTAAGATTTGATTTTTAATCACATAATCAAGTTACAAAACACATTAATTGTTAATAACATGCTCATTCATGATATAGAAATACTGAAATCATAACTTAACAGTCCTACTATTAACACATAACAATTCCTTTAGATTTTGAGTACAAAAAGTACAATCGTCGTAACTATTTCGCTAACTCTCATTGTGGCCGCTACGATTATCTTGTGTGGAATCAAGATCATGACTGACGAAAATTAAACTACGAGAATTGCATTTAGCAAAAAAGTTATATCATGAAGTCACAACATGCAAGACCGAATTGCATACTTTTGAGAGACTGCCTTTCAAGAACAAAGATGAACAAAAGCCAATTTTGGCCTACAAGCTACTTTCTAACAAATTTAATTAACATGTAATTCATATAGAGACTTCATATAAACATAATTCAAAGACTCTTAACATGTTTCTACCCATAAAACAACATAAACAAATGAATTTAAAACATCCAATTTCACTATTTTGATAAAACTCACTTTTTGATGTTTTCAATGAAAATCAACATCGTGATTTTGTTTTTCAACCAAAATAGTTAATTCAAAGCACCTTATTTATGTTTATACCACCTCTTTCAAATACAATAGTCAATTTATCAACTAAACAACTAATTAAACCTTAATTTCTACCTTAAACTAAACCATATTCACATATATTCATATAAACTCACTTTAAAATAGTCTTTCTTCACAAACCACATACCTAACATCAATTCATTGACTATACTCATATATAACCTATGAAAATAGTTTTACAACACTAGTTTATCATATAAAGCCAAATACAATCAAGCAATTTATCCTTTCACAAGAATTTTACAGAGAATTAGGGAAGAGAAAACTAAAATTTTAAAAACTTAAAAGGGTAGGATGATACCTTGTTTGTAGAAGATGATGGCTATCCTTTTGATTATCAAGTTTCTTTTCCCCAATTCTTTTCTCAAATTCTCTAGCCTTTCTTCCTCTCTTCTTTTCTCTCTGTAAACTCTCTTCTACTGAGTTCTTTCTTCCTAACTCTAACTACGTACTAACAATATAACATATAATAATAATATAGGTATTAATTATATAATATAATTCTAACTTTAACTGACATCAGTTATATTTTATTTGAAAAATCAAAAGACATAAGGCTTGTTTGGCTATCCACTAAAAAACTAATCAATTAATCCTTATGTCTTGTTTGGTAAAACACAATTAGATTAAAGACTTAATAAGCATTAGGTCTTGTTTGACAAAACTGAATTAAACTCCTTTAAGCTATTTTAATAACTCCTTTATAAAAGGTTATTTGTCATACTTTTATTTAATCAACTAACACATCCTTTTAATTACAAATTCAAATTAAAATATAATAATTCATTTAATCAAAACTCTCTAATTTAATAATTAAATTAAATTATAATATGATAAATAATTTCCTTAATTATTTATTAACAAATAATTCACCAAATCGAATCGCATTGAACAATTATTTATTCAACAATAAACACATACATTAAATACTTAAATATTAAATAAATATTTAATATAACAATTAAAAATTCTGGAATGTTACATCATTCCCTCCTTACAAGGAATCTGTCCCCAGAATCACAATTCAAACAACTCATTCGTCACATTCTCCCCTACTTACAAAGATTCTGTCCCCATAATTGAAGATACAAATTAAACAAATAACTCAGGTAATTCTTCATCATTTCAGCTTCGAGTTCCCACGTAGCCTCTTCGACATTGTGGTTCCTCCATATTACCTTCACAAAAGGTATCACTTTATTTCTGAGCACTTGTTCTTTCCTGTCGACTATCTGCATAGGAACCTCTTCATAGGACAAGTCTTTCTCAAACTGCAATGGTTCGTACTATCGATCACGTGCTTCAGAATCGATTTATATGGTCAGAATAATCAAATATGAAAAACATTTTGAATGTTTTGCATTCGGAGGTAGAGCTACCTCATAAGCCACCTCTCCAACTTTTCGCGAAGACTTGAAGGGTCCAATAAACATCGGACTTAGTTTCCTTTTTACCAAATCAATTTTTCCCTTCCAAGATGAAACTTTAGGAAAATATAATTTCCTACGCCGAATGCACGATCTTGTATGTGTTGATCAAGATATTTCTTTTATCCTGTCTTGAGCAAACTATCAATCTTGTTCGATGAGTTTGACAACCTCGGCAGGTTTGTTGTACCGATTTCGGTCCTAACAATTGGACGCTCACCGACTTCATCCCAAAGACAAGTGGAGTTCTCGCACCTCCGCCAGATAATGCTTCGTAAGGCGGCATGTCGATGCTTGCGTGGTAACTATTATTGTAGGCAAATTCCACCAACGGTAATTGTTCATCCTAGCTTCCTTTGAAATCCATGATGCATGCTCTCAGCATATCTTCCAATGTCTGAATCGTTTGTTCACTTTGGCCATCTGTTTGCGGATGATATGCCGTACTCATTCGTAACTATGTTCCCATACACTCTTGTAATCTCTTCCAGAAGTTTGATGTGAACCTCGGATTTCTATCTAACACAATTGACACTGGAACTCCATGTCTCGTCACGATCTCTTTAACATATAACTTTGCCAGCTGATCAAGATTGAATCTAATCTTTATTTTCAAAAAGTGTGTAGATTTTGTCAATCTATCCACTATCACCCATATCGCATCGTATCCTTTCTGAGTCGTTGGGAAACCTACCACACAATCTATTGTGATATGTTCCCATTTCCATTCCGGTATCTCCAACGGTTGAAGTAATCCGCTTGGCCTTTGATGCTCTGCCTTGACTCTCTGACATGTCAAGCACTTTACAACGCATTCTGCAACGTCTCTTTTCATATTTGGCCACCAAAAATGTCGCCGCAAATCTTGATACATCTTCGTACTTCCTGGATGAATCGAATATCTCGAGTTATGAGCTTCGGTCAGGATGTCTTCTGTGACGCCCCCAAAATAGGTATACATCACCTATTCTGAGTCGCCAAATACATGGTACAGAATACAAATCAACCACGTTTGCTTTGCCTAGATGATAAAAGATCTCACAATCGTAATCCTTTATCAATTCCATCCACCTCCTTTGACGCATATTCAGGTCTTTCTGAGTGAAAATGTACTTCAGACTCTTATGGTCTGTGTAGATCACACATTTCTCTCCATAGAGATAGTGTCTCCATATTTTCAAAGAAAACACAACCGCCGCCAACTCTAAATCATGAGTCAGATACCCTTTTTCGTAGTCTTTCAATTTTCTTGATGCATATGCGATGACTTTGTCGTTCTGCATAAGGACACATCCTAATCCTTTGTGTGAAGCGTCACTATACACCACAAAATTTCCTGTATTATCTGGTAATGACAACACAGGTGCCATACTTAACTTCATTTTTAATTCTTGGAAACTTCCTTCACACTTCTCCGTCCAAACAAATTTCATAGATTTCCTCGTCAAATTTGTCAACGGAGTGGCAATCTTGGAGAAATCCTGGATAAACCGTCTGTAATACCTTGCCAATCCCAAGAAACTTCTCACTTCTGATGGAGTTCTTGGTTGTTCCCAATTTATCATTGCTTCGACCTTTGATGGATCCACTAAAAGTCCATCCTTGTCAATTACGTGCCCAAGAAATTGTACACGTTCTAACCAGAATTCACATTTAGAGAATTTCGCGTACAACTTTTCCTTTCTTATCGTCTCCAGCGTTAGACGTAAGTGTTCCACGTGTTCTTCTTGAGTTCTAGAGTACACCAGAATATCATCGATAAACACCACCACAAACTTGTCTAAAAATGGTTTAAACACCCTGTTCATCAAATCCATGAACGTTGCAGGGGCGTTTGTCAAACCAAAAGAAATCACCAAAAATTCGTAATGTCCATACCGAGTTCGGAATGCCGTCTTCGGTACATCCTCCTTCCTTACTTTCAATTGATGATACCCACTTCTCAAATCTATTTTTGAGAAATATCTAGCACCTTTCAACTATTAAAGAGTACGATTGTACCACACTTAGATATAACTTTTTGATTATTAACTTCTTTATCACTCTCTTCTTATAGACATTGTCTATTTATTATCACCTTACATCCTTATTATTGGAGTTGGGTAACCCTACATTCATATTCCTTATAACTCTGCTAGATTCTTCTTTGAATCCTCTCACACATGTTTTAATCCCTTCTCTATACATTTCTTAAATTACTTCTTAATCTTAAAGCTCTATCTGGGCTTATTCTTTCATTATCTTCACATATCTTCTCTAAGGTTATAGCCTAAGGTACTCTTACCTAAGGTTTCTAACTTATCAGCTTTGATACCAACTGTAACGAACCCAAAATTCATACAATATAATTCTTAACTTCGGTCGTTAATAACACATCTACCTTCTAATTTTACATCATTATTCGATGTTAAACTTTATAAATCCCTCCGAACCAGATGGTATTGTCAGAACAGGTGCTGAAATGAGTCTTCTCTTGAGTTCTTGAAAACTCTTCTCACATTCCTCGCTCCAACCGAACTTTGTATCTTTCCGAGTCAGCTGAGTTAGTGGAGTAGCGATTCGAGAAAATACTTCCACGAATCTCCGATAATAACCAGCTAAACCGAGAAAGCTACGTACTTTGGTCACTGATTTAGGTTGCTCCCAGCTTTGAATAGCTTCAATCTTTGCTGGGTCAACAGATATTCCATGACTTGATACCACGTGCCCAAGAAATGCTACTTCCTCAAGCCAGAACTCGCATTTCTTCAACTTGGCATAAAGCTTATATTCACGAAGCTTTTGGAGTATCAGCCTCAAGTGTTGCTCATGATCTTCACGGCTTTTGGAATAAATAAGGATGTCATCAATAAAGACGACCACAAAGTGATCCAAATATTCCTTGAATACTCGGTTCATCATATCTATGAAGGCAGTAGGAGCATTAATCAATCCAAAAGACATGACTAGGAATTCATAATGCCCGTACCGAGTTCTGAAAGCCGTCATTGGAATGTCATCGGTTCTAATCTTCAACTGGTGATATCCAGAACGAAGATCAATCTTTAAAAAGAATTTGGCTCCTTGCAACTAGTCAAACAGGTCATCAATACATGGTAATGGGTACCTATTTTTGATGGTGACATGATTCAACTCCCGATAATCAATACAAAGTCGTATACTCTCATCTTTCTTCTTCACGAATAGAACAGGAGCACCCCAAGGAGAAGTACTAGAACGAATAAAGCCAATGTCTAACAATTCCTGCAGTTGGGTCTTTAACTCACAAGTTCAATAGAGCTATTCGATATGGGGCTTTGGAAATGGGTTTTTGTCCGGGTTCAAGGTCGATACAAAATTCAATTTCACGCCTTGGGGTAGGCCAGGAAGTTCTTCAGGGAATACGTCAGGAAATTCATTAACAATAGAAATATCATTCAAAACTGACGTATTTTTGTTTAGATCCGTGACATGAGCTAAGAAAGCTTGACATCCGTTTTTCAATAAACGAATAGCTTTATGGCTTGAGATGACAGTGATTGATTTTAATGGTTTGGTTGCTTGAATTCGCATAATAGGTTGGTTAGGAATATGAAAGCTAACCCTACGAAAACAATTAATTTTTGCATGATGTGTAGTTAACCAATCAATCCTTAGAATTACATCAAATGCAAGTATTTTCAATGAAATAAGATCGACAGGTAACGTGCGGGTGCCGATTTGAACTAAACAAGACTTATAAACCGTGGAGGTAATGAAGGTTTCTCCCAACGGAGTTTCAACAGATAAATCAAAGTCCAATCTCTCCGGAGTCAAATTTTTGGCCTGTTGATTTCCTCCACGCTTGTTGTCACCGCTTCGATGACTGCTCTCGCTAGTATTATTACTTTGCCAGTTGCTATCTTTTGGTTGGGATGACTCATTATCACGCTCCAATAACTGAGCCCTATTAACAACATCCGAATACAAACACGCTTTATGAGAGATAAGATATCGACGTATCTCGTGTTTCAAACCTCTTAAAAATATTCGCGCCATTCTCTCCTCATTATCAACCAAATGGGATGCAAACCGGGACAACTCGGCAAACTTGGCTTTCAGATCGCGACACGGCCATGTTATTTTGCTCCGCTTTAATGAACTCTACCTCTTTTTATATGACGAATACTTTCGGGAAAGTACTTATCGTTGAACAGTTCCTCGAACTTCTCCCAAGACATCTTCAAAGGCGGCGGGTTGGTACGCTTTTCTGATTCCCACCAATGTCGCCTCTCGACGCAACATGAAGGTGGCAAAGGAACCTTTTGCTCCTGAGCAACCCAAGACATCAAATATCTTGTTGATCCGCTTAATCCACGTTTCGCCTTTAAGTGGTTTTGGCTCTCCAAAGAACTCCGGTGGTCCCTGTTCCTTAAACCGCTTGGCGGTGACCATCCGAGAGTTGCCAAGTGTTTCCACCTATATTTTGGACAGGAGCCGCTCTTGCCTGATGTTGCATGAATTGCATAAAGCCTCTGAACATTCCATCGTTCATCATCTGGTCCGTGTTGTTGTTTACCCGAGGAATGTCGCCTTCCTGATGCACATTGTCTCGATTGTTGATCCGTGGAGACTCAACGGCCTCCTCAGGCTCCATTGATGTTTTCAACATTCTCGGATGCCATTTTCAAACACTGCCACAAAATAAGGGCTAATTAACATATCACATATTATCCCTATACTCTGACCAACCAATTAAATAACAAATAAACTTAGGTAGGTCATACTAGCGAAGGAATTCTCCGTCTCTTCCCTCCTAGTTCTTATCTCACACCTTAGCCAGGGATCATATCCCTAAGCTTTGATACCAACTGTGACGCCCCCAAAATAGGTATACATCACCCATCTTGAGTCACCAAATACATGGTACAAAATTCAAATACAAACTAATAATACTCGTGTAAAATACGACAAAATATATGCTGTGATTTTAAATACAAATATTGTCTTCTAGACAATATCCATTCTCAAATAGAGTCCTCGTTACATTTATTATCACACTATTTTACAGAATAGTGAGGACTACTAAGACACCATCTCGGACCATCACTCCATTCCCCGACTAGTCTCAGCTACGTTCTCATTTCCTGAAGAGAACAGTGAAAGAAAGGGTGAGCTCAACTAGCCCAGCAAGAAATATTATGACTAAGATAATGCAAAATAAATTATCATTAGCCTCCAAAAATGTTAAACTGATAAAATACAATAGACATCAAGTTTAACTGCAGCGGATAAAGCAATCCATTAAAAGAGTCAAGTAGAGAATAGAATCTACTATCTTTTATGATTTAAAAAGTTTTTCATCACTTTTATCGCAGAGACTCAGCTTAATAAATAATCCACATCATCCCTGCACTACGGCCAAAGATATTCATTAGGGTCACGACCACAAATTCCATGCACTACGGGCCAAGGATATTTGTGTATTCATCAATGGTCATGATCATGCCAACAACTGTCCATCAATGCACTACGGGCCAATGAGAACTTCTATCACATTATTTGTAACATTACGGTTATGATTACACCGAATAATCCCTAGTCATAATCATACCAAGTCCATCCATGCTCTACAGGCCACAGATGACTTTCAAAAAATATAAACATGAGGATAATGATAATGATATAAGAATTCAATAAAATAAGTTCAAGAATTAAGTTATTCAGGAACTAATAACGTCCAAATTGTCAACATGATACTTCTTTGTAAAGTAAAATTCAAGAATGCTCAGAAAATATTTTCATGAAAAGATACTGGATGAAGCGCAAATATCAAGGATATTCCACTAATTTCATGGAGTATATAAGTCAAAATTTTAACCAACCGAGAATAATAAGGAATGGAATAACAATGAAATCACCACGCACGCGATGCCATAGACAAAGTTATTCCAATGTAATAATAATAACGGGACCAGTCCGGTGTAAAACACATGCATGTGATATTCCAATGTAATAATAAATGCGGAATAATAAATATGGAACCAGGTCAGGTGAAATTCACATTGACAGGATATTCCGACAGAATAATAAAGAACGGAATAATAAAAGAATTTCACCAAGTATGTGGTACTTTGCATAAACAGGTTATTCCAACATAATAATAAAGAATGGAATAGTAGAAGAAGATCACCAAATATTGGGTAAACCGTGATATCTGAGATCATTCCACCAAGTATATAGGTAAATCACAGACACAAAGTTATTCCAATGTAATAATAAAGAATAGTATAACATAAGGATTCCACTAAGTATAGGGTATGCCGCGTAAACAGGTTATGTATAGGGTATGCCACTTTTACAGGTTATTCCAGCAGAATATTAAGAAATGGAATAACAGAAGTTCTCTTCATGAATACAAAAGAATAATATCTCTTACCGTAAAATAATACTTGATATAAGAGTAGTGAAGTAGCAGAAAATTTTTCTTCTATCTCTCTATAGTCTCTCTTTATAGTTTCTCTCTCTAGACATCAGTGAATTCGTAAGAAAATAATGAAGGAATAAGCTTCTATTTATAGAAAAATGGAATGCATAAGAACTAACTCATGAACGGTCTGCATTGATTTATTTTAAATCGATTTCATCCATATTTAAAGCAAAATCTTTTAAATAAAATATAATATATTCTATTTATATAAAAAGATTTTTACTATGCAAATACTATACGCAGGCACTATGCAAACACTATGCATAATAAAATATAATATATTCTATTTATAGAATAACTTTAATAAAGTATTATGTTTTATATAAAAAGATTTTTACTATTCAAAATATCGTGCAAACACTACGCAACACTATGTATAATAAAATATAATATAATCTAATTATTATCTAATAAAACTAATAACTTTATAAAAGTATTCTATTTTATATAAAGATGCTTCGCTTTTATTACGTTAATAATACTAATAAAACAAAACCGAGTGACTTATCACATAAGCATCAATAATCAATACCGGTGCTACTTCTTGCAACCACACGACATCTTGTATTTTTACTATCGAGTAGTTCAACAAGATTCACACGCAGTAAAACTTTCGCCGTTATTTTCAATAAAATATTTTTGTCGCTTTCTCAATCCGACAATAATTTCATGCTAGGGTCCACCAATGATTATACTTGTTGTTATTTAATATTCCCGATAAAACGAATATTCCCCGACCAATCGAATATAATATGACAACTTGCATACTTTGCAAAATTTATAAAAACTACCCACAACTATAACATTATATCATAATATTCAAAAATGATAATTATAGAAAATTCATCTTTATTCAAAAAGTTGGGGTCTTACAAGTTATTGCATAGTAACTCATATTATTTGATATGATATAATTAGACCAATTGACAGTATTATGAGTCTATGTTAATAATTATAAATAATTATTTAAATATTAAAAAATATGTTGATTAAAGACAAGTATGATATGCAGATGTTTGGGTTAAATACTTTTTTGGTCACTGTACTATAGGTCGATTTACAAATGGGTCACTGATAATTTTTTTCTTACAGTCAACTCACTGAACTTTAGTTTACTTATAAAACGTTACAAAAACCGTTAAGTCTATTGATTTTCAATAAGTCTAGCCGGACATGAAACTTGGACAGGAAAACTGGACCGGCCGATTTTTTATTTTTTTTATTTTTTGCTTGTGACTCCAAAAAATGTATAGTATTTATTCAAATAGGAATTTTATAAAATATAGTGTTTTAGGTGTAATTTGGATACACATACAAACAGGGTTATACAGACATAACCCTGTCCGCGTAGCATTACTCATTGATTTTAGACGGAAATTGACAGAAATTGACACATGATGCTGAGTTGTAAAAAAAACTGATGTGGCACAACCACTTCCCTCCATCTCTTTCTCTCTCTTGTTTACACATAAAAACAGAGGAACAAAGAGAATAAGACAGAGCACCAAATTCAATCCAACTCTGTCATGGCAATCAAACCAACTCAGCTCCAAATCTCTGCCATACTTGGCCCCGATAATATCCACTCGAAACCTTAATATCCCACCTCATGTCCGCTGCCAACGAGCAACGGTCTGAAGCCGAAATCCTCTTCAATTTCTGCAAACTAACATAACCCGATTCACTTTCTCTCATGCTTTCTCAAACTCTCTCATATTCCCCTAATCTCGAATCCCGCGCCATGTCCGCCATCCTCCTCCACAAACTCCTCACTGAGAATTATAAGGATGATTCATTTCTCTACAATTTTCTCTATCCTTCCACTCAATTTACCCTCAAATCATCTCTCCTTCCTCTGACCAGTGAAACCACCAAATCCATCACTAAGAAGCTCTGCGACACCGTTTCTAAACTTGTTGTCGTTATTTTATCGGACAATAATTGGCCAAAATTGTTGCCTTTTATTTTCCAATGTGTTAATTCTGATAATTCCAATCTTTGTGAAATTGGGTTTTTGATTTTTGCTCAATTGGCTCAATAATAGTAATAGTAATAGTAATAGTAATAATAATAATAATAATATTTTTCTCTTTTTTTATTTTTTAAAGACAATTTTTCTTTATTATTAATAATAATATTTTTCTTTTTTTTTTTTTTTTTAAAGACAATTTTTCTTTATTAATAATAATAGTAGTAGTAGTAGTAGTAGTAGTATTTCTCTTTTCTTTATATTTTTTAAAGACATTTTTCTTTATTAATAATAGTAGTAGTAGTAGTAGTAGTAGTAGTACTAGTAGTAGTAGTAGTAGTATTTTTCTCTTTTCTTTATTTTTAAAGATAATTTTCTTAATTAATAATAATAGTAGTAGTAGTAGTAACGTTGTAAATTTATTTTTCATAAATTAACAAATGCTTAAAAACGTTGTAAAATGTATAATTCCACAACGTTTTCTGGATAAAAACGTTGTAATTTAATATATTAGACAACGTTTTTAACCAATTTATACAATATTTTTAAATTGTAGATAAAGAAAAAAAAATTAAAAAAAAAATTGTGGTTCACCTATATTACCAATGCACCTGCAATATGTTAATGCAATGATATATAGCTAAAAAGTCTAAATTCTCATTTAAATTTAAAACCAAAATGTATCAACCATTCAAAATACATCCCAATAATATCATTCGTTTACAGTTTCAAATTACTACATCCATAAAATATACCAAACTATCCATAAAATTAAATTGTGGAGCACTACCTAAGCTGTGGTACACTACCTCCTAAGCTGTCGATCTTGGTCAAGAGCTCAGCAAACTTGACAGCAATGTGAGAAGTGTGGCAATCAAGAACTGGGGCATATCCATTTCAAATCATAAGCAATATTTGCATCTGTATTGGCCAGCTCTCTCAGTGAAACAAGAAGATCATCAACCTGCAGCATTACATAAATAAATTATACCAGTTATATGAACTACAAGAACATAAGCTCTTACAAAGGCACCCCTAAATAGATCTACCACTGGCAACTTCCTTGGTGTTTCTATAAAAAAGATAGCACCTTCACTTGAGCCAATGTTCCATATTTTAGCCACGGTATAACCGATCAAATCAGTTGGTTCATTTGCTTAAAAGATATGAAAAAGAAAGCACAAAACAGTACCTGTAGCTGTAATGCCTCCGACCGAGCGCGGATCTGCTTTCCTGCCAGACGAGCACTTCCAAAATCCATTAATATTGCAAGAGGTGGCTGACCTTTTCTGTGTTAAAAGGACATGATCTACTATCAATTAATATTTAGGTCTCACAAGTTTTACCTTGAATGAAAAATTACTGAATGAGTACTTCACGTCAAGGGTTGGACCACTGAAGTCTGCTAAATTACCAAATTCATCCCCCTGCATCCACCGCACTAAATGATTAGGATACAAATGAGATATATGCATTAACTTTTTCTATGTGCTTAGCAACAAGGAGACTCAAAATCCCAGACACTAAGGGTGAAGGGCAAAATATAAACCTCATCGAAAGACCGGGTGGTAATTAGATCTATATGAATGATTTCATTCCAGAGCAAAAATCTGACCAAATAGTCAACTTTTGATTTATCCACTTTGATAATTTGAATTTCTTAGTTGAAACTCAGTAGATGTGTAGAACCATTCTACCAAGGTAAAATGGTTTCTGGGGATGAACAGGACTTGGAAGGAAGTAATACTTTATAAAAGTCAAACTCTTCACTAGTCTCTTTTGTCAATCAAATCAAGTTACATCAAATAATATGCATAGATATTCACAAAGTATTATCTAATATTATATTCGTACATCTTCATCCTGCACGTTGTATGAACTACTGCTGCAGGAGACACTGCCAGTTTCAGTCATTTCGTCGAAGTCACTACCTCCATGGATATGTTCATTTTCTGGATTCCAAATGTACCGACTCATAAAATAACTAGTGTCAAGTGCTTCAGCCGACGGTATGAATGTGGCCTGCAGGTAGTTAGGGAACATTTAGTGAACACTGCGAACTTACCAACATTTACTTGCATGTGTTTGGGAAACAAAAGAAAACATAGACTCACCTTCTGCCTTGCAAGTGTGTCCCAATTGATATCTTTGAAGAAAGGATGATTTTTTACGGCAAAAAGCACCTTTTGACCACTGTGGTTATAGTGATTTAACGAATTAGCCACTGTGTTTTTAAAATATTCAATTAACCCACTGAACTTTTTAAAAATGTTCAATAAGCCCATTTCGTCTAATTTTTCAGACGGACGTTAGAAAATATCACACGTGGCATTGGAAAAAAAAACAAAAAATTTTTATTTTCTGATGTGGCAGCATAAAAAAAATTTTATTCTTGATCCTCTTCATCTTCTTCAATATCCATCGTTACACTCTTTCTCATCCATTTTCTCTCTAAACTGTTCCAAATGTTGATCAAACGCTCATCAATCCTTCTCACTAAAACCCTCCATCTCCGATTCTTCTCCCAATCAGCAGCTCTTCTTCAAGAACCCGAATCGCCGCTCACTTACCTCGACAGGTTTCCCAAGCCAGACCCGAAATACGACGAGACAATCCACGCCGTTCCGCGATCGATCTCCGGCAAGAATATCTCCGCCAAGGAGCGGAAAGCTGGCCGGGTACCTAGCATTGTGTTCGAACAGGAGGACGGCCAGCACGGCGGCAACAAGCGCCTCATTTCCGTTCATACTAATCAGATCAAGAAGCTCGTTAATCACCTTGGCCGCTCCTTTTTTCTCTCTCGCCTCTTTAATCTGGAGGTCCGACCGGAGTTTGGCTCGGACCAGCTGGTTGAGAAAGTTCGGGTCTTGCCCAGAAGTGTAAGTATGTGTACTGGGTTTCTGTCATTTGTCATTTCTCTACTGTATGTGTTTATATTAGGGCAAAAAATGAGGACATAATCATCCTCTCGCATCGAAATCAAAGAAGCAGTTCAGACCTGCGGCTCAGAAGCAGTTCAGAAGCAGTTCAAATCTGGACTACTCTTCCTTATCTCAACTTCGGCTCCAATCATCGTATGAAATTTGTGGAGGAATTTCTCTCGAAACGGAATCACTCAGCTGAAGTATCTACAATCTGGTTAAATTTATGGCGTTTCAAGCCAGATTTCATTGAAAGTGCTGTAAACTAGCACCGAATATTTTCCGGCAAAGCCTCTTTGTTCGCCATTGATACAGAGGACTGGGGGAATTGGGGTTTATGTAAATTAAAATTAATGATTGTATAATTAATTTTAATTTTTATGTCATTTGTTTAACTAAATTTTGCTAATTGTATCAAATTTTCTATTTTATGTTAATTAGGAACTTACTTTTTTATATCATTAAAATATATATTAGTATTAATTATTAAAATAAAAATAATTATTAAAAAAAAGGAAAAGAGATAAGAAAAAGAATACAAATAAAAAAAATGAATTAAACTATTTATTTTAATGTTATCATTATTTTAATTATTTTTATCACGTAATTAATAATTTTAATTTTTAATTTTTGTAAAAATTAATATAATGGTGTACTAGATCTCATTGATATAAATTTTTTGATAAAGAGAGTTAAATGAGATAAATAAAATTAATTTTATTATTATTTTAATAAATATTATAAATATTTAGGTAAAGAAAAAGAAAGAAAATTCATTATTTCTTTATGTTTATAAATATTAATTTATTTATGTTTGTAATTTGCCTTATTTCTTTTGTCTAAAAAATTCAAAAAAAATTTGGTCTTATACAATTAAATATAAAGTCAACATGTATTGTACATGCCACATAATCAATGATGTTATTTTATTTTATTTTTTTATGCTGCCACATCAGAAAATAAAAAATTTTTGTTTTTTTTTCAATGCCACGTATGATATTTTCTAACGTCCGTCTGAAAAATTAGACGGAATGGGCTTATTGAACATTTTTAAAAAGTTCAGTGGGCTAATTAAATATTTTAAAAACACAGTGGCTAATTCGTTAAATCACTATAACCACAGTGGCCAAAAGGTGCTTTTTGCCGATTTTTTACCTACAAAAACAGTATATTACAGATATTTTTCTTAATTTCTTTGGCTATCATTAGTTGAAAAATAAGTCCAGATCAAACATGGAAATTATTCTACCTCTCTTGCTCCTGTAGAACCTAATCTTTGGACTGGATTGTCAATCAGCAACCTAAATTATAGAGAAAATACTGTTTTAAGTACACATGCAGAAAGGAATTGTGCAATTTATGGGTTAAATAACCATCAATCAATAATCCATATAATTATAAAATTACCTTCAACCAAGGCCCTGTTGTAAGCCTTTCTAAAATCAAATGATATGATTTTGTATAATTGTGACCATACAGTACCCAGATATTCAACCAGAATTGTATAATTGTGCAATGCTGCTACCAAACTTTTCTTTTTTACAGCAAAAATTTAAGGCATACCACTACGGTTGAAGACCACATACATTCCCATCGGATAAAATTCAACCCCAACATCATAACAGTTGACAAAGTGACCATACAATACCAGATCACAAGAGAAGTAGAGAACAGTTAACAACAAATGAAAACAGTAATTTTGAACTACATGTACATAATCATGCTTAAAGATAACATATATGCTAAGTTTCACCCTTTACCTTCACTGTGATGATAACATGATCCAGGAGAAAACGTTTTAAGTTCATACCACAAAAATGTTCACCTTGCGGACCGAGTCTAGAGGGTACTCATCTCCAAGCCTAGGGTCAACCAGTTTGTTAAGGTCTTCCTTTGGATCCGGCTAATTAAGAACTTCCTCAAACTGAAAAAGTGTGAGAGGAACAATAAGATTAGCTCAAGAGTACCTATCAAAGTATGGCATTATTAGTTTTAGATGGCAAAGGAATAGGGACACTTAATACTGGAGAATAACAGTGATGATGCTAGTAAATTGATATTTTCAATCGAAATGATTCACTTTGATGCCACTCAAATTGCAAGGGAGGTTGAGCCTAACTTATCATTACTCTATATTAGAATAAGAGAAGAAAGACATCTTACCAATGCAACAAGCCCATTCAGCTTCAGTAAGAGAAGAAAGACATCTTACCAATACATATTTTAAGTAATAACGCGCTTCATTGGTTCACTATAGCCCGTGAAAATGACCACAATTTTTCCACTGTCCATGACTGACATAATCTCCTCTAAAGCTTCTAATCCATAATCCTTGTCATCTGACTTCTGCATAGGTATTAGTCGATATGCTTCATCAACGAATAGAATGCCACCCTCTGCTTCTTTAATCTGCAGAAGTATTGTATATTATTTCGTCAGTAGATATTCCTAAAGCTTAATGTAGCCAAGAACTGTAAATGAACATATTCAGGAGCATAACTGCATACCATTTTCCTAGTCTTTGGTCCAGTATGGCCGACAAATTCCCCAACCAAATCCGTTCTCTGTACTTCTGTTACCCTGTCAGTGGGTAGAATGCCCACCATATGGAGTAATTTTCCAAGAATTCTTGCTACCATAGTTTTACCTATTAGATATAGGAGGCATTGAGCAATAAGTAACACATTCTATACTACCTTTTTGATATTATATTCATGCCTATTCAAATCAAGAGAACGAAGGAAACGCGTCAAGTAAGATGACAAATTCATATAAAATGAAAAACAAGAGCAATCTAACCAATATTAGAATTAAAAGAAATAGATAACAGACATATATTTCTCAGCGATTAAGCTTTGCATAAATGTACATTGGTAGAAATATAGTATTAGCACTGCTAGGTGAAAGAGATCCAAGGAAACCATTTCCCATCATCTGATCAGGTAGAAAAACAAGGTACAGATTATGGTAGCACATGTTGACACGGGGGTAAAGTGACCATGAAAAATATTAAACTGAAGATAAGACATTCAAGACAAAAAGAACTAAATCCATTAGAGTACCAAATGTTGGACGATCAACGGACAAAATATTCAACAACTGACAGTAGCTGCAGTAAGGAATCAAGCATTGATATGATTTTCCAAAAGGGAAGGAAATGAAAATCTTTTGAGTAATTAGGCTGTTAACAACAAGATCAATAAGGAATGACCTGGCGCTAAATTTAGGTTCTGGAACAAGTTTAAGAGAGGAAAGTATGCCTATTGTTATACAATTTCATGACCATAAAACGTGTCTAAATTTAACTAAAACAGGAATAAGATGGGAAAAGGAAAACTTGGTCACCGTTTACCTGTTCCAGGATTGCCAAGGAAGGCCATATGAGGAGGTCTTCGAGCACCAACTTTTAACCCGAGGGCCCTTCGCCTCTCATCCAAGAGCATCCCTTTTGCCCATTTCCGAAGTTGTAACTTAAGCTCATCCAGACCCACAATATTTGATAACTCAATTTCAAGTTCATCCATCTTTGCTTTTGTTTCACTACATGCTTCAATAGCCTTTCGTTTTCTCCACCACAAAGACAGTGACAAGGGCAATAATTAATGGTTAGATGATCAGTAAACTTGATATTAAGTTCAACATAAAAAATTAAGGGCATTTTTAAAGATACTAGCAATGTGAAAATTACAAAATTATAACCCTATTAATCAAATGAAGCATTATATTACTATACTAAATCAATTATCATCCATCCATCCATCCAACTTGTACTCAAATAACAAGAAAGTACCTTAAAACAAGTACAAGCAAAAAATTACAAAACTAATTTATATTTGAAACCTACTTAATACATGAATACACATTCAGCCATACTTGAGCATTACCACACCACAAATCCCTAGAAACAGTCTTGAACATAACCACAAATACAGTACATGTATATCAAATCACTGCCCTCAACCCATTTGCATAAAAATTACACATTCAGCCATACAATGACATATAAATATAAATTTAAAGACACAAAAAGGATAACTGGCATCAACCCCATCCTTATTTATTTCATTGATTTACGCTGCAAAAGATTTAATCAAAGGCAGCACATACATAATCTACCCAAATGCAAAATCCAAGATCTACAAATAAGTTAACCTTTACAGTGGGAGACTTTTTTCGTTTCTCACAGACACCTTATAATATCATCGGATTACCTGCAAAAGGTCAATCAGAGTTGGGGGCTCCAGGAGGACTCTATGATACTTAAATCATAAGCTCATACGAAGAGAGAGAATTATTTTGCGGAATCCTTCCAAGTTGTTCATCTTTAAGAATATTCTTGTAGAACACTCAATAAGCTCAATATTCTAGTTAAATTGAGCTCAATAAACAAAATTGAAGAAGAAATTAAATACTCATTTGTTTAGATCAGGGAGACAGACCTGTTTGACAGACTCGGCGATCTCGGGGCCAATACCGTCGCCGGGAAAGAGTGTGGCTGTTATGACTGGATGAGGACGAGAAAGGTCGGTGGATTAGAGGGAAAACCCTAGCTGAATTAGGATTAGGAACAGTTGAGAAGATTTCTCTGGCACGGCTTCGAAGTACGCATTTCACAATTTGGGAAGCCATCAACGATTTCTCTGACAAGTTGGAGTAGATGCTGCAGCTGAAGATGTCCCTTGCCGCGGCGGTGAGGGCTTTAAAGGAGGTCGCGGCGTGAAGAGAGAATCGGCAGGTCGCGGCGTGAAGAGAGAATCAGCAGGTCGCGGCGTGAAGAGGGAATCGGCAGGGCAGGGCAGCGGTGAAGAGAAAGAGAAATCCCCTCTGGTTTTGGCCATTTGAACCCTAGTTTTCGTGACTGTTTAGGAGTAGAGAAAGAGAAGTGTGAGATGAAATACAAAGAGAGAAAAAGAACTACTTAGAATTCGTCACTTTAAGTTTTCACTTGCGCCTAAATTAAGGTCCGTGTTTTTCGCATACACAACATTTTTAAAAAAAAAAACGTTATCTATTAAAAATTAAAAAAATATTTTTTAAATAGATAACGTTTTTGCATATATCTACAATGTTTTTAAAAAAAATATTGTGAAAAAAAAAATCATAATATTTTTATAAAAAATATTGTGATTTAAGTAGTTCATTTTTTCCGCCTAAATTTCATGTTTTATTTTAATTTTTACACTAACACATTTTTTCCCCCTAAATTTCATGTCTTATTTTAATTTTTATACTACCGACTCTTATATTTCTTTCATTTTCATTTAAGAATTGCCACATCAAAAATTTGCGCCATGTCACCATTGCCACGTCATTACACTATTAGTCAATTAACGGTCACGACGATTTTTGTAACGTTTATAAGTAAATTAAAGTTCAGTGAGTTGACTGTAAAAAAAAAATTTGTAACTCATTTGTAAGTCGACATAAAATACAGTAATCAAAAAAGCATTTAACCCGTATATTAAAAAAGGGTACCAATTTTCCCCCCAAAATTGAAACTGGCAAGATCGGTTTCAAAATTCAGCTCTTATGGATCAATTTTCAAACGGATTTGGGACGGATAGATTTCTTATCTAAGACTTATAGTTTCCGTATCTAATTGTTTGAGACGGCAGTTTTCGTATCTATTTTTTAGACGGATTTTGAGATGGACAGAATTAGCGACGCAGCCTACTGACACGGATTTTGAGACAAACAAAATCAGTCTCAAAATCAATTTTGAGACGAATTCTGCTGTATTTGAGACGAATTGTTCCATCTCAAATGCCCAAATTTTTTTGCAGTGAATTTTGATGAACATGTGGATTTTCCATTTTTCTTAAACTTTTAACGGTGATAATATTTTTTAAGATTCTAACTTTTTCTAAGATTGCCCTTAATATATCATCAACTACATATTAATATATTTTAATCACTACTAACAAAATTATTAAGATAAAATAATTGGTGTAGTGGATGAAATTAGAGGAAATGTATAATGGAGGAGAGTCAAATCCAAGATTATTGGATAATTTTTTCAATACTAAACTTTAAAGACTATAAAATTTAACATTAGAAAAAAATTGTTGATAAATATAATGTCCAATTTAAACATGTCTGATACAATATTTATATTTAAAAATAGTCTAAAAAAATTACAACTATTATTTTCATAACACAAACTTGTTTCTGTACCCCTAGTTTATTGTGTAGTTCAAGGCTCATGCTATAAGATACTCTTTTCTTTCCATAAAAAAACATAAGTTTATTTATAAAAAAAAATTGATAAACTTAAGTTTTATTTTTTATAATGAAAATAATATACATGTCGACAAATATTTTACAAAATTGGATTACGACCAACGTGGAAGTTTTTGCAATAAGATAGAAATAAAAATGAAACCCTTCTCAATTCCTACCTATCTCATTATGCAAAAAATGTCGCAATCATCATTCAATTGAAAACTTTCGCAATTTATAGTAAGACTCTTTTTATAATTTTATTTTTATGCGGCCACTATATTTAACTAACAATTTATTTGTTTTAGTGGTAAACATGAAACCGAAATACATTCCTAATATTCACAAATTTTGTAAATCAAACAGTTTAATGGAACAAAGAGAATAAAAGAGAAGCAATTCTTTTTTTACCCTTTTTGTACTCATTCTGACATAAGAAAAATGGAAAAGTGAAGAAACAAAATTTAATAACTTACAAAAGTGATCTCACTCTCATGAATATCTAAATCTGTTGTAGTCATTAAGATATTGAAACTGGCAAGATCGGTTTCAAAATTCAGCTCATATGGATCAATTTTGAGACGGATTTGAGACGGATTTGAGACGGATCTAAGACAGATAGTTTCCGTATCTATTTTTTTAGACGGATTTTGAGACGGGCAGAATTAGCGACACGACCTACTGACACGGATTTTGAGAGACAAATTTTGATACGGATTCTGCTATATTTGAGACGGAGTTTTCCGTCTCAAATACCCAGATTTTTTGTTGTGAATTTTCACCATTTGATGAACAATTGGATTTTTCATTTTTCTTAAACTTATAACGGTGAAAATAATTTTTATGATTCTAACTTTTGGTAAGATTGCTCTTAATATATCATCAACTACCTATTAATATATTTTAATCACTACTAACAAAATTATTAAGATCAAATAGTTAATTGGTGTATTGAATGAAATTGGAAGAAATGTGTAATGGAGGAGAGACAATTAATCCAAGATTATTGTATAATTTTTTCAATACTAAACTTTAAAGACTATAAAATTTAACATTAGAAAAAAAACATGTTGATAAATATAATGTCCAATCTAAACATGTCTCTCATACAATATTAATATTTAAAAATAGTCTAGAAAAAATTACAGCTATTATTTTCATAACACAAACTTGTTTTTGTACCCCTAGTTTATTGTGTAGTTTAAGGCTCATAATGTCTATAAGATGCTCTTTCCCTTCCATAAAAAACACAAGTTTATTTAAAAAAAAAAAAAAATTGTTCAACAAAAGAGTTTTATTTTTTATAATGAAAATAATATACATGTCGACAAATATTTGACAAATTTGGATTGCAACCAACGTGGAAGTGTATGCGATAAAATAAAATAAATTAAAATGAAACATTTCTCAATTCCTACCTATCTCGTTATGCAAAAAATGTCGCAATCATCATTCGATTGAAAACTTCCGCAATATATAATAGAACTTATTTTATAATTTTATTTTTATGCGACCACTATACTTGACTAACAATTTATTTGTTTTAGTGGTAAACATGAAACCGACATACATTACTAATATTCACAAATTTTGTAAATCAAACAGTTTTATGGAACAAGAGAATAAATGAGAATCAATTCTTTTTTTACCCTTTTTGTACTCATTCTGACATAAAAGCAAACCTAAAACATAGAGAAAAATGGAAAAGTGAAGAAACAAAATTTAATAACTTGCAAAAATGATCTCACTCTTATGAATAACTAAATCTGTTGTAGTCGTTAAGATATTGAAACTGGCAAAATCGGTTTTAAAATTCAGCTCCTATGGGTCAATTTTGAGACGGATTTGAGACGGATAGTTTCCGTATCTAATTATTTGTTATGGATTTTGAGATGGACAGTTTCCGTATCTATTTTTTTAGACGGATTTTGACGCGGCCTACTGACACGGATTTTGAGACGGATAAAATTCATCTCAAAATTAATTTTGAGACGGATTCGTCTGTAATTGAGACGGATATTTCCGTCTCAAATGGCCAAAATTTTTTGTAATGTACCGTTTGATGAACACATGGATTTTTTATTTTTCTTAAACTTTTAACGGTAAAATATTTTTTATGATTCTAACTTTTTGTAAGATTGCTCTTAATATATATCATCAACTACCTATTAATATATTTTAATCACTACTAACAAAATTATTAAGATCAAATAATTTGTGTATTAAATAAAATTTGAGGAAATGTGTAATGGAGGAGAGTGAAATCCAAGATTATTGTATAATTTTTTCAATACTAAACTTTAAAGACTATAAAATTTAACATTAGAAAAAAAATTATTGATAAATATAATGTCCAATCTAAACATGTCTGATACAATATTAATATTTAAAATAGTCTTCAAAAAATTACAAATATTATTTTCATAACACAAAATTGTTTTTGTACCCCTAGTTTATTGTGTAGTTCAAGGCTCATGCTGTATATAAGATGCTCTTTCCCTTCCATAAAAAAGACAAGTTTATTTACAAAAAAAAAATTGTTAAACAAAAGAGTTTTATTTTTTATAAGGAAAATAATATACATGTCGACAAATATTTGACAAAATTGAATTACGACCGACCAACGTGAAAATGTATGCGATAAGATAGAATAAATTAAAATGAAACATTTCTCAATTCCTACCTATCTCATTCTGCAAAAAAATATCACAATCATCATTCGATTGAAAACTTTTGCAATGTATAGAAGGACTCTTTTTATAATTTTATTTTTATGCGACCACTATACTTAACTAACAATTTATTTGTTTTAGTGGTAAACATGAAATCGAAATACATTACTAATATTCACAAATTTTGTAAATCAAACAATTTTATGGAACAAAGAGAATGAAAGACAAGCAATTCTTTTTTTTTACCCTTTTTTGTACTCATTCAGACATAAAAGCAAACCTAATACATATATAGAGAAAAATGGGAAAGTGAAGAAACAAAATTTAATAACTTACAAAAAAAAATTGTTACTTCCGAGGGAAACTAAGTAAATTAAAATTATAACATAAGTTATGTAAAACTACAATTTTTAATGTAAATTAAGTAAAATTACAAATAACTACAAGCGGTTAGTACGTACACCATTGATATAGAGAGGATCATCTGGCAGAGGTCGACACGTACAACTACTCTGGTGTTTAAAAATTATTGTCGTCCTCCTCATGCTCGTCATCTCTCGACATTGCCACCTTGTTGATACAATAAAAAATATAACTATTAATACACATGAGAATTAAAAAACAGCTAGATGATAATTAAGTAATAGAATACAACTTAAAAAGAATAAAATACCTAAGGAAGAGCGAGTCTAAGTTTAGGTCTGAGTCAACAACGGCCCAAAAGTCTTTCTCACGAGGGTAGCCACCATTCGTAGGATTTCGTCGTGTATCGCGACGTAGGACTCCAAAGGGATACATATATTATTAGTGGTCGCCCCTGTTGCAATGTCTTGAGCAAACAAATATAGATTAGCATGGGTAGACAATACATGATCTCGAAATATTGAATTAGTTGCACACGTCTCTGATCAATTGGTCTAAGTACATGTGATCTCTTACCCTAACACTGGCTAGAACTTGTGAAAATAGAAATAACTTTAGAAAAAATACAAACATATATAAATCACAAAATAACGAAAAACATAAAAGAATGAATATATACTTACATGTAATGTATACGCTGGTATCTCAGGTTGACCCAACACTCGATACATGTTAGTAATACTGTTGGGAGATCTTGATACTCGATCCAAAGAGTCATCTCTTCAATATATAGATTAGTTTGTTAACATTATCAATATATATAAATATATGCATATATAATAATTGTTTAAGTAAGATTCATTACAAATTAGATTTATAGTTTGAGAACGAAATAGTTTTCTCATAAAGACCTTCTTATCTAACATGAATTTTTACTATTTACATCAAAATATAAATATAATAACATATTCCAGTTTTTCTTACTTAATATTAAATTACTAATATTATTAAAATAAAAGTATAAATATAATAACATATTATAAAATAAATTTATGTACACAAAACTAGTCCTCATTAGCCTGGGCCCTGGGGTGCTTGTGGGGGAGGGTGCCACGACCAAATAAAGGAATGAAAGGTCGATCATTTAATATTATTTTCTTACTATTATTAAATATAAGATTAATAACAAGTTAGATATTTTTATTTGAAGCAAAAAACAATTTTTACACAAAAATCGTAATACCTAACTTGAATTTATTATTATTATTAAAATATATGTATGTTAGAAATGAATTAATTGGGTTGAGGGGGCGTCCGGTACAAAATGTATTTTTTATTTTTATTTTTATTTTTTTTTTTTATTTTTTAACCACAATTATCAGAATAAAAAAATAAAAAATAATTGAGCAAGTTTGAACAAAAATTATAAAAAAAGTATATTTTTACGCTTTTTTGTTCAAACTTGCTCAATTATTTTTTATTTTTTTATTCTAATAATTGTGGTTAAAAAAATAACATTGTACCGGACGCCGTCCCGTACAGCACATCCCCCCAATTAGAATTAATTGGAAGAAAGTAACCACCAAAATAAATAGTGGAAACTTAAGCCATTAAGTTGCTTTAATGCAACTTAAGTTACTGAAATGTAAATGTTAGTTGGTGTTATATATATTTTGTATAGAGAGAGTCACAGTGATAAGTTTGGGCAGAGACACCACATCCAAGAAATTGATTTGATATCAAAAGAATTGTGGATGACCACTTGAATGCAAGAGATTATTAATATATCTATTTTGTTCTCTTCTTAATTTACTTTATCTATCATTTCACAACACGTTATCAGCACGAAGTTCTACAGAATTTTGGAAAGAAAATTATCTTAACTCACTGTAAGTATTATTTTATTAAATTTGATCATGTATATATAGTATTGTTTTAGTAAAATTAAATATAATAAAACATAGTGTGTGTGTGTGTGTGTATATATATATATACATAAGATATGTAACATGACAAAGTATGTCCATATCAATGTTTTTATCATTAATAAATATTAAAAATTACAGGTATATATATACATCATATATATATATATATATATATATATATATATATATATATGTTACTACTATATATAATAGTATGTGTTATGCAGTAGGCAACAAATCACCTGACCTGAATATTATATCTACCATCATTTTTAGATATTTTAAATTATTACTAACTAGTAGTATTTTATATTATTACATGTGTTTTTTTTAATAGATGACAAATCTTACAAAATTTGAATTTGCTGCCTTTGACATCTCGGACAAGAATTACCTGTCATGGACCCTTGATGCTGAGATTCACCTAGAGGCAAAGAATCTTGAAAATACAATTAAGGTTAGCAATCACGCATCCTTGCAGGATCGTGCAAAATCAATGATTTTTATTCGCCATCATCTCCATGAAGAATTAAAATATGAGTGTGAAAGATCCTCTTGTCTTATGGAATGATTTAAAAGAGAGATATGAGAATCAAAAATCTATAATCCTTCCAAAAGCTCGTTATAATTGGTTGCACCTGAGGTTGCAAGATTTTAAAAGTATGAGAGTACAATTGGGATAAGGTCCAAAAATGCCCCTGACATTTTCCTCAATGTCTACCGAGCACCCTATACTTTTTTTTGTCCAAAAATACCCTTAACGTTACAATTTTTGGATCATTCGTGCCCCTGCCGTTAACAGTTGTGCCAACTAGACAAACGGTGATGACATGGCAGGGGCATGAAGGGTTAAATATAAAACATTTTCTAAATAGAATTATATATATCATTTAATCAAAATAAAAAAAATACTAAAATTCAAAATAAAAAAAGCATAACATATTTACATCATTTAATCAAAATACTAAAATTCAAAACATAACATATTTACATCAAATACTAATTAAAAAATACTAAAATTCTAATTAAAAAATACTTAAATATTAGAAAAAAATCAAATTAAAAAATACTAAAAATACTAAAATTCAAATTATGTTGTTAATTAATCAAAACAACAAAAATTCAAATTACATCATTAAAATACTAAAATCATAACATTAATATTTTGAATATTACTAAATAACGTTATCAATTTTTTAATATTCAAAATATTCAATTTTAGTAATATTTTGAATATTTTTATATTCAAAATAACGTTAATATTTTGAATATTTTGTATATTACTAAAATATTTTGAATATTAACGTTAATATATTGTGAATATTAAAAAATATTTTAGTAATAACGTTGAATATTTTGAATATTACTAAAAAACAATGTAATATTAATATTTTGTAATATTAATGTAATATTTTGTAATATTAACGTTATTACTAAAATAACGTTATTTTAGATTATATAAAATATTTAAATTATTCAAAATTTTACTAAAATAATGTTATTACTAAAATAACGTTATTTTTTTTAGTAATATTTTTTAATATTCAAAATATATCAATGTTAACGTTTTATATATTTTTAGTTACGTTAATTAAAATAGTATTTTATGATATTAGTTACGTTAATTAAAATAGTAGTTTATGATATTAATCATAACATAATAGTATTTTGTAATATTTACATTAATATTAAAATAGTATTTTATGATATTAATGTTATTACTAAAATACTATTTTGAAATACTATTTTAATTAACGTTAATGTAAATGTTGTACAAAATATTAATGTTATGATTTTAATATTCAAAATATTACAAAATAATTAATGTTATGATTTAGTATTTTAATGATATAATTTGAATTTTTTGTTGTTTTGATTAATTAACAACATAATTTGAATTTTAGTATTTTTTAATTTAATTTTTTTCAAATATTTAGTATTTTTTTAATTAGAATTTTAGTATTTTTTTTAATTAGTATTTGATGTAAATATGTTATGTTTTGAATTTTAGTATTTTGATTAAATGATGTAAATATATTATGCTTTTTTATTTTGAATTTTAGTATTTTTTGTTTTGATTAAATGATATATATAATTCTATTTAGAATATATTTTATATTTAACCCTCCATGCCCTTGCCACGTCATCGTCGTTTATCTAGTTGGCACAGCTGTTAACGGCAGGGGCACGAATGACCCAAAAATTATAACGTTAAAGGTATTTTTGGACAAAAAAAAGTATAGGGTGCTCGGTAGACATTGGGGAAAATGTCAGGAACATTTTTGGACCTTATCTCGAGTACAATTTTGCACTTTTTAAAAATAATCTCACTATTAAAATTATGTGGGGAGAAAATCACTGATGAAGATATGTTAGAGGAAACATTTACTACATTTCATGCCTCGAATATGCTCCTGCAGCAATATCGAGAGCGTAAGTTCACAAAATATTCTGAACTAATATCATGTCTTCTAGTGGCTGAACAAAATAATGAGCTTTTGCTGAAAAGCCACCAATCTCGCCCGGTCGGTTCTACTCCATTCCCTGAAGCGAATGGAACCTCATTTGATAAACATAAAGGAAATTATGTTCGTGGTCGTGGGCGTGGGCGTGGTAATTATCATTGGCGTGGAAGGAATAATCAATATAAAGAGGATCGTACTCATAATTCTTCAAAAGGGAATAACACACCTTACCATCAGAAGAATAAAAATGGCAAGGGTTTACAAAATAAACCATCAAATGGCCATGAAAATAAATGTTATAAGTGTGGAATGGAAGGTACGTAATTGGTCACGTACCTGTCGTACTTCTAAATATTTGGTAGAATTGTACCAAGCCTCCATAAAAGAAAAGGGAAAAGGAATTGAAACAAACTTTATTGATCATAATAATATTGAACATCCTGTTGCTCATACATATACTCAAAATGGTTTAGCTGAATCTCTTATCAAGAGACTTCAAATTATTTCTCGACCTTTGCTTATGAAATCAAAATTATCAGTTTCTGTTTGGGGTCATGCTATTTTACATGTTGCATCATTAGTTCTCATTAGGCCAACTGCTTATCATAAATTCTCACCATTGCAACTTGTGTTTGGCCAACAATCAAATATTTTTCACTTTCGCACATTTGGTTGTGTTGTATATGTCCCTATTGCACCCCTACAACGCACAAAGATGGGTCCTCATTGTAGACTTGGAATTTATACGGGTTTTGATTCCCCATCTATCATTAGATATCTTGAACCTCTAACTGGTGATGTTTTTAAGGCATGTTTTGAGGATTGTCATTTTAATGAAACAATTTTCCCACAATTAGGGGGAGAAAAATTGTTGCCTGATGCACGACGTGAGATTACTTGAAGTGTTTCGACGTTATCTCATCTTGATCCTCGTACAAATCAATGTGAACTGGATGTTTAAAGGATTATTCATTTGCAAGGAATTGCAAATCAATTACCGGATGTATTCACTGACAATAAGAAAATAGTGAAATCTCACATTCCAGTTGCTAATACTCCAGCAAGGATTGAAGTCCCAGTAGGACAATCAGTTAATACAACAGCAAATGAATCAAAGTCACACCTGAAGCGTGGAAGACCGAGCGGTGTTAAAGATAAAATTCCTCGGAAGAGGAAAGTACAAGAAAAACAAGTTACAACCTATAAAGAGGTTATACCTATTAAGCAAACCACAAAGATAATTAATCAATTCAAAACTTATGAACAAAAATTTCCTGAAAATAAAAATCTTGAAGAGTTATCCCTTGAAACAGATGAGTTATCTCCCGAAGAGGATCAGGCACATGAAAATAATGAGATCTCAATACATTATGCACATACAGGAGAAGTATTGGATAGAAATAAAATTGTTGTCGATAATATACTTTCATACAAAGTTGCTCTCGATATCACCAGAAGTGATGATCATGAATATGAACCACAAATCGTTGATGAATGTCAAAGAAGAAATGATTGACCAAAGTGGAAAGAGGCAATTCAAGCAAAATTAAATTCACTATGTAAACGTGAAGTTTTTGGACCTGTAGTCCGAACACCTAAAGGTGTAATGCCTGTTGGATATAAATGGGTATTCGTACATAAACGAAATGAGAAAATGAAATTACAAGGTACAAAGCGCGACTTGTAGAACAAGGTTTCTCGCAGAGACCCGGTATTGATTATGAAGAAATATATGCTCCTGTAATGGATGCAATTACATTCAGATTTTTAGTTAGCTTGGTAGCAAAAGAAAATTTGGATATGCGATTAATGGATGCTGTTACAGCATATCTGTATGGATCATTAGATAATGATATCTACATGAAAATTCCTAAAGGATATAAAATGCCTAAAGCATATAATTCTACACCTCGAAGTATGTATTCTATCAAGCTACAAAGATCCTTATATGGGTTAAAACAATCCGGACGCATGTGGTATAATCGCCTCAGTGAATATCTTTTGAAAGAAGGATTTAAAAATAATCTAATTTGTCCATGTGTTTTTATCAAGAAATCAGAATTCGAATTTGTTATTGTTGCAGTATATGTTGATGATCTAAATCTTATAGGGACTCCAGAAGAGTTAACAAAAACAACAAATTATTTAAAAAATAAATTTGAGATGAAAGATCTTGGTAGGACAAAATTTTGTCTTGGCCTGCAAATTGAACATCTTCCGAATGGAATTCTTGTTCATCAATCAACATACACAGAAAAAATTTTGAAGCAATTTTACATGGATAAAGTTCATCCTTTGAGCACTCCAATGGTGAGTCGGTCACTTAATGTTAAGAAAGATCCGTTTCGACCACAAAAAAATGATGAAGAAACTCTTGGTCCTAAAGTACCATATCTTAGTGCAATTAATTGGTGCTTTGATGTATCTTGCAAATTTCACACGACTTGATATAGCATTTGCAGTTAACTTACTAGCAAGGTATGGTTCTGCACCAACTCGAAGACATTGGAATGGAATTAAGCATATTTTTGGATATCTTCGTGGGACTACTGATTTTGAATTATTTTATCCAAATGGATCAAAATCACAGTTAGATGTATATGCTGATGCGGGTTACCTTTCTTATCCACACAAAGGCCGATCACAAACAGGATATTTATTTACTTATGGAAATACTGATATTTCATAGAGATCTATTAAACAAACAATTTTCGCTACTTCTTCAAATCATGCAGAGATAATTGCAATTCATGAAGCGAGTCGTGAATGTGTTTGGTTAAGATTGGTAATTTAGCATATTCGTGAGAACTGTGGATTATCATCAATCATAAATAGTCCAACAATATTATATAAGGATAATGCCGCTTGTATCACTCAAATTAGGGGACGCTATATCAAAGGTGATAGAACCAAGCATATTGCACCAAAATTCTTTATACACATGAGCTCCAGAAGAGCGGTGATATTGATGTAAAGTAGATACGATCATGTGATAATTTGGCTGATATGTTCACTAAGCCATTATCAACTGCGACTTTTAAAAAGATGAGGCACAATATTGACATGCGTCGACTTAAGGATATTTTTACCATGAACAGTGGTACTCATGAGGGGGAGTAAATTTTCTGAAGGATATGAGCTGATTGTACTCTTTTTCCTTCGCTAAGGTTTTTTTCCATTGGGTTTTCCTTTACAAGATTTTAATGAGGCAATCTTATGGCACTAGAAGTTATACAAGAATATTGTACTCTTTTCCATAGCCAAATTTTTTCTTATTGGGTTTTTCTTTGGTAAGGTTTTTAACGAGACATATTCTTAAGAAGTGGTCATCCAAGGGGGAGTGTTAGAAATGAATTAATTGGAAGAAAGTAACCACCAAAATAAATGGTGGAAACTTAAGCCATTAAATTGCTTTAATGCAACTTAAGTTATTGAAATGTAAATGTTAGTTGGTGTTATATATATTTTGTATAGAGAGAGCCGAAGTGATAAGTTTGGGCAAAGACACCATATCTAAAAAATTGATTTGATATCAAAAGAATTGTAGATGATCACTTAAATACAAGAGATTATTAATATATTTATTTTGTTTTTTTCTTAATTTATTTTATCTATCATTTTACAACAATGTATACTTGAAATAATATTTCAAGTATAAGTAGGATTTTATTGTTACTTGATATAATTTTAGACGTAAGTTATTTTCTTATAAGGATCTTACCTAATATTAAATTGATGAAGAAGACTGGAAAGTCAGAGTCAGCCAACCTTAGGCTAGGGTGGTCCATTTCGCCTTACCAACCCATTGTAGGTGTAACAACTCTAATAAAATCTCAATTTCCTATTATTAACATTTAAGTATAAATGTAATTTATTGACCAATTATTAAATTACTAAATAAAATTTTTAAAAATTACTCTATCTAATAATATATTTATAATAAAAAATTTAAAATTATCTAACTCTAATATAAAATCGTGCTTTGTACGGGTATACATGTTTAAATGTGTATTAATTTAAATTTATTATTATTATTATTATTAAAATATAAATATAATTATATCTCAAGTATAAATAGAACTTTGGTAAATATAATGTAAGAAGGAAACTATTATTTTCTTATGAGGACTGTATCTATATTAAAATATAAGTATAAATCTAATATACAGAATATATAATAATATTATTTAGAAAAACAAAAAGTTTGTCATTCAAAATAAATAATTAATAAATATAATGTAAAAAAGAAAATCAAAATACTAACACGTAAAAAACATAGCATGTTAAGTCAAAATTAATATTATTTATTCTATTCAAAATATTATATAAAAAAATTAACCAAAATAAATATAAAATTTAATGACATAGAACCAATGGAATGTACTAAAGTGCGGGGTATTTTAGTCACTTTGAGTCTGCACTTTAATTAGTTGTACGGGCTCTTCCAAATTAAAGTGTAGGTGGGTGATAATTGTAAGAATAATATTAAATTTAAAATCTATCCTCATATATATGTTATGACTTTCTTGTCCTCATAATAATAATATATCCTCATATTTATGTTACATTTTGTTATTGGGATAAATACATTTTTGGTACTTGTATTGGGACCCGACTTACAAATTGGTACCCAAAGTGAAAAAACTTACAAAATGGTTATTGTACTCGAAAATTGTTGCAATCAAGATTAAACAATGGGTTTCATCCATGTTCCGTTTGGAAATTTGATGATCGATGCAAAGGATGACATGGCGATGATGGACAACAAAGTTTAATTAATGTGTATTTTCCATTTATAAAAGATGATCAAAAGAAAACCGAAAAGATCGAAGCTCGATATTTGGGGGGGAATTTTAGGGTTCTTCTCATTCTTCCTTCTTCTCTCTCGCTTTCACCAAAAATCGAAGAGATCGAATAGCAAAAACAAAGAGCTCAATATTGGGGGGGAAATTAGTGTTCTTCTCTCATTCTTCCTTCTTCTCTCATTCTTCCTTCTTCCTTCTTCTTCGGGTTTTCGTTGTTTAATTGAAAGGATGAGCTCGTCTTGGAGTGGAATTGTAAATGAAATCGGGGAAGAAGATTGTAGTTCATGCAACAAAATGAATGGATTACACCGGACTTCCCAAGTTTTGTCACCGTGGAAGAGCAATGGTGCAAATATGGGAGGCAAAGAAAGATGGAACAAAACATCGAAGAAGGCGATTCATTGGGTGTATTAATTATCAGGTAAGATTTTGGAAAGATGTTTTTTTATTTCTTTTCTTATGATTGCTTGTTGAAAATGGTGGTGTGTTCTTTGTGTAATAGGACAGGAGAGCTTACTACGGTTTCTTTAAATGGTACGATCCACCATTTCCTGAACGAGCCAAAGATGTTATTGAAGATTTGACATTAAAGTCGAGATGAACAGAGAGATGTTGGTTAAATTGAAGAATTAAAATAGTGAGAAGACCAAGGATTGGAAAGAGTTGGCAGAACTTGATTCAATGAAGACATTGGAGAAGGAGGTTAAAAAGCTAAAGAAGATTACTGTCAAAGCTCAACAAAAGGAAAAATGTTTATGGTTTCTTTTAATTTGCTCATGGATGTTAGTTGGCTGGTGTTGTTGGGGTTAGAATTTGAATGAATGATGCTTTTGTTTTAATGTATTAGTTAGGTTGAAGGTTTATTTCTGGTGGTGTTTCAATGGATTTTGATGTTTGGTGTTGTTTGGTGTTTTAATGAATGCAGGATGTTGTTGTTTTAATGAATGAATAATGTTGATGTTTCAATGAATGAATGATGTTCTGTTTTAATTAATGGATGAATGGCATGCTCTGTTTCTTGTCTTTCTAGTTTGTTGTTATTTCAATGCTCTGTTTTTTGCAAATTAAGGAGGCTTTAACAGAGGCTGGTGGCAAGTATGCTAGGATTGTTTTAGTAGTGAACAAGGCTACCTGCATTAATTAATTATGAATGAATGGTATAAACACTTGTGGGGACTATCCAACCATTTCAATGAAAATAACTACCATTAACAATATCCAAGATAAAAAAGGTCTATTACAGCTCCCATTAACAATATCCAATGAAAATAACAAAGGTCTTCCCTTGACTACCATTAACAATATCCAAGATAAAAAAGGTCTATTACAGCTCCCATTAACAATATCCAATGAAAATAACAAAGGTCTTCCTCGACTACCATTAACAATATCATTGGCATCTGATTTGACATAACCAAGCACAAGCATAACCAAACACATTGTCCAAACTTGATGTTGCCCAAAAATCTTAAATATTAAACAAAGTTCTTAAATATTAAACAAAGTTCTTAATAATTAAACATTGATATCTCATGTTCCTACTGGCTTCCAACTTAATCTTTCATGTTCTCCAACTGACTTGACTGATTAACTGTTTCCATTATGCTTGAAGTTGGTGGATTGTTGCTTGATGTAAGTTTGGTTCTATACATTCTTGTAGCAGGAGGTGTGTTATTTCGGATTGATCCATCTTGATATACGATCACTGGAGTTGGCATCTCAGATTTGACATAACTAAGCACAAGTATGGTTACATATTAAAAATGACAAATAAAAGTAAATGAAATACTTGCAATTTAAAAAAGCTTTAACTCACAAAAACTAAGCCAGAGTTGTGTCCATTCATATTATCTACTTGACTCCCTCAGACTAACATAAACACCATATCCTGCTGGTACTTTAGCGCGGGTCTTTATCCTCTTAACTTGCAACTTTGGTTGAGAAGTAAAGAAAAAGAAGTGTCACTTAGAATCTAATGAAAATTGATTGAGAAGTGTCAAGATAACTGAAATTGATTGATATAACAATACCTTGTTTGAATTACCAAACTGCACCATGTCATTGTTACAATTATTTTTTGGAAAAATTGATGCAGTGCAACTTTTCCTCTTGAACTGCCGCCTACTTGCCTGACAAAGAGAAACAATAATATTTAACTCAGGTAAACAAAACTGTGGAAGTAAAAATAATGTTTGACCATCGATGGCGGCGTGATGATTACCCTTATTGTCTCGTCTGTCATCTACATTTTGAGCAATGCATTTTCCTTCCCTTCCTTGTTATCCTTGTAGGATTTTTGGATTCTCCCATCCCTCTTTCCTTCTCATTTTCTTAGGTCTTCCCTTGACTTTATTGCATATTGGAGGAGGTAACATCTTCTGAAAACTTGTTTCACCCCAAAACTGCTTATAACCTCTAACATGTGTGTGTAGGCTTTTAGGTATGTTTCCTTCTTGTACCAATGAGCAAGATAAGTTTCAGGCTCTTCCTCCCTGAAATATATTGCTGAAATTGCATGAGCACATGGAATCCCTGTTAAATCCCACTTTCTGCAAGTGCATGTCTTCTGGTCAATGTTAACAACATATGTGTCTCCTCTCATCTTAACCTGAAACTGATTCCCCCCACCCCATGTAGCTGAACAATTCCCAGACTCATCAATAGCTTTATCAAGCTTTTTTCTGATCCTAGGACATATAGTATCACCTGACTTCTTCATTGCATCCCTTTTAGTGTGGAGCCTAATCATAACTTGGCTCCTTATTTCTTCTAACATATCAATACAATTCATCCATCTTGCTTTCACAATCCAAGCGTTAAAGCATTCTGATATGTTATTCTCCACCACATCTGATTTGCATACAGTCTCAAAAAAAGCCTTGCTCCATACCTTAGGATTTAGTTCTTGAAGTTTATCATGTGCATCCTTGTTGAGTCTACTCACCTCTTTCATGTTTCTCTTGAACTCGGCTTCATATGTTGACATTGATGTTGCCCAAAAAGCCTTCCTTAATGCTAAGGATGAGAACTTTTTCTGAAATTTGCGTATATGTGTCTTGAACAATTCCTATGTTCAGCAAAAGGAAGAAGTTCATCGACAAGAACTTTCAACCCTTTTGTTGATCACTGACCACTGTCCACCTAGACCCATCACCTCCCTCCAGGTCTTCAACCAACAATTTTAGAAACCATCTCCAACTATCGATGTTTTCAGTCTCCACAATAGCCCATGTAATAGGATACATTTGATTGTTCCCATCTCTACCCACTACGGTGAGATCGGTTGTCCCCCAACAAAGATAGATCTTAAGGAAACATCCATCTAGGCCAATTATGGGTCTACATCCCTCAAGCCAACCCCTTTTCAAAGCATGAAGACATACATAGAACCTCTGCAAGTAAGGCTGATCCGTAGGATTGTTTCTGTGTGGAAGAACATCAATTGATTGTTCTTGTTGGACTTGATCAATTTAGTGGCATAATCCCAAATTTTTTCATAGTGTTCCACTAGTAAATCCCATACATTGCTTAAAGCCCTGCTTCTAATCCTAGAACATTTGCAAAGAGTAATGTCCAACTGAAACTTCCTCTTGATCTCATCTTGCATGTCTTTTAACTTCCACTGAGGATTTTTTCTAATTATGTTGCCATAAAACTCAAACCATGAATTTGGTCGATCCTTCCTGCATTTTTGAAAGCCCTGCTACAAGTATATTTTTTCCGGTATGTCTTAACTCGCGATTGTCTCGGATGAGCCATCCATTCGCTTTTACAAACAACTTCCAATGACATTTTGGGTTTTTACACTAAAGTCAAACTTTTTCCGATTTTCTAAGGTACCTTACATCTTTTCCTTTTCCCAAACAATATCCTCTAATAGCCTCTCTGAATTCACGAGGTCCACTAAACATCATTCCAACACAGAAGTCAATATCTTTCCTCTTGGTCAGGGGGTCAAATGTTATCATTACTCTTTCCACATTCTTTTTCCTACTTAGCCTATCTGGTTGATCTACTTCTTCAGCATCTTCACTCTCTTCATCCATAGACCTCAACTGATCTGAATCTTCATATTCACTAGGTGACCACTCCTTATCAATATCATGTGTATCTCTTCCATCATCATCAGAATTTGCAGTCTGTTGTTGCTGAACATTGTCCTGTGTACCTGAGTGTAGATAAGTCTCATCTTCTGTAATTTCTTTCTGCATACATTAGTCTCATTTTCACCTCTCCTTTCTCCCACCTCTTGCAACTCAATACCACCAGCATCATCAGGATATCCAACCTCTTTCATTTGTTTAGTATACTCCTTAAATTTTGATCTTACATTTTGGTACTCTTCATCACTGCTTAATTGTTCATTATCACCAGTCAAGTCAGCGTCAAAGTCCTCAGAACCTTCATCACTAGTGAAGTCACCATCCACAGCATTGTTCTCCTCAGCATTCACCCCATTGTTCTCCTCATTTTCTTTTTCTTCGAGCTTACTAAGTAGATCAAGGTTCTTCAGATAATCAGGGTGATCCTCGTCAAGTTTATGATCCACAAAAACTTCTACAGTCATATCTTTTGTAGAAGCTTTATTTAAATCTCTAATCGAATCATCATCATGAATTAATCTAAACCCTTCACCATATTTAAAGAAAACCTTAGTAGTAGTATGGTACCTTAATATATGAGCCATTTGTTCATTTATACGTGTAGTGCACAAGAAATCAGGATCACTAGGGACAACCTTTTTCAACCCTCCTACATAGTGTTCTGTGGGCTCAGTAACAAACTCTCCACCATAGTGCACAATTAATGAAATCATATCTGTCACTGTAAAAAAAACAAAAAATAACATAGAGTAAGCAATGAACAGTGATACAGAGCACAAGAGCACAAGAGGTGTTCTTATTTGTAGATTCAACACATATCATTAATTCAACACCAAAAGAACAAATTTTAGAGAAAACGACCACAAACATCCAACAAGGTGGGCATTAACCACATAAAGTAAGCATAAACAAAGATTAAGTTCAAAATTTAGGGCACAGAACAAATTTTTTAACACTCGAAATAAGGGTTTGGGTGCTTACTCAAAATGGAACACACAGAATCAAAAATAAGGGTTTGAGTGCTAACTTTTTGTTGTCGAACAAATTTGGAGATATATAAATCTGGTCGAATCGACTGTAAGGCTTGAATTTTGAATCTCTGGATGAGATCGACTTCAAAGCCCTTCTCTCTCTGTATTGTCTCTCATGTTTGATCTTTCTCCCTAACCCTTATATCACGTGAGAAGTATTATTCCCTCAATACTGATGTGTCTAAGGCCATATACATATTATTATCCACGTCAGTTGAGGAAGTCATATCAGAATTTTTCATCTACTCCGTTAGTCAATTTTAACGATTATTTCAAAATTGTAAAATACAAGCACCAGATCTGAATAATTTTCGAGTATAATAATCAGTTTGTAAATTTTTTCACTTTGAGTACCAAATTATAAGTTGGGTCCCATCACAGATACCAAAAATGTATTTATCCCTTTTGTTATTTGCCCTATATTCGTCCGCAGGAATCAGGATAGTGGAAATGGAGGATTTTTAGAGATTTAGAGAGAGAAGACAAAAATGGAGGTGTCGAGATTACCAATATCAGCATCACACAGAGGGAAGCTAATATTTGCAGGCTACACTTCTCTTTCTTCCCTATCCTCTCTCTCTACTTCCGATATTGCTCGAGGTAATAATGATACATATACATATATATATATATATATATATATATATACACACACAATTATGTATTATACAACTCGTACTTTTTTTGTTTGTTTAAATTGAATAATTGATGCTTATGAACTTACAAATGCTGTATCTTATTACTCTCACTGCTTGAAATCGATGGTTTTATTTTATTGATTGATTGAGTTTAGTTATTCGCCTATCAACTGTTTGATATAATTACGATTTGAGTACTGCTGCAAGCTGACTTTATAGCTACAAATTCCTGAATAGTTTCCTTATAAATTCAGTTTTTTGGAATGTGCAAATGAAATTTCTGATAATATTATACTTGCCACTGATTCTGATAGCATAATATTACATTGAAATGTTTTTTAATTGTTGCAATTTTTCAATAAAATAAAAAGGTGTGAGGGAATGAGGGACTATAATAACAATAAGGTGCAGTGCCAACTAAACCACCCACCCACCCTATTTTTGTAAGTTAACCTCTTTAATTTGTTGTGATTTCTATTTGGGTAGATCTAAAGATATCAGAAAGTGAAGCATTTGAAATCTTGAAGGTTGCATCACATAATGGTAGATCGGACAGCCCCAATGGAAATCGTGCCATTGTTCATGGTAATCATTCTATTTGTATATGCTTGTTCTTATGTAGCTTATATTGACAGAAAATTTAAATGGAAGCTATGAGAATCACATTTGTTTTATCACTAAAGCTGTATGTTTATATTGCAATTTGTTTTGGTTCACTTCTGAAATCTATTAATTATTCTCATATATGCGATCCGTATAAGATTCTTTCTCTGCTTCTTCCATCGTAAACTGAACTTTTGCAATCTCCTGAAGGTGGACAGACAGCCTGGGACATGCTGCATGAGGAGGAATTGCTTGCGTGCATTACCACATCTTGTTCAGATTTGGATAGCATCCTAGGTGGAGGAATTAATTGCAAAGAGGTTACTGAAATTGGTTAGCATATCTCGCCTCTTTTAGACCAATAAAGAACATGCAGTCATTTGTTTCGTTCATTTTTGCATGTTCTTTGAAACTGAACTCAGATACTAGTCTGTTGGTGAATAGATTTTCTTTTCTGATCTTATTAGGTGGAGTACCAGGAATTGGTAAAACACAACTAGGGTATGTTATTCTCATTCTGTTTTGTTCTTTTAACTTTTCTTGTAGTAATGATCTAATATAATTTACAGGATTCAACTTGCAGTTAATGTCCAAATTCCAGTTGATTATGGTGGTCTGGGAGGCAAGGCAATATATATAGGTATGTTGCCTTCATGTATTGGTTATTAGTTGTCACTTTCTCTATTATTTGCATCCTTAGTATTTTATGCTTTTGTGATGCTCAGATACAGAAGGCAGTTTCATGGTGGAACGTGCTTTGCAAATTGCAGAAGCATGCCTAGAGGACATGTCAGAATATAATGGATTTCTACGAAAGGATTTTCATGCTAGCAAACTTAAAAAGCAGCCCAAGGATCTTCTTGAAAATATATTCTACTTTCGCGTCTGCAGTTACACAGAGCAAATTGCCATGATAAATTATTTAGAGAAATTCATTTCAGAACATAAAGATGTATGTACAGTTATGCATTTGTTGGTCTAGAATGTGTGGTCAATCTTCTCACCTAAAGTTGTAGCGCCTGTTCTTTACATGCCTTTGAATTATAGGCAATTGATGTTGGATAATTTTAGGAATCTTTATAGAAATTGGTCTACAAGTGGTTCCATGGGGGGTTAGGATCTATCAAAGCTTCAGTTTCTAGGCTTTTATGAGGCGGAAGAAGGGATATCCCCTATTTAGTTGTATCAGGTTTAAATTTAATGAGGATTTCAAGTATATAGTTGTAGCATTTCCGAAGAATGTGTGCATGAAATTCTAAGACAGCTAAAGACTAGGTCGATGAGGAATGGATTTGGCATGGTTTAACGCTAAAACAAGGGATTCTTTGGATATGTGAATAGTAACAGGAGAACAATTTCAGGTTTTTTGTGTATTTAACGCTCCTAGGATAAATACTATTGACTAAGGAAAGGTCTGGGCTTTGTGGAGAAGTTTTGAGGTTCAAAGGGAGTTGTTAACAGTGACTGGTCTCTAATCAAATGTATAGAAAGATGAGGAAGGAATAACCCCCAAGCTAAAGTTGTGATTAGGAAGCAGTAAAGCACACAAGGTTTAAGAGCTTCTCAGAAAAATAAATTAAAAATCAAGTATTCTTAACTAGCGAAATGTGATCATAATTTTGGGAGTAAGACTAATTCTACTAGGCTACGAGATTTCTGGGGACTGCAATCGAAGAGTTTCCCGCAAGCTCCGGGTGCAAGACCCTTAAATGAGGGGTAATTTCCCCCATGCTAATTACTGTAGTCTTTGGTGAATTGGAGTGAAATTATTTTATAGGTGACATAAGGTTTTACACACTGTACAATTGTTTATACACACGCTGACGTGTGCAGCATACCTGTCCTGGATGTTCAAAAGATGCAGCTATTTGGAAAATAAAATTGATAACTGCTTTTACTGGGTACAATGAGATTTATTTTCTTCATGTACACTGCAAACACACATTTACATATCCATAGACATATATGTACACACACCCACACACACACACCCCTAATATGCCTTTGTTATTCTCTCCATGTCTTACTTGACTTTGGGACATAGTATTGCTGAACCTCTAATTAAGAATCCTCTAACACCTTTAATGATAATCTGCTGTATTAGCTGCTATTTTTTCTTTATGAATGACAGTTTGTTCTTGTGCCAATGTTTTTATGATCCATATATTATGAATTGCATATTCTCATAGAACCATCTTGATCTTTTACAGGTTAAGGTTGTCATTGTGGATAGTATCACTTTTCACTTCCGTCAGGATTTTGATGATATGGCCCTTAGAACTTGACTACTCAGTGGAATGGCCCTAAAATTGATGAAACTGGCTAAAAGTTTTAGTTTAGCGGTAAGCCAACTTACCCTCGTGTCAGACGCAAGATAATGTTGTTTCATTTGTTGTGCCAATCCAAGTGGATGCAATGGCATTGACATGGGAAAGAAACTTTTATATCTAGGTTCTTCTCTCTTGATGTTCATTTGCCTTTCTTTTTGTTTGGTCATATTCATTAGGAAGCATACGTCTTTATTTAATGATTATTAGTACCTTAATAGAAAATCATCATCTATGAGATACCTACCTGTATTGGGTTTTTTTTTTATATATTTATTCAATGATATTTTTCTCGTGCTCTTGGTGTTATTTGAACTTTGTATTCTATATTTTACCGCCTTGTCTCTTTCATTCATAAACCTATTAATAATAATTGAGCAGGTTGTCCTATTTAATCAAGTAACCACGAAGTATTCAGATGGTTCATTCCACTTAACTCTTGCACTGGGTAACTTTCATTCTCAATAAGCTTTTCATTCTCTTGTAGTTTTCCTCTTGTTTAGCAACGAGGGAGAATTTTTTTTGATGCACTCGTCTCTCTACCTTATTGATATTATACCAATTATGCTCAATTTTTCCTTGCAATAATTATTTGGCTTTATAATTCGTTGTTGAGTCATGTTGAACAGGAGATAGTTGGTCGCATGCTTGCACGAATCGGATAATATTGTACTGGAATGGCAATGAACGATATGCATACATTGACAAGTCCCCCTCTCTCCAATCAGCATCTGCACCATATTCTGTGACAAGTAAAGGAATCCGGAATTTAGTTTCAGACTGTGAACGGACCAAGATGATGTAAGTTGTTACAGATGAAAGGTTGGCTAACTATGTTTCTGTATTGTTTCATTTGTTTGGATTATACAAAGCAAAACATCTATTCCCACGATTCAAACTTTGAAGATTCGCTGAAGTCTTTTACTGAACTTTTGATTAATTTGGTTTTCAATGGCTGTTTGACATCAACTGCAAAGTCTGTGCAAGACCGAATCTTATTTGTTGATTCTGAAACTATTTGAAGAAACCTTTCTAAACTCGCAAAAAGTTGAATTTTGGAATAAATGAAATTGAACTTGTGAGCCACGTGTGTATACACATGTATATGTATCGCCTATTCCTTGTTTAAGCCAAAACGAACACGCCTGTTACCTAGTGTCCTGTACCTTGACCAGGCATTCTACTTTGTCGAATCGAAACCAATACATTGCGCTCAAACAGTTGAGCGGCCATCGGCCAGCAATTAATGTGCACAGATATAGATTCATTCTTCGTACCTAGTCCAACCTCACAGCCCTTTGCGGGTTGATAAGAAGTCAGTTCAACTGAAACAAAGACCGTAATTACATAGATAACTGCTCCTCCGCTTCTGTGTCTTTTAAGGCGAACCACCATGAAAGAAAGACGACCTCACCTTCTCGTAGATGGAGTCATTGAGAGCCATTTTAGTATGTATATGTATATGTATAAAGGAAATGTTCTGTAACAATGAAGTGCATCATAATGGAGTTGTGACTAATTGGTGGTGGTGGTTATAATTTTGAAATTATTAGCTTTCAGACTTTCAGTTGATATTAAAACCTTGCCTATGACCTCAGTTCCTTTTCCCTTGCTCCAAAATGGCTGGTATTGTATATGTTACTTGCAGCTATAAATTGTCTGCTTTGTCTCTGTTTGGATCAATGACTCAATTCAACTAGATTCAGTTATCTTAATGACTCAATTCAACTAGATTCAGTTATCTTGAATAGTGTAATTTTCTTGATAACACTTTGGCAAGAAAAGTGGTTAAAATTTTCTCTTTTTCTAATCCGGTTCATAACTCAGTGTTAGTAACCCTGTTATGGTATATTTCTTGGTCATAAAATTTTGAGATCTCTTTTATTTACATATATTAATTAGGAGAACATTATTTCTGCATATATTTTTAATATTAAAAGTAAATATAAAAATATCAGTTCTCTATTAATTATTGTGGATGTGACTTATTATTTTAATACTTGCATTTTAAGTTCAAAGAATATTTCCATATATAACCTCATCATAAATGTAGAGTTTAAAAAATGAAGTCAGCATTCAGAACAGTTTTCCCAATAAACTCTTTATTCTTAACTTTGAATAATACATTAACAAAGTTTAGGTGTTGTTTGTTTACATCTGATTGCCTCTTAATGGACTGTCTCTTATTCGCTAAGAGGCATGATATTGTTTGTTTTTGTTTTTGTTACCTCTGAATGCCTCTTAATCGGTAAGACAGAAAATAAAATCTTAATAATTAAGAGGTATTCTTAATGAAATTTTTTTGATAATTTTTTTATATAAATATATTTGTAAGACCCCAACTTTTATGAATAAAAATGAATTTTCTATAAATATCATTTTTGAATATTATGAAATAAATTTGATATAATGTTATAGTTGTGGGTAATATTTATAAATTTTGTAAAGTACGCAAGTTGTTATATAATATTCGATTGGTCAGGGAATATTCGTTTTAAACAGGAAATATTTGTACGACGGCACAATCATTAGTGGACTCCACAACGGAATTATTGTCGGATTGAGAAAACGACAAAAATATTTTTTATGAAAATAACGGCGGAAGTTTTACAGTTAACTTATTTGAAACACCGGTGTTAAAAGTACATGAATACTGGCGTGGTTGCATAGTAGCATGCGGTATTGATTATTGATGCCACGTGAGAAGTCACTCGGTTTTGTTCAATTATTGCTCAAGAATTGTTGCATAGTATCTCACGTTAATTGATTCAATTATTGTTGATATTTTATAATTGAGATGACAAAGTTATTAATATTATTATTTGCAATATTAACGATGTCTAGAAGTTCTGCCAAAGAGAGGTTTGGTCACTTAATTGCGTGCCAATAGAGAGAAATCCTTATTGAAAAGTCCTCTCTTTCCTGGGAACTAAAGTGGCCGATTAATAGTGTGAATAATAATAATAATAATGAAGTTTTGTTTTATTAGTATTATTAATGTAATAAAACGAGAAAAGCTTTTTATATAAAAAATGAATACTTTTATAAAGTTATTCGTTTTATTAGGCTAATAGTAAAATCTTTTATATATAAAGCGAGAATATTTTATAAAATTATCATTTTATTAGACAATAATAAGAATATATTATATTTTATTATGCATAGTGTTTGCATAGTGCATGTATATAGTGTTTGCGTAGTAAAAATCTTTTTATATAAAATAGAATACTTTTATAAAGTTATTCGTTTTATTAGATTATAAATAGAATATATTATATTTTATTGTAAACCAAACTGGATCGTCTGTTTAAAGTAAATCAACTGGATTTGTTCATGGATTGGTTCTTATTCGATCCATTCTTCATAAATAGAAGCTCATTCATTCATTATTTCTTTTAATTCACCGAAACTCTAGAGAGAAAACTATAGAGAAAGAAGAAAAGTATTCGCTGCTTCTTCACTATTTCTATATCCAGGTTTCTTCTTTATAAGATAAGGGTATTATTTTTTTCATATTCATGAGGAGAACTTACATTATTCCATTCTTTATTATTACATTGGAATAACTTTATATCTGTGATCTCACCTTATACTTAGTGAAATTCTTACATTATTCCATTATTTATTATTACATTGGAATATCACATGCGTAGCGTCTTCTGCTTGGGACTGGTTTAAATCTTTATTATTACATTGGAATATCTTGTGCATGCGTTTTACTGGGGACTCGTTCCGTTATTTATTATTACATTGAAATAACCGTTTGCGCAATCACCGCATTTACGTGGTGATTTTGTTGTTATTCTATTCTTTATTATACTCGGTTGGTTAAAATTTTGACTTATATCCTCCATGAAATTAGTGGAATATCCTCGATATTTCAAGGCTTCATCTAAAGTATCTTTTGTGGAAATATTCTTACGAGCATTCTTGAATTTTACTCTACAAAGAAGTATCATGTTGACAATTTGAACGTTATTAGTTTCCGAATAAATTAATTCTTGAACTTGTTTTATTGAATTCTTATATCATTGTCATCATCCTCGTATTTATATTTTGTTGAAAGTCATACGTGCCTCATAGTGCATAGATGGACTTGATATGATTATGATTAGGGATTATTGATTGTGTCGTGGACCGTAATGTTACAAATGATGTGGTAAAAGTCTTCATTGGCGTAGTGCATTGATGGACAGTTGTTGGCATGATCATGATTATTGATGAATACACAAATATCCTCGCAGCGTAGTGCATGAATAATTTGTGGTTGTGATACTAATGAATATCCTTGGGTTTGTAGTGCGGGGATGATGTGAATTATTTATTAAAAGTGAGTCCCCGTGATAAAAGTGATGAAAAACTTTTTAAATCATAAAAGATAGTAGATTTTATTCTCTACTTGACTCTTTTAATGGATCGTATTCTCACGCAATTAAACTTGATGTCTATTGTATTTTATCGGTTTAACATTGTTGAAGACTAATGATAATTTATTACGCATTATCTTAGTCATAATATTTCTTATTGTGCTAGTTGAGCTCACCCTTTCTTTCACTGCATTATTCTTCGTGAAATGAAAACGAATAGGGGACTAGTCGGGGAACGGAGTGACGGTCCAGATGATAGTATTAGTAGTCCTCACTATTCTGTTAAATAGTGTGATAATAAATGTAATGAGAACTTATTCTGAGAGTGAATATTGTCTAGAAGATAATATTTGTATTAAAATTCACAGCTCTCTTGTTGTATATTAAAGATTGTATTTGTATTCTGTATCATGTATTTGACGACTCAAAATAGATGATGTATACCTATTTTGGAGCCGTCACAATATTCAATAATATTATGCACTCATTTTTATTAAATTAATTTTTACCCTTTAAAATGTGAAAATAGTGTCATTAAGAGACAACTTACTTTTTAGTTATCAAATAATTTTTTAAATTCAGACCTCATAACCATTTAGATGATCTAATTTATTAAAACATCATAATCATTCAAATCTTAATTCTCAGGTTTATCAAACACAACCTTACTTATCCTTATTTAAGTCTCTATTTTAATTTCTATATAGGATTTTACTCCCGAGGTGATGGAGTCAAAAGAGCGTTATCTATATATGCAAAATGACATTTCGTACCCTCATTTAAGTGAACAACCCATCAATCATACACATCTTGACATTATTGTCACATTACTTTTTTACTACTTCATTTTGAAATTATAAATTAATATTGACTTATTTTTTAAAATTAATTTCAAACGTATTTAAATTTAAAATTGATATAAAATTATTTAATTTATGTCCATATAATTATAAATATTATAAAAGTACTACTCCCTCCGTCCCAGGATAAAAGTCTTGGTGGACTTTTCACGCATACGGCATATTAAGAAGAGAAATGAAATGATAAAATTATCCATAATAATATGTCATTAATTATTTTTAATGTAGGTGAGAGAGTGACTTTTTAGCTATTCAATTCAAAATATTCTCTCTCCATATTTATTAAATATGGAAAGAGAATTAGAATAAGAAAAGTATGAGATATTTAATGTTATAGGCATAATAGAAAAAAATGTGTAAAAATTTAGTTATTAAAGAAAAGTAGACATTTAACATGGGACTACCCAAAATAGTAATAAAAACTTTTATCATAGGACGGATGGAGTATTAATTATAAATTTTGTTATTTTCTAAATTTAAATGAATCATATTTAAATTTAAAAATATCACAAATTAACTTTTTAAAAGTTAATATTGATCTTATGTACATTTGCAACTACAATCCATTCAATACTCACTCCATAAATTACTTAAAATTTAAAATAAAATAAAAGTCATCTTACGGTGGAATACAATTGATAAATTACACTCTCTTTTATAAATTATAAAATTATTATTAATTTTTATAACTCAATTTGATGCATTCTCAAACTTAATAATTTTGCTAAGAATTGTAAAAATAATAAATTTTTAAGTAATAGTATTTTTTTTTTCTAAATAAGTTACAATATGTATTGATTAAATTTATATTAATTTTAAATTTTAAAATATCACATACTTACTTTTTAAAAAAGATTAATAAATTAATAGCGATTTTATAATTAAAAACAAGAGGTTGTAACCAATACAAATGTTAAATAATTATAATTGAATATTGGAACTTTTAAATTTTATTATTTAAAGAATTAATATAAGGAATCTATTAGATATATATTGAAAAAATTAAATTTTTATTGTGCAGAATGACCTAATGACGCTACAGAGTAGGGATAAAACTTAGCATCATGATATCTGTTTTATGACCAATGTTGTCATTTGACTAGAGGCTGCCGAATCTGAAGAAATACTTTATATTAAAGGGCTGTGAATTTGTTTGGGATTTTGAGTTTGAGTTTGAGTTTGAGTTTGACATTTGAATACTTACATTGCCTAAACTTCTCAAGTAATCTAATCATATTTAACCAATTTTCAAATCTGCTCATAATGCTAAAGTTGACCAACAACAGTGACCACCTACCTCCATTGCTTTTCCATAAAGCCATGTTTTAGCTCGATAAATGGTTTTAACTTTTATTTTTTAAGTTTATGTCATTAAATGTGTAAATAAATCGGGTCGAACCGACTATTGAGTTGCATATATTTGGTTCATAAAATTTATCGAATATAAAATAAGGTTTGATTGAGTCTCGTTTAATTATCGAGTTGAGCCCTGAGCAGTTTAAACTTTTTGAACGGATCCGAACATCAAAATAGAAAATTACAATTTACAAGATATTTATCCAATTAAATACAATTAATTAATTACAAGATATTTATCTAATCAATATTACGGTATATCATTTGAAATGCACCAAAATTTTGAGACCCCTAACATTAAGCAATACGAATAGAAAAGAAAAGAAGAAAATTAAGAGTTCAACAATAAACAAAAAAATTATACTCCAAGAGATAATGAAAAATTACCATTGATTTTAATTTTGAATTAATCATTCAAGTACAAATTTGGGGTTAGGTGGTGCACAAAGTTTTTTATATTTCTGTTGTGAATTTATCAATTTTTTAAATAAATTACTACTCCTTCCGTATCTTAATATTAAGATGTTTTAGAGAAATATTTTTATCCCTTAATATAAGACGTTTTAGAATTTCACATTAAATACCTAATTTCTAATATTACTCAAAATATTAAATATAACTTTAATTTTCTTGCTATTTTTAGCTTAATAAATAATATTTTTTTAAAATATAAATAATTAATATTATATTTAATATTATATAATTATTTTTTTTATATTTATGCCCAACTTTAAAAGGTGTTAATATTACGTGGTAGTACTACTTTGTAACTTTTCTCGAGGAAAAATGACGGAGATTTGAAAATTGGGATGTAGTACATTTTAATTCATAAAAATTTGAATAGCATTCATTTCCTATCCTTAACAAACGGCCCAGATCAAATCTCCATCATTATCATTACCTTACCCGCTTCTCATTTCTCAACTACAGCCCCCAATTTCTCTCCCAAATTCCCAAAGGGGGAGACTTTATCAAGACCTCTCTTTCTCTACTGTCAGCCATGGCAGCTTCTTCATCTCTAACTCTTTCTCAAGCCATCCTTTCCCGCTCAATTCCTCGCCATGGCTCCAATTCCTCTAGCCAACAAACCCCATCTTCTCTTTCCTCTTTTTCTCACCTACCCACTTTCTCCACCTCCCTCAGATCCTCCTCTCGCCGCTGCAGCTCCGCCGCTGGCCGCCAGGTAGTCCGGGCCGCCGTTGTGGAGACGCTCGACAAGACGGAGACCTCATTGGTGGAGAAATCGGTGAACACAATTCGGTTCTTGGCTATTGATGCAGTGGAGAAGGCTAATTCGGGTCATCCGGGTTTACCCATGGGGTGTGCCCCGATGGGTCATATATTGTACGATGAGGTGATGAGGTACAACCCCAAGAACCCGTATTGGTTTAATCGGGATCGCTTTGTTTTATCCGCTGGACATGGGTGCATGCTTCAGTATGCTTTGCTACACCTTGCTGGTTATGACAGTGTCCTGGTCAGCTTTTCTTTCTCTCTCTCTCTTATATATATATATATATATATATATATATATATATATATATATATATGCATATGCATGTATGAGTCTTATATACTTATGAATTGCATTATTTTGGATCTGGGTATTTATAGCTTGATATGTGAAAAAGATGCGTTTTTTGGCTAACTTATGAGGTAAAAGGAGAGAGAATTAGTCATATATTCTCAAAGGTGTGTTTTGCGTGTGTGAGAGAGAGAAGCAAGAAGTTTTTACCATAATTTCTCTTCTGATGCAACAAAGGCAATTTAGAATTAAAGATATTCTTTTTATACTTTTTAAGTTATTGATTAATAGGAGATAGCTTATGAGTTAGTTTTTTATATACCCACTATGATTTTAATGTATCAACTAAAACTACGTCAGACAGAATTTAATGGCAAATCTTGTTTCCAATTAATTATTTGGGATAGAATTGAAACCAGATTTTCCTTTCTCTGATAAATACAGTGTTATGTAATTATATACTAGGAAGAAGATTTGAAGTCCTTCCGTCAATGGGGGAGCAGAACTCCAGGACACCCTGAAAACTTTGAGACCCCTGGTGTTGAAGTCACTACAGGTTAGAATCTTGTCTTGAATGTTATATTTTAATGCTTGCTTGCGCTATTAGAATCGGAGATAATTTTTTCGTCACTGCATATCCTTAAATTGTATGCAGGTCCTCTTGGTCAGGGTATTGCCAATGCTGTTGGTCTGGCCCTTGTGGAGAAGCACTTGGCTGCTCGCTTCAACAAACCTGACTGTGAGATTGTTGACCATTACACGTAAGATGTCTTCTGAGGTTAATTTTTGTTTATTAAGTTCTCTACATGTATGTAGAAGGGCCTTATGTTAAAATGCTTCAGATATGCCATACTTGGGGATGGCTGTCAAATGGAGGGGATTGCAAATGAAGCTTGTTCCCTTGCTGGACATTGGGGACTTGGAAAACTGATTGCTTTCTACGATGACAACCATATCTCCATTGATGGTGACACGGAGATTGCATTCACTGAGAGTGTTGACACCCGTTTTGAGGGTCTTGGGTGGCACATTATCTGGGTGAAGAACGGTAACACAGGTTATGATGACATTCGTGCTGCCATCAAGGAGGCAAAGGCTGTAACAGACAGGCCTACTTTAATCAAGGTCAGAGACCGACTCAAATGCATAAAATCTTCATTGCAAAGAGATCAGGAATTATGACTTTTGTGTCTTTTCATTTTAGCAGTAATATATGTTTACTCTTGCTTTATTAGTTCAAAAACTTTTATTGAATTGTTCAAGTATCCTTGATCTTTTTAGTGTGCATGTAAATGTAAAGGCTTTATTCCTCGGAATGAGGATTACTTAAAGTAACTAAAGGTTTTTCTGTCCTTTAATTCCATGATGGGTGTATGTGTCTAGAGAGATACCAGCATTTTTACATTAGTTCAATTCAGAGTATATGCTTATGTGGAGTTCTCACATCTTACAGGTGACCACGACAATTGGTTTTGGATCACCTAACAAAGCAAACTCGTACAGCGTCCATGGAAGTGCCCTGGGAGCTAAGGAAGTCGATGCCACAAGGAAGAACCTTGGGTGGCCTTATGAGCCTTTCCATGTACCTGAGGATGTGAAACAGTATGGACTTTCTATTCTCCTTCCTGGATTGATTAATGTCTAGATATTGCTTGAAAATTTGTTTGATTTCATTTCATTTTCTTCACTGCAGGCATTGGAGCCGCCATACCTCCGAAGGTGCTTCTCTTGAAGCTGCATGGAATGCCAAGTTTGCTGAGTATGAAAAGAAGTATGCAGAGGAAGCTGCAGAATTAAAGTCTATCATTACTGGTGTGCTACCTGCTGGTTGGGAGACAGCTCTGCCAGTGAGTATTAGTTTGTTCACTTACAGTCTTTGTTTAAGATTTGGCTTATTCTCAAAATAAATGTGAATGCTTTCTTTGCCACATTTCGTATTAGAGTGTAGTGCTTCAGGTATTGTCTTCAGAAAGATATATATTTTTCAGCACTTAAATGCATCCCTGCTATTAAATTTCTTGCTTAAAACACTCCCACTTGTTTGTTTTAGAAACAATAGGCGGACAACTACAATAAAGTCCCTTCCTATATTTTATGTAAATGTATGTTCATAAGTGACGTGATATCTATATATTATATATCACAAGAAGCGGTCTTGCCTGTGTTTCTAAAACCATGTTGCACTTTCTCAGACATACACTCCAGAGAGCCCTGCTGATGCCACCAGAAATCTCTCTCAAACATGTCTGAATGCCCTTGCAAAGGTTCTTCCTGGCCTTCTGGGTGGCAGTGCTGATCTTGCTTCCTCCAACATGACCCTGCTGAAAATGTTTGGGGACTTCCAAAAGGGTACGCCAGAAGAACGTAATGTCAGGTTTGGCGTCCGTGAGCATGGTATGGGAGCTATCTGCAATGGTATTGCTCTCCACAGCCCTGGCCTCATTCCCTACTGCGCAACTTTCTTTGTGTTCACTGACTACATGAGAGGGGCCATCAGGATCTCCGCCTTGAGTGAAGCTGGAGTTATTTATGTCATGACCCATGATTCAATTGGGCTGGGAGAAGATGGACCAACTCATCAACCTATCGAACATCTGGCCAGCTTCAGGGCAATGCCCAACATTTTGATGCTCCGTCCAGCTGACGGAAACGAGACTGCTGGGGCATACAAGGTTGCAGTCCTCAACAGGAAGAGACCATCAATCCTTGCCCTATCTAGGCAAAAGCTGCCCAACCTTGCTGGAACTTCCATTGAAGGAGTTGAAAAAGGTGGGTACACGATATCAGACAATTCATCTGGTAACAAGCCAGATGTCATCTTGATTGGAACCGGTTCTGAATTGGAAATTGCAGCCAAAGCTGCTGATGAACTCAGAAAGGAAGGGAAGGCAGTTAGGGTTGTCTCTTTTGTGTCTTGGGAGTTATTTGATGAGCAATCAGATGATTATAAGGAAAGTGTCCTACCTGCAGCTGTAACTGCAAGGGTTAGCATTGAAGCTGCATCAACATTTGGTTGGGGGAAACTTGTTGGAAGCGAAGGGAAAGCTATTGGGATCGACAAGTTTGGTGCAAGTGCTCCAGCTGGAAAAACATACAAGGAGTATGGCATTACGGCTGAGGCAGTTATTGCAGCAGCTAAAGAACTTATCTAGAGCTTCATTACTGAATTCCATTTGGAGGCTGTCAGTTCAGCTGAAACTAGTATTTTTGGAGTTTGGAGTTTTGGTTGGAGAATTTACACCTAGTCATTGTTAAAAGACTCATCTTGATTCAGTACCTCTTAAGATTTCACAATAACGAAGATAAAATTTTCTTTTGTTGCTTTTCATTATCTTCAGCGCTGCAGCTGAGGCTGCAAAATAAATCGAGATCAAA